>OW804095.1:129964739-131164739 GCA_942159475.1 Sthenelais limicola
TTATCATTTTTAGTAAAATGGAGGCACATTTCTGACAGAAAAAGCCTGTATAGTCTACGCTTAACTTAGACATCAGTAAACCGGTGTATAGATCGTGTTTCTTATTGTGTGTAGCTAATTTACTACAGGGGATCCCTTGGGCAATGTAGTTTCGTATTCATGAGAACGTGTACTAGGTGAGAGTGTACTAAGAGTAGGAAATAAGTTCGATCCTTTCTTTCAACACTGATTGTCATTAATGCAGTTCAAAGTATATAAATCCAAGAATACTCGTGGAACTTAAGTATTCCATGCAATTTAAATTTGCGATTTGCATTTCAACGTTCTTGAACAGTTATACATCTGGTTATATTTTATATACATGTATTGGCACTCTCTTCATTAACCCCCAGGATACTTGAACGATTTCAATGGACGCTTACAATCTCAATTACCCTCAAAACAGGTTCTTCAGTATTTCATAGCTGTAGCAGCTGTAGTATACTTATAAAAACTACGAATTTAACTATGTGCACTTGGCTATTTAAGGTTCATAGGTTTTGAAAGCAGTAATGCTTATCGCTAGGAGCTGAAATTAAATTCATCGTTCCTACAATTTTATCATTTTCGCATCTTTTCACGTTCTAGAATGATTGGATCATTTCTCTTGTAGAAATGTAGTCTTCGTTTTTTATTATTTATATGTATAAGAACGGCTGGTCACCACTGGAAGTGTGTTGTCAATCAACCGTGTCAAAATAAACGCGAGTATATGAAAAAAGGGGGGAAAGGTTTCCAAATACAACCTACTCTAGGGGGTGGGGTGGGGGGGGGAGAAACCTGGATAAAATATGGACCCGTATAATGGACCCATATGTAAATGAGACACATCACAACATACATTACAGTTGCCTAAAATTATTGTACTGAGTGTAGCGATCGCCACTTGTAGATATCCCCCTCCATAGTGAGCAGTGTATCACAGAGCTAGTCTTGAAGACAATGGGGCAAGGGGATATGGGACACCATTAAGGGGAACATCAATATACTGAGACTATAGTGAATAGACGCTAAATATCGAGATATCTGAAAGCACTATAGCGTCTGCTTAATAGTACGGTATGTCATCAGTCATCCAGTCTGTTTGAAACAAGATAATAGAAAGGTATACATTTTAGATCTTCGATCGTACTTCGAACCAAATATCCATTAGCACATAACATACAGGTTCATGAATGTAAAAACAACATCAGTTCTCAGTCATTGGCTACTTTTCCTTCGGACACATCAGACTCTATAGGCTACATAGGCCTTCGTGAATGTTCTTATTTTTTTATGGCGATAATTTATGTGTCGGTGAGGTAAAAGTCTCACCTAGCTGAACACACCTATTTGAGTTTTGCCTTTACTTAACGTCTCTTCACAACATTTGTGTGGGGTTCATTAAATTGTCTTCATGTTTTTGGTGCTTGGATATAGGCATAAAATGCAAATACTATGGGGAGGCTAAGCACGGAACTGGAAAATTGTGTTTGTCACAATTACTGGGAAATTTAACGATTCCATACGGCCAAGTCGAATAAATAAAACATCAGTAGTCTGTTTAGGAAATTGAAATTCCTTCAAACCACTCCATAGTTAACTGGCATAATGGGTCACATATTTTAAGCCAGAAAAAAATAACGATTTAATTAGTGATAGGTAGTCCTTTGGGGGTAGATAATCCTGCGTAGCTTTCTAAGTACGATAAAAGTTATATATCTTCTCATGGTTACCTCAACGGTATGCCCAGACATGCAGTGTCATGGGTCCATATGACCACAGCGATGCTACACCAGCCCTGTGTTGATCACTGCTGACACCGTGTGACGTGTACAGGTGATGACGAAGGGCACGAATAGAAAGCCAGTGGCGCCACCTTTCAATCGTATTTGCCTTGAATCCATCTGCCATTGAATAAGGCCGTGCGCGTAAATGATGTCACAGGAGAGTCCGGGTCATAAGTCGAGATTTTGAGATAATTCCATCATAATATTCATAGATGGGATCAGGCTGATTCCAACAATGCTAACGGGTTATCTTATCTAAAAATGTACTTTTATAAGCCTATATTTGCGTGTGTGAAAGAAGTTACTGTCTAGGATGGGCAACCCCTATAGTAAATTAGTTAACTATAGCCTACTGCTTGTAGGCCAGTTTTGACAAAGCAGACTATTCCTCCTCCTTTTTTCATTGATGCGTGGGGAGTTCGGGGAAAAATAAAATATTCTCTAAATATTATTAAATTATTAGGTTGTATCCAACATAGGTCAGTTTTGTTTAACTATCTCAAATTTGTTGTTGATACTTTGGCAGTTTATGTGATAAAAAAGGAGGCCATTTTTCTTGTCTTCAAAAGACACAACCAATTAGGTTTACATAAGTTTTAAAAAGAGGCAGGGGGCGGCTGGTTACTGACGCCTATGAAGAAGGTACCGAGTTGGAGATTTAAGGACAAAAGTAATTCTAGGTTTCTTACAGATTTGATAGAGACATAATACGGCAAATTATATGTTAATTCAATAGCGTCCGAATTTGAGCAGTCACTGGAGTACAATTAAGGAAGCACGCCTATGGCCACTGCGGTATAGTGTGAGGAGATAAATGTTAGTTACAAGTAGCATTAATGTTTCTTAGACAATAGTTTAGTCACAAATCTAGTATTTGTTGCATCAGAGAAGTGTAGTAGGGTGCCAGGAGGGGCAGTCACTTCAAATTCGTGTAAAAGTTTCGTTCTTGGTATCAAATGAAAGCTTAGGGTCTAAATAACAATTTTGGTCCGAGTGTCCAGCCGTCATCCCACTAGGGGGGCCGTGAGGGGCCTTTTAATATAGGGGCTGGACCCCCCTTTCACTGGTTATGTAAAATTATCCTAACTTTTGAAATAATAGTCCGATCTGAACATAACTGGCGTCATTAGGTGGGGAATTAAGAGACAAAGGCATTTCAGTAAGTATTTTTTATCTAGCGGGGTCACAGACCCCCTAAATCTTGGGGAGGGGGCTGGATACAGCTTAAAATCGTTGAAAATGCTATAACTCTTGTAATAATACTCTGATTTGAACATGGCTGTGGTGAATAAATTTGTACTGCAGAGATAATATCATATATGCGAATGTATTAAACCTCTAGTATGACCCAAACACCCCACCCCCACCCCCTTTCTGGGGGAGGGGGCACCGGGTAAGACAAATCTTTAAAATCCTATATAGTCAGGGAATATTACAAAAATCTGTGAACAAATTCCTCACCAAGAAATTTCTTCACCAATATGTGTTAGTAGAGGTATCTGATAACATATTTCAAAACATTTAAATTCAACTCTCATAGGAAAACCCATAACAGCCGAAAACAAAAATGGCCGCCACTTAAACTTTGAAACTCCATAACTTGGGGTAGAATAAACATGTAATCGAGTGTGAATACACTTTTTCTATGTTTCAAGGCATGGGGAATCCATTGGAATATAAAAAAGGTTGATACATTATATCTATATTTAGCAAGTTAATCTACTGATACTGAGAAAAAATGAACAAAAAACCCATAAATAAATCCTCCCAAATGTACCCTGTGATGTAAACATCTAATTCAGGTTTATGAAGGCATTCATGACAAGGGGCATTAGGAAACACATTTTTGCAGTCCAAAATGTAATGGAAATATTTTTAATAGTTTTATTTGTGACTGCGATATTTGAAATGAGGACCAAAAAGAGTCAATTTGTCTATAGCAAGACAGTTGTCATGCCTTTCTTACTTTCATCATCAGCAACTGAGCTGTTTTCATAATCACCATTGCAATTGCCTGAAGCTGGAGTACCTCCAGGTTAACTTTAGCTTTCTGGAAGAGGACATGAGCTGCTACATTGGGAGTGAATAATTGTGTACTAACTGGTCAGGGCTAGGAGACAATGTCAGTAGATATAGGTTGGGATTGTCACCTTTGAATGTACTTGTAGAATCCTGCCCAGCTTTCACTATATATACTTTTTGGAGGCTCTGTCATTGGTAAAGATCTAAACTTACTTTTGCTATACAAGCAATTTTCCCTTGCTCCCAAATACTTTTTATATCACTCCAGTACCACATGGATAAAAATGGTCTGCAGATCTGCTATCCTAGATTCTTTCTTCCAATGTTTTTCCATTCACTTTCCTCTTTGGTTGTCAGTGTTAAGTTGTTGTGCATTTTTTTTATCAGTGGCTAAGGACAGGTAATTGTGAACAATTTTGTACCTTGTAGAGGGGAAGTAGATCGCTGTATATCGGGGGAACCGGAGATGAAATGGATGTTGATACAGAAAAGCTCTTTAATAAAGTTGCTGTTGTTGTTTATTGAACTCAAGGCTTTCGGGCTTACTTGCCCTTCATCAGGAGTAGTGTCAATTTTGTACCTTGATTATTTCTGTACACATATAAACTTCCTGCACTTGATTTGATGTGATGATAGCCATCACTTTAGAGGATTGCTAAGAAAGATGTAAATGCACCACTGCTGTGGTATGAATGATTGAGGGAAATGCCAATTCAAGAGAATGTAGCTCCAAACTTAATGAGAATACCAATTCAAATGATCTATGAGCAGCAAAATTATGAAGAGCCCTTCCTACACAGCTGATGAAATTTCCCCTGGTTGTCACTCACAATAATGTGAAAGTTATGACATTAACTTTATTCAATACATAAACCCTACCAAAATATGGATTGAAGGATATATTCTGATGTTTTACATAAATTCTGAGGTTCTGAGGAACAGCTTTGTAGAGAAGCTTTGTTCTCAAACTGCAAAGATCTTGTTAAAATCTGAAGATATCTTCAGTGCGCTTAGCAGATTTGGCAAAGAGGAATAGGCTTGCAATCCATACCAGAAATACTTCCATTCCTTACTGCATCAGCCATCAAAAGGGGAAAAGATTCCAGTTGCTTCTGCAGAACATGAGCGTTGTTGTGGAGCTAGTTCTGTAGGTGAAGAGGAGTGGTAAGCTCCTCCCTACATTGTTCACTGGCCTTTCTATTTGGTTAGAACATAAGTGAATTAGAACAAAGAAATGAATATACATGTGTATGCCAAGTGTGTATGATAAGTTCCTGATGGAGTAATCAGTCATGGGTTGTACTATCAACTGCCCTTGTAATTGAGCTTGCAGTACCACTTATATCTGTTCATTGAAATCAAATGGAGGCATGGCAAGAGGGAAACCTATAAACAAAGAGCTGTTTAACTAATAAGTTTTGCCTGTATGTGCTGAAATCAACATTCTTCTATTAATTATGCAGGTGACCATCATTAAAATATATCAGGCCAAAAGATAAAGTGAAAAGAGGGAAGAGAATTGCTCTTCTTCACATTTTCATGGACAGAAACCCCTTCAGCAATTACTAAACCTTGATAACTGTTGCTCCTGGTGTGACAGCACATATTGCTCCGCAATATCGATGAGGCAAAAAGAGTAGAGAAGCATATTCTAGAGTCAAGGAATGGGTAAACTGTCCCAGACATTACATAAGAAAGGATATAATAACCCTCAGATGGCAATTTGAAATTAGAATTTAAGGTCATTCAATGCCAATAGATCCCAAACTTGTTTCAATGCATCAATGCATCAATGTTAAGGAAGTATTTTGGGCACAAGAAAGGGATTCTTATTTGACATTGCCAACATGCCTGGATTACAAGAGAAAGCTTACATGGTTTCCAATAATAGAGCTGGAGAAGATACTTTTTGTTTTAAAAAAATACTGTGAATCCACAGATCATAGACACTACCATCTACTTCTGCTGCTAATAAGAACCACCAATATAGAGTACATCACCAAATTAAAAGGTTGGGGAGGTGTTAACTTCTCTCTATGGGGGCAAATTCAGTATCTACTTGAAGCCCATAATTTGCTCCTTAAGATGATGTTATTTATTGATTAAAAAAGGAGGGTAAATAATACAACCCCACTGATGAGTCTATTATTTCAGCTGAGTTGCCCGATTTCTTCCACATTTTCTCTTAATTTATTCAACAATTTTCTGAGACTATCTTTGTTCAATGTAAACTTGTTGTACTACATGTTTCCAAATAATTCAATGTGAAAAGTCCGCATTTATGTCAGCATAGTAAGGCTGATGTCCAAAGAATTGCAAAAAGAAACATAAAAATTGATTACATATAATATATTGTTAAAAGGAGCTATGGTAGGATATCTCTGTTTCCTGGTGGCATTCATAATACTTTTTGATCCTGAAATTGACCTTGAAGAAGGAAAACAATTTCAGAAATGAATTCCTCACACCTGAAAACCTAGATGAACAGGTGTCATACATGAATGAAGAACTAAAAGGAGCTGAGATATGATATTCAAGTTTCGTGCCAGCAGCCATATTGGATTTTGACCTTGAGAATGACCTTAAAACAAAAAAATGATTTCTGAAAAGAATTCCCCAGATCTTGATACATGGGAAAACTGGTGTTGTACAAGGATGTCTTACTACCATGACCTGACATAGGACATAGATAATGAGTTGAACCTGAGATTGTGTGTAAAATTTCAGCTGTGGATATTTTGTTTTTTGCAATTTTGGGGGTGTTCCCCCCCCCCCCCCCCATAGATTTTCTTGGACTTTAATTATATTAATTAAGGGTATTAATACTACCTATAACTATTGAGAAACCTGTTGGAATTTGCCCAGAATTGGTGTATTATAGTAGAATTTATAGCAATTTTAACATTTTCAAGGTTTGTTCAGCCCCTCCCCCCAAGTCAGGGGTTTGTGACCCCCCCTAGACGAGAAATATTTTCTAAAATGCTTTTGTCTCTTAATTCCCCACCTAATGACACCAGTTATGTTCAGATCAGACTATTATTTCAAAAGTTATAATAATTTTACTTAACCAGTGTATGGGGGGTCTGGCCCCTGTATTAAAAGCCCCGTCACGGCCCCCCTAGCGAGATGACGGCTGGACACTCGGACCAAAAATGTTCGTTAGACCCTAAGCTTTCATTTGGTACCAAGAACGAAACTTTTACACGAATTTGAAGTGAAAATCAAATTTTGCATTGGCCAGGAACCCTACTAGTGGATACCATCCGCATGGTTGATGTATAACGATGGGAAATATATTACATCCTTTTCTGATCTTGTGGGTGTGACCTGTTATACGTTTTTTGCTTCTGTTTCGCTTGCGGATTAAATTATTAAAGTCATATACGGCTTCATTGATATTATATTGAGTTGAGCTGATAGGTGCATGGTGTCATTGTGACGGCTGTAGATAGAGTAGGAAAGGTCTATGTCAACTCCCTATTGTATAGGAGTGACACTTTGAATTGCCCTAATGGTTAATTCTTTAGCATGTTCTTCAAAAACTATATGGTTTCAAATAACATAAATGTATAAGCATTTGTCCACTAAATAAATAAGAATTCACCCAAGGGCAACGAAAATAACAAACATATTTATTCTAGAGAGATTCCTGGACATAACTGTAACTACTTCATTCTTCAACGCCTAATCAAATCGCTATGAAATAAAGTATAATGCGACAAACACAGTCGTCAGGTTCATATTGTTGTATCATTGGTGTTATGTGAATGTTTGTGATGTGATATTGAATATTGTAGACCTTAATTATTAAGGTTATTAAAGAAGAAAGAACGAGTCGAACTACAGAGATTCCTCGATCCAGACTGACGACTACATATGACCCTACGTTTACTTATTAGTTATCGTAATATTATAAAATCAATACTATTGAAATCTCATAAGTATGTATAAAAAATCAATAGCTCCTCCCTAAACAAAGCTATACTGATTGGCTGAATTTGTTATTACATTTACAGATATGTTTGAAATATTTTCGGATCAAGCAATTTCAAACAGAGCATATAATTTTTATTTAGAACATAGATGACGCCACAATCGCTCATATGAATCCTACGACGTACCTTCACTATTTACAGGGGTGTATTTTCCACATTTGCCGCTGCCAATCCAAACACTTTTCATTTAAAGATGCATTACCAGCTGTTGAAAATCATGAAATTAGATGACTATCCTTGAGATAAACACTCTAAACCTATCATATGTCCTGGAGAAACAATTTAAATGAAGAAAAAGTGATTAAAAGTAACAAATTCGGTATCGGTTTTTGCTCTGCATACCACTGCATGAGTGGCCTGTAAGTGCCCATTCAAGGCAGGAGGGGTAGTGGGGATCCCCTAGTAATGTACATGCGTGTGCGCAGGGTCTATTTTTATATAGTTTGGATCCAAAGAAGCAAGGTTTATAAAAATAGGCTTTACAGTTTCTAATAGGCAATCAAGTTATTGGTCACAGTAAGAATCAACCATATAGATATAGGGTCACTCAGTCGCCAATATACTTAATTGTGAAAGACTTGCCATCCATAATTGTTACACCAGATACAATTGATTGCCCTTTCCCTTCCCAACCACACCATTATAGTCAGACTGCATTAATTTTATAAATAACTTGTTTGAAGGTTTAAAGTTTGGAAATATACACAAGCAACCAGCAGAGTGGTGCGGAATTCCAGAAAACGTCATATGATGAACCCTCATTTCCAAATTATGACGGTTGCTAACAAGGGGGAAATCCCTGTGAAATATCTGGCTGAGAGATAATCCAATGGACGTCCATTCGGTGCGCACCGATAGAAATATTGCACCATTTCTTTTGTTAATTACATGCTTTTAATGTGTTCGGAATTCTTAGATATTCAGGGACATGTTTGGGTTTATCATATACTTGGTGTATGTGGCAAAAGGAAAAATTGCGCAGATTTGCGCATGCATAGCTGGGAGTGCATTTTTAAAAAACTTAAGTTTAGTCTAGCGAATGCAAATGACCCATGAGAAGGGACTGGAAAAGCTGTGCAAATGTCATATTTATTATTTATTTTAATGTAGAAGGTAGAATTCACAAAATTACTTTACTTATTATTATCATAGATCTATATTACTCTAAGCTTCAAGCGGCGTTTTCCGAATTAGAAGTGTTCTGTTCAAATAACTATAGGTTTGTCTGACTTGGATGTTTTCATGCAGCGGTCGGAGGTCGTTTAGAAATAGTATTATCCTTGCGTGATTGAACCTCCATCTCAATGGTCGAATTATACTGCATTCTAAGACGAATTGAAGCACGGTAAAAAGGTCATCGTGTTTGAATGTTTAATGTTGGGCAAATTATCCGATGGCAATATTATTGCGACCTCTGGATTCACAGTATCTAACCAATGGCCATTTCAAACAATAAGTGAGGGGAACATATATAGACCCCGATGGAAGATTTGCATGTCGTTTGTGCATGGGTCCTGAACATAATGATCATGAAGTTTTGGATTTTCCAACTGTGCGAATGAATAGGTGAATGACCGTACAAAAAAGATGCCCTTGGAGAGGGATAAGCTATGTTCTGTTTCAGATTATATACTGATTTGAAAGCCAAGAGATAAAAACGTTTATTTCTGACCTTTCCTACTGTGTGACCTGTGAGGATTTATTCAAAAATGAAAGGATTTAGTTTGAATTTTAAATTAAGTTCGGGGTAATACATCAAATGATGACAGGTAAATTACAACCTGTATGGGATTACAATCATGGAAATGACGGACAAGTGGTCCAACATTTACGAATGCTCCATAAAAATTAGTGTTTCCAAGAAAATTGACAACCCCATCTAAAAAGCAAAACATGCCTACAAAGGAAACATTTTATGAAACTGCGTATGGTTCGTGTATCATGACCCTGTAACTGCGTCGATCAACAACTTCCATTAGAAAACGAAGAATTGGTTACACTCTATCTACTCAAACTAACAATAAAGAGATGCATGGTCAGACTACTTGCATACCATCCCATACTGGATGATCTGATTTTATGACAATATATTTGCTAACGCCTATACATGTATAATCGCACATAATATATATTGAATTGTCGCAGAACATCAGTATTCAAAATCTACAACCGATGTATAATGTAAATATAAACGAGGCGGAAAGGTCGGTACACACTATGAGACATTTGTCCAAGTACGGAATGCCAGGAATAAAGATAAAATCCTGGGTAAAATGCTGATATATATAATCATTCCTAGAAGACATTGTATTTTCTTGTGATTTGATGATAGGAAAACTGATGTTGCATTGCCGTAGTGCCTTGTATAGATAAATAGTTTTACATGTAGCCTATGCATTAATTAAGCGTTATCGAACGTTGTTTTGCACATTTATAAACTGAAGAATCATTGGCTTTTCTTCCCTTAACCCACACATGCAGACCCAGTGCATTACCTGCACGACCCACAGGTATATATAATATACGTGTGTGTGCTGCATAGGCAAAGCAACCCTGGGGGACAGGAGAGGGGAGACGGAGGGGGTCGGGTGGGTAAAGGTGGGTTCATTTACCGTTACCTGAGATTGACCCCTGTTACCTTCATGATGGGAATAATAAGGAGCCGGCCCAGTAATTGTTCCCGTTCGTTCCAACCATTCATGTCCACCTTTACCGAGCACCACCCATGCGAATATCGGCCAGACTGGAAGGTCTGGGGTGTATGCAGGAGGTTTAAGTATAATGGATGGGTTAATGGGGTAATGGGGTAATGCACCCCTTTCCACTACCACACGTCACTACATGACAACCAATACAAACTGACACTGTCGGAAGTAATTGGGTTTTCTCATAAGTCTAACGAAGTTGACTATATCCCAGATTATTAGACTCCAATTGTCTATTTGTGATCAAGAAACGCAACATTATGTTAGGTTTGTAAATAATGCAAATAACAAGGGAGAATCAATGAATATTAAATCAAATGAAGGTAACTTGTGTATTTCCAAATATTCATTATCATGATACTTCCATGGATAGGAGGTTGTAGGTTCTTTACTTAACCTATATTCACCCGACATTCAACATTCTAATCAACATATTTGGATCAATTCAAAATATTACGTTAAGATCTTGTTTTACGATAATTAAGGTTTCAGCCCTTGATCAATTGGATTAATCAATAGAATATAATATGATCTTGATGCGGATAAAGAGTATCGGGAATTATCAGACTTATGTTTTTCATCTCTTTAATCATGTGGAAAATATAATTATTTTGTTGTCGCAAGTTAATTAGTAGTTGATACAATTATAATTTTCAAATGGATTTGTGGATGACCTGGGCCTTCTTCAGGCTAAGGTCCCCAAGAAACAATTAAGAAAACAAGTGCTTGGGGTCTTTGTTGATGGAAAATAATTTTTGCAATCAATATCGCTTACAACCATACTCCAGGCAACTTAGGAAAACTGCAAATTAAGTTTACCATATGATCTATGCTCTTCCAGTCTCCATACCAATAGTGATTTAACAAAGCCTAATGGAGGTTTTAGCTTGTCAGAGAATACATCGAAGGCTTTCTATCACGCTATTTGACCGTCTATGGTGCAGTTTCCCAAGATTCAAATGCCCCCAGCAAAACCGCAATTGCTTGGTGACCGACTTTGGTCCCGACCTTTGCAGACCTTTCTCTGTGTCGCGGGAGCAGCTGCTTCAAGTGTATATATATGCGTGCGTACATGTGTGTGGATGGATGTCAGTTTGCCACCCACTCCCACCACATATACCTGCATATCACTGTAGTAGCAGCATGGTCGCCGTTGTGCCACATGGATTGCTGTACTACTACAGAACGATATGCACTGCGGTGGTGGTGGTAGCTGTGGTGGCCGAGGCATTGCCAGCGAGGAGGAGGCCACAGCAGTATCTATCCTTATTCCCAATCGCCCCTGGAGGAATTGAGAACACAGGAGGAGCACCACCACAGTCCTTCCTACCAGCAGGAGGAGCAAGGGCAGGCAAAGGTATGTCACCCTCAGGAGGGGGAGGAGGAGGAGGAGAAGGAGGTGGAGGAGGAGGAGGTGGAGGAAGAGCAGGAGCAGGAGGAGAGAAACTAGAGAGAGGAGGTGCAGCAGGAGTTAGTAGGGATGCTGTCAAAGGATTTGATACGAGCGACACATTTCACGATAATAATAATCCCTCATCGCGGGCATTGCTCGAACAGGAAGTCAGGGCCCGTGGAAGCGACCCCGAGCGTCCGGCTGTTAGCTACTTGCTGGATTTGTACCGGAAATTGGAAGACAGCCCGACGGAGGGCACTGACCGCCGACTTCCTGTGCCTTTGGGCACTGTCATAAAGGCATTGACGCCGTCGGGTGAGTTACTATCCATGCATATCCACATATGATGGTTCTTATATTACTGGAAGTGTAATTCTCACACTTCACATGTCAAACTTATGCCAGGCGCAACACGTACCTGAAGGCATTATAACCCTTTGTTGCTAGTTCAATATATATCAGATCCAAAATCGCTTTTCTGAACACAGTTTATTCAGATTTATCGGAGACTAAATAGATTGCCTTGAATTTGATATAAAAAATCCTAAATAATTAATCAGCGGTATAAAAGGTTAACTGCGAAACTTTTTTTATCCAAGAGTTTCACGAAAATGAATTTATGTCTATTCCAGCACTTCCAGAAATAATGGTGGCATGGTTGCATTTTATGGCTGTGGAGTGCAAGGTATAAAATTGTTTAAAGTATGAAAGATCTCCACATTCCAGGCAACATTCCTACCATTCGTAGAGAAGTAAAAATTATTGCTAAATAACCTTTTTTGAGGTCCAAGAGGACACCGTATAGTTGCTCATGCATCTTTGTCTTGCTTGGAGGAAGCAGGTATTCATGATGAATTGCGCCTTAATTCATCCGAGAGCGTCACATGATAACTATTTCCTTTTCCCCATATCCTCTGAGGTTCTTCACCTCACCTCCTTCCTTCTTTGCTCTGTCTTTCCCTTCATTTCCTAGCAACCCTCAGTACTTAATGTACCTTCTCCCCAACCTCTATTTTCCCCTTGCACTCACTGTCTATAATTCTTTTCTTTAAAATTCCGTTAAAATTAAACACAAGAAATCGTAGTTCGTCGCCATATTAAAGTCAACTCACCGTACATAGAGAGAGAGCTTACATTGGCGATTTTTTTATTCTGCAATAAAAAGTTAAATTGAGCGGAGCACACACTGAATATCTATAACACAAGTGTGTACTTCTAGGACACAGAGGGAATATAATAGAAGGGCAGTTTGTTTAGGTGCGCTGGCAACCAAACATGTATAGTAAGCGGTAAATCAAATGAAAGCACTCGCTCCAAAAATTGAATGAAATTGCGTCTTACATTTGCCTTGCCATTTCACTTTTACTATAGGAGAAGATATATTTGACAGAACAAATATGGCTATGGATGGCTATACTGGGGAGATTGGGGAAAAGATCCAATTATCAAACTCAGTGGGTGTCTTCAACAATGAAGGACATTTCTTTTGGCTATGCCGAATTTGTTATTGTTTTAATCAGGATATATTTTTATAAGTGATGTGACAATGCTCTCATTTGTTTGATTTGTACCACTATCTTTTCGATAATTTTGAAAGAACATTAAGGTGGGGAAGAATCAAGGGAAAACATAAAGACAATTAAAATATAGTTCTACACGCTTGCAACTGATCCCATTAACGTAGTGCCTTCAATCCTTACCAAACGTACCCCTATTATATATTTGATTGATAAGCTCCGGACTATATGGAATTTAAACTACATTCTGTTTAGTGAAAAAGCTACCATCCTGTCTGGTGACTGACAAGACGTGGTGGTACGATGAGGTTAGACTTGATTAACTAATTAGTATTTCAAAAGTGCATGCTACTTATCCCAATTAGAATGTCCTAATTTGACAGGACTCCCAATAAAAGTTCCATCGCTTGATCGGAACGCAATAAATACCCCTTTAGATTAAAAGAGACTCTATAAGGAGCTAATATGATGTGTTCCCTAGCTGAGCTATGAGGTTTCGTCTTTCATTCTCAGACTACCAAATGGTATCGATATGTCGATGGTTCGTATAAAAACATACCCTGGGCCAGTGCATGTGGTTTGTGTGAGTACCTCTGGTATTTGTCTATTTATGCGGTTTCGGTGAGTTGGCTGCATCAAGTTCATTTGCAATGCAGTTCACCGTATTTTCGCTGAAAAATTATACCCAACGAGTGTGTTGGAAATTTGACCATCAGGATAATTTCCCCTCTTGGCTGTATAATATATGGATGATTGTGAGGATACGATAAACAATGAATAGATGGAATAACGGTATATATTACCTCGATTCGTGACAAACTGGACTTCATACCAAAGAGCTTAGATATATTTACGCTCTTTGGTCATACTATAATGTACACCGTATATCTATTCCATAGTGAAAAATATGTCATGACTTGCAAAGGTAGATATTGGAAAAGTCAACAAAGAAACGCGCTAATCTGATTCGACCACCTTGATATTAGAAAAAGAATATCATTGTTTGCCAGTGGCTGTCATACAGACCAAGGCATAATTATCGCGATGGAATATCATTATTTAATCATCATCTTAAAGGCCGCATTTACAGAATATTATATCAAATATAGATAATCGTAACTTACACAGTTGTTTGTATGCGTATACATTAACCTCAATGCAAGATACGTGCATCATTATTCATAATTACTTAATCCAGAATTAATTTACTCAATATGCCAATAAAGATATTCTTTATCAAAATAATGCACAAGATAATACTTCTAGTGTATTCTGTCTCTTCATGGACATTACTCAAATATTATTGTCCTAAACAATATTTAACAACCATCTCTTATCTAAATAGATTCATTAACATACATACATACATGTATACAATTGTTATATATCTTCAAAGTTACGAGTGAATTCGAAAGGCTTTCTACATACGTGCTGTGCATTGCAATAAATCTCTACAAGTGTAGTCTAAAACAATATTCCACAATCTGATACCCTCATAGTTGGGTCTCCTTTTAATTTCTTCTTCTTGGAATGAAGAAAACTATTGTAGACTGTATGTCGATCTATGATCATATTCACTCCGATTCATGCACTAAGATAATAATGTTAATGTTAACCAAATTGAAGCGGTCCTTTAAAACATTTCATAAATTATTCATTGAATTATTTTTGTAAGACACTTTGTAGTTAACACGAAACATGGGCAGGTTATTTATGAAAGTAATTTGCATTGCCAGCATACAGCAGTAACATTAGACATTTAGAAATATAGCTAGCCTGGTAGGGTTGTTGGAAGGAATACGATACACAGGATTTTTTGCAGAGTATCAATCTTACCACAAACATAAATACAACTCGCATGACAGAATTGCGACAGATTGCAGACTGGGTAGCTAACTTTAAAATGGTCGTATTTAAGTTATAAATCAGATGTACTGTATACAGTTAGGTTTGGTGGATACACTTATCTGGGCGTATGTGACCCTATACACACTGTCTGGCTAATATCTAAGATGTAAAATACTGGGCATTCGTTTTTGTTCATTCAATTTTAAATAAAGAAACACATGCGTTGTCTTAATACGAAGTCATCGTTTGTTCCATGTATCGAATGGGCATTGGCATTGCTATGTGCAAGGAACATAATTATTCTAATGAATGCATTTTGGTTCGGACGAGTACAAGTTATTGGGAGTGCTGAGAGTTGGACTGTGACATTAGAACGGAATCAAACGGGGATAATTATGGCAAACTCCGTATTTTCTGTAACAAACCTTATGAGCTTGTTTAAATGAAGAACGGACATGTCTATAGTTTTATATAAACTACATGATGTATATTCATTAAACAACATTTTTGGTCCTTTAGTCTTTTTTTTCAAATAAACTAGGGGAACCAAAGCAATTTCTGACCTCATTATATAGATACTAGCTATAATGATAGTTGTTCACAGTGGTTGACATGTATACTTGCATAAATAACGCTCATTGCCTCCTATTAGTACTAAAATACCTACAGGTGGTTGTCCCATATAAATACACGCACATAATTCATTAATCACTTGATTTATTTCAGATTCAAGACGTCATCTGCACCATCGGGAACTTTCTCTCTCCTTCAATATGCAAGATGTGGGGACTGAGCCAACATACATTGAACTTAGAAGGCAGGGAGGAATATATGAAGCAACTCCAAATGCAGGCCTCGAAATAGATAATTGCAGAAGTCAATCATTAAAAATACGATTGATAAGTGTTAGTGGTATATACACTGAGAGATTGTACAGAATCAAAAGCTGTGTTGACGGTAAGGATCATTCAACTGTGATGAACATCACCTATCCTCTGATGGAAGTTATCAAACTTGCTCAGGCTGTTCAAAGGGAAGACATACTTGGAGCTAAACTCGAATTATCACCTGTAAGAGCGAGCAGACCACATAGGAGTCCCGGGAAATTCTCCAGTTTATTTCAACGCCATGGGGCTGAAGCCACTGGCGACTCCCACAAATTTGCACCAGACGACTTTTTGCTGGTTGTGTTCTCGCGAGAAAAAACAGTCACGTGGGAAGGGCGACTCGCCCAGACGTCCAAGAAGAAACGACACCGACTCACCAAAGAACGCCAAGACGAGTCGTTGCGCCCAAATGTGACGTCATCATACCGCGAGCGACGTCGGGTAGCAAGGGGACGCTGCACAAGCACCGATATGTATGTAGACTTCAACGTTCTCGGCTGGTCCGATGATATAATTTACCCTGTCTCATATAATGCTAAGACGTGTTCAGGACGATGTCCGTCCCCAGTGGACCATTCCCTCCATCCCACTAATCATGCAATCCTCCAGAGCATGATGCGCCTTCATGACCGGAAGTTGAAACGACCTTGCTGCGTTCCGGTGAGCCTGAAGCCCCTCATGATGCTATATAAATCGAGAGGTTCGAGCTTTGACGACGTCAGCAGTGGAAATGTTGAAATCCGTACTCATCCTGATATGGTAGTTGACGAATGTGGGTGTCGATGATGACCTTGTATTTCCAAATGACTAAATAATTCAACAAATGTCATACCAATGACTGCTTAAAATTCCCCATCAAGCCTCGGTAGAAATAAAAGAATTACAACCATGTCGCTATCATGTGAGGCATTTCTTGGATATTATGGGGGCAATCAGGCACCCTGTAATTTCTAGTGAGGAGGCCTACGGTAGCACTACTGAACCAATCCAATTGCTTATCAACATTCATCGTAATATACAGGGGCAACACATGAAACTTCTTCAGGACATCAAGGGAAGTCAGGTGATCATATATAGCTGTGATCATATAACGATTAAACGATCACGAACGATTAAATAATGATGGGATCCAGTGGAAAACACAATTCATCTGGCATATCTGTGTTCCCGCACTATATTGCAACATGATCTGAAATACAGTTATCAGTGAAAGTCGCAAAGAAAGCATATTGCATCTGTGTAGGAGAATACAGATCATAAGTGATAAAGAAAACACAAACAATAAAACATCACACATTTGAATGAGGGTCGGTCCTCGTTTTGTGAGATGGTCGATGTAGGAACTTGAAGCCAGATAAAGGCTTTGAAAAACTGTGATGAAAAAATTATGCGCACGAATATTTTGTATATAATATTCTATATCCCACAATTGGATATAAAACGAGTCTTTCATTTTTTTTTACAAAGGACCTAAAAGGATGTGATCTCTGTAGGACAAGTCAAGCACATGAAAGAAAGTACATTAAGACGACAATTGCCTGATCACAAGAAATCTAGGCCCAAGGTCTAAGCTTGTAAATAGAGTTAGTTCGTGTACGTTACCATAATTGTAGCTCAAGTACTTCTAAGGCGACAACCTATAATTTCATTAAATGATGTGGAAAGGAGACACCATTGGATGTCATACAAACGTTTTAGGAGACAGAGGAAATAGGCATCTTATGTCTGGCTCAAGGACGATAAATATAGAAAGTTGCCCGACCTCTCTCTTCAACTTTGCTCATCTCACTAGAGAGAATAGGGACCTTTTCTTTAGTATATTACAATGTTAATCGCCTCTATGTCCCACTTTATGACTCTTGGATAGTTCGAGAAAAAAATGACAATAGGGGAGTTGCATGCATGTCTGTCACAGTGCATGCTGGGACGGATTCAGTTCAAATCTGACATACACATATTTGCCAACATTTTTATCAAAAAATTGCAATGTTTTCACGAATATTGTAGCTTATATAAGTGATCAATGAAAACCAAATGCATGATGGGAAAGATGGAAACTTGTATCATGGAAACATGTATAACACATGGATATTGACATTAGAGCATTAATAATATTCCATGCTGAACATAACATGTTTTCTTTAGATTTTATACGGTACCATTACACCCATAATTCCATGCGAATTAAGATTTAAAATGACGGCTATGCAAATCCCCTATTGCCCTACTGAAAATATCTTATATCCGTATATCTCATGTCAGGGCGTATACCTCCCGTTAAGGTATGAGTCTGGTGCGAAACGATGTCTAATTATTCCTTAAGTAAGACACACTTATGCGGTAATTATTGAACAATCTCACTTAATTGAATGGCAAAATGTTGATAGCTCCAGAATGAGGTATCCGGGTGCACTACGATGGCTCATAGTAGGTTGATAAAAATTGATAATAGATGGTTGAAAAGGTAGAAATATCGCTTCAAACTTCGACAGATAACTTCAAAAATTCGGTAGTGTACGATGACTTTATTAATTCCAATGTTTCGGGCTATAGGGTGCCCTTCATCAGGGAAAAGTGATACTGTAAACGTATTAATGTTCGCGCAGTATTTATTTTCGCGATTTTCGCGCACACCCTTATGTGCGCGAATTTAAATCCTGCGCGAACCTATAATTATTATTACATAAACAAAGTGTGAGGCTTCCTTGCTGCGCGAATTTAAATCCGCGCGAAAAGGTGTCAAAGTACTTAGTTCGCGAAAATTTATCGTTTAAATCGAAAATAAATACGTTTACAGTAAATAGTTATTGTCGCGATATTAAAAGCCATTATATAAAAAAATATGCCGAAACACTGTCCATTCATCCAACCCATATGATGCACCCTCATTCAACAAATTCTCTTTTATCCATCCAACTAATGAGTTTAAGTTCGTTCTTAAGTTCGTTCTTATTGGTTCAAATGTTATTAAAAATATCCTGCTATAAACAAGCACGTTTCAATTACTCTTGTCGTTGGGCGCATGATATCGATTGATTAACATGTTATTGCTCAACGCTACTGGAACATTTCAATGCGAGTGTATTCTTTTTTAATGTATCGTCTTTGATAGTCTCTTGTCCCTAGCTCCCAGGAATTCATTTTTATTTAATATCGGTGGCATTTTGCGTCTAAGTTCACTATATGTGTGTATCTTTCTAAGTTCTATCAGAAATACATTCCTAAAATGAAATTCTATCTTTTAATAGTTTTATTTCAGTGATAATTAGAATACTCGTTGGGAGGATAAGTGGTCAAGTGCTAGTTTTTGGATGGGTTAACATACAGTTTGATTTAGATCAAGGCCAAACGTGCACGGAGTACTAACTCGTGTCTGGAATATGCAAAGTCCTAATTTTCGTCTAGGAGAAAGACCTTATCAGATTCGCTTCCACTTCGTGCACCTTCTCGCACGTGAGCTTATAATACATACATGAATGTAAGAACGTTGGAGGAAACTCAAGGGGGGAAATAAAGGGTGGGAGGTAGGAGAGTTAAAGCTCCATTCCCGGCCAAATCGACCCAAAAAAGTTCTCATTTTTTTCTCTGATACTTAGCGTTGTATTATTGAAAACTTGCATAGCCTACTTAAAGCGAAGAAAAATATATATTTCCTCTGTTTTCATGATTTCATTAACTTTTCTCGAAATTTTATGTTTGCATATTGCTGTTCTACAGTATCAATTTGGCAAGAACGGTTAATAGTGCAATAATTATTAATTTGTTAGCCTCTCGATATGTATATCTAGGCAGAGCGTGCTGTCCTAGCATTGTTTATTTTATCGAGCATTCCCTATGTTCAAGAAGATGCGAGATGCGATTGAAAATAGATGTTCACTGAAATGAATATTATTATTATTTTTTTAAGGGGGGGGGGGGGGGAGTTAGTTTGGCACCCAAGAAGAACAGGCCCGAATCCTTTAACATTCTATCATGGCGCCTTTCGGATGGCTTGGGAATGAATAGACCACAACATAGAAAATTTCATTTTTGACGGAAATTTGCTGGTAATACAGCTTTAAGGGAGAGAGTATATCTTGGGGGCCTGCCTTGGTGAATGTATTTAACTGTGTCAGGCAACATTATAATAACCACGGGTGCGTGAGCCCCCCTTAAAGAAGAGGAGTTTAAATGTTAGTACACGTCGCCTCTCACCCGCTTCATTCTTCACATATCTCCACCTTTTTTTCGCGCTTTAAAATTCAACCAAGTTGAACGCACTTAAAAACACTGTCCATCTCACACGAGATGTATCTGTCATTACAGAAAATGAAAAGAGGCGCGGCGTTATTCCATGGAAGAAAACGTGCAGTCTTTCTCAATGTATTGATGTTTGACATGAATAAAAGAAACTATCAGTAACATGGCCTTGGACTAGTTTTATTCAATGGGTATATAATGTTATTCTCCGTAAGAAAGGTCATTTGACCTAGGCCTAGATCGTTCCCAAATACTGATTTTGTCTGTAAAAATAAACAAAGATTCAAGAGGTTTTTTTTATTAGTTTTATTGCATTTCCCGGGGCTTCACTTTATGAAGGAGAAATCTTGCTGAATTTATTTCTCTATGATGGTGTCTCAATAATTTATATTCAGATATTACTGAATTTACATAATTTTTCAACTCAGTACACTTCTATCTAAAGTGCTTCATAGGTGTCAACACAAACCACCTGATGTCTTTCTGATGATATGAATCGTATTACCCCTTTTATGGCAATATATTACACCTCCGTAACACAAACAAATACGGTAAAAAATAACGGCGTAATACAGAAATAAAATGATTTACAATCGTTCGTAAGGTGATGCTGAGAAAAATTGACACCAGCCTTTGATAAATGTAATTGCACTACAGAATGAACATCATCACAGTCATTCGTCAGTATCACAGACTTGGTTCATACACAATTAATACATTTGCGATAAAAAAAAATAGGCGGATTCACTGGAAGTAAGTCCATAACCTGATATTTTTAAGTTTTGTTTTATAGCATAAGTGTGAAAAAAAGATGACTCTATGTAGTTACTCTTATGTTAGATGACATATATGGCCACTCCAATCAATCTTGTCCTTAAGATTCATTCAGCTCCGACTAACAGCTATCATTACAACGGTTTACATGTCAGTGTTCTCTTTCGCTGCACCACGATTCACGTACCAGCTTGAGAAATCAATTTCATAGCTCGCTTCAAATGTGTACAAAACACACGTTTTATTTACGTATATCTTGGCTTTATCGGACTCTGAATCAGTTTGCATCCTGTTCAAGGCTACCACGAAAAAGATATTCGGCGAACTTTGTCGTAGCACATTTTACAGATAGGCGAATATCTATTATTTCACAGGCGTAAATACCTGGACATCAATTTGAAATCTCCACTCACACTGCTTGAATGAAATCAACGAGAAAAATATTATCCTCGTTGATGAAATTGATCAATATAGCAGGCCAAACTCCTGATTGAGATACAAACATGTAGCAAAGAAATCAGCTTACATTATTTGGCGCGTGCTCATTCTGAATCGTTCATACATTATACATACATCGATAAATACATATCTACGACTGCATTGCTGGGAAATCATTTTAACATCTCGAGTCAAACTGCTTGATCGACATCCAAATATGATATAGGGAAACCATCAATTAACATCGAAAGTTAATATCTGTGATTATGATATCTTTATCTATTAGCTGCCAATATTCTTTGGCGTTCATTGATTCGAAACAATTCACGAATCATGCATGTAGAAAGACGATTAATGTCCCTCCCTTTAGCACCGGCACACAATCTGGTCACTTCAGACTGTGATGGTTTCATCTGCATCATCCTGCCCATTGTTGACTGTTACACTGTGTTCTTCAGTCACTCTCTTGACGTAAACAGCAGTGGGTTCTTTGACGAGGACCTTTGCGAGGTAGTTAACAGACACACGTGCCCTGACCTTAGGATCCTCGTGGAGACAATGCCTTGCCAATGGAGAATACATCTTCCTCACGAACTTATCTTTGCAAACGCTGATCACCTGGTGCATCAGGAAGCCTGGAAGCAAAAGCAGAGTGAGGAAATGGGTTTAAACTAATTTTTTGTTAACCAAATAAAAATTGGGATAGATAGATAGATAGATAGATAGATAGATGCCGACAGCGTTCTCAAACAATTGGGGGGAAAAACTTGTAGCTAGTTGTTTTTCGTACCGGCCTCTTTCCGTATATAAAGGTGTCGCCTTTAATTAGTTATTTGTTTTGTTTATATTGTAAACAAAAAACAAAAAAAACGCAGACAATCTCAAACTAAAGTATGACCGTCCAAACCGGTTTCTATTGCTCTTAAACTTATAGCCCTGGGGTATTAGTAAAATAATGGGAATATATCTTCAACACTAAGCAGTTTAGTAAGTAGCTCTATAAAAAGATGTTGCGTTAGTTACCTAGGCTGTAGGCATCTGTATTTTCTGATGTTTCGATTCCATTGCAAACTTCTGGAGCTAACTGACGGAACAATGTTATCCTTTCCTCCTCGCTGATAGAACTGTAATGATTTCCAGTCAGGTAGGAAGTCTCGCCAAAATCAATGAGCAAAATCTGGATTAAAACAGACAATGGATTAGAATTTTGTTATAAAGTACATTCTGTGTATCTCTCATTAGTAATTTTTTTCAGGGAGATATGAACATGATCCATTTGAAGAATACTGTTCAAACTAAATTGTGATTAAATGATTGATTAATTAAAGATAAATAAAATAATAAATAAAGTTTAAGTTAAATTAAAAGTTTGATAATAAAATGTAACTAGTTAAGGAAGTAATGTGAAGTAAAGTCAGGTAAGAGGGAGTAGAGACTGGGGAAGAAGAAGTGACACGAGCGGGGAGGAGGAGTGAGGCTGTAGGAGGAGAGAAGGGTCAGGTAGAGGGGAGGGAAGGGTCCACCATACAGATGCCAGCAATGACCAAACCTGAAGCTCACTCCATACCCAAGCAACTTTGGTGTGTTTCCCCATACGCAATCTAATACAGTGAGTTTATAACCATCCCATTAAACGTTGGTCAACTTGGTCAATTCCTACCTTGTATTTCATGTCCATAGTGTCCGTTGGGCGCCGAGGGAAAACCAAAACGTTGTCCAGCTTGATGTCATTATGGATGAAGCCTTGTTCGTGCATCTTGGACACTAGCCAGACGGTCTGTTTTACGATATCGCAGATCTCATAGCTGTAAGAGATTTTTTGATTCAGAATCATTTGCATGAACAATTACATAATCATAATAACCCAATTCTTGGTATCTTTTTTTTTATTTGCAATTCTTGATATCGTTAAAACATATAGGCAACGCGACAAGACATCGACATGGTCGACATGCGTATTTTGTATAATTATAAATGTATTGGCCTGTATTTGCAATAAAAAAAATATGGAAACAGCTACATAGTTTAAAAAGCTGAAATAAGATATATGACATAGTTATTACGCCAATGTAACAGCGGCAAAATAGGGTTAATTACTCATCCATGTAGAAGATAAAATAAAAGGAAAAAACTCACGGGTGGAGGGTGTATCTTCCATGGCCCAAGAAGTGGTGAAGATCGGTGCATTCGGGAATCAATTCCCAGGCGATGGCAGGAAAACCTGGGCTGAAGCGTGTCTTCTTGAACACGCCCACCACCTCCGGCCCTACGCCTAGTTGGCCCATTCTGGTGGCAATATCAGCCTCCTGGTATATGTCCCCAGAATCTTTGGTCGAAGTCTGGGGTGAAATATATTCATCAAATAATTCGTAAATCACTCCAGACTGGGAAAATTACACTTATTTTGTAATGAATCGGTTCGTTAACTTTTATGAAGTGAAGGGTTTTAATTAAAGAGGCTATAAATCGCGGGTAAATTATGATAAGATGGGCGCATGTACTGTTGCCAACTACTATGATTTATTATTTACCATTATTTGTATAGTTATTATTAGTTCCATCATTTTCTAGTCACATGCTAGCGAACTGGCGTGCTGGTGAATGTTTCAACTTTGGAAAAGCATGCATGCAAGCAATTTATAATTAAAAAATGTATTGCGATGATTTTCCTTTTCTTCAGATTCAATGATCATATCAAATTTTGATTAAAGCAATATTGTGTACCGGTACTATGTCTTGAGAATATTCATTCATTTGATTTAGAATACGAATACCTGATCATTGACAATCTGAGATTTGTAGGGAAAAGAAAATTACCGGTCTAGAGACTTTGATGAGGACTTGGCGGTTGAGATATGTGGCCTTGAGAGCTACGCAGAACGCGCCCTCACCCATGCGTACAGGGGTACCATCTTCCTTCATCTCCCAGACAATCTTAGTCTCATCCAACCAATGCCAACCATGGCCAGCACTCGTGTTAGTTTTGTTAGATTTTGTTTGACTAAATTAGTAAAAAAAAAAAAAAAAATATATAATAAAAATAATAATAAGAAATGATAAGAAAAACAAAACAAAACAATGAAAATTGAAAGATGGAATGCATAATTATGAACTCGGGAATAAAACCATCAAAAAGTACATAGGTGGTGTTAAATGAAAACATGAATTAAATCATGAATAAAGGTGTTGTGCAATGGGGTTTATACTTAGTAGGTAAAACATGCAAGGATACACACGACACCAGACACAATCAAACGGTAACCACATGGAAGGAACATTAATTAATTAGAGCCAAATTAGATAAATCAAATACCTTTCAGGGCAGGTAAGGAACTTGGCATCCTCCAGTTCTTCAACATTCTGCTTGCAGGTGTTGAAGATGTTGTCAGTGACAGAAGCTCTGGGGGAGGTGTTGTAGTCAGAGAGGCAGGCAGAGGCACTGCTCTTGTTGCTCGACTCCCCAACCACCAAACCACCAAGATCAAAGCACGCTGCTGCCCTCTGAAGTGGAACTCCCTCACTATCAGAATCATCACTCTGGTTATTCTCGTGGTTGTCTGCTGAGGGAATAGCTGTGGTGGACTCAATGCGAATGGGATCTTGGTTTTCTTGGTTATCATTTTCTGCCTCGATAGCAATTTCTGGCTCATTTTCAGGCACTTGTTGTCCAAGGAGTTCTTCTTTCTGAGCCTCGAGAACGATACCCTCGTCCTCGTCTTGAACACTTTCGTTCTCAAATCCAGGAGCTAGTAGTAGGTCCTGGCTGGAATCTTCCTCGATTTTCCATGTGGTTGGTGCTCTGCAATCTGAGTCTAGCTCAGACGACTCGACGGCATCAATGCTATGTTCGCTGGATGAGGGAGAATCGCCTTCTGTCTCTGCCTGGTTGACCCCAGTGAAGAGATGTGAAGGGAAGGTGTGACGGGTGTAAATTGGGCGGCTGGTGATGAGAAGGCTGCTCTCAATGCCTCCAAATATCACATCCACCGTCCAGGGGTGGAGTAGGAATTCCTGTTTTAAAAAAAAGAATATTTTAAAAATAAGATTTCTTAAGCTCAGACAATGGTTATGGTTTCTGTGTAAGAATCAATCAAGCAGCGAACGTACATCTAGCACTGCACGGTATTAATCACACAAACTGTCTGTACTGTATTTTTCGATGTATATAGGTCTACAGGGGAAAATAATGAAGTGTCGTCCATCAAGTATGTTTATAAGCAAATGTGCTTATTATATGAACACTCTATCATAGCTAGTTGAGGAGTCTGTCAGCCACTTGTTATATTTGATTAATTGTGGTTTATTAAATAATATAAAACCTTTAAGTAAACAATGGTATTCGGAAAGAATCACACAAATACCACCGCCACCCCAACCCCCAATAAATAAATAAACATACATAAATCCGGTTAGGGAAGGGGGAGAAAGGAAGGGGCTAGGAAAAGGGAGGGAAGGAAAGGGGTTTGAGTGTCAATTCTGCTAGGCATTTTTTATTCGAATTTCTTACTTTGTTATTAATTTATGGGGTGAAAAATGTGATGTGAACAGGGGAGGGTGGGGTGCGGGGGAGAGTGGGGAAGGGAGAGGTGGAGAATGGGGGAACCTGGGAGGGAGGACAATGGAGGGAGGAAAGGGGGAAGGGGGAACAGGGGAGATGGGATGTCTACCCCGTCTTAAACAGGGGAGGGTGGGGAAAGGGGATGTCTTCCTGGTGAAAAACGGGGGCAGCTAGTTTATTATTATGTTTCTGTACAGGACTTTTTTTTTTACATTAATCATTATTCGGGCTCACATAATTCAATATCCAGCCTACGAAGTCATTTTTGTGATTATTCCAAAACTTGCAAAAGGCAAAAGATGTTCAAATATTAAAGGTACACTAATGCCTAAAATGGGAAGTCACATTGCAGTGTTGTATGCCGTATTTTATTAATAGAGAGAACTGGTAAAAATATTGTTACAGATTTATAGCTTCTTACAAATTTTAATAAAATTTAGTCACGGTGAGTAGAATTCACATTGTATGATAGGCCTACGTACTAATCTCAAATTGGATCAAATCATTGTTTCTCTGTAGAGTAAGACGCCGTTTAGGAAACATCTCTGATGTTTTTTTAGAATTGTGAACATCAGCCAAAGAATGCATTATTTTCCTACAGTACCGTAACGTTACGTCCACACTTTACTTCAGCCTGTCAGGTTTACCTCGCGGTCTTTTATATTTCTACATTTCAAAGCATCCCTAGGCCTAGATATTTTGGGTTGGAATTAAAAAGAATGTTTCATTCGAAAGACACCGCGCATTAAAGATTCATTAAATAAAGTAAACAACATTGGAACCACTATTGCATGGCAAAACTAAAGGTAAGTGTTCAACGAATTTCAGCTTATCTGAAATGTCGATGGCGGCGCGGTTTGGGTGGGCCCCGAATCGGGAATCTGACAAAATTAATCAAATGGGCGAATATTTATCGGGATATAAAAGATCAAATAGCTGAAATAATCACCTTGATAGGATTCCAATCAATCATGGTTAGCTGAATGAGCTAGGGTAGTGAAAAATCGAGAATATCTCGCATTTTTCTTAAGTGAGAGCGGACTTGCTTTGTTGATCAAAGTTTGCTTGGAGCGTAACTATGACCTTGCTTGGAGCGTAACTATGACCTTCCCTGACGATTAGCCTAGCAACGCGTCGCGTATCATTTAACTAATAATTATGTTTTGTTTTCGTAAAATTGATCAATTTGTGAAGAACCTTTGATTCGTTACAATAGTTTTGTTAAAAAAAGACCCATTGTTGCAGCTTAAAAATACGCTATTAGAGGTTATGCCCACTTCTCCTGCTGCTGATATATTATTTATTTTAAGGCAGAGTTGGCAGTAGACGAA
Organism: Sthenelais limicola; assembly: GCA_942159475.1. Lineage (NCBI taxonomy): Eukaryota > Metazoa > Annelida > Polychaeta > Phyllodocida > Sigalionidae > Sthenelais > Sthenelais limicola. The sequence continues at coordinate 129,992,255 of OW804095.1, forward strand.
GTATCCGCCCCCTTGTCCCCCGAGGCAGAGCATGTTGGGGGCCGGGGGCGTATGGCTCTGAAGCGGGGCACCACCTCAGAAAACTTCATTTTATAAGTTTTAGGACCTACCCGTTTAAACTGCTTTTAAAAATTATCCACCATGTGATAAACGGGGGCGGCTAGTTAGTCCATATATAGTTCTATGAGTATTCTGAGTGGTTTAATTAGGCCTACCGTAGTTTCGTTGCTGGCCTTGAATCCCCCAATGCTCTGCCTCTGGGGGCAAGGGGACGGATACGTTGTCTAGGTAGTAGGTAGGCCTATTATAGCAAGAACAGCATAGTATCGCGTATGAGGGGGGCTATATTCTCCGAGTATGGTCGAAAACTACAAGGCCGTAGGCCGAGTTGTTTTTCGGCCATACGAGGAGAATATAGGCCTCCGAAGACGCGATACTGTCTGTGCTATTCTTGCTTTTATTACATGATTCTTAACTTATTACAACTTTATTTGATTTATTTCATCAAATTGTGTTGTCCGCATAGCTTACCGATAGACTCGAACGGTCGTGACGTCACTGTACAATACACAGAGTTTATATTGTCCACCTTGTGAGCGGCAAGTATATCGATTATATTGTACGCTCACGGCCAAATCATGGAATAAAGGCCTATATTATAGCCGGGAATCCTAGCCCTTCCTTCCATAGGCTACAGAGAAGAGGATAGAGAGAAGAGGGGGATGGGGGAGATACAGGAGGGAAAGGATGGGGAGAGGAAGGGGATAGGGGTTGCAGCTAGAGAATGAAAGAAGCGGATGGAAGGGGTGGGGGAAATCGGATAGGCAGTGAAGAGGATACCATACAGAGAGAAGAGGGGGGCGGGGGGGGGGGGAGGACAGGGGAGAGGAGATGGGGAGGGTTGGGACAGGGAGAGAGAGAGGGAGAGCCAGGGAGAGAAGAGGAGGAGAGAGTGAGAGGATGAGGGTGACCGTCCAGAGGACGAGTATACTTTGCTTATAGTTTTATCATAAAAGGTTTTGACTAGGCCTAGTTTAGGCTATTCACCCCAGCAGGCTAATCATGATATAGGTCTACCGGTACCGGTTATAAATTAGTGCTACCGGTATATTACCAGTATTATAGACTTGCCTACATGTCATAAAAATGTTAGAATAAGCCCTTAAACCCAAGTTCAAAAGGAAGAAATATGGTGGATTCTCATGGTTCCAAATGGACAAATTTTAAAACAGAGGGGAGAGAGACGTAGGCCTAGGAGGAGGGAAAGAGAGGAGAGCGGAGGGGTGAGGGTCTGAGAGAATATTATAGCAAGAACAGCATAGTATCGCGTATGAGGGGGACTATATTCTCCGAGTATGGCCGAAAACTATGAGGCCGTAGGCCGAGTTGTTTTTCGGCCAAACGAGGAGAATATAGGCCCCCGAAGACGCGATACTGTGCTATTCTTGCTTTTATTCCATGATTCTTAACTTATTACAACTTTATTTGATTTATTTCATCAAATTGTGTTGTCCGCATAGCTCACCGATAGTCTCGAACGGTTGTGACGTCACTGTACAATACACAGAGTTGTCCACCTTGTGAGCGGCAAGTATATCGATTATATTGTACGCTCACGGCCAAATCATGGAATAGAGGGTTGGGAGGGAGTGGGGTGGGGGAGGGTACGAGGAATGAGGAGTGTGAACTGGAGTGAGAAAGGTATGAGGGAGGAAGGTGTGAGGGAGGAGAGTCTGAGGTAGAAGGGGGTGAGGCAGGGGGATATGAGGGAGGAGTTTTTGAGGGAGGATGTTCTGAGAGAGATAGGTGTGAGGGAGATGTGTGTGAGGGAGGAGGGTATGAGGGAGGAGCGTTTTTTTTTTGTACAAGTTTATTTATTCAGACTAATTATTACAAAATTATAGCACGCTCATCCGGAGATGAATTTTCGTTGTGCCCTGAGGTTACAAAATAGTTTTAAGCTTATGTTGAGAGAGGACATGAGTAGTAATAAGTCATTTGTTAGATAAATATCAAGGAGCAGTTATATTACATATCGAAATAATGAGAGGATATTAATGAGATGAATGAAGTGGTGATAAGATTTCCAGTCTAATCAGTAATTTACATATAATATAAAGCGGGGTGTGAGAGGGTGCCACTGATCTCTGAACTAGAGGGACTAATTCATAGCATCGATATTCGCGTATTAATTGAAACATAATTGCTAGTTACTGACTACAGATAAAATTACAGTACAGTTATACCAGTATAGAGTTGAGGCAGGAACATAGTTGTAAGCGTATGGAATGCGGCAGGTGTACAAGGATAATACATATTAGAACAAGCAACATAACGTAGAAATGGCAAGGACAATCATCTGTCCAGCTAGTGTGAGATAACACAGTCGTATGGACAACATATAGTACAGAGTACATCGGCAAGGGGTATATACAGGAGTGTACAGTTTCACAAATACATCAATCAAATCATATGGGCCCAGGGATTGGGGCCTGGAGGGCAAAGAAGTGCCTTTTTAGGGATATCTTAAAGCGGATCGGGTCACCAATCACCCTTAGGTGAGCAGGTAGCCTCTTCCATGCAGATACTACTGAATTATATAAGCATTTCGCGTCTTTCGAGGTGCGTGGGATGAAACTAATCAGAACCGGGGCTTCGGCTTGCCTTGTGTGTCTGACCAGTATAGAGCCCTTATTGTGTATGTAAACCTCCATATGTCCTAACTTTGATAAGTTAAACAACATCCTATTTGCAATGTTCATGGTTTTGCAGGTTTGGAGCAGTATAATATTAGGCGTATAATAATCGCAGCTCATCGCTATTCTAAGGATACAATTTTGGAGTTTCTGAAGTTTCGTAAGCAGTGTTTGACTTAGAGGTGTTAGTAAAAAGAGACAGTAGTCTAATATAGACAGAATTTTGGATTTCGCAATTGTTATTGCAGCCTCTCTGGTCATATTGCATCTGCTTTTTTTGAAGATGAAATGTTGGCTGTTTACTTGTTAAAGGGAGGATGTTTGAGGGAGGATGTTCTGAGAGTGATGGGTGTGAGGGAGGGGGGTGCAAGGGAGGAGGGTGCAAGGGAGGAGGGTGCAAGGGAGGAGGTTGTGAGGGAGGAGGGTGTGAGGGAGGAGGGTGCAAGGGAGGATGGTTTGAGGTATGATGGTTTGAAGGAGAATGCCGGGTTTGATGGAAGAGGGTGTGAGGAAGACAAGTTTACGGAAGAATAAGGAAGGAGGGTTTGAGGGAGGAAGGTCTGAGAGAGGAGGGCGCGAGGGAGAGGGGTGTAAGGGATTTAGGAGGGTGTGCACATGAGAGAGGAGGTTGTGACGGAGATGGATTAGAGGGAGAAGGATGTGCAGGAGGTGGGTGTGAAGGAGGAGGGTAGGCCTAGTTGTGATGGTGTGAAGGAGGGGTATATCAAGAGGCTAAACAGTGATTTGTACATCTGGATGCAGTTTTTAAGGACGACCTATAAGAATCACAATACAACAATGTTGGGGGGTTTTTTTGTTGTTTTTTTTACAAATCAGGCCGTACATTTACAATTCATCATAAGAAAAGACGCATTTCCACCATGTGGATGTATTCCTGCGTTGCCTCTAATATCTCATTAAATCAATACTACTCAAAACCAGAACTCTACACAAATCTGAAGAAAATTTTTAAACATCATTAACTAGATTTCTTACTAATAAATCAAATCCATATAGGTATACTACAAAGTTTTTATCAGTAACAATCGTTCAACCTTTACTCTTACATAATTCGTCATTACCCCACCTCACATCACATTGTGATCAAGTTTTCTGGTGACACACAACCGCCTAGCCCTTATAAGATTTTTGCTTTAGATATTGTTGTCATTGACTAAGGAAATTTTCCAAGATACCACATAACGTTGGACCATTTTCATTTTTTTTTCAATTTCATAAAAAAAAATGCTATGAGACACCGTATTAAAGACTTTTCCGATGTCGATATATATCAATAAGCATTTATTGCCAGCATCTAGATAACCATAAATAGCTTCCAAATTCTCATGAATTGTCCTCAAAGTCAAACCATTTTTTTCTGAAAACAAAATGACATTTGGTAAAAAAAAATCGCTTTCCTCTAGGAATTCATATAGCCTTTTGTAAATGATTCTTTCAATAACCCTCATACACAAGATACCAGTTCGACATTGATATATGCATTTTCTTTCCAAGATAGAAAATCAACAGGCCACAGATGTTGTGAATGTTTTTGCTGGGTTCTTTCTTTTTCAGCAGAGGCCTTTTTCATAGCTGTCTTATTATTTTCTTCACAGTCAGACACCTGCTCAACAACTAGCAGTCTGATACATTTCTTCTTCCCAATCATTGTGTCCAATAGACTTGCAGGGATCACTCCCTGCTTCCAAGGATATGCAGTCGGCACATTTAACACAGCATGATTCACGAGGATAAACTATTGCACTTGGGTATTGTTGCAAACAGTTCAAGCATTTCTGGAGACATGAAATGTGTTTCCCTTTCAATCTAATGTCTTCATGAAATGACCTGAAAGTCTGACAGGAAGGTACTCTACACCCACAGGTAATGATACAGCTCCATCAATTGTAGTCGCACAGATGGCAGATCTTTGACGAATTTGTCTTTAAAGAAAGTTGGGTCAATCTTGTCATTCTTCATCACATATTCTTCATTGATTTGCTCAGTTGTACCAATAATTAATCTTTGGTGAGCATCTACCTGCATACCAGGTTTGAAAGCCATACCATCGTCACATGAAAAAAAAACATGAGTCATGAATTTGAATTTCAGCGGTAATCTTAGTCAAAAAACAGATTGGTTGCCAATGATGATATGTCCCAACGTCAAGATCGATTACAAACCAATCAAAGTGCCATTGGGTATTAATTACATGTACTTATTTGTTATATTTACCTTACTAGTATTGTATTTCTTGCCAATTTATTGGAACAATGTCTGAAAACTTTCAAAACCTGCACAATGTCGACAAACCAATGACATTGCATTATTTGGGTCACATGTTACCCTAGCAATATGTGCGATTACAAAAAGCTGAAAGTACCCTCGAACGGCACTCTAGTAATTGATCAAGTATGTAATAATATGTGTAACTCACTGTAAATATGTTGTTTTCAGAGTAATGCCTGCATTATACAAATACATTCCTCAGACTCAACGTATACTAGCTGAGGAAGACTAAATCTCTACCAATGACAAAATGTACTTGATAACAGATTTATATTCACCGATTAGTTAACACTCTTCAAGCTCAGCTAGGGCCCAGAGCCCTGACACGAGTTCAGATGCTAGGGCCCACCCACCTTCAAACTATAGGGCCCATCCAGCATCAGACGCTAGGGCCCACGGCAGATTCTGGCGAGTGGGCCCTAGCGTCCGATGCGGAGTGGGCCCTAAAATCTGAAGGTGGGTGGGCCCTAGTGTCTGTAAAGTCGAAAGGTGTAATTCTGGAGATTTCTAGTCGGCAAGCTGGGTTCAGATGTGGGGGCCTGGAAGGGGATGGAAACTAGTTTTTCTAACATTTCCCCTAATTATTTTGCCATTAAATATAAATACTTCAACAGAATTTAATTTACCTTCATAAACAACCGAAACAAGTATTCAAGTCAACTTAACAAGAAAACGAGGAGGAATGAATGTTATTAATATTTGTATATATTCTAAATATAATGGATTATATGTGTATAATAGGCAGGGGGTCAACTACCTAGCTGTGACCTCTGGTGCCACCATTACCATTACCAATACTGAATGGTTATGTGGCTGTAACGGGGATGGGCCCTCAGATCTAGCATCTGACAGATTAATTTTGATAGTTTCATTCAACTTATTGTGGGTGGGCCCTAGCGTCTGATTCTGGGTGGGCCCTAGCGCCTGACTCTGGGTGGGCCCTAGCATCTGATTCTGGGTGGGCCCTAATTTCTGAAAATAATGACCGAAAATATGCGAAAGTGGGCCCTAGAGTCCGATGTTTGGGCCCTAGAGTCCGATGTTTGGGCCCTAGCGTCTAAACGTGGGTGGGCCCTAGCGTCCGAGGAGGCATGAGGAGGGGTAGGCCTGGATGACCTAGATTCGAGCGGTGAGAAAGTATGATGGCTGCCGTGGTGAGTGCAATTCGGCGCCTCCAGAACCACGACGCATCGTTCAGCTTTAACTAACCGCGCGGGCTTTCTGACTATGTAAATGTATTATGTATTACGTAATATTTAAAGTAATAGCAACTGTTCACTAGACATCGATGGAGGTATCCATCTGATAGGCGGGGAAATTAAGTTTCAGCTAACTGTTAATATCCAATCTCCTCAGCTTGGAACCCACACCAGTCTTTTCATGAGTGATATTACTCATCATCATCATTAAAGCATATCATTAATATTCGGGTGATTAATTATCCAAGTTTATGGCCCTTTAATCATATTTATTCGCACGCATTTTACAGACTGACGTGGCCCTCTGTACCACCTCTGCCGAGCTCTCCCATTGGTCAATAAAATATAGCCCAGTACCCCTTCCCTGAGAGAGAGACTAGGAGAGGCAGGAGCTACTCAGCTTAACTTTAGAATGGGTAATAGCAGTTGGGCCTTGCTAGATAACGGAACGGTGATTAACTATGTCTAGGACATCTTTAGTCTGCTCTAGTATAGGTTCATGGCTATTCATATATCACTTTCATATTACTCTATAATAAACGTGAGATGTACATCCCATTCCTCCTGGAATCACCCGGCTCTACCGAGTTAATGATTTTCTAAGCTAATCTACTAGAGATGAGTCTATCACCAACGCTACTAATTAAGCTTTCGGTTGTGATATCCCCGCTTCCGGATATCAACACAACCTTATATTCATAGGCATTTACACCCTTGTACATAAAAGATGAAATACAGAAATAGCGGATCCGTCCCTCGAGACGCGTGTAGACATGTGGAAATTATGAATTAATTATAGTTCTGGGTGAGTTAAGCTCTTGGTTAAGGGTTTGGGGTTGGTACAAGTTCGTTGAATTTAAGTCAAAATTGTGATTTATGAGATAGCCTCTCATTTTAGTCAATTGATAGTTTGAGTGCATTATATACTCATTTTAAGCGCCACTCTATTTTCACTCGCCCTAAAGATATTATGAAAATGGTTTCATTTAGAAGGTAATTTAAAATATATCCAGACACCAGACAAATAACTTTATAAATGACAATATAATGGTCATACCTATACAGGATATTGTTTAAAAAATTAACACTCGATTAACCACATTTATTTCATTTTTCTTTTACATTAAAACGGCTTGGATACAGATTCTAAGCAACAAGAGCACCCCTTGTTGATGTCACGATGACATCACCAAGGGTACGAGTGAGGTCGTAGTAACCCACGTTATGTGCCTGGCGTTGGTGCGGACATGCCGGACATTTCTGTACTTGCATACCTTATAATCTTTTAATTCATATTCATAGTTAATTTAAAAACAGCTGCACATAAATTAGAAGATAGCTATTCATTCAGAAAATACACCCAGCAGCTCTTAGCTCCGTTCTAAGCTATTATGATGCTTATTATAGTATGCTGTTGCTGCTCCTGCCTTGAAACTCGTGTTACAACTTACTATCATTTTATCCTGAAATGTACTTAATACTGGGTATGACTGTACGTTTTCCAGCACTTTATTCCGTCCAATGAGCTTTACACTCTACTTGTATATGAAACTGAACTCATATTGTTATCCGACAACGACAAAAGTCTAAAATTAGAATTGCCTGCTAGCACTTTTCATCCGTCTCTCATCTGTAATATTTCTCACTTCATACAAACTTGAAATACCTCTTAATATTAAGTTATTTTAATCCCCAGATAGGGGTTACTCTTTGTTTTCTTATTGTAACCAAAACAAGACAAATGTTCTAAGTAAATAACGTCGGCACTCGATAGGAAGAACTGGCATGTCCGCGTGTCAGAAGCGAACGACCTTTGTAAATCAAGATCGATACAATAAAGAATTTTTGAATTGAATTGAATTGAATAGTTAATTAACAGACTTTTGTAAGGGGACAAGAGGTGGCTCATAAGGTTATATCGCAGAAATACACATAATAGAGACTGAAATATCTAGAGCCAATGCATAAATGTAAAACAAACGATTCCCTTCACCCCAAGCGATGGCCTTATGCTAGCAGGAAGTGTAATGACTGCAACCACACCATCATCCCCACATGATCAAAGCTTCATCCTATGATGACATAAATGACTCATATGCACAGCACAAAAAGTAATAAAAACTATTTCAGAGCGAAATTGTTTCGAGTTATAAAATGTGGGGAGAAAAGGAGGGGTACTATCCTAATATAATATCTATAGTCTTTAGCAAGATCTCTACAATACAAACTTATTCTTATATGCAGGGAAACTGGGGTTGGAACGACCTGGGGTTGAAAAAACAGGGGTTGTACCAGGGGTTGATGAACGATCATACATCTATAAGTATCGGTATTCTGCATATAAGCCAGACATTGCCCTGGGGTTGAAACGACCTGGTGGGGGAAAGACCAGGGGTTGAACGTTCTAGAAACAGGTGTGGAAATTGGACACCAACTTTTCGTAAAACAATCTGGATGGTCTATCATTCTGATTCTAGGCAGATTATTTTCTCTCCTTCAATGTCAAAACCCTGTACTAAAACGACCTATACTACAACCCGGGGTAATGCACCAATAAACATCAATATACATGTAAATAAAAAGCCTGACTAGAAATTGTTCATACACATAGCTACACATCATATTATATGCAGATAACTGTGCATGGGATTCCATACAACACATAGGCTACGTGGCAAAATAATTGCTTGGGAATCTTCGATCACGAGCTGAAAAAAAACATTCTCACCTTTTTCTCCTCATCATTAGTTATGGATACAGCATATATATACACACACACATTAGCCGCGGCCGAGACTCTGAAAATGGCCGGCTGCAAAGCGTACGACAAGGTACTGAATGGATGGACCGGTGCTTCCCAATATATACATATACCAATTAATCGAAAACCCTCTCTATTGGGCGTTACGTAATCACAAGTAGGCCTAGGTTGCCTTTCTTATTCTGAGCTGAGCGTTTAGTGACAGCTATAGACTTGTACAAGTCTTTGATATTTTTGTTTAAAATAGAAATCTCGAAAAAAAGTACCATGTTGTGGTCACTAGGATGTTATGGTCACATAATAAATACTTGTTAAAAATCATGTTATGGTCACTACCAAGCACCATGTTGTGACCACTATAACGCCTCGACTGAGGAATATATAACAGTAAATGGGGAGGACGAGACCTGCACTAGGGCCTTACAAACAACACTGTCTTGAGGATAACAGCTAGGACATGTCCTAGCAATCATGTTTACAATACAAAGCAGCTCTCATGGCTCAAATGTGTCAATGGATTCGTTTCAGAGCATAATCATGAAGAATGGTTCCTTATCCTTATTTCATGTTAAAGTTGCCTAATGTGCGAGGCTCTTAATATTACTCTTATCCATAATGATTTGTTTCGATATATATGTATATATAATATATATAGAAAATGACTCTGATACATGTTCATAAACGTCATGACATTCTGTTACCTTGTTGTAAGCAAATCAGCACGTACGAGAATAGTGTAGCTGTTACATAATGTTCAATTGCTGAATAAAAATCTTAAATACAATACAATAGCTTGTGAAGTTCTCTCTTTTATAACAACGGAATTCCAGTGACACTAGGTAGGAGGGCATACATTTAATAACACGATAGTATATAGAAAACATAACTGTAGCGAAATTATATTTCAATGGACAAAGATATGTGACTTCAAATACACAGAGCCGAAGAGAATGAGCAGCAAAGAGAGACAGAGAGTGTGGGTGCGGGTGTTCGGGAGGGGGGGGGGGGGGGGGTAGGAAAGAGGGAGAGAGAAAGACACAGAGAGAGTGAATGGGACTCGGTACTGTTATATTATTGAATATAATGTAAGGGAAAAGCAAGTGAACACGGCGGCTTGTTGATGTTAACTGCTTTATTTAGTACGTGAACGTGGGCGCGTCCCACGCGACCTAGCGCGCATGCGCTGGTTAGCATATCTCCAATAGTAGGGGGGATACTACCCAAGATAATAAGAAGGGGGAGTATACTACCCATATAGGTTTTAATTATACAAGCGTACCTATATATAGCATAGTCCCCTCCCCTCTTTTCAAATCAAACATTGTTTTGATTTCCTTAACTAATCTTACAATATATAGTAGCAAAAGTAATCTAAATACCGATAATCCTAATACAAATCGTTTGCGTTTATACATTTAGCGCATCAAAAACAGGATCGGAGTTCTGCTCCTCTCGCGGTGAATAGTTAATAATGTATCGAGATGCTTAGCAGAGCTAAATCTTTCGTCGATTCGACGCGCTCTGGTTCGGCGAAAGACATCCGAAGCCTGTACTGGCGATAGATTACTACATATTTCTAAATTCTCCTAATATACCTTAAATACCTTTAGACGCTCAAATGGTCGCCATTTCATCCTTACATCTTCTCATTTTTTGATGTTTGGATATTCTTGTTACATAATCCACACAATCTCTCCTTTTTTATTTTACAGACATGAATTAAAAGTAAGAGTGACGGCAAAATAAAACAACTCACAAATAAATGACATAAAATTGCAAGCTTTGAGCAATTATAAGGCTCGACATTTATATGCTACTAAACTAAGAATCCAAAAAAACGCTAGATTACGAAAATACCGTTGTAATTAGGAATAAACGCTTGGTGGCGCCACTATGCTTCCGCAAAAATCACAACTTTCGCTACCAAGATTCTCGTATTTCTTAACTCGATAGGTATTAACTAATACCCTAAGAAAATCTAGAAAAATTTCTAGGCGACTAAATACAAACAATAAAACAATTTTATCCGATTCTAGCAGCGCAGGTTAAACTTCTTATTTTTTAAACTGCTGTCGTACTCGTGTTACGTTCTGTTTGGAGCTTCTTTGAATCTTCTAAAAATCGGTTAAAGTAGTTGTACTCCGATCTAAATTCTGAAATCTTATAGATCTGTTGCGGCACGGTTATAGGTAGCGTAATTCTCACAAAATGCAGATTTGTCTGGGTATCTAACATTTCCTCAACCTTTCTGAACATAACCCCATAGTTCTGTCGTAATACTTCTGAACTAATGGCGCTGGTCGCCATAAGGCATAACCTAGAATAAATGGTAAAAGAAAAGATTTTGGTTAACCCTAGCAGATAAACTTTTTCCCACTCTAGCATTTTAACACAATTTCATACAAATAGCGAAATGTTATCCATGATACAATTGCAAGCCTCACAGTTCCTATCCTTGGAACAGGGTATAGGCACAAGAAAATGCTAGTTTTGAATGACTCACCATAAAAATATGGTTGAACTTCTCATCGTGCGACTGTTGTCTTTTCTCCACAGGAGACGTGCAGGTTTACTTCTGTAAAGTTCGGAGTCCAGGATAGAAGTGTCCGACTCTAGGATAGCGTCACTTCAAGTGTGACCTATATAACTACAGTGTGGGTGACCAGGGACGCTACTTAGCCGATGAAGTGACACGCCCCCTTATACCAGTCCTAGGTGTGTAACCTAGCCAGCTCTGGCCAAGTCGCTGCAGCCCAAGTGTGAGTCTACGCACATCCCACCAAACTCTCCTGACGCCAAACATTGGAGTATGTGTTAACAATCAGTCCCTAGCAACCTGCTGCTTAATTATGCAGTCCAGGGTTTTCATGAATCGGCGACTGTATCTGAGGCTGCTTAATCTAATCCCCTTCCCCTGGGTTTTGTATCTATAAAGTATTTATCCCTGATTATTATTCTAAGCCCACCCCTGGTTAGTCACGTCGTACTTATTTTATCTCTGTCCGGTAATCCTTATTTATTAATCGGGTAGCTTGCCACCGCCGTTCCCAGGCTTATCTTACGGATAGCAGAAACAAAGAAATGTCTTGGAAAAAATATAATTACCCAATCTAGATGAGCTTGAACCTGTATGCTTCCCTTAATAACTTCTCCTCGTCCATGAATTTAGTCAGTTTGAAGTTCTTTATACTCCCCGACTTTTCCTTTAGCTCTTCTATTAATTCACTCTCCCAGTCTTCAGCTTCCCACGCTGGACAATTATTTTCTGGCTCCTGCACTGGTTGAAATCCTATCGTTACGTTGTACCAGTAGGTCTTGGTAAAGTCATTAGTAATCTGTTCTAATTCTAGCTCCTTCTTCTCCTCTTCAGAAATTTCCTGTTGGAGCCTGGTAATAGCCATTGTGATATATATTTTTTTTTTTTTTTTTTCCTTTCTCTAGGTAGTTCTTCCCTCGAGTGTCTAGCTTAGAATGGTCTATCTCCCTTAAATTACTTTCCTGACCTTTGTTAATGCAACCTTTAAGCTTTATTTTTAAGGTTCGCCTCCCCGGTCGCTTTGTTTGTCGCGTCCCTTTTAGACAAAGGTTTTAATTAGTGGGGTTGACTGATTGCGAGTTGTTAGTGGCGTTAAAGCCGGAACAAAGGTCGGCTTGGGTACTTTAGCGTGGCCTCTTATTTATGTAAGCCAAACTGCCAACCCACTGGCTCCTTCAGTAAAGCTACAATTACTAATCCTGTTGATACCAGCTGTTAAAATCTTTACAAGCCTGGTCCTGTATGAGTGGCCTTATCGACTCTTTAATTACTGACGCTGGCATTTTCCAAAGCCTCCCACTCTTTGTCTGATAAATCGATAGCTAGATTGTTTACCAGCTCCTTTGATAACTCAGCCCTTAAAGGCTTTATGTGGGCGATGTGAACTGGCTTTGGTAGATCTTTATTGTTCTTTAAGTCCCTCAGCTTTACTGTCGTTGGGCTAAACCTTTCAGTAATCAGCATAGGGCCGCAAAAAGCCATTTGTAATTTCTTACTAGTCATATTATCTAGCAATCTGTGTATTTTTACATACACAATTCTACCTGCTTCTAGCTCAACCTCCCTAGATTTTGAATCATGTCGATCCTTCATTTTTTCCTGGGATTTTTCCAAATTTCTAGAGGCGGTAATTGCTAATTCTTTCTGGACCTTTACTATTTTTGCCAGTGTATTTAACACTGTGTCGTTCGTGTCTGGGCCTGCCAGAGCGGCGTCTGGGGGGGTTTTTACTGATCTCCCTGTTGCTAAGATAAAAGGGCTATATCCCAAACTATACGAATCTGTTGTGTTTAAAGCAAAAATCACGCTTTGTAGGTAGCGATCCCAATTTTTCTGATTGGCTGAAATGAAGGTTTTAAGGTGTTCTATGATTGTGGAATTATTTTTCTCCACTAATCCCTGACAGCTGGGTCTCCAACTTGCCCCAAATACCTGTTTTATTCCCATTGACTTACAAAAATCGCCAAACTCTGTGCTTGCAAAGCATGGCCCGTTATCCGAATGGAGAACCTGTGGGACCCCTACCTGGCATATTACCTTCTCATAGAATTCGTGTTTAAGGTGTCCCGAATCTATAGCTCTAGTTGGCCAAGCAAAAACGAATCTGGAAAAATAATCCACACATACTTGAATATAGCGGAACCCCGTTGACGACTGTGTCATTGGTCCCATGCTGTCTATTGCAAGGTGTGAAAATGGATAGGGTGCTCTGTCCCTAATTGTCAAAGGAGGGTTTATGGGATGTTTCATCTTCTTAGCTTGTAGACAAATATCACAAGAGCCCACAAAGTCCACTATATCTCTTGACATTCTTTTCCAAAAATACCTTGGTTGTATCAACTTTAATAATTTAGTTGATCCCACGTGTCCGCCCAGCGGCCTGCTATGTAATAGTTTCAGTAATGTTTTCACATAGCTTCCTGGGACGACAGTCTGAACTAATTGTGGGTCTCCTTTAACTCTTGTTGGGACCCTATATAGAACATCCCCCTCAATAAAGAATTTATCATTTGTTAGGAGGATTTCTCTAGATCTTTTATCGTCCTTTGGTAGTTTATTATGGCAAATAAAATCGCTCATTTCCGAGCAGAACTCATCCTCTGCTTGGAGTTTGATAATCTCCTCGTTATTTAAGGGATTCTCGACTGTATTACCTTCACCATAAAATTCTTTATCTCTCGATTTTGGAATCTTTGCTGATTTATCTAGTATTTCTGCTTTACTTGCAGCTCGAGTTTGTACTGGCTCGCAAGATGCTGAAATTATGTCTACGTCAGCCTCGTGGAGGATCGTTTTTTCTGTTGGTGAACCTGCCTTCAGAATCGAGTGATGTTTGTACTTCAAAATCGGATAGTTCTCGAGGGCATCTGACTCCTCAAAAGGTTTGACTGCATCAATAGGGTGAAAAGAAACGCCTTTTTCCGAACTCTCTATGTGTTCTGGAATAATCTTAGGTTGTTTATAATCTCTTCTACTAAGACAATCGGCCACTGAATTCAATTTCCCTTTCACGTGTTCGATGTCGTAATCAAATTGATTGAAATATTCTAAATACCTGGCCATCCTACCCTGTAAATTTTGCTTCGATTTTAAAGCCAGTAGGGCTGCGTGGTCCGTCAGGATTTTGAACTTCGTTCCATGTACGTAGTGACCAAACTTTTCTAACCCAAATTTCGTGGATAATAGTTCCCGGTCAGTCGTAGAGTATTTCTGTTCGGCTGAATTTAGTGATCTGCCTGCAAAAGCTATTGGTCTCAACACATTGCCCTTATGTAACTGGGCGATTACTGCCCCGATCGCAAAATCGCTTGTATCTGAACTGATGACCATCTCTTTAGAGTAATCTGGATACCGTAAAGTTACTTTCTTACAGATTAAATCTTTTATTCTTTGGAACGAACCTTCACACTCCTTGGTCCACACAAATTTGTTTTTCGCTTTTGTTAAAGCGTACAATGGTCTCATAATGTCACTAAAATTTGGGATAAATGATCTATAATAATTAGCCAATCCATTGAAAGCCCTCACATCCTTTAACTTTTTCGGTCTTGGGTGTGTCCGTATAGGCTCTACCTTTTCTGGATCTGGCGATATCCCTTCTTCATTAACCATGAAACCCAAGAATGGGACCTGTGTTACCCCAAATACACATTTTTCCTCCTTGAATTTTATGTTTGCTTTCCTGAAAATTTTAAACAATCTTTCCAGGTCCCTGACGTGATCTTCCCAACTGCTGTTTGCAATGAGAATATCGTCGATGTAAAATACTGCCGATTTCAAGTCCGATAGCAGAGTATCTACCACCCCGTGAAACGCTCTTGGACAAGTTTTCAAGCCCATGGGCATCACTTTGTATACATAATTACCATAAGGTGCTGAAAAACCGGTGAGTTTCTCATCCCCTTTTCTAATGGGAATTTGGTGGAAGCCAGAATGGCAGTCCATCTTTGAGAAATATTTACCTTTTAGCTCTCCCACTTTTTCTAGGGTTTCCTCTGCTGAGGGAAATAGTTTACTTTGGTCGCAGATTTGATTATTCAGGAACCTAAAGTCCACGACAAGACGATAAGCTCTATTCCCTCTAGTTGACCCTGGTTTAGCCACCAAAAAAGCTGGAGATGTAAATTCCAAGATCTCGTCGGTTTTTTCAATAACCCCCTGCTTTACCTGAGTGTCCAAAGCTTTCTTCATTTCTTGCCTAATCACTGGGTTTACCCTATAAGACTTGAATTGTTTTGACTGGTAATTTTCTTTTAAATCGATTGGGTGTTCATAAATCGTTGTCCTCCCCAGGGCTTTATCTTTACCTACAAACAGATCCCCGTATTCTTGTAGTAATTTATTCACATCTTCTTTCTGATTTTCGTTCAAGTTCTCTCCCAATTGGTACGAGATTTGCTTCGAATTACCATCTGATTCAGTTACTTTAGATTCCTCTATAGAGTTTACCTCCACAAAATCTTTCTCGTCACAGATAGAATATAATCCTACAATAGACCCTTGGGGTATAACCAATCTGTCGGTCGAACCGTTAAATATACACATTGCTATTCTGTTTGAGTGACCCTTTGGTTTGGTTAGAACTCTTTTTACCAAGTATTTTACTGGCCTTTTTCTGAACATATTTTCTGTTATCCCAATCGTTTCTGACAGATTCATATGTGCGACTACCTGATTAGTACAAATCAGTTCTGTCGAGGGCTCCAATACGTATTTCTTGGTCGCCCTAATAATATGCCTCCTCTTGTAAATATCAAAATCGATGTTCGCTCTGTATTTCTTGAGGAAATCTGTACCCAAAATCACTGATCTCTTTAATTTAGGTACCACTATGAAGGTGTTAATAAATGTATTCCCTTCTGAGACAAAAGAAATAATAACCTTTTTTCTAGCAGTCTGTGCAGAGCCGTCCGCCACATAAACTCTAACGTGACAATTTTTAATCTTCATAGCTTTTAATTTTGCTCTTAAAGCCCTGAAAAAACTGCCTGAAATAAAGGAATAGTTAGCTCCCGTATCTATCAACACTGGTAATTTAAATGTTTCCATTTCAATATTAATACAACCCTTGCTGACATTTAGAATTATGGGACTTTCCTTACCTTTCTTCAGCGTTAGCTGGCCGTCTAGCTCTGTTTCACATTGTTCATAATTCACATCCGTGGACATTTCCTTATTGTTCTCTAGGCTATTTGTCTGACAGTGATTGCTCCCATCGCTGTCAGGCTCTAGTTTTCCTTCTTCCCATTTGGATGTGGAGTTGGGGGTCTGTTCTTGTCCTCCTGTGATTTTCGCCTTTTATCTTTGCTTGAAGATCTTGACGAGCTACCTGTGGTAGTAGAAGCACTGTCGAACTTTCTCTCTTTACTTCTGCCTCTCTCCTTGCTGCTCGATCTAGAAGCTTGTTGTGCGAAATACGGGTAGGGCTGGAACTGTTGGAATGGTGGGGGATATTGTGGCTGGAATTGCTGTTGATACGGATAATAGGGTTGCGGGTACGGCTGATAAGGGTGAGGGTTATATTGCTGGAAATAGGGCTGATATCCCTGACGTCTCTCCATGCTCTTGTCCCTTCTCTCCTTGCTTTTATCTCGAGCCTCCTGATATCCTTGTCTTCCTCGTGAAGAATCCCTTGTTTTAGATGATTCTCTGCTAGTATTCGACCCTTTTGATGGATCCCTACTCTGGTGTGGTGTATAATTGGCGTTTGGGTTATTATAATTCATGTAATTAACCTCCGCGATCTCCACCTTTTTCTCTCCATTCTGAGTTGCCAGCCAAACCTCTGCTTTTCTGGTTAACTGTGAGGCTTGTTCCAAGGTTGTCGGCACATCTGCTAACACTAGCTTGCTGAGGCTTTCTTTTAGTCCATTAACATATAAATCAACCTTTGCTATCTCCGGCAATGGAGACCTTATTAGAAGCACCTTTTTCTCCTTGTCGTAGGACCTCACTCTCTCGTCTTTTCCTTGTTTTCTATTACTATAATCTTTCAGTCGTTCATCATAGCTTAGTGACTCAAATTTTGTCTCAAATGCTCTTCTGAAAGTGTAGAAATCTGCTCTTGGCATAATTACCTTAAACTGATCGAAATATGCCTTTGCCTCCCCATCCAGGTATTTTGCAAGACCTGACATTTTCAATACGTCGTCGGCTTTTAAACTATTGGTAAATTCGTCATATTCTGTCATGAAATTTTGGGCAGACATTAGAGCAGTTGGGTACGAGAATTCTTTTGGAGGTTGTACTAACATTTTTCTTGTTCCTCCATCTCCTAGCACAGGTTTGATTTCATCCAGTTTATCGACAACCCCCAATAATGTTGAGGTTAACCGCTCTATTTTCTCATCTTGATGGGCATTACTTCTCCCAGCTATGTCTTCGTGAGTTCGAAGCACCTCTTTGTGAAGATCCGTGTTTTTTGTAATCATTCTATCCTGGGTCACCATCATTTGTTGAATTAATGCGGCTAAATCTCCGAGAACTCTATCCCTTTTCTCTTCTCTATCATTATTATATTCCTTTTGTGGACCTCTGGCCATATAGTCCATGGCTTCTTTCATCCAAGGTTGGAATTCTTGCTGATAAGTCTCTGAGTCGGTGGTTTTTTCCTTATTTTGTCTAGCTGCGGCCGCCATTTTTTCCTGTTTGATTCGGCGGCCCTCTTCCTCTACTCTTCTTTGTCTCTTTTGTTCCTTGAGGATTTCAGCAACGTGTTCCTTTCTTTCTTGTTCCTTTTTCCACCTTAATTCTTCTTGACGTTGCCACTTTTCATGAGCCTGCTGAGCTTTTTCCTCGTCTATCCTTACTTTTTCCTCGCGTTGCCACTTTTCGTGGGCCTGCTGGGCTCGTTCTCTCTCTAGTCTAGCTGATTCGATTTTTCTCTCGTTTTCTAGGGCTAAAGCTTTTCTTCTTTCTTCCTCTGCGATTTGAGCTTCGTGTCTTCGCTTCTCCTCAGCCCTAATTTCCCAAGCTTTCTGTTTGTCCCTTTGTAAGGCCTCA
The DNA here is from genome assembly GCA_942159475.1 of Sthenelais limicola. Taxonomy (NCBI): domain Eukaryota; kingdom Metazoa; phylum Annelida; class Polychaeta; order Phyllodocida; family Sigalionidae; genus Sthenelais; species Sthenelais limicola. The sequence goes on from OW804095.1 coordinate 130,010,738, forward strand.
GCGTACTCTTTCTTCTTTTTCGCGTCCTCTGCTCTGATCGTTTCCCACCTTGCCTTTTCTTTCGCTTGTAGGGCTTCGTGCTCTTGTTGCCTCGTTTCCTCCTCTTTTTGCATATCAGTCAAGGCTTGGAAATCGTATAGTCTGAATCTCTCAGTGGTTTCTGCTAGCGTAGAAATGGTAGAGGAACTACTACCTGTGTCTTCCACAGCCGACCTATAGTTGATAAAACTATCGTCCTGAGAATAGTTTGGAATTACTGTCGGTTTTATTCCTCCTGTGCTCAGAAAAGCTTGTAATTCCTTCTTTTGATCCGCCACCTTTTTAGTAAAAACAGGTGATTCTGCTATTGGTAAATCTTTAGGCTTCCTTTCCGCGGTTTTCTGTTGAGGCTTGCCTTTTTCCTGCGTTGAGGGCTTGGATGCCTTTACCAATTCGCGTTCTTTGCTTTTAAAAATGCTTTTTTCCCTATGTCCTAAGACTTTTCTGTAATCTGTAGTCCCCTTATAAGCTGGATCGGAAATTCTTCCACTCCTTTTAGGTATCATTTGGACCGTTTAGTTCTCCACCAGTATGTTATATTATTGAATATAATGTAAGGGAAAAGCAAGTGAACACGGCGGCTTGTTGATGTTAACTGCTTTATTTAGTACGTGAACGTGGGCGCGTCCCACGCGACCTAGCGCGCATGCGCTGGTTAGCATATCTCCAATAGTAGGGGGGATACTACCCAAGATAATAAGAAGGGGGAGTATACTACCCATATAGGTTTTAATTATACAAGCGTACCTATATATAGCAGTACTAGTAATTGAATATTTATTGGACTCGATTGGACTACCGGTATTCCTCACCCACCACTACCTCAACTAACACACCTCCAGCTAAAAATAACCTACCAATTTTCACTTAGCCTACGTCAGTGTCTCTTTATGTAAGCATGTATGTTGCGAATGTCTTTTCCATAAATATATTGTTCTTAATTCCTAGAGATAATTTGCTTCCTATATCGAATATCATTTTATTGGATTTTTCCATATTTATATTTTCAAACAAAAGGGGGCTCCCCCACGTTACAGAGAGATTACAATATGTTATTGTACCTGCATTGCTGGGTGCATTAGGCTGGCATAGAGAATATTTGGGGTTTGACCTGTTCCCAATATATTAATTACATATTTTATTTAGTAATCGAGGGAAGTGTAGGGTCTTCGATGCTTGGCTTTATGTTAGGTAGACATCAGAATATTGCTCGTCATAGGTGGATATCAAATATATCAGGATCAAATATCAGTAAAAATCTATAGAACTAATGGTTTGCCTACTGGGATCTTGAATGTATTTGTCCCATGACCAGAACAAAAGTTAGAATACACAGCATAGAATATCCGAGCTTTTAAAAGTCTGGTGTTTCACTTAGACATGCACAGTTATCTTGGTTACCATGGCAACACATTGCGTTATTCAAAATTTAATTTATTTTTTTGTTTTCATAAGTCAGTCTAAATGATTCAACAGTTAAATTAAGGAAGTCTTATGCAATTCCATCAGGTTGTTACCATAGCAACTATCGGGAAAACCATAACTAGTGAAATTCGTAAAATAGAAGTTATTTTAGATTTTTGGTTGCCATGGTAACAGTTCTGGCCTAATCTCAGAACAATCTATATTTCTGAGTTCTCCACATTTTGAGCTTTCACCTGATACCACACATGACTATATCAAATTATTTTTTAAAAATCATTTTTTTCCCAGAACACTCAGTCAATGGTATATACCCTAACCAGTTGTCATGGTTACCCAATTTGGAAACAGGGCAAAAAATGATTCATACTACTAATTTTTATCTGTTTGACAAAAACTGAAAGTATAATCATATGAGGGTGAATGGTTCAGCTGAATATCGTATGATTCATTTCAGTAAAAAAATGGTGTAATTGATTTAAATCTGTTACCATGGAAACCGTTTTTAGAGTACAACATAATTTTTCATTGAGAAATATCGAGGTATCCAAGTACTGGAAATCTAGTGGTTTTGTAAGGAAGAATTTCTCAGATTTCCTAAATAAAAAGAAGAAAACTGACCAAAATAAGCCCTAAATTGTTACCTTGTTTCCATGGTTACCATTCTATTCTTTATCAGTTACCATGGAAATATACAATAGAATATTAAACGCCATGATGTATGCTTTTAGATGATACCATATACACTGAAGTGTGTTACAACCCAAAATTTCCATAGATATCCCAAATTTGCCCTAATTACCCAAACGGGCAAGAATTGGCCACATGGCCCCAGCAACAATTGTTGCCCACGGGCCCGAAGGGGTTAAAGTTTGGCTCTAAACTTATATTAAGTACACCATAATATAACTAACACATTCCGCCAGATAAACTGGTAGGATTTTATATTTCTATAAGTGTCCATGTCATGGGCCTTGTTTAGTGCAATTACCTAAAGACACATGCATTTTTGCCCAACACCATTCAATCATGCATTTATGAAAGGTGTTTTATGGCGGATGGGTTCCTGGAGACACCCCCCCCCCCCCCCCCCCCCTTAGACCCTTTAAAATGTGTCCCTGACTCCCCCCCCCCCCCCCCCCCCGGACACACCCACACTCAGAAGGTCGCAGGGTCCCTATGGCCCTGTTAAGGGCCTCTAGGGGACTGTTACATAAGAAATCATTACTTTAAATGTGCCTTGCTAAGTTATTGTTATACTTAACCAAATAACATCAATACAATCTCCTCATAATGTGTACCTTTCTTTTAGACATTCCCTATAGATATTCTATTTAAGGACAAACTACAATACACACAAAGTTATCCCACTTCAAGAACTCGGAGGGAAAACTGAAATCACAAGTGGATTTGTTCCAATGTTGTTATAGCATTAATCGGAATAATATTCATAAAGAATCAGTAAGGATAATTAAGTTAGATTTTTTTTCTGCAATTTATGCAAGATTAAAGATTCAAACAATATTTGAAATATTATATGGTACAATAGATTATCAATCATCTTATACAGCTTGTAATGCCAAAATCAATAAGCAATAACTATCACGAAACCAAGAAGTTAACTTTGTATCTTGTAATATTTAAACATGTACTATTTAACTTGTGATATAGAATCAAGGAGTAGCTGGAAGAAGTGCGAAAGCAGAGACTACCTCCTTTTCCCACTGTAGTAAAAATGAATGTAATGAATGTAATTCTGATAGAAAAAACTGCGTTTTTATGAGTGATTATGGCAGAAAAATAAGCATTTTCTTGGCCTCACGATTAAAAATAATAAAAAACGTTTTAGGATACTTCCCCCTAGGCGACTTTTTTCCCCTTGATCCGAAAATACCAACGAAAATAATCTCAGATAAATATTTTAGCTTCTGGAGGAGCTGTTGTTTTTCAACCCAAATGATGCACTTTTGGTGGAATTGCTCATAATTATGTGATGTGTTTCAGGAAAATGAGTCACAAGTCGAAAAATGATATTTTTCAAAATGATTCATTCACAGGATCTCTTTGTTGGAATGTTCTAATTTTTTAGGGACATAGTGCTTGACGTCATATCAATCCTAGTGCCAAATTTTAGACAGTGTAATAAATATATCCTTGCGTTTCAAAGGTCATCTTATGGAGTATATTTAGTTCCTTTACTGGTATTGGTCCACCCAGAAATATTGAAAACTATTTTTCAAAACTAAAAATATTAAACTTGAAATATAGAAATACTTATTGAATGTCCTTCTGTTTACCATCATTGGAATCTGATTGATCTCATCTTTTCAAATAATATGATGAAATCCTAGATCCATTTTTTGTGACTATTAATGGTCTTAAGTCAAAGATATGGTCCGACGTACCATAGATTCGTACCAACATGCCAAGGCCTTCCAATGAGAGTCTTGTTTCTCTTCAATTGATTATCGTTTATAGATTACATATAATAGACTTCCACTGGTAAGAAGTTCCGGTAGCTGCATCCACGTCCCCTCCATATATAATCAATAAATAAAGAGGGCTACTCAATAAAGCAATAGCGATCAATGTAAAATAGCTCTGCTTAAGTTTTGAAGCATTTTGCAGATCTATATTATATTCTGGTGCCAAAATGTATCCTCCGATTATGATGAATAAGATATTAAAGCTTGGATAATATACTATGGAGCGACTGGTTGTTTTTACTTGATATTATATCTAGTGTTTACTTTGAACGATCTGGGAGTTACAACCGTGTTAAAGGTGTACCCACACAGGGCTCATTCTACAGTAGATTTGGCCTTAAGATTATTTCTATGATTTAGTTCAAGTTGTAGGATCCTAAGACTAATCGTACGACAAATCGTGTTCCCTTTTTTTCCCAGATTTGGTAGTCACAGGGTCGATTTCACCGCCAATTCGCAGAGAGGACTAGTTGTATGATTATCACTGGACAGTTCTACGATCAGTGTTGCCAGTGTGGGTTGTGTCCCGATCAGTCTTAGCTTTTCATAAAATGGTCTACAACCGATCAGAAGAGGTCCTACGACATTCCATATTATAGAATGTCATAGGACCTCTCCAATTGATCTTAAGATGGTGGCCGCGAGGTGGCGCTTGTTTCACGTTTTCTTGAATACTGACCAGAACCTCAATCCTACAGGTTTGTGCATATTTAATCATTTGTAGACAACAAAATTATCTTTCATTTGATGTATGACACATTATTGTATCTTTTTTTTTAACAAACTTTATTGACGTAATTTTCACAAAGTGGTATGTCTCATTTGTCATGAAAATCTAATATACAAAATCTCTTCAATTAAATTAATTACGCTTTACATCATTTAATAATAACCTCGTACCTTCATTTTCTACAATTTTGTTGCCCAGTATAAACAAATCATATACAGTCTCATCTTTATTTCATCAATGTGTGACGACTATGAGAAAAGATATTAAAGCTTTGTATTTGTGATGTGACTGTGAGTGGGTGGATTCTTATACAAGGGAGAGAGAGAGGCCGGGTATTAAGAGAGGGAGAGAAGAGAGAGAGGGGGATGCCTCAATGATGAAACACATGGTTCTGGAACTGAACCTATTATAATCATTGATTTAGTAATACAGTTTAAACGGAACTGACATTGTATTTATGACACCACCCATCAATTAATAAAAAGATCAAATTCAATATATGTATCAATGAGTTCCTGTTCCGAGATAATTCTGATTGGGTATTTGACTTTATAGTGCAAGTTTGAACATCTCAATTTTTTTTGCATTACCTACTGAATTATCAGCAGGCTGGAAAGGTCTTATATCCAAACAACCACTTCCAATCTCTCTTAATACAAGTCCAAGGTATGAATCCTCAATGGGAATATAAGTCATATCCTTGCTGATTTGTACTATTTTCCTGGTCAGATTCATTGAAAGGAGATACGATGTTCCCAAAGCATATGGTGGAAACACATCATCGCTGTAGTCATCTGTTGAAAGGTATCCTTTATAATCCGGATACCTGTGTGGTTTGAAATACACAAAACAGGTCCCTATTTGGTAGTCTTGAAACATATCATTGTGCCCATATTTAGTCAGGAGTCCTAGCACCTCAGGTAAATTAATAAAAGTGTCTTCAGCACTTCTCATAATATATCCTGCCCTTGAACAGGGACTTCTCAAAAGCCATTTTAAACCACTGATGACTTTTTGAGCTAAGTTGTAATAGCTGTCTCTGTAGTTCTGCTGCAAAATATCTCCATAAGCACTGCTCTCTGCAGCTAAAATTGCATTTTCCTTATCAGACCAGCCGGTACCAAAGAGGAATATCAGTCTGATATTTGATGTGTTGTTACGTGTCCAAGAACCCCAACTTTGCCGTATAGTATCCCTAGATCTTACTGACCTTGGAATGCTTGTGATCACAAGAACTAGATCAAGTTGTGCCTCATCTGCACATGCTTTGTCAGGGCGTAAGAGAGATGCATACTCGTTGGCAAAACAGGATTCACATTTCAGCTTCCAAGGTTGGATTGGATCCTCTTTTGTTTTTAGAACATTTAATTGGTAGACTGTATCTTTCAGTCGGCGCCATGTTTCAGGTGATTTTCCGGCAATTTTCTTCCATTCTTTTAATTTATCTTGCATGTCTGGATTTAATTTGGATGTCACATCATTGTCTAATTTAGTTAGTTTCATTTTTCTGTAGTTTGGGTAAGTTTTATAAAACTCATCGAAATTACGAAGAAAGGTTTGTATATCATCTTTCCTGAAGTTGGTGATGTTTTGTTCATGTTTGGGTTTTGGGACAAACACCACCCTTTGGTCTGGTAGTGGTGGTGGTGTATGTACACCTGTGAATAAAGAAATAGTGATAAGAGAAATATCATATGAATAACTAAAATAATACTGGGTCTACATTTTGGATGCACCAAGGGTGTGATCATTTTCATGTTATTCACTACCCTCCACATTTAAAGCTGCACTCTCAGTTAACATCGGTTAAAATCTAAATATTTTCTTCTTTTTGTTCCATTCATTTCCAACCCATCTAAATTTTAGAAGTTTTTCCTACAGGGCTTCTAAAAGGTCCTCATATGTATTTGGAATTGTTTCATGCAAGGACTTCTCTTATTACCGCTCACCGGTGGCCGTGTTCTTGTAGCCAATTCACTCCAAATTCTTATATAAACATATAACAGTTACAGAATATTAATAGCTAATATAAGTCATAATATGAGTGATTTTGATAAGATTTGTTTTTTGTAAGAGCTGAGAATGCAGGTTAAATGAGGTAAATACATAGAGAGAATGGAACGAGCCACCAGTAATCTATCTAATTTATTGGACGAGATTCGTCTGTGTAAGCATGATGTAGACAGAGTGCTTACACGGACAAATCAAGTCCAATAAATTTTAGATTACAACAGCGAGTTCCATTCTATTATTCATTATATATGTGATATATATAAAATTTGATCAACTGTCATCAGATATTACTGAATAAGTATGAAACAAGTATCAGAGATAATCCAAGCACGTCCGCACTGCAGGCCTATGCCTGTGGATTTGTTGAATGGCGAAGCACGTCAACAAAGCCATAGCCATAGGCCTGCAGTGTGGAGGTAACGTTAGAACTATTTTTAGACAACTACATTGTTGTGCCCCACTTATTGCACCTCTCAAGAGGCAGGCACATATAATAAATACTGTTTGATGTAAGGTGGTTGAAATCATCCCAAATTAGACTAAATAATTAATGACCTCTATTACAGATGCAGATTAAAACAGCTGTAAGCCCTTTTCCCAACCTTAGTAATATGTTTGTATGTTAAGGGAAATGAAGATACTTATATATATCATATAACAAGAAGATTAAAAATTACCAACCTTCTGTGATGTAGAGAGTGAATTCATCAACATGGTATGGCATCGGAGGTACATAAGATCTATTCGGTAGTAAATATAAAGGTTGAGGTCCAGGGAAGGCTGCATTTTGAAGTCCAGGAAAGGCAGTTTCTATAAACCTTCTAGAAAACATGAAGAATGTCCCAGAAATGACAACAGCCAGGATGATAAACTTTGATTTCCTCTTGTCTCGCATTTCCTAAAATAGAAATTTGTGATATTCCATGTGAGTATTGGATCTAGTTTTGGCAGGGTGACAATAGGGGAGTTGCTGAACATATCATGTTTTCTATAGATTTTATACTGTACCATTACTCCCATAATTCTATGTGAATCAAGATTCAAAATGGCGGCTATGCAACTCCCCTATAGGGAGTCTAACTAGTCCACGACGGTGAATTTTTGAGACATGCCACAGCACCAGATTGTTGGCAGGATGGGCAAACTCCCATAGGCTTAGCATAGTGGATGTATTTATTCACTGTTCTGTCATCACTCCAAGAGATCTTAAGAATTTTGTCGACCAAATGGACATCAAAATAACATTTAAATTATGACCACCAGAATCTTTTAACCTCTGATGGGCAATGGATAGAGTTTATATTCATCACCTGCAATGCTAAGTCTATGGGGAGTGTGACAGGCACATGAAACTGACCAGACACTAGGCCTTTAAAGCTGCATTTCATCGTAAAAATATGAAATTGTCTATTTTGTGGTCTATTCAATCTAGACCCATCCAAAGATCACCCAGATAGAGTATTAAAGGATTGCGACCTGTTGTTCTTGGTGTAAAATTTCATCATCTCCCAAAACTAACTCTATCATATCATCTTTCTTAAACGTAGATCAGCAAAATACAAAATAATAAAAATATTCTAGAAAAAGCATGAATTCATGAAAAATTCATGAAATATAAACCTTTCTTCATTTTCTTTATTTGAATATTCCATTCTACAGTACTCAGGATTAAGTTAAGAAAAATCCTCTTAAATTAACGCTTGTTCACTTCTTTAGTTAGCTGGAAATAAGGTCAAACTATCTGCAATACAGGTGTTCCTAGTGTGCCTTAAATTATAAGATTAATGTCATAACATGTGGGTCAGAGTTTCAGAAAATGTACAATTCAACTTCGCCAATCTTCTCAAATAACCCAAATTTCAGACGAAAATAAAGTTCAAAATACAGTTCAACCGTACCAAACAGATTGACTAGAATCAATGCAATGCCGGATATTCCGGAATTTACCAAGTACTGACCAAATTGAAGCCTAATTTTGCATAATTTACTAAATCTGTACTGCTGCTAATTGTACATTTTCTGAAAATCTGACCCATGTTGTGATGCAAGATACAGGTATCAGAACAAGTTGTGTTAAATTTACATATAGCAAACCAGCTAAATACTGGAATGCGCTTGAGATTGAAGCTTGTAGCTTGTAGCTTGGTAGTCTAGTCCAGGAACATACTGGAAGACCTGGAAGTCATCTTTCAGATGTATGTTTCCTTTTTTGTACACTTGTAGATGCAAATAAATGATACATTAAATTGAATATTACAAGTCACTGTAGTACTGTGACTAGGAACAGGCTGTTGCACATTTGATAGATTTACAGTTGAACTTATGGTCCCGAAATGGACGGAATTAAAATAGTATTAGAGATACTAGTGGTAGCATTAGTAAATAGCTAGACACAGCAGTGGGCAGAATAACCATGGCAATTTGTATATGAATTAAACCTGTGAGCCTAGATGTCACAATTATATATCACTGTATTGTTTGACATGCTGCATAAACATCCTAAATAAAAAGATAAAAAAATAATAATAGATACAATCATACTCAATATGCCATACGCCAGGTGGCCTTGATTGATAACAGTTAGAATATGTTAATTAGTTGATTGATTGAACAATTATACATTGACATATACAGCGACGGCTGAGATACAGTGTACCTGCTACATAATGTTTTTCGCTGAATAAAAGTATTTAAATACAAAATACATAAGTTTGAATACCATGATCATACGATCGTAGCCACTCAGGAGGTGGCGGAATTAACTCCTTCCATTAAAGTTAATGGCATAAGGTATATTTTGATTTTCTCTAAGGCTTTGCTTGGATGGTGAAAACGTAATATGGGTCAGGTTTTCAGAAAATGCACCATCGGTAACTTTACAAATTTGGTAATTTCTGTTAAATTAGACACAAAAAATATAAACAATGGGCATATCAGAGTATCTTTGGCATTGTGTTGATTAGAATTATCACTTTCATTGTGTTAAACTGCATTTTGAACGTCACTTTTCACTTAATTTGGGTTATTTGAAAGGATTGGTGAAGGTGAATTGTGCATTTTCTGAAAATTTCACCCATATATTCCTTTAACTTTGCTGGTAAATTCATACCAATATTGATACTTTAGGTCAATTACTACAGTACAGATCGTGAATCTTGATTCACATGGAATTATAGGAGTAATGGTATATGCAGTATAGAATCTATAGAAAACATGTTTTAGCTTGGAATATTTATCAGTGGTCCAATATAAGTGTTTAGATGCTTCAATAACACACAATTTCGTCTTTCCCATCATGCATTTGGTTTCTATAGATTATTTACACAACCTATGATATTGTAGGACAGATTTCAACAGAATCCATCCCAGGATGCACTGTAACAGACATGCGCAGTGAGACATGCAAGTCCCCTATTATACAAATTTGTAAGGTGAAGCACAGTAAACCATGGACATTCATCCAAAGCAACATATCTACAATAAATCAAAACAATATCTACAATAAATCAAACATAAAATCAAACATTTAAAATAGGGCGACTTGGAAGATCTGTTTACAAATGGTTTTGTAAGATAATATAATCTATCCTCTTTGATCCTTTTTCCATGATGTATTAGAATAAGATATGGAAATAAAACTATTACAATACAATACTATGTTAAAAACGAAGGCCAATGTAATCACATCGAAATATATATATGTGACCCGCCAAGCAGAAAGGGACCTTCCCGCGGGAGTTATAGTTCCTGGGAATCCCGCTAGGAGTCACATCATATTCATGACGTCACTGTCACAAATTTTTATATATTATTAGTAATTCTGAGAGGCAGGTAACTTTGAAAGTCTGTAACTTTTCTAATTTTTGGAGTATCAACAAAATTCTTTCACTTTTATAATGCTCATTCCCCCTTCTGTACATCCCCGCCATTTTAAAATTATTTTTTTAAAAATATTTATCTTTTGTACATGTGATGTGTCACAGGAAAATGAGTAACTCCCCTAACCAATCTGAGATCATCTACTAGAAACTGACATAGCTTTACAAAAAAGCCCATAATTATCTCGGCAAATCCTGGGAATATTCAACTATTTTTTTCGGTTATTGACTCAGGAGGACATGCAGATTCAGAATCTATAATAAACCCATATTCGAAAATTTGGCCCTGGAGGCCCCTTTCTGCTTGGCTGGTCACATATAGAGAGAACCAAAACTATTCTTGTATAATTATTATCATGCAATATTGTAATACAGCATAATTACTTGTCAACTGTACACATTGTAGAGAATCGTTTTCGGTCATTGATAGAAGCGATATTGTTACTCTACAACAGACGGCTGTAATACCAGAAGTGGCGGAAAACCTCCCACTATGCCAGAGAGATCTCCCCTTCACTAAAAGCATTTTTGTGAATGCTAATAAAAGTATTCTCATCTAATCTAATATATGGTAATAGAGAGGTTCCGGTTTGATAAGTTTTGCTGAATCTCTTTCTTCAGACAGGTTTGTATATCAGAGATATGGATACGTTTACGCATAGGTTAGACTAATTGCTGAACCTCCCTAATGATTGCATTTAAATGTTAAAAAACAACAACAATAAAAACTCATATTTTCCCTTACCGTAATGTTTGTGTTATACCATTCAGTTATGTATACTATACACAGAAATGGAAAAGGTGAGTATGTTCCTTGTGCATGTCCTATAGAGTGGTGCAACTATAGAGTAGTGCCTGGAGGTGGTGCATTGGGTGATGGTAGGGCTGGGGTGTGGGGATAGAAGTGGGTGTGGCTGTAGGGTGGGGCGGTGAGTGAGTGAGGTGGGAGGGGGATAGCGGTCTGGGGCGGTGAGGAAGGAGTGAGTGAGTAAGATTGGTTGGTTTACGCCCTTATCAACACATTGAAGGTTATATCAAGGGCGGGAGAGCTGAGAGGGGGGCAGTTTATCATCTTACCCAGGAAATAGAGATGGAGAAGAAGGGAGAGAGAGACAAGAGAAAGAGAAAAAGGAGTGAGGTGGGCAGGTGTATTTGAATTTGAATTTGAACTTTTATTGCAAATGAATGTCGTCGAAGGGGAGCTCTCCAGCTACTGGGAGGTTTTCAGCCCTGTTCTTAGCAAACTTTCGATCTTCTTTTGTAGAATACAATATCAATGCAGTCATAGAGTGCATTGATCAATAGGTGTGGGTTGGCAAAAACCTAGGGAGTTGTGGAGGGAGGGAGGCGGGCAATAATGGCCTGATCAAGTCTATAGGTCTGAGCATCAAAGTGTGCACAATTAGGGATATGGATGTACGTATGATCTTTTAAGTTTAAATATGGTTTGGGGTGAGTGGAAGATATCGCTGTATATCGTTGAACCCGGTAGATTAGTTATAGAGTGATGGTAGATAGGAAATAAACCTTTTTATGTTGGATTTTGTTTATTTTGTCACTAGCTTTCGGGCTAACTTTCCCATCTTCAGGTGTTAGACTTGGTAAATTGGGTGCTTAGGTGCAATTCGGTGTAGTTACAGAATGGTAATTCAATTAGTACTGCCCAGAATATTTTTTTAAGTTTTATTTTTTAAAAATATTAATGTTCTCAGATATTACTGACTAAGAGAAATCTTTGATGTTATGAGTATATAATATATAGAATTTTTCTTAGAGTGGTTCATAATAAGATTTAACAATATTTTCCTATCACTGTCACAGTCCTATATGTCCCTAGGGGTGGTTTTCGTCCTGCCCTGAAAATGTTAATTCTAATATCGAGATAGGTAGATACTCTTTAAGACAACTTAACATTAGGTTATAATTCACAGACATTCTTTTTAAATGACCAAAAGTTCTTATTAACTTCATACATTTCTTGAGCACACTTTACAGTGGGGTGTTGTTAGTGAAATAATGGTTTGATGTAATAAGATGGTTTGTGATTGAATGTAAATACATTTTTGGTACAGACTAATATAAGTATCTGAACTCGGACCACAATACTACTTACAGTTATTTAATTTTTTTAATTAACCATTTTAATCATCAAGAGTTCTTCAAGAACTGGATCTTAATTCATCAAACATAATGCATGTAAGGTTATCTAAGGTCACATGGTAATGTAGGCCAATCAGACCGCAGTATAATTAGATTGATTTTGTTTTTGTTTTTACAACCGACTTTATTTCTGAAACCTGCCTTTGTGGCATATACATTTCTAACTACAAATTATATCAAGAGTGACGATAAGAATACAAAGCAACAAGAAGCATCATCAAGGATTGTTTTCATTTAAATCGACACTAGTAAGGAGCCATGTTCTTTAGGTTGGTTCATTTCAAGTAGAGAAGAGTATTTTTAGCTTTATAATTCTGACTCTCTTATTTTTTTTAATTTCCGATATTTTCAACAATATCACCAGCTAGACGCAGTATTTCTTCCTCTCTGCGGACATTTTTAAATTTAAAGATATGTATCACAACATTACATTCATGACTCATTAACCAATGAGGGTCAAGGTGGTCACGTGCTTGCCGTGCCTAAGCTGGCGAGCATGGTATTTCGTAACAAACAAGTCGCTCTATATTAAGTAACATGTATAATAGACCTGTACATATGACATGTTTATGGATATAAGTAAACAATTATGAATATTAATAATTATGCTAATTTATGTTGTTAATATGATATGTCGGCTTATCAAAATGAGGTAATAGGTTAGCATATAATGGGTGTGACACTGTTGATCTGAAAAGGTGAGAAATATAGCTAACATATAAAGCTCTAGAAGGGTTTTTTGTTGCATGTTCTGGGAATTTGTGATCTCCCCATCTGTTTTCTTTTGTCTTTACAAGTCCGTCGACCCTGTCTGGAGAACATTATGAGTTTTGTGAAGTTATCTGGAGTGAAAATGTGATTTTGAGGCCTTTTATAATCAGGATCTTTACACTCTATTTATAGCCTGGGAAAACCCATGTTACTAGAAGAGATTGAGATCATATCTTTATGTCCCACTGTCCTCGGCAATGTGGGATTCCCTTTCAACGCGTCCTGTGAGAGTCCCTGAGTGATCAGAGGGGGAGGGGGAGAGTGAGGAAAAAGAGAGGGGGAGGTGAGGGGAGAGAGATCAGAGGGAGAGGGGAGAGCGAAGAAGCAGAGGGAGAGGGTGGGAGAAATCAGATAGGGAGAGGGAGAATATGATAGAGAGAAGAGGGGGAGGGGGGAGAAAGACGGGAAGGAAAGAATGAAAAAAGTGAAGGGGAAATCAGATAGGGTGAGGGACAAGAGGATAGAGCGAGAAGAGGGGGAGCGAGAATAGAGCAGGAGAGAAGGTCCCGTAGGGACAGGGAGCGAGAGAGGGGAGAGGCAGGGGGAGAAAAGGAGGAGAGGAGGGGAGAGACAGTGAGAGGAAGAGGGTAACCGTTTGGAGGACGGGTACTTTGCTAGTATCTAATAAAAACAAATACCGCTTCATATGACTTACCATATAGATCATCTCCCCGTCCAATTCCTGTGTCCTGTTCTAAAGCTTCCGTTTGCCGTTGTAGAACTGATAAGAGTGTTCAGTAAAAGGAAAAGTTTGTAAGTCCGAACATATTATCTATAAGCACTGCAGTAAACAGCAACAAGATACAAAATACAACCAGGTACCTTCTGTACTAGATCACTCTTAATAAGTTGACATAGCTGTTTGGAGTTATCAATAGGGACAGTATGTTTTGATTGGTTGACGTGAGCAATAAACGGGTCTGTTGATTAAGGAACCGTGAAATGTGGGATACTTTATAACAATAATGTGAAATACATTGACTATAAAGTATGTACTCGGTTATGATATGCATGTTTAGTGCTATACTGTTACAACTAGTGTAACACAAAAGGTAACCAATTAATGAAGTTTAAAGATGTAAGTCCAGGGGGGCGTATTACTAACGTTGTAGGATAGGAATTTAGGATAGGATCATGTAGGATCGTATGTGTTGTACTAACATAGGATCCTAGGATTTTTCGTAGGATCCGTCCTAAGGACTGCTACAGAGGTGTCCTACCAGTCTTAGGACGGATTCACCAAAATACTGTCTTGCTACCATGCTTGCAACGCTTTATTCTGTGTAAATAAATGACAATAACTGACATCATTTTAAAGAGCAGAAACCATTTTCACTGAAACTGATCTTGCCGATCAATTTATAGAAAGTGGCGCATTTATAAAGGGCAAGGAAAACCCTCTAAAACCTCATATTTCGGATATCAGCTGCCACTATACTTCATGACAGTTTATTATTGGGTTTAAATGTTAGATGAAGAATAAACTTGCCTATATTATATAGTAGCCTTCCCGACGACCCTCTTGTGTATTGGTAGTATAGCAGGGGTTCAGGCTAACCAAAAATTCTTACCAGTCCTGCGGACTAGTGACATTTATTTCCCACTAGTCCTCCTAGGTTTTCACTAGTCCTCATGAAATATGGCGCAAAAAAGTCACATGAAATGCGGTTGTATAACTCCAACTATCAAAGGATACACTTTATTCCAATGATATAATAATAAGTCCCACCCTAAGAAGCGACACACTCTGCGACATTACTGTACAGTAATTGTTTTTGATTTTGATATATTTATTAATATGATTCTCCCCGATTTTTCCAATGGAAAGTCTTCTATAAGCAGCCACTGTTTTACCTTATGTTTACCTTACAATGCCTTAAAAAATCATATTAAAATTCCACCACTTTCAGTATCAGTATTTTAAAAAACATCCCAAAATGTCAAATCTCCCCCAAATTCCGCAATTTATATTACCAAATTTAATCAAATATAATAAAATTTAATAAAAACAAATGAAATCTCAAAATGGAATATTTTCGAAAATTTGAAATTCTCAATCCTATTATTTTTCTTCATCCAAATTGTCATTAAATGAGTTCAGCATATTCAGTATATTCAGTATATTTCAAGAATAAGATAATTCATTTATCTTATTACTTTTCTTGAGAAAATTGTATCATATATTCGATAAGAAACATCAAGATAAAGGATGACCAAATAAAGACAACAGGAACTAATGTTTAGTTATCGTAAATTACTTTTTCTATGTAACCAACCCCACTTAACACAAGCTCGTTAGTAGAACAATAGCCTCAAATAATTTCACTCGGCCTCCCTAAATTGGAATTAAAATTGAACATTCTGCCATTCCTTGTAGTTAAGGAACATACTGGAGGACCTGGAATGTACTTCAGATTAGTGGCTCCTGTAGTGTATGCCACCCTTAGGAAAGATAAGATAAGATAATTCTTTATTTGCCATAATAGGTGTAACAGTGACAACAAGGTTGTGAACTTCTCAAATAATAGGGGAGTCGCATGTCTCACTGCACATCTCTACTGCAGTGCATGCTGGGATGGATTCTATTGAAACCTGACTAACAAACATTTGGCAATATTTTATCGACAATTGCAAGAATGTTTTCACCAATATCAGGGCTTGTATTAATGATCTATGAAAACCAAATGCATGATGGGAAAGATGGGGACATGTGTCATGGAAACATGCATAACACATGGATATTGATATTAGAGCATTGATAAATATTCTATGCTAAACATGACATGTTTTCTATAGATTTTAGACTGTACCATTAGTCCCATAATTCCATGCGAATCAAGATTCAAAATGGCGGCTATGCAACTCCCCTATTAGAGTTCTTCCAGTTTATGCCCTGCTTGATTACCTTAACATAGTTACAGTTATGTCTCCTTAACTCTAAAACTTAATTGGTAAACTACGTTATTACGTTAAGCAATGAAGTTGGACTCTACCAGTTAATGCATTCACCTTCCCCATTGTATGATAATATACGGAATAAACGATATCTCAATTGATCAATATAAGATGTCTTGGTCGAATGTCCCAGTGTTAAGAATCCAAGGTCGGATGCAACATGTACTGACCTGGCTGTCCAAACTAGACCAAAACAAAAATAAAGACTTATAGAAAAGAGAGATAATAAAGTAGAAGTGGCTTCTATAGTATATATTATTTTGATATAATTCGGCAGGTGGCGACTCTGTGCTTGCTCTCACATGGGTAAAAGAGCCTTCAAATGGAGAATTGGCCTTTACGAATCCTGACAAGTAACCCAAATTTAAGCAAATCCTTAAGATCAAATTACATTTCAACATCGCGAAAAAGAACTCAATATCATTTATGATTCAAACATACTTAGTATTTATAATAGTTTGCCCTAATTTACAACAATTTAGTGTTTAGAGCTGCCAATTGTAGACTTTTTGATAATCTGGCCATTAGGCCTTTCCCATAGGGGAATGTACCATGCTCTGTGATTACGCATGGAGGCTGTGTCTCTTTCGATTGTAATTCTTTCAAGTTGCAATTTGTATTTGTTGGTCAGCTCCTGGTGTCCCCCCCCCCCTTCCTTTGGCAGCAGCTCACTGAAGCCTAAGTTCGATTTCTCTTCGTGTTATTTTAAGACCATTTGAACAGCATCTCTTTCCCTCAAAGGCTCGTCAACTTAGTCTCCAGTGCCTTAATGGTTGAGAACTTCATCTGAAAGTATGTTGGTGCTAGCCATTTACTGTTTACAGGAAACAAAAACACTAGTGTATAAAATTAAAAGTTCATTTATGTAAGTTGTAGGCCTAAGGTAATTTTCCTAAGTCAAAAGTGAAACAAGTTAGAACGTTACATAGTATATAGCATAGATAAGAAGTGTAGAAACAAAGACAGAGTTGATCTATTATTTGAAATACCTTGACTATATATACATATTAATGTATATGAATGTATGTCGATTGTGTAATGCAGTTTACCTCTCATGCACGCCGATGTATACATTTAAAGTTGTTCTTTAAATGTTGTTATTGGCCAAAAATATGTTGGTGCTAGCCATTTAGGCTATAAGGTTTCTGTGGAAGTTTTTATACAACATATTAGATATTCTCATATTTGTGTATCCTTATATTATCCTCTTTAAATTAATACAACAAAAAAGGAGACTGGGGCCAAAAATATAACTGTCAATTATGAACGTGTGTTTGTTTGTGAAATAAAGGAAATTTGGGCTCCATTGAAGTCTTGTCTTTGGCCAGCAGGCGCTTTATGAATGTGTCCTGTATCCTGACAATATCGTGGACAATGGCAGTGCCTATATATATATGGGGGAAACTCAATGTAAAATACCATGTAAATATAGTATAGTATTTGTATGTACTGTAGTTCACCTTGCCTGGTCACTATATTATAGTCTGCTGCTAGACTCCTTCTAGTATAGCTAGGTGGCAGGTAGATCAATCAGTGTGGAACGCTCCCACCTGCATGTAGATTACCTGACCAAGAGGATAGGTCATGGGCATTGCGACCTTATTGGATTTTAGAATCGATCTGATGAGATTCTGGGAGGTTTTTTTTCTTTATAGATTCCCTCTAAACCACTTCCGTCCCCATAAAACCGTCCCTATAGATCAGTATCAAGCCTATAGTTCAGTCTCAAGACTCCCTATAGAGCAGTAACAGTCCCTATAGATCAGTATCAAGACTTCCGTCTCCATAGATCAAGACTTCCGTCTCCATAGATCAAGACTTCCGTCTCCATAGATCAAGACTTCTCCATAGATCAATACTTCCGTCTCCATAGATCAATACTTCCGTCTCCATAGATCAATTCTTTCGTCTCCATAGATCAACTCCATAGATCAACTTCTCCCTAAGTTTGTGCTGACATCTAGCGTATGTGTTTGAAACTAATTTAGAAGCCTAGTTGCTAGTTGCGGGTCACTTTCGAATGAAATCCTCCGTGCGCTATATAGGCCACCGTACACAATGCAACGCCAAGTGAATGTGCACATGAGTGGCTATGCCGAAGGGTCTCCACATCTCTTCCGGTCGCACGTATGGGTTCTGAAATCGCCATTCATTGAATACTAGATTCCCGTAGACTAAATCTTCGCTATCGGGCTCAAACACTATTTAAATCATTTCTACCGATTCAAATCTTTTATTTATTTCTTTTTTAAGTCCCTAGACACACGCAACACGGCATTCGAGAACCGGAAGTCTCCTCTGCTTTGGATAGCAAGCAGCGGATCCTTATAAAAATAGGCCGGCTCGCTGAACATAAACATTAGCGAATACGCACCTCTGATTGGCTGTTTCTCCGCTAAGCCCCGCCCACTTCACTTGGCCAGCCGTCGCGGTATTATTTAGATTTCGACTAACGCGGTGTCTGATGCTTTGGATAGCAAGCAGCGGAACCTTGCAAAAACAGGCCGGCCGGTTGAACATAAACATTAGCAAATACGCTCCTCTGATTGGCTGTTGTGGCTAAAGCTTCATTCGGTCAGCCGTCGCGGTATTATATAGGTTCCGATTAAAGCAGTGCAATCACTTCCGGTCTCATAGAAAGGCTGACGACTCTCATGGCTTAGCACGATATTCCGGAGGTTTTTTGAGGTTTTTTGAGGTTTTTTGACGGAATAAAGAAGGTTTGTCTATCTTTTTTGCTCTAACATTAAGGAAATCTCATCAATTCTCTTCTAAAAGCAATAATTTCCTCGGATTTTTCTGCTCGCGGTGTCTATAGCGTCAGGGAATTCTCGGGCTTCGCCCTCGAACTCCCTGACGCTATAGACACCGCGAGCAGAAAAAACCTCGGAAATTATTCCTTAAGTAGTCGAGACCCGAATGGCCCAATGTTCAGTTGATCCCGTTGACCACGAGATCCGGCGATGTAGATGTGTCACACAAGGGGCAGCATTAGGTAGAGTGGCTAAAAGTAATATGATCAGTTGTCACTGTATAGAGGACCTTTCTGTTCGATATAAATTAAAAGTAATCAAATTACTCATAAATTAAGCCAACCTTCGGCTGACTACCTGACAACATTTTAAGATGAATCCCATCTGGGGAAAAAAAGGATATTGTGTTATTATAATTATAATACTGTATCGGTTGAGACTAGAATCTACTGATGTAAATTGAAGGTTGTTTGAGTAAGTACTGATGCGAGAAGAAGTTAACTGTGTATTATTTAACTTGCTTAAATGTAACTAATGTTTTGTATTGACTATTTAAATATTGCTTTTCAATTGGAGATGAGACCTACCACTGTTGTGAAAATCTGCCAAATAAAATTGTTTAAAATTAAAAAATGGTATGAGCCGAGTCTATATATATGCATCTGGAGCTAGGCCTTGATTCCCTGCTCTCAGGCCACAAGGTCCAACACTGTATTGTAAACTGACATTGATACGCTGTATAAACATCCGACATTAATCGAGATTAAACAAAATAAAGGTGTGGTGGGGTGGGGGCGAATACTTTGTCTGCAAAATAACCCTGCATGTCTTGGCGCAAATCTAACTACGGTACTAGTATCGGCCTATTTAGTTTTAGGCTAATCAATTTTTACCTTTCGTTCGTTAGCTCTCCCCGTTCTTGAACCTTGTATTTCCACCCCTCCCCTCACATTTTTTACATGATCTTATCATAAAGGTTTATATCCACAAATGCCATTTCACCAGCCAAAATGAAAACAAATTTTAAAAGCTACCGCCTTGTTGAAGTTCAAATTCTTGGTGGGTAGCTTTGGGACAGCTTCGGGCATTGATTGATTAAAAGGTTGGCGGGCCTTCAATTTAATTTGCATTTTGTTGTAAACATAATTTCGAACTCCACTGTGTTTAAACGTCTTCAAAATAAGTGAATGGCACATCCAAGAACGCCAAGGACCCTTTATGAGAGACTTTAAAAGATTTAAATCATTAATCGTGCAAGGATTTACAATGAACATGCATGAAAGTTATATTTTAGCATCAAGCTTATGTAGGCATAACATTCTTTCCATACAGGGACAGTAGCTATAGATACCCAGTCTAATCATAACCTACCAGTAGACCTACCGATACACACTAAAAAGTTTTTGTTTGATTTGAACTAAGCATATAAAGGGCCGACCGATACTTCCCAGTATTAGGCCTATACACGTGATACGGTAGCCTACTAACTATAAACAAAATTCCTCAGCTTCTGTCATCTTGATTTTTACCTTGAACTTTTCGTCGGGAACGGACACATTAAACAAGGGGTTGCTGGTGATATCCCTTCTAGTAGGCCTTACCGTAAGTCGCTGGCTGATATCATCCGCATGTGTTTTGTCCCAAAACTGTCAGGATAAAAATGTGTCATAGTAAATATCCAACATATCCAACATTTTTCTTTTTCAAATATCATTTTCCTTTTCTAAGATATTCCAACACATAATCAACATGGCTTATGGATATCTTAATATCCGAAGAGATATTGAGATCTCAAGGATCTCCAATGCCTGAGGGACTCTCTCATTTGTATATACTACTATGTGGTGTTTGACTATTTGCTAGTAGACTAGCACTAAGTCCCTTAAGCTATTCTCATAGGCCAGAAATCCGACCAAAGTAAAGTTGGTTATTATATGATACATTTCATATCTGTTAAAGAAAAATTAGTTTAACAATTGTTTTGTAGGTAATGCCCAAGAAATAGTGGTTGTGTATGGATAAATTGCATTTATTTGTATATATTGATGTTATTTATAGGGGAACTCCACTATGGGAAAAACTGCAAAAAACGGCTGTGACGATTTTTTTGTTGCCAACAAAAGACCAGTCATTTTATGTCTGCAACAAAAATGCAAGTGGAAGAGGATCAAATTTGTTGCCGATTTCTCTGGTAATTGTTGTATATGCCTTGAGATTTGTTGCAGGGCCACTCTTCCACTTAGCTAGAATGTGTTGCCGTCATTAAAATTGTGTTGGCGACGTATATGAAATTGTTGTGAATGCTACTCCACTAGTGCCTTGAAAGTGACATCTTTCCTCACTCATAATTTATGATCCCCTAATTATAATTCATATCTCCATAATTCTCAGAGGTTAGTGAATCATATTTGGGTATTGATGTCAGCATGATCTGCTATTAATTTATATATGTATATAAATCTTTATTTCCATTAATCATACAGTTACAATAACAGGAATAGGTCAAGAACTTTCTGCATTTTTACAGCTCTTCCATGAATGCCTTGGTTGAAAATAATTAACCAATAATTAACCAGTCAAAATGTTATCAATTTGTTATAATATGACAAGGGAAGATATCAATCTATTACAAATTGTCATTATAGTTAACCCTTTAACTTATTCTAATTTGTTTGTTATAAGTAATTATTCATATAAAAAGCAATATATTTGGAGTAGCCTTTTGTCGCCTAACAGGAACACTCTGTATTAAAGAGGAATTCAGATAAGAACTTTTAAAGATATCAAATGAATATTTAATTAAAATAAAGAAATATATGCTAGTCATTATTTAAACATTTGAACATAATGTTGGTTTGAATTATTTCCAGCCAATTAAAATCATAATAATTGTATACACGGTGCTTAATGGGACCATTGTCGCCTAACAGGGACAAACTGGGTTTAAAATGAGAAAGAGGAGGGAGAGAAATAAGTGGAAGAGAACGGAAGAAGAAGAACAGTAAGAGAAAAGTGAAGGGGGGAGTCTCTAGACAGAAAGAGAGTAGAGAGAGAGATAGAAGAGCGAAAGGGAGAGGAGAACAGGGCGGATTTAGGGGGAGGGTGCAGGGGTGCGTGCCCCCTCCTTTTAAAAATCAAGCTAGGATATTTGTGATGCAAAAGACACATGAAAAACATTCATATAACACTAACTATAAAATAGGACATGCTTTTATGTAGCCTACACTTTTAATATCAACTGTATATTCCAATAATGGGGCCTGGAAAAACCTAGAATTTGGGCAAATACATTCAAGGGTTGGAACATTAACATATGGGTCCAAGGGCCCGAAATATAATCACATGGCCCTGAATCCTGTTTGAATCTTTTAAATGGCCCTTAAATGTTCGGAGATTCCCATTTGTGTACAAAGGGAGAGTGTGAGATGTGTGTAAATAGGTTATGAAATAGTTCGATTATAGTTGATGACATAAATGCATTAAAGTGTAAACTTCTTGTATCAAATAATTATACCTAGAACGCAAACTATTTTATGTAGCCATAATGTAACCTACAGATAGCTGCACTAACTTTCTGATCCTTATTTACCTTATACAACTTAAATAATTCTCAAACGCAGGCCTATTTGATTTCAGAGAGTTCCCCAATTTTACTTTAATCTTTCGAAGTTAAAACGAATTTACTCTTGTTCCACTGCCCACATATAAAACTCCTCATAAACGACTAAATCTACATGACAGAATCAAATGCTAATTCATATAATATGACACGGATGTGTACATAATGTCCCTAAAGTCTCATTAATCTCCTTTGAATAGTTTTACTGTGATGCCTAAATAAAGTGAAGCATATTCCTACTTTCAACTGGCCGCCTAGGCACCCACGTGCTAGTGTTGTGTTTCTGAAAGTAGGACATTCTTCTATCCAAGGCTGTGATTGGCTGCAGGTCGAGGTCATGCAGGTCAAGGTCATTAATTTTGTTGGCGCGCCGAGAAATTTAGCTGCAACACTTTTTTACAGCTCCTCCACTGGCCAGGCGTGGCGCAGACAAATGGAGCGTGGGAACAAATATCTAATCAAGTTAGATATTTTGCAATTGTTGGCAACAAATAAATTTGTTGCTGACAACCTATTTTACCCCTCTTCCACTAGTGATTTTTGCGTGCCGACACCGGCAAAGAGTGTTGCAAACAATTTTTAGGCATGTCGGCGACACGTTTTGCCTGTTGGCGCCGTTTTTTTTCTACAGTGGAGTCCCCCTATAAGATTGTAAAAATAATCAAGGTGTGCTAGTCTATCCATGACAGAAAGCAAATGAGCAAAAAGAGAAGATCCGATCAGTGTCATATCCAACTGTCATGTGTCATGGGTAATAGGAGAGTCATCATAGTGAAAAGACTCCTTGGGTGAAAAGATCTCCGTAATGAAGAAATAGTCAGTGCCATGAAACTATTAAAATTTTGTTCCAGGAATAGGAATATCCAGACTGTAATAGGAAAAGGTGTCTTTGTAATGGATTTTTGCTATGCGTAATATGTGCAAAAAAAGAAGAAAAATCTGTAATATTACACAGGTCGTACAGATGACAACTTTGGGACGCAACAGCATGTTCCACACTAACGTAGGCCTAGATTATGTGTGTAGACCTAGCCTTATATACTAGAGCTATACCTTACGGTCAGTTGCTATTAGCAGTTAGTAGCTTCTCTCAGTGTGGTTCACTCATAATACAGTAGGCGGCAGCCCTAAGCAAATGTTGGTATGGTATCATATCAAAATAAAAGCAACCAATTTGGATATACTCGATATATCATAGAGGCCGAAGTACATGGTCTACACGTAGCCTTACACACACTGCAAACATTTGATGGCCCAATTAAGGGGTTAAATTCCACATCTTCATGTTTCTGGGGATATAATATTAGCAGATATATGTTGATATTTGCATGATATCAAGTTGTAGGCTAACTCTAATGTACCTTCCTATAGGTCTGACATCTTTGCGAATTCAATCTTAGTTGGTGTCTTGTGTTTCTTTTTTAAAAAGTGCCTTAACGAATTTCCTAACTTTGCAGGATTAAAACAGTTTGATTGTGTTGAGCCAAAGAGCTTAAATATCTATAAAGCTCTTTGGTTGAGTTCATTTTTATGGGCATTATTTTGAAATACATTTGATTAATTTGGTACCATAATATAGGCCTACTTTAGATAGACGTAAATGGATTGTTAATAATCCCATCTTCAGAGATGTTCCGTGATAATATAGATTAGATTTTAAATACCTTTATTCAGGAAAAAGTATTGCGTCAACAGACGTTATTTTCTGCTGGTCACTTGTTGTGGGTGAGAAAACCAACCTAGATGTTACCGTCTGTAACTTTTTAAAAAGGGCATTGAACTATCGGCCTAGATTCGAGACAGTGACGGTAATTCTATATATGAAGATATCCAAAACATCCGTACCACAAATATATTTTTAATAAAGGATAATCGATCGATACGTCCGAAAAATTTCTCGATATACCGATTATTGTATAGGCTAGATATGTACCAGATTCCCCCCTCTGTCGATCCGGCAAAACGGTGTCACCAATGATAGCTTTTCATGCCAAGCTGTGTCTTTGGTAAGGTTCATGTTTCTACCCAACTTTACTGCTAGCGATTGAAAGATGTGTTTGTATTGTGGAGAATTTACTCTCAAAACTGTGGAAGAAAAAGACTATAAAATTATAATTATGTTGAGGTATATGTCAGGCTGAATGTTCTGTTATGTGTAAAGTTGTTTATTACATATAGTTTTGTTATTTAATTATTTTAATATCTTTAATGACTTTCGATCAAGAGATAGCACAGACCTCCTTCCTGTGGTCCATAAGGGAAGAATGAGATATCTGGAAGATATGGCTATGTTAAAATAGACTGTATTTCCAGACTCGTTAATAGAGCTCCAAACGATCAAAACCGAGCAATAGCGACAAGCAAGTTCCTGGATTTTTATAGCAAAATACACAGCAAAAAAATGATAATTCAATCAAAGTAATAATCCTCTCCCCAGCACAGTTTTAGTTAAGTTTCTATGAATAACGACCAACGAATGAGTTGTGTGAATCAGCCCTTCAGTTTAATCGATTTAAATGTAAGCCTAATTATTCATGCTTGATTCCCCCTACTCACTTGATCGCCTGGAGTTTGATTATATATGATTAGATCTTCCTCCATTTAATTTACCGTAACTAAAGGGGCCTCTGGCAAGGGATGAGCTGATTTAGGTCTCAGCTGAAGTGGCTAACATCTTTACTCCTTTGATGCATACAATTTAAATGTGTGCCAATTCAAATTTTGGTGAGGTATATTGTATGGTATTGTGTCATAAGACAGGTCAATGTGGTTATAATATACTATATTCCCCAGACAACAGATGACAGGGAATGGAAGTTGCCTAATTGTTGAAAGAATAGTAATTCAGTAATGAAGAACACTTAAATGAAACCTCTTGAGATATTTTCAAGGGGGTAAATTGATATATTAGATTTCCAAATTAATTGAGGCGACTCGGAATATATTAAATTCATAACAATAATATGCCATGCTGTAAAGGCAAAAGAACACCAGCGAAGTTATCCACATCTTTTTTCCATAAGGATTAGAATGTAAAACCAGTCTCCCATGTAAAAATTTTCTTTTAGCTCCAGTCGAACAATCACTTCATGGTAATTAAAGGTACATAAAACCTATACCTGAGCTATGAGACCACTATGATTATAATACAATTAGGTAGTAAATAACTGGGTGACTATGCGTTAATTACCTTGTTTGTTTAAAACTGAGTACAATTTCTTGTTCATAACAGGAAGAACTGCATGTGCAATGTTACAAATTCACCATATTTCTCTGGTTTGTAAGGCAAGATTAAATCATTAAAATATATATCAATCGAACAGTCCACAATCTATACAAAGTGGCTTTATATAGGCATATAACCTAATCTTGATAAATGAGACTTGGGCATGTCCTCACATTCTGCTAAACCCCCGCCCACATTTAGAGCTCCTCTACCTGTAATACTAGACGTTTTCTCAGCACCTGCTATCCCATCTTAACCCTTGATTTTCGTCAGGAGTATATGGAACACTGCAATGTGCATGGCTTGGAAATTGTTTGTCACCAATAACAAGATAGAATCAACCTTACTTTGCATGTTAATGTTTAAGTATGGGCATTATATCTATTTGTCAGTAGCAGCATCACTGTATGTTGACATAGGATAATGTCTTTCCTTGCCTGGAAATATTTTCTATCCGATTAGAGCGTGGGTCCATGAGGGTTTAGTATGGAATCCTGCTCAGGGTCGCGTTTCGCCTTGACGTTGAGCGGATTTACATTTTTATGAAGAAAAGGCGTGTAACAAAAATCAATTTCATCTGTAGTATAGGGTTTCTAAGTTGCGCTAAGTGGTCGGACTTGTGGCCAATCAGACTGATCTGTGATTTATCAATCAATATTTTGCTTAGCGCAGACATTCAGGAAACATCACCAGGGACATTTCGTAGACATCCTTTACACCTACACAGATATAGTCACTTCTATATACGTACCTATATATATACATACACATACCGGGGACGCCATGCTATTCAGAATTATGGCGACTTACCTGAACATTACGTCATAATGGGCTTTGGCGTTAGCCCGACAGATGGCAGGTAAAAGGCTGGATGGCGAGAGTCTCGTTCTGAGCGAGGCCACCAGAGGATGAACACCTGTGCCAATAGGCACGTGACTTGAGAGCCCCCGGGGTCGGGCACGTGCCAGAACGAGTTCTAAATGAAGGGTTGCGATAGGAAGCGACCATTGTATGGATAACTTTTAAGGAGAGCCTTATGATTCCCAATTAAATGACAGCATAGCCTAGTTTTAATGGTCTTTCTATCTTTCTTTTTCATCTATCTGCGGATATTTAATTATTCCTATTGTCACATCTTCCCCCACTCCTCCAGCCTTTTTAACCTTTGGGTTACCCTAACCTTTTTCAAATCTAATCTATCTTTGTCTGCCTGTCTCGCTCTAGCTCTCGCTCGCCCTCATTCTATATATCTTTCTTCTTTCCCGCACCCTCCCTCAAGATAAGCTAGACATTCCTATTAATTGGCGCTCTTAAATGTTGCTTAAGTGCAAGCCGCCCACTTTGTTCTATCATTCATGTGTTCTGCTGAACGTCTTTCTCACTCCGTAAAGAATCTGATATCGGTAGGGCCTATTATTTATGGATACGAATCCATTCTACCCGATTGTGGGTAGGTTCAGCCTTGCTCAGGCGGTCGGGGCATTTATGGAGGTTGTGTATATTTAACCAATACCTGGCGAATCAGGAGATGCGTGTTCCCCAGGAAAGGATATATTGTGGTACCCTTTTGTGTATTCACTCTCCATCTCAGCGTCGGCATGGTATATACCTGAGAGGAACCTAGCTCTTGGTGTATAGTTCCTGTTCATATAATCTGCTCATAAACCTTGACACATAGGTATGGATCTGACTATATTGTGTAATGTGACAGATAATCGATAGTGCTAAATGGAAGGGTGTACGGGATAAAAGTATATTAATCGAAGGAAAGTGGGGGCGGGGGTTAGTGGGGGCGGTGTGAACGAGCGCGTGTGTTTGGGTGGGGGTGGGGTGGGGGAGGGGGTGCGAAAGGGTGTTGGGTACTGAAGGCGGGTTGTACTGACTACAGTGGAAAGCCTTAGGGGAGGGGTGGGGGTTATTTGTAATTTAATAGCATCTGGGGTTGAAGGGTTTAGTCCTACCTGAGTCTGCTCGGAGGTAACTAGGGTCATTTGTGAGCGATTGATTATACTCCTGAATATGACCTTAATATATTGACTCCTATGTGTTTCGGCTATTCAAGCTGATTTTCCTGCTCGCAACCATTCAAGGGATGCTTTCCTAACGTTTGCGAAATGATGACCCAGGTTTGGAAGGGGGCTTGATGCAGAAATTGCAATGTTAGATCTTCACTACTTCAAGACTGGCCCGAATCCTTTCACTTTTTGAACGGCCTGCGTCCAGCGCTCGTTAAGGCTCTGTTTGAGATATATAATTGTAATCCTTATCGATTCCCCAACCAATTCCTAATGATAATTGTTTTGATGGAATCATATCAGACGTAAATCAATCATAGAGGTAATAAAGAAATACAATTTCTGCTGCCAGGCTTGTGGTGAGGCTTTGCATGCCTAGATCGATGTCCAGTTACTACATTAGAGCTTCGTTATGAAAGATCAACTCTATATAAATCTGTGTATTATGCATTCATTACCCAAATCAATAATGTGGTGTAATCAAGGGGGAATGTTGACTAAGGTTATTAGGACCAGGAGGCAAGAGATGCATGTGTGCATAAATGACCCTCCTGCTTCTACAATGATATTCACCTTGACGGATAAACAAACAAATATTTGCTGTAAGAAGAGTAGTGTATAAGCTAAACATATCAATGGTTGGTTGCATTCGATAGCATTGATATACTTTAATATGTAGAAGAGGGGATGAACACACACAAACCACAGATCCAGGTTGTGTCTTGAAATTGTATTCCACTTCGGTAATGAGCGTTGTAGGTATAACCTTAGTAGTAATATTACTACTAAGGTATAACCTATACGCGTTTCACTCTTCCTTCGGGGTTTTATAACAATGGAGATTTACTCTTGCTTTTTTTATATGTATACATGAATGTGCACATGTATACTTTCCTTGGAATTGCCGAGAGATATCATCAACATATTTTTTGAATGATCGAAATTTATGCAATTAAAATGGTATTTTTGTATGCATTTGCATCACATGTGTCACCGATATCCATGCAAGATCCCTATGGTTATGCACATGTATGGAACATGGACGGGAATGAACAATCATGAAGCAATTGTAAATGATTAATGTCAAGGGTACTCATCTCACCCGTAAGGACAAGCCACCCTATATGCACTTAATCACTCACTGCTAGCTTTGTATATAGAGTGCATAAA
The DNA here is from genome assembly GCA_942159475.1 of Sthenelais limicola. NCBI lineage: Eukaryota > Metazoa > Annelida > Polychaeta > Phyllodocida > Sigalionidae > Sthenelais > Sthenelais limicola. The sequence goes on from OW804095.1 coordinate 130,039,975, forward strand.
GCTATTGTTATACTGTGGTGTTCGATATAGATTGAAGCACTGTACCACCATCCATCCTGCAGCTTGGATATCGGACACCCAGGCTACTTCCCCACACAAGTAGTAGTTGTGGTTATCATGACTGGCTAGGTGGGTAGAAGCAGATGTCTGACCACACACCGGCTAATTGCTGGCTTCTAATTAATCATTCATTAACACCGCTAATCATGACGGTAAAGTGCAAGAAGGAGAGGGTAGATATTATGGATTAATTGAGGTCATGGCTCGCCTTCTGCTATTTCTACATACATGTATAGAATCCTATCTTTCTCTAAGTATGTATACACCATTCAAGGTAAATTCCTTAACGTAACGGTAGGTACTTAATGCATTTCCCAAACTAATGAATTATTTAACTATGTCTAAGTGCTACTAGGTTCGATAAAATTCCAACGCATGCATTAATTCATTTGAAGCTAATGCATCGTGAAGTAATTCCCTACCGTTGCTTATAAATGAATCATAAGAGAGAGAATGGCCATGGATACAATTTTCAGACATTTTATGAATTTTTTCTTTGCTGACAATAAGTTCAGCAACCTTTGTTGACCCTGCATTGAAACTCTTTCATCTGGAATAAATATTGTGGGGAAATCGAAAATCGACCCTATCGAGGATCGCGGTCTATTAAACTTTGAATAGTGACTCTTTGGGACGAATCGAACTTAAAAGTATTCAATAATCCTGGACTAGATTTCGACGAAAAAATTCCAGTCAGATCACTAGAGATAAATTCTAGGGGGGAAACGACGTTTTGCATAAAACAATAGATCCATGAATATTTTAGCACAGCAATATACCTCTATGATTGGAGGAAATCACATAAATTATATCCTCATATTTTCTCTATATTTAATTCATATGACAATACCCGAACCTTTGCGATAACCCTTATCATTCCCAAACAGTTATCAAAGATACGATTCCAACTATACTCCAAAGAACGATAATGAAGTTGTGTATAAGCGCTAGGTCAGCTGGTTTTGAGTAGTCCTTTACTATTTTTAGACCAACAATAGTCCAGAAATAGCTTCTCCGTCTCTGGTCAGCACCCTTTCATGTGGATGCTTTACTAACCCGAATAATGATTATTTTAACCTTTAGCATTCACCCCACGACTTTGAGGAAGTCTCACATGACTGTAATACGCGGGTCCAAGATCCCTTTCCCCCCGGCTACCTAATAATGATCACCCCTGAGGTTTCTAAAAGAAGGTGAGTGTGCCTACCTGGCCTTGTATGTGGGTCATAAAAGCCAGCAGACGGAGGGGGATCATTGATGGCACATAATGAATGGGCAAGACTGCCTCTGATCAATATATATACCTAGTGCACTTGGCTGGGATCTCCAGTTCTCAGGTTCGATGGGGTAGAAATGGCTTCCCCTCATGCGTATGAAATACTGCCAGGTTTCCTTCCATGAGTTTTTATGTGAAAGGGAATAAATAATGGCTGTTCGATAACTGAAATCAACGCTTGATGATATAACTAGATAAAATAGAAGCAGTTCGAAAGGGGGAACAAGCATGGTTCTAGCCTTCGAGAATAAAAAGCCCAGATTGTGCCTGGCACGGGGGCGGTATAGATGTGAATGGGAAGTTACATCTGGCTTGCATGAAAGACATGTGTCACATTTTAATAATACATATACTGACCATATTGTCATCCCACAGGGTCATGATTCATGTTTGAATATCATTAATATCACCTTGGGATGCACTTTTAATACCACTAATCTATAAATCATTAACAATTCAAGAGAAATCTTTGCAGATAATAATGGAGAAACAAAATGATAATCGTCACAAGTAGCTCTAACAAATACTAATTTCTATGTTGCTATTATTACACTTATATATTTATATGGTTTGTGTGCGACACGTTTGAAATAAAAAAAAACAATCAAACTGGTACGGGCCATCAAAAGTTTGTCTGCGGGGTATACACAATTGAACAGGTCTGATTTCCCCAAGAATCTCCCCTTATTTCATCGAACCACATTATCAGAAACGTTCTCATGTCATTTAATTACGTTCGAAAGATGGGAACTGACGGGATGAAACATTTTTATTGATGTTTATCTTGCGTACAATGCAGCAGCTTGATGAGAAGCAGTCGACTGTAATTACTCTTGAAAGGACTGTGATTATTCCTTCCTCTTGCTTCATAAGATATTCTTAAAACAGTCCCTTATATATTATTCTTTTAAGAGATATTATAAGCAAAGAATTCTTGCTTGAATCCCATGTTCCCTTTACGTTACAGATAATGCTCGAGTGTAAAATCGCTATTCAATCACACATTTGGGTCTGATAACCCTCAAATTAATTATCCGCAACAGCAACGCGCTCACTTGGTTGTGGAAATATAATTCCATAGTATATTACTTTTATTACAAGTGAGAAATGCACTGTGAAGTGATGACGAAAACCATAGAGTGTGGCTGAAATCTTCATTTTCATGTTATGGAAATAAAATACTATTGGATTATACTTACTTCAATTGTAATTATTGGAATGTTAGATTTTATGAAAATCTCTTATTAGTGGATTCTAGTTCTGAAATCTCCACTCCACTGGATTTCCACTATACATACACAGTTTTCAGACACATTTTGACGTTCCTTCTCATGAACGTTACCAAAAAGTTGTTCTCCTTCACAATAACGTCTTCTATGAACAATGTATCCTTAGTGCACTTTTACAAGAGCCAGTTCTTCAGAATCATCACTTTTTTGTGGCGCCATTTTACACTTTGATAAAATACTACAAATGAATAGGTCTTCTTGGATACAAAACGTGCCAGAACAGAGCTATATCAAACATCACACAACATGTCTATACTATTGATATTTTCATCTCTGTGATATTTTCATATCTCAGGTGCGGAGATAACATGCTTGTGCGTGTCGGGGTGGAGGGCCAGTTATAATGGAGATTACGTATCTATTATAGACGGGATTGAAACGATTAATAATCTGCCTCAGACACATGATAAATGTTTCTAAATATTTATCATGCTCATAGGATTATTGAAATTAACATGTGTCAGTATTACACGTTGAGACCGTTTGTAAGAATACTGAATTACTGCATCGGTTTTATTAACCCACGTTTGCGAGTTCTTGCTACACACATTTAGAACATTGAAAGGCAAGCTTTAAAGGTTATAAAATCTGCTCTCAACGAGTCTACGAGTGGCTCGCTCTCAGGCATGGCAAGACGAAGAAATCGACTAAGAGGCAATCGATCGATTTCAAGTACTTACTGGGGGTTGGAGGTTTGTAAGGGTTATTCAACTGTAGTCAATTACTAGGCAACGGTACACCCCCAGTGATTCCATGAAATGGCAATGAGGGAAGAAAGGAGAGGTTATCAACATGGGAAATTGCTGAGAAAGATATGGAATCTTGGATGTATTGCATGATGACTTATATAGTTGTGTGAAGTTTTTATACGCTGATCTATGCCTAATTCATATAATATTTTGCCTAGAAAAAACGTTTTGCAGCACATATGTACTTTTTCCCTTGCCTTCTAGCCCAATTCGTACTTAGAAACATCCTGATATACGTCCAAAATATTTCATTTGTAACATATTCATAATTAGTATCCTCCCTCTCGCTGAATCTGAATGCGTCACGAGCTTAATACATAATCACGTTTGATCATTCTCAAAAGTTGTTTCTTCAATTATATCATCACGACAGTCTTTTGGCACATCAAAGACAATCAAACCTTGAAAAGGGGGATTTCTTTCAGGTTAAAAACTCCTGTCTTTGAATTTGAACAACATATCAAAGGATAAGACCCAGGTAACATGGGGCCTGTCTCCATTTGGGACCAAGGTCTGCCAAGTGATCAGATAATGATAAGGCCCTCCTCTGATTGGGAAAAATGAGGAGGGGCCTGGTCATGCAAGGTGCTAGACAAGGCTAGAGACGATAAATGCGGGGAAATTGACAGGTGAAGGTGTCTGAAACAAGCGAGAAAGGAGTCAGCGTTTTATTAGAGGGCCCTCTAGTATTTCGAGACTGGTGTCTTGGCGTTCGTGGGTATTGCAAGTAATAGTTTCCTGGAAGTCCTTATCTTCTCTTGTAAATCGAAGTTTGAGTAATGAAATCCATACTGTTCGGAGATCATACATGTATACATGCATATTTGCCTTGATTTTTATGTGAATATTTTACTATAACTCGAATTAAATAAATGCTCATCATTAAAATCTTTTCACTTGAGCAGCATGAGATTACTGTGTCACCATGGAAATGTTCTCAATAAAATCTATTTTAAAAAAAACAAAAAAACTCAAATACTCTGGTATATGTTACCGCTCACCGAATCTTTATCTTGATTTCAATGTAACTATTAGCTACTATTATGTATACCAGTGTGTCACTGTCAGACGCAGTGACAAACGAAGTATAAACTATTATCACAAGCAAAGTAGATTTATTCCACAAAACCCGTGAAAGCTTGTTTGTCTGTGTTCTTTTATAAAAAGGGGACAGCCTAATTGCACATGTCGGGTGGGTTGAACAATATTGATTCAAAACAAAAGATAAACCTTAATCCCACCACGCAAGGTATTCGAAACAGTCCCCTAGTTTAGAAGCGTCTACAGTCTTGGAACAAATGAGACTGGCACCCTCTTTTTATATGTTCTTCCAGCTAGTGTGAGCCTACTCTGTAATCACGAGAATCCATAGTGTTTTAATAAAAAAGAGCGCAATCGCAAGCCTTGGAAGGTCACATGCTTCCCTCCCCATGTTAGAAACATCTACTTTACGAGGAAAGCGCATTAAGTAACAAGGTCAAATAAGTGCTCAGACATTGAGCCAAGTTTACATTTTATCTCAAGTAATATTGATGTGCTTAAAATTACAAACGATAACCTTTGATTGAAGGTTGCAGTACCGTCATTGCAGACGCACTATGGTTCGATGGTTTGAGATGTGAGTGATTGGTACAAATAGGGAGATTTAGCAACCACAACGTACCTACACAACACTAAGTTACTAACGCATCCACTAACTATTTGTACATTATTACCGGATTATTGTAGGGATATCTCGAGAGGTACTAGGCTAGGCCAGGCCTCTCGAGATATCCCCACAACGGTAATAATGTACAAAATTAATAGTTATATAGTGGATGCGATAGTGTTGTGTTGGTGCGTTGTGGTTGCTAAATCCCCCTATTATGGTTAGTCCCGAATGTTATAGGGGCGAATGTTTTAGAGTACATCTTAGATGCTGCAAGTCAGTAGTGCACAAACATTTTCGTCAAATTAATAAACTAGAAGAAATGTTGTGTTAACCAAGTTGCGCATATTAAACCATCTTTAGAATTTAACTCAAAAATGGTCATAAGAATGAGAAAGATAAAAGACACTGGAAACATCGATTGCATTCTATTTTAAATACCTAAGTGTGTTTCATCGTAATATTTCGATCCTTTTAATAATTGTTTGTATTTAACAAAATGATCCAGCTGTGCTTAGATCGAAGCAAGGCATGCCATTAGTTATGTGAGTAAGAGTATATTACATGTCCTAGAACAATGCCCTGGAGTGATCCATACACTGATAATATTGTATTGGTTCATATTGAAAGAGATGATGGAAGCCAGGCCCCTAATACTGTCATCTATTTCCTGACTATCAAGTACAAGGGCAAACGCCTGGGGAATAACGTACCAACCTTATGACATAAGATTATACATGTATACGGGCGCAGTGTGTACAGCCTTTGCACCTTCAGACTCTCCTGGAAATATGGTACTGGAAATACAGTATAATTATAGCTTATAAAGTATAGTCTCCATTGCTGTAATTGCTCTTGAATACCCGAGGGATACATGTAAGAAGATGTGTTTGTGCGATGGATAATAGAATAACAACCAACGCCTTCTCAAACTTCGTTACCATGGATGTAATTATAGACAGGAATGCCTAGAACTAGATCATTCCAACATCGCCATCAGTATTCAAAATATTATAACCCTCTTATGCTTTTTTTCAAATCATAATTCTCTCTTTGCTACAGACAACTGTGATACAAACGAAAACGATAGACAAAGAGGAATACATTTGTAAATATTAACTTTGACATCTTGTATAATCATAAAATGATTTATTATCATAAAATGATCATAAATTCAGTTTTGTGTGTTCATTATTAATTTTCTTCCGTCCATGAACGAAGCTCTAGAGTGCGATTTAAGGTTTTAAGTAGCTTCCTGCACCCAGGGATATGGCTTTGTCAGTGGTGCAGTATGTCTTCCCTTCCAGGGGGGTTCTGCAATCATCCCCAACAATCATCCCAGTCTCATGAGGCATGCCTCTGACCACTGTTGAACAAATAATGGCCAGTCCCATTCACCGAAGGCGAGCTTGCAGTGTTTCATCAAGCATAGAAGAGGAGTGGGCTGTACAGAATATATATGCAGGACTGGCGAACTCAATAAGGAATTATGTTCCTCTTGTACAGCAAAATGTATAGATTTAGGTATAGCTTCCATTTTGTCCTTGCTACATTAGTTACTATAGTATAGCTAACGCGATATCGTAACACTTGTGAGTAGTGTTCAGCAGCTCACTGCTATAGCCCAGGCGTTATACTCGTTTGCCACATAGTACGACCATTTTCTAGAGTGAAATCCTTTAATATCCATTACTTTCCTAGATTAGATTCATTAGTTTCGATACCTCATCTCAGAATACACAATATACTTTCAGATATTCCCAAATGCTTACTACACTTCAATGTATTTTTATACTATTATTATTATCTAATGAATACACATTGTATCCAGTTATTATTTGGATTCGCGTTCCTTAGCGAACAATTTCTGATTGCCAATGGGCCGTAATTAATTTGTCAATTGTAAAATTGCCAACTGGGTGGGGTAAATGGCTATTATTTCCAATTAGATGAACTGAAACAATGAAATATCGATTCACTATGAGCTAGATGACCTTGAAAAATACAGGGAAAGAGTGTTGAAATTTCCGACCTTGGAATACTGTCATTGGACAGTGAAACTAGTCTTGGTGCTTAAAACTCCATTTATATAAAGCATGCAGTCTGTACAATTAGGTAGAGAAGGCAATTTTCGCCAGTAAACCTAATAATCATAATTCGCTAAGTGCGCCAGCGCCAGCGTTGTGAGGTGACTGCTTGCCCCCATGGCATCCCCCTAGTGGCAAGGGTTAGAGATGACCTCCCCCCCCCCCCCCCCCCACACACACACACACACCTTCTCCCTGCCGCCAGGGGCGAGGTGGCCTTTGTATTATCGGAGAGGAGAGAGAAAGTAAATGTCCACTGGGGAAGCCATTCTATGTTCACAAATATTCACAGGGCACCTTCCACAAACAGCCAAAGGCCATGTTGGTAAATAATGCTGTTCCTTAGGCCAAGCAATCCTTGCTGCCATCAAGCTTTTCTATTTAGCTATTTCTGCACCTTAGCTGCCCTGCTATGGTATTCATTTGCCCTCTTCTCTCTCTCTCTCTCTCTCTCTCTCTCTCGATCGTTTTATTTCTAGGTTGCATTTAGTATATTTTAGATTCTGCATTTTCCCCCAAGGTTGTCATATCACGCAGTACGCGAAGAATATAATTTAAATTATTATGTCCATTATTGATTTATGGCTTGAGTTTATACTACGTGCTTTTCCATTCACTTAAGACATTCCATCCCTTGAAATATGTTAAATCATTAAATTGCAGCCCTTGAAGAGGCTTGCACTTTGCATTTTTGCACGAGGTTGATGTGTCTTCCCCCATATCATCAATTGTACTCCACATCCCTGCTACCCCCATTCCTTTATATCGATCAGTTTCTGCCATGTAGGACCATTTCATTCCTGTAGAGAGCCATGCGTCGAAAAGGATTCGGAATATCGTCACAATGGCTTTTTTGTCCAACGCCGGATCTTTATTTCTGATTTAACAAAGCTTTTCCGATGAGGTGCTCTCAATCAAGATGTACATATACCCTTTGAACCTACAGTGATAGTTGTTACAAATAAAACCTGGTGTCTGTCATTGTGTGTTCACTATGTCTGAGTTGCATCCTATTTGGACCGTCGGTATGCTCCTTTTGTTGTTCCAATCCTCTATTTGTCATCAATTATTGCCTTACGACGTTTAGTCATCAAGTATTGTTCAACCTGAAAGACGAAATCCATAAAGTGTAATTGTGTGTGCAATTGGTTCATGCCTAGTAACTTTTGTTTTGAATTCGGGTAGGTCAGGTATACTTTTGTATACGGTTTTAATAGATAACGATAGGTCTATAACGAACGTGCAATAGAGAAACATGTATAATATTTAAGGATTTTCTTTTCCTTGTTAAATTGTACCGTCGTTTCATCGAGTGAGAATAATCTCGGATTGTATGAAGTTTTCCTCAGATAAAAATCTTTAAAAAAGAACAAAAACAATTCAATTCAATTCAAAAATTCTTTATTGCTGATTTTGTTACAAGTGGTTGTTCACCTCTGACATGTCAGGTCTTCCGATGATTGCCAATCTTTTTATGAGAAATGAGAAGTATCAAATTTATATGACATAATGCAACAAATAATTATCTGATGCAGTGCCATTATATCATCTTGAAGAGGCTTCAGATTGGTTTCCTAAATTGTCATAACAAGTAGCATGCTATTGATTAAACATTCTATCGGAAATACTGTCACTATAGCCCAAGCCGCTAAATAAAAGGCCCATAAACATTATGTTTCCAGACATCCCTCCAATTGAACCCTGATAGTTTTTTTAGTTTTTTTAGTTTTTTATATGAGTTCTGAGTATATAAGTATATATTATCAGAGTATATATTATCAGAACTGTCACTTCTTCATGGCAACTGTTTCTGAATTTTTTTTAAATTGCAAAAAAATAAGGACCTTGTGGCAATCAAATCTCTCCCATTTCATGAAAAATTGAGGAAAACTGATTTTATCACTGCAAGTTGTGGTAAACAAATTTCCACATCTGTTGATACATCACATGTGGGATTCTAATATTGTTACAAGGAATAAAAACTAAAGAGTATGAGTTGTGGGGCGAAATGGTAAAAAAATGACAAATTTCGGCATGGTTTTTGAGAGACATCGGGGATGAGCAAACATCTTGTGTGTCAGAATGATAGACCACCCAGACTATTTTCTAAGGCTGATGTCCAAATTTGATTGATGACATGACGCATTGTAGATATTGAATTCTCAAATAATTGGCTCTAGGGAGAAATGAAAGCAAATTAAACTAATGTAAATGCAATTCGAATACTAGTTAAATCGCTAATATAGCCCAAAATATGGTCAGTGATGACATTACCAAATAATGATGAATAGTTATGCTTAGTTGGTTGCCATGGTTACATCAGTGATTTGAATTTTCTGATAAACCAATTAAATGTAAATGTAATTAAATTTAAAGTTTGGCTCTAAACTTATAAGTACACCAAATTATAACTAACACATTCTGGATAAACTGGTAGGATTTTATATTTCTATAAGTGTCCATGTCATGGGCCTTATTTAGTGCAATTACATATAGACACATGCATTTTTCCCCAACACCATTCAATCATGCATTTATGAAAGGTGTTTTATGGTGGACGGGTTCCTGGGGACACACCCCCTAGACCCTTTAAAATGTGTCTCTGAATCCCCCCTCCCCAACACACCCACACTCAGAAGGTCGCAGGGTCCCTATGGTCCTGTTAAGGGCCTCTAGAAGATTGTTACATAAGAAATCATTACTTTAAATGTGCCTTGCTAAGTTATTGTTATACTTGCTTATGTATGAAATTAAGTAAGAATGCATTGTCTGGATAGCAAATTCCCTTACAATTTACATTTCCTTATCAACTGCTTAGCAAGAAAAATATTAAGGACAGAAAATATTAAGTACGGATTTGTTATGCAACGGGTACCATATTATCTAGAAGCATTTTGCCTCAAACCACTGACTGACATCCCCCATTGCATGATCAAAATGGTCTGGCTATGTTGCTTGATATAAATGTCTGTAGTGGATATGATTGAGAATAGGGAAATGTTAATTCATAAAATGTAAATAATCTTAATAATGGGATATCAACATAAGATATTCATCGTACAAGTCACATTAACAAGTACAAAGTGAGAGATGCCTTTGCTGGATTACACTCTATAAAAAGGATGGACCGGGAGTATGTTTGTCAAGATAGTGAGGAAGGTGATGATGAAGAATTAGGAAAATGCAGTTTTGTTAACATGTTGCATTCTATACTGATGTATAGAATGCATAAAGACCAGTACGAAATAACATCAATACAGTATCCTCATATGTGTACCTTTCTTTTAGACATTCCCTATATTCTATTTAAGGACAAACTACAATACACGCAAAGTTATCCCACTTCATGAACTCAGAGGTGGAAATCACAAGTGGATTTGTTCCAATAGTGTTATAGCATTAATCGGAATAATATTCATAACGAATCAGTAAGGATAATTAAGTTAGTTTTTTTCTGAAATTTATTTAAGATTAAAGATTCAAACAATATTTGAAATATTATATGGAACAATACATTACCAATCATCTTATACATCTTGTAATGCCAAAACCAATAATCAATAGCCATCACAAAACCAAGAAGTTAACTTTGTATCTTGTAATATTTAAACATGTACTATTTAACTTGTGATATAGAATCAAGGAGTAGCTGGAAGAAGTGCGAAAGCAGAGACTACCTCCTTTTCCCACTGTAGTAAAAATAAATGTAAAAAATGTAGAAATAAAGTTTATACCATATGCCAAAGGCTTGATTATAAAATCCCAATAGTTTACTTACTCTTTGTATGATAAGAAGAACCATAGGCGCCATCACATCTTTGGCTCTAGAGGATCTTCAGAAATATATTGCAGGTGTCTTTGGGGGTTAGTATTGTAGTTTATGGGAAGTAATTCAAAGTACTTTGTGCCGTATTTTAGTGGAAGTCGGTGCCCCCGTAGTTGTTTGCTGTTGTATGGATATTAATTTACAATTTGTATAAATTCAGAAAATATGAACCCCAAATAACCGCTCTCTTAATGATGAAGCTTATCAAATTGTCCTCATAAACAATAGGAAAACTTTATCTAAACAGTATTGTAAATTAACCCTGACATTTCTTTTACTGATTTTGTATTTGTCTTGATTGATAGTTCCTTTGAGAAACACAAATGTAAAGCCTCATACCTCATGGTTTAAAAAGCCATAAATATGTTACATGCTTGCCATTGTTAAGGCAAAGAATTATGTTGCGATATTATCATTGTGATCGGATGAACAAATTGGTATGTGCATTATTTTGTAATCTTATAGTTTTCTATCTTAAATGTAATTTTATTAATTGTTGTGAGATAGTGTAAACTAGCAATGTATAAGAGACAATGTGTAAGATGTGTAAGGAAAGGTGGGGAGAGAGAGGTGGGGAGAGAGAGGTGGGGATCGTATAGGTTTCAGCCTAAAATACTAAAATAATTTAGCCTCAAATTATTAGCCCACGACTCAATTGATAAGCCCAAAAAAACTAGGTGTGTTTCCGATTTATCTGGCTGAAAACTAGGTAGGGGGGTAACTTATTTATTTTTAGGAAACCACCGCCCAGGAACTGAAAAAATGTCTATTTTATAACAATAGTTGTTTTAAAGATGGGAAATGTGCTTTCTGACAGTTCCGGTTTAGGAAACCCGTTTTCCTGCTTTTATAAGCTTTTTTTGTCAAAAATTCCAAAAAGAAAGTAAGATATGGTAAAAAGAAAATCAGGTATGGTAACAAAAATTCTAGGTAGGGTAAGGTTAAGGTAGGGGGAGGGGGTACACTTCTGGAACCACTTGGTGATGCTAGGTTGGTATAGGATAGGCCTATCTAAACACATATCAGACTCACAACTTCATATGCATACATTTATATAATACACGTTAGTAGGTAGAGGCATTATACATATTGCATGTGTGTCTGTGAGAGAGAAACAATGTGTAAGAGAGGGGAAAGGTCGGGAGAGAGAGGTGGGGATTGTATAGGTTTCAGCCTAAAATACTAAAATAATTTAGCCTCAAATTATTAGCCCACGACTCAATTAGCTTCAATTCTAGTAAAACCCCAACTTGGTGAATTCTAACAACGGGTGGGCCTCTGGTCATATTGGGGTTGCATTTATCACATGAGGGTTTACCATAACGCGAACAATGTGTTTATTCAGTACGTGGAGGGTTTCCGGTGAAAGCGATGGAAGTATTGATCTCTTTATAACAACAAAGCATTGGCGTCTGTGACGTCACAAAACCGATCGATGGCGCTGCTGGGGGTCATCCGGGTCTTCCGCCTCCTTTTTTCTTCTAAGCTTGTGAAGACCATATTAATAGATGGACAGACGAAGCAAGAAATTATATCATCCTGGTTCTAGACACGACGACTCACATGTTTCTTATTTTATCAATCGCAAAAGAAATATCACAAAGACAAGCAACCTCACGCCTGGGTAGACAATCGTTTCATATCTCTATGAACATTTGATGTACCTATTACAATCATTTAAAAGGATATCGTGGAAAGAATATTTTTTTTAATTATGAATGAGATTCTCACAAATAAATACAATACCAATACTCACCGGAAATGTGTTCAGTTTCTGTGGTTATGAAGAGCCCCCCTCATGTATTAATGGATGTGTCCCTTAATTAATTTATCATAATGTAAAAAGAAATATCCGTACGCTTCGTTATTTTTAATACCCGTAATATTTATGTCCATGCCTCCTACCCCAATAGCGACCGAATGCTAAGTACAGCACTAACGCAATCTGCTCTTTTTCTAGCTTTAATATCTAGGTTAGTCTAATTTCTAACAGCCACTGAACGATTTTACCATGCAATATTAGTAAACTTGAATGCACAATATTTACTCGTCGAATGCACCAGAATTATTGGCTATGAAAAATTGCACTTTCTCACTCGTGAATGAGTCCGTTTACTAATACCGGATTTTACAGATTAGGGTTAATCGATGACAAAGATAAGATAGTGCTTAGTGGACATTTTGGATAGCTAAAAGCGACTAAAGTTTAATATTCCCTGAACTTACATATGTCATGTCTTATCACTTGGCATAATCTGTGCACGTTAATCCACCATCACTAAGAGAGCAATGTGCATTTTCCACTACATTTCATGAAGCTTTATCGATGTATTATCAATATCCAAATACACTTCTGACATTGTAACTTGGCTTGAAGACTAAAAACAGAGAAATATTATGAAAATCCTTGAAAAAGGGCTAATGAGCCCGAAACGTCGGAACCCCAATAAACAACCTTAAAGTAAAACACTGGGTTGGAACAATTGCTGGTCATACAGCTCAAGTATGGTTAATTACTGGTATCTTTCATTATATTAGGCATTTCTAAACAATGATATTGCCAGAATCAATCAAGTAAATTCTGTCCCGCTCTCCCCAAAGCTAGCTCTGAGTGCTTCCATATTGCTAGATGTATGACACTAATTGCTATATTGTAAAATGTTTTAGCTTTAGTGTACAGTGAGCTGCGGAGAGCATTTAACCTCTCTGCCTTATTTCGCTATCGCCCAGATAGCCTCCAAAAATGGTCTTCATCATCATATGGTATGCCCTAGCATACCTTCATCAATATCATCATTACAGGGGGAATAATTATGTAGGTAAACCGCAGATAAATAATGGTTGACAACCTAAAACTACTCACAAGTGGTTTCAGCATCGTGAATGTAAACGTTAGAAGCCTAAAAAGTAACTGGACTAACTTCAAAAATACTATTCTGCCTATTTTCCCAGACATTGTCCTCTGCACTGAAACATTCCTGACCAGTTTGGATAGAAACCTGGACCACGAACTAGATGGGTACAACTCTATTGTTAGACAAGATCGCTGTGTACTAAACCCTGATAACAGTGCTAAATTGGGTGGTGGCGTTGGGTGCTATATAAAAAATGGTTACACTTTCAAAACACACAATACTCTGAATGTATCAAATGCGAATATTGAGCTACTATGTTGTACTATTCTGTTCACTAATAAGAGGAACCTAAATATTTTTGTTGTATATAAACCGCCAGATGGCGACAAGAATGTTTTTATGGAAGAATTACTTGCTACTGTCTCAAAACCTATCTTTGACAACAATAACTGTGATGTTGTAATTGCCGGAGATTTCAATTTTAACATGTTTAATACCCAGGACCAAGCAGTCATAAATCTTACAGATATGGGTCATGAACTGGGGTTAACTCAGTTGATAAATGACACAACCAGATTTGACATTAGGGAAGACAGAGAGCGTGTCCATGAGTCCTGTATAGATTTGATTTTTAGCAAGGAGGATTATGTGTATGCTAGTGGTGTACTCGATTTATGGGTAGCTGACCATCTGATAACATTTGTAACCCTTAGGAGACAAAAGTTCAAATCTCGCAAACCAAAAGTAATTGAATACAGAAACTATAAAGACTATACGACTGCTGATTTTATTACTAGAATTAGAAATATCGACTGGAACTGTATCATTGATTTGGAAAACCCTGAAGAGGCTTGGAATCTTTTCATTGAAAAGTTATCTACAGCCCTGTCACGCATATGTCCAGTCGTAAAGAAAAAAATAACCCTACCTAGGGAAAAATGGATGACTGACGAGCTGCTTATACAAATAAGAGATAAGGACAAAGCACTGAAAAAAGCCAAAGAAACGAGAAAACACAATGACTGGGTGACAGCTAAAAAAAAAAAGAAACAGAGTTACTAACTTATGCCGCAAGGCCAGAAAAAGGTACCTGTCTAACCTAAGCATAGAAACTTTCAATGACAACAAAGAATTCTGGTCAATGGTTGGTCAGCTCATTCCCAAAAAGTCAAGAAATTCTAACAATGAAATAAATATCATTGATGACAACACTAAACTACCAGTACCCATTGAAAATGTAGCTACACATTTCAATAACTTTTTTGCCTCAATTGGAGAGAATTTAGCAGCACAAATTGATGCGCCATGGACTTTTATAGGGCAAGAGTGTGAACAAACCTTGAGTGATGTGTTTACAAATCCAGATGAGATTGTAAAAATTGCACAAGATATCAATGTCAACAAGGGTAGCAATATTCCATTCATAAAGTCGTTTGTTTTCAAAGATGTATTCAAAGCGATACCCTCTGTCTTGAGTCACATATTTAACCTCATATTTGCTTCAAATTTGATTCCAAATTCCTGGAAAAAAGGATGTGTCACACCGTTGTTCAAAGGCGGAGAAGCCTCGGTAATTTCTAACTATAGACCTATAACCCAGCTTCCTATTCAGTCGAAGTTATTAGAAAAGGTTATTCACAGTAGACTACTAGATTTCTTTGAAAATCACAATGTCCTTTCCAATAGACAAAATGGTTACAGAAAATCAAGATCGACTGTGGACACAATCTCTGACTTAACAGACGACATACTAAAAGATAGGAACAATGCTAACACCTCTTTCGCTGTATTTTTTGACCTAAAAAAGGCATTTGATACGGTGAACCACAATGTACTTTTAGCTAAACTAGACAAATATGGTATTAAGGGCAACTTGCTTGCCTTGTTGCATAACTACCTCTCAGGGAGAACACAAACAACAGTTTGCAATGATACTGAATCTTTGAGTGCTAGTATAAATTATGGAGTCCCCCAGGGATCTATCCTGGGGCCCCTGCTTTTTCTTATCTATGTAAATGATGTAGAACATTGTCTTGTTCATAGCAAAGTAAAGCTTTTTGCAGATGACACTGTCATATACTGTAGCCATAATAACACTGACACCCTGAATGTACTACTGCAAGAAGATACTAACAATTTTTTTCGTTGGTGT
The DNA here is from genome assembly GCA_942159475.1 of Sthenelais limicola. NCBI lineage: Eukaryota > Metazoa > Annelida > Polychaeta > Phyllodocida > Sigalionidae > Sthenelais > Sthenelais limicola. The sequence goes on from OW804095.1 coordinate 130,055,917, forward strand.
GAGTCTAATAAATTGACATTGAATGTGAGCAAAACTAAGACAATGCACCTCAGAGGTGTTCGAAGCAGAGTAAATCATGTTAAACCAAATATTATCATTAGTGGTACTCAGCTTGATTGTGTAGAATCTTACAAATACTTGGGCATTACATTAGACGCCAATCTCAAATATGATATGCAAGTGCGATCTACCCATAAAAATGTGAGTCATAAAATGTACCTCCTCAAGAGAATTTCTAAACTGGTGCCACCACAGGTTCTTCTAAGAATTTACAAGGTATTTATACTCCCATTGTTAGATTACGGTGACGTTATCTACAGCGGATGTGCAGCAAGGCATATTGACAAACTGCAAATTTTACAAAACAAGTGCCTAAAAATTGCACTCAAACTCCCAAAGTTAACAAATACACTACTTATTCACAGAATAGCCAGAGTACCAATGTTAGTGGACAGAAGGAGGGCTCATATCCTAAACCTTGCCTTTAAACGAAGCCAAAAACCAGCCTTTGTTGACCAAAATGTAAGACAGACCAGACAGTGGCAGGCACCAGTGCTGTTCTCCAATAGGCCAAACATTGTGTCTTATGACCAAAGTGTCCAAAGAAAAACTGCGTTATTATGGAACAATCTCGATGTTGACACAAGAAACATAAACGATTATAAGGTCTTCACAGCCTTAACCAAGGCTGAATGTATGTTACCTATATTCTCTTAAAACCGTAAATATCCTCCTATCTCTCACCCCTCATCCTATCATTGTAGTTCTCTCCTAGTTTCTTCTTTTAGCGAGTCTCTTTCTATTTGTGTTGTTACATGCATAAACAAGTCACAGTTTATAGAACCCAAAGGTAATAGCCACTCAACCAGATTTAACCATTCAAATGGTTAAAACTGAGGCTCCTTTCCTACCAATTATACACATGTCATTGTACTCTGCAAGAATAGATTGTGTATTGTCATATTATTTTGTGTATCGATTAATAAACGTTTCTAAAAAAAAAAAAAAAAAAGGGGGCAGGCTAACTACCGTTCTGCTGGTCAGTCTGTGGTCACGGTCTACTTACTGTTACAGTAAACAGTGTCCACTCTATGGTATGTATGGAAAGCCATTTATAAACACATGACTGATCCTCCCAAATAAACAAACATACTCCAAGATATACCTGTGAGCTAATATCACATATAATAATGATAGGGCCTTATGTTATAATATAGGGGTAGCTCAGGTCTAAAGGTAGTAAAGATCTATCAATATAGGATATGTTAATGAACCCAACTTTTATATTATGAATATAAATAGCTTTCCATAGTAATGCATGCAAGGCTGTCAACCTGACTAGTCAACAACACGTTGGTAGTGATCAGGAATGAGGAGGAGGAAGTTTATTCTTTGCACCTTCCTTTATCCTTCCATTGAAAATGTAAACAATGAGATCCATAGGGTCTTTTCATTCCTCATTAGTTCTGGTGTAACATCCATGAGCCTCAAAGTCAGGCATTGTTGAAAAGAAGTGATTTGAGTGCACCAAAATAGTAGCATACAGTAGGGCAATCTGTATACAATAACACTACCTTCAGACTGACGGAAGTTTGCTGCGCTTTGCTGACGTCACTCAGCATAGGAGTCTGGGAGTATGGTAGCTGCCAGTATTCCGGATAATAGCCAGTTATAACACAAACAATTACTCCCCAGTGATTTATAAATAATTGAATTACATATTACAACCGACATAACATCATATTATAGTTTTTCCCAACATCTGAAAACGCATTATACTCAGTCCAGTGTTCCCCTTTAACAAATTAAACCGTCCCTTCCCTCCTATGTTCTGGGTTGACTTCTATCACTTAAATAGTATGCATGTGCATACGAGACAAGGGTCCTAAGCTTAATATTTCTTTAATATTTTTTCTTTAGTAATGATAAATTTACTATATTTGCATGACATGCAAGGGAAGAAATCACCCTCTGCTATTTTGTTGGAATCAGAAATGTTGCTTTTCTGAGTTTGGTTTAGCCTATTTGTTTTTATCTGTGCACATGCCCACATCATACATTCGGCGTATACTTGGGTGTTTCGCATCACTATCATTGGCTATGTATGTACATATTCATCCCATGAGTCCACGAGAGTAGTAATACCTGCATTTGTGCCTCTGCCGATACAAGATTGTGCAGGTCACAATGGTGCTAATGGACATTTTTGTCATTTCTCCATTTCAGAAACTATGTAAAATATCATGAAAAGAATCGATGCTCAGTGGATGTAAGATTAATTTTCTTCTTGTTTTGTTTATCTCAATTTGCCATCATCATTACAATTCATGAAAAACTAAAAGAAATGGTCGCTCTTATTTTCACAAACTCATCTCTTCTATGGGTAGAGAGATATTCTTTAACCAAACTAGATCTAGATTTTTTTTTATGAATTTCAGGAAGTATTTTTATCTTAGTGAGGTATGTTATAAAATATTATAGGTAATCTTGCAACAATTTATTTGGCATCGTAACAAACCTGACCTATGGCAAAACAATAACCATGAATCCTTTTTCGGGAGCTCGCTTTTAAAAACGAGTAGCACTCTTCTTTGTGGCCCATGCCCTTTTGCAGAAAAGCACATCTTAATTGGTCCGTACGCTAATCAGTAAAGTAAAGTCATTCCAAGGTAATTGAAAACTACATTGTAAAGTGAAATACTGGTCAATGTCCCCGTCAATGTCTATGTAAATAGTATAAATCAGGGGGTAACGCCTCCCAACTGTCCGTCATCTCTACATGCCTTATGTCTGCAGCTGCAATTATATATCCGTCGGTGTGGGTGTTGCCTGCATGGCTGAAGCTTAGAGTAAGAGCTACTGAAGGTACCAATCCATAGCCAACAAAAGGATTATGCTACTCGATCCTCTTTTATCTGCAGAAGAACAGAGGATCTATAATATCTATATAGCCAATGAAGATTTGAGCAAAGGAGATTGAAGCACTTCTGATCGCATTAACTGATGTAAAATGCCTCTTTGTTCTATTGAGGGATATATACATGAGTCCGTATATTCTTCAAGCGGATTAATTGGTACCACTCACCTAAATAATTATCATTTGTATATATGACTCCACCGTAAATTAAATGACGTACAGACTTGAGAGAGGCTGCTAGACTCTATAGCTCTTCCATGAACCTAGATCCATGTCATGGTCGATTCTCACCATCAATCATCGTATTGCAGGTCCTGGGAATTGTGCAAAGAGATCCCACGGGGCAGAGGAGCCGCTATATACTCGCTCGCATCTCTTAGAAAGTATAGCGCATTGCAGACACGCTCTAAAAAAAGGTAGCGCCGATTTCTCTGTGTAGGCTGTAGCATTATTATATATATAGAGGGGGAGAAATGAGAGCCTTCATTATATAGATTCAGTGGTCGATCATCAGATAGGTAAGATATGTTATGTTCGATGATCACTTAAGAAAGCATTTTGCAGGAATTCTGTCGAATAAAAGGTTTTGTCTAGAGTTATTTCTGTGCCTTTTATCAAAACCAGCCTTCCGGCATGTGCCAACGTATTTTATTCGATGAAAGAGGCGCTGTAGAAGGAAGCAAGGAGGCAGCGGGAGCGGAAACAGGGCTTCCATATTGCACCCGAGAAACTTAAACTATCTTCGTTTCCGGGCATCTCAGAGCGAGGTCATCACGTGACATCCAGATTGGTGGCTGCGCCGTCTGGCGAGCGTGAATAATAGACGAGGACATGGAGGAGAATCTGCGCGCATCAGAATGTATGGACTAGTGAAGGATACGCGGGAGAACAGAGGAATAAGGCCAGAGTGGGATTGTGAAGAAGCGTTTTAGAGGATTATGTTGTTAAATCCCGTGCAATTTATTTATTCCAATGACATATCTAAATATGCATATATATACAGTGGAACCTCGCTATATATTGAGACCACCCTTGGGACTGAACGATTTCGGGGATTTGTGGTCTCATAGCGAGGTGGTCTCATTAGAGGGGCTTAAGCCAGTTAAGAGGAAAGCAATTCGGGACTGAGAGAAACCGGTCTTAATAGAGGGGTGGTGTCTATAGAGAGGTGGTCTTTAAGCGAGGTACCACTGTATATGTTAACTGACAAATTGGTAAATACTAAGCGACTTAAACCAACAAGTTAGTTAACTGATTATATATGCCTTTGATAATATAAAAATGGACATTCAAAAACATTCTATGTACATTTCCCGCTAGATAAATATGCATATGATATGCGTATAATAACATTTAAGAACCCACTTCGTCGCTGTGAAATTTAAGTGCCTGGTAATACAACTGATCCCCCCTCAGTAGAAAACATGAGTTGGCTTAGCTTTACATTATCTAAATGCACTGGCTTTCAGATATTCCCATAAAATACAACCATCCAACTTCCCAATGTGCAGATGTTACTTGCTTAAATATATAATAATGTCCCAACAACATCATCCCATACCTTGCCTTTATCCGTGACCAACTGGCTATAATTAATGAGCTTCCCTTTGTTGTGCTCCCTCACATCTACAGTGTGCTTCAGGGATTTCATGCGTTTACCCTCCATCTGCCAGCTTGGAGTAATTATGCTTCCCTTCTCCCAACAATGATCTAAAGCTCCTGTACGCACGCGCTCTTAACAAGACATCTTTATTTTTTGAAAATGTTATTCTCCTGTTTTTTTTACTCTAGATTGTGATGTTTGGCATGTTTGTTGTGACATCTCTAGCTCCCTCTTCGGGAAGAAAGTTCCACTTAAAATCATTAATAAATCACTTTTTAGCGTTCAACACGAATGCATTATAATAGATGAATATAATTTAGTGATTGATGGGATAATGCTATAATATTGATTGTAATTGCTAAATAGAGCTTTGCCTGTGAATGCTGAGAGTAGGCTACTCTTGAATATATCTCAAACATATCTCTCAAATTACTGGACAACCATGCAGGTCTATCTTTCTTTTCTGAATACTAGAATCTTTATTAGAATGTGATTCCGAAATATATCTGGATCTATTTTCATAATGTCATGCTACATCCAAAATGTGATTTGAAGCAATAATTGGACTAGTAATCCTCGGCAACTGTTTATGAGTTGGGGAATAGACATGCATTAAATCAATGTTCCTTATTCATAGTATACGTCTAAAAGACCCAAGTCGTGTCTCTGAACATTTACGGTCAATTACATGATTATTATGATTTATTTATTTCGAAAGGCAAGAGTAATAATGCAGCTTTATTGGGTTTCTTTTCCAGACGTACACGGATAGCATCATCCGCAATCACGGATACAATGCATCCCCAGTGTTCCATAGAAATACGGCTCAAGGGGATTTCCAACGAGGAAAATCTATAGATATGAACCATGTCTTGGATATGGAGACAACACAGTGAGACTGGTTTATATTGAAATATTGTCTGCGTAGACATCCCAGACTTGTGATCCTGTGCACCACTATTGCCACGACGTATACATAATTCCGGAACGATATGAAAGAATTGTAGTTTCTGACCCATTTCATGAATGTTTGGGTTCATGGCCAATCCACTGAATTCGGGAAAATGTACGATGAACAATTGACGGCTATGCATATTGTAGTCAAATCACAAGTTAAAAATCTTTAACACTGTAGATTGTGCATACAATTGTATTTTTCCGAATGCTCTATATTGAAACAATGTATTCTGAGCAAACATTGTCATTTAGATTTCCTTAAATTATTCAAATTTCAATTTTGAAATAAAGTCGATCACACATCGAAAATCAAAATGTATGCATACATACATTCTTTGTTATCAAGAACTAACCACGCCTTCCAATAATAACGGGATAGACATTGATTGTCCTCCTACTCGCTATTCCAAATTTTGATTTCCTCGAAACATCAAAGTTATGCTTTATTTGGTCCAATGTTACCAATACCATTAACTTTGGCTATAAATAGAGTAATGGCTCAAACTTTATTATAAAGATAACCTTGAAATAGCAAAAAGGTTCCTTGCAATGAGCTGGATAATATTGATCCCATTTTGGAGTGTCTTCAAAGGTGTAACAGCTGCAATTTCTGGCTAAGCATGACCTTTACAGGTGTTAGGAAAGCAATTGAGCCAAAGTTGGCCTTCTGAGGACGTTTCCAACTCAACCAGTAGTTGACGAACAATTGGGAAGCGGCAGAATGAGAGTGGCAATGACTGTATTGGACTAAAAGAGTAAACAGGAAAGTAGAATGTATGTCTTACACGTCACAATTTCAGTCGCTTAGAATATTGCACTCGTTGCTGCACAATATTCACGCTCCTTCAACCAACTCATTAGTTAACCTATATTTATTATATATGCCTTTAATGATCTCATTTTCATGAAGTCATTTTGTGGACATTTCCCATGAACTTCCAACGATGTTTCAACTCCAATGCGTAATAAAGGAAATGTATGCAAGTATACATGTATTAAATCATATATGCATGCGCACACATGTATGTATCCATGTATGTATGAATGCATATTAGTATCAATGCATGGGTCAGATTTTCAGAAAATGTACAATTCAACTTCGCCAATCTTCTCAAAAAAAAACAAATTTCAGACGAAAATAAAGTTCAAAATACAGTTCAAACTAACCAAACAAATTGCTAGAATCAATACAATGCCGAATATACTTGAATTTACCTAGAATTGACCAAATTGCAGCCTAATTTTGCAGAATTTACTAAATGTGTACAGCTGCCAATTGAAAATCTTACCCGTATGTACATCTATACGAAAGGATGCAAGTATACTCCACATGTATATTATTTTATATGTAACTATGCCCTTGAGTTTTCTACAAGTAATTCCCAATGCCATCCATACAATAAGCAATCAATAGCTATGCAGAGGTCTCTAAATTATTATTGGCTGTTTGTCCCGCTTCTCCTATATCTTATTGTGTAAGCACGACAACTGGAAGGTACGCAAGAAAGATCAAAGACCCAATACCTCCAGTATTTCTCATTGCAGACATATAACCATACCATCAGGCACTGAGCACAGCCCAAATTTTCTCTGGGGATCCATTTTGAAGCCCCTGGAGACTATCACTTTGTGGTGGCCTCGCTTGACGTCCGCCTAGCAAATAAGTGTCAAGAGGCGCCAGAGGAAATAGTACTCTATCGATCCACTATGCAGACAGATCCTTCTGCGATAAAAATAGTTGCAATTGTCATCGTGTTGGACGAGGAGATCTTCTGATAAGAATGCCTTCACGTTGCTGGAGTATTTCAGCTTTCGCCCAAGTAGTTCATGAACTCTGGAAGACAGGTATTTTTGCCGGGGTTTTCTTGATATCAATGCTACACTCACAGATTGAAGGCATGCTGTTATAATATTTCTTCACCACCAGGAAGTATATGACACAATTCACCTGTTAGTTGAAATAGTCAAGGGAATGAGGATTTATTATAGCATTGATATAATTGTTTCATTTTAACATGCATTTCATTCCAACGGGAACTTGGATATTGGGAACTCAGCCCTACGTGCTACTAACGAAGGGAAATTAAAAATACAAATTCATTCGTTTCATATAAAAAAAAGCTTTCCAATTTCTTCAATGTGTTGTCTTTTCCTTTTGAATAAGCTAGCTCAAACGCGTAGCAGAAATACATTTACCTGACACGTAGCGACTGCTTTTCCTCTATTGAGAATAATCTAACAGGAATACGATTTGTGTGTGTAGTCAATTTTCTATAGCCCTTTTAGTTAAATCTGCAGTGCCAGTTAATTTTGGTTAAAAGATAGAAATTTTCTATTTTTGTGGTCTATTCATTAGCAACTCATCCGGAAGTCACCAGGATAGAATATTAATAGATGTTGGCCTGTTCTTCTTGGTGTTAAATCAATTCTCTTGAATTATCAATTTTGGTGAACACCCAAATCCCATTATCTTCAATATGCCCCTCAATTGTACAGACTAAACGGATTAATAACCTTAATTTCGGGCCTCAATGTTGGTCAGTAATCCTTTAGTATAATTATTATGGTAAGCTTCCCTCCCAAATGTCTACTGTAGAACAGCAAAATACAAAGAAAATAGGAATTTTCCGAGTTCATTTTGAAATCTTTCATTCTATGCCTAAGAATAAGTCGTTGATTTATTTAGCTGCGAATTCAGCTTAAATCATGAAAGACATATTATACATTACTTGGAGACAGAATAATTTATTATATAAACATATCACTTAGATCTATATTACTTTAATAGAATAGGTAAATTCCAGAACACTATTCGTGTATTTAGTACTTTTTATATCATCAGTTTCACCTGAATCCCTTCGTCTTCAACTGAAAAAAGTCTCTTATTATTTACAGCATCTGTCAACACAGGCCCTCCATCTTCCATCCTGTGATTGTTAGCAACATTTCTGACGCTGTCTGATTTTCATCCGAGTTTTAAACCAAGACAGCCAGCATCACTATGTTGATTCTTTTTCTTCGAATCTGCCGATCCAATGTGATTTGGAAAGGGCCGTATAAACGCGTACAATCGTTCACGCAGTGGAGCTAATAGGATGTCACTTTGCTTAAGTAATCCCAGGTTTTTGTTTTAATTGAATCCTTAATAATTTAATCAGAGTGGAAACGTTTGGGGGAAAAAATAATTTGTTCTGGCTAGATGTTCTCCACAGTTTTAACATTGTTGTATTGTTGTGGTTTTTATACCTATAAAGAAGTTAATTGTTTGCCATGGTGTATGGGGTTGTTATGGTGGTGGTGTGTTCCTAGAATATATTCTCTTATGATGAAAGATTCCGTAATAACAATATTGGAAGATTAATATTGAATAGTAGAGATGAGCATTGATATGTCCTCAGCTACCTCTCACTCTTGTCTGAATTTATTCTTATTTATAAAGAAGTTTTGTACCGAGATGAATGTTTTAATTTATATTAATACGTATACGAATGTTGTTAAATGACCACAGAATTAACCAAGAACATCCTAGATGTAATGTCATTCCTGAATTTAAAAAAAATCTTAAATCCCTAAAAATAAACTTGTCAAAAAGAAAGAAAGAAGTGAATTAGCATTTCCCAAGTATAAAACGCATTACCTACGCAAACCCAACTCACCTAAAAGAACAACTTTGAAGTCGTGTTTCATTCTTACCACGCGTCAACTCCCTGTATTGACACACGCGTCATGACTCGATATGAAAATTATAATAATCACTGAAAATGATTTTCTTAAAAAAAAAAGAAAAAAAAAGGCATTTCCGAATTATTCAAATGACAGTTCTATTTAGAAATAATGCCGCGTTGATGTGACAAAATGTACGACGTTTTGTGTGATGATGCCACTAGTGTAGACATCTAGAAAACGGCCCTCCAACTCATTTTGACAAATGATGTACCTAAAAAATATATTTCTATCACTCCCAACTAGTCAGGAACCCACTGGAAGACCTGGAATTAACCCACGGATGCGGGTCTCCTTTTGGTACGACTCTTTTTTATAAATAAAAAATATATTGAATTGAAATGAACTGAACTGAAGCCGAAACATATCAACTGGTCGGTGGATATATTTATTTTATGCATCACAGATTTTATGGCGCCAGGACAGACGTTGCATCCGTATTGATTTCATTCCCTTAAATTATGGATAAAATTGGTTTGAGGCCTCACAAACCTTAAAATCTTTTAACTCCGATGAGACGAATTGTTCAAGGTTATCACGATATATTCTTTTGACCATCGCACTTTATCTCAAAACTCGTGAATCAAAATCTAAATTAGAACTCAAAAACATCCTTTAGTAGGAATGGGGAATTACTATTACATGTATAGGAAAACGTTCTTTTTAAAATCAAAAGGAGATTCCACCCCGATTAGTTATTTTGTAACCAATTTTCGCCATATAAATATGTTCTCATGATAGTTTAAATGTTTAAATAATGGGGTTCCATTAACTTGCTTAAGTATTTGATTTATATTTTTAAACGAAATTTCGAAGAATTAAAATCTATATTAGAAATCACTGCTGATTAGAGTCACTACTCAGTACTGCCTCGACTGAGTAGTAGGGGCCTCCACACAAGTCTCTTGGGGACGAGGACTAGTTTCGGCTTCTACAGCAAAGGGAAGAGTTTGCTCCCATGTGGGTGCACTTACATAACTATAGTTCATAATTACTGTCATATTTCAAAGGGTTCACCGCCCACCATAACGTACTCATCCGTCGCAGGCAGCTGTGTACATGTATGCACAAAGGGATTATATTATAAACGAACTGGGGGTTGCGGTTGATAAAACAGCACGACAGAACATCGCCGATAATCGTCGTCCACTGCTACCTATATAATACCTAATGCAATGTCATGGCTTATCTTTTTTTAGAGGAGGAACAAAGGATGTAAATGCCTCGGATGAAGCGAAACATTTCCTTAGTTTCGAAGGAAACGGGACCATAACTAGTTATGAATGTTTATATAAATGGGGGAGGGAGAGGGGGAGGGGCGGATATTTATTCTTAATCGTACTGAAAGCCAAAACTGATAAGGATGTGAGAGAGATAAGACCCTATACATACAATAATTTCAGAGCGCGGCATGCAAAGATTTCAGCCTTTGACCTCTGTTCAGGTCATACCATTAGGTCATACCATACCGGTAGTTGCAAAGTGAAGCACCTCTAAGTCCAATTAATTTTCAAGCATAATAATACTAATGCAGCTAAACCATGCAATGTTTTACTTCCCATCCCTTAACTGGACGTAGAGATATGTTCTTGCCCCACCCGCTTTTGTATAATGCATTTGACAGCTTTCAAAACAACTCATGTCCATTTAATTCTTTGGCTCAGATACCAAGTTTCTGTACCAAGTCTATTTTCCCGGAGTACTCAGTAACACGGTTCTGGGCATATTTAGTAGTATAGGTCAAAGGTAAGGGGCTGTGGGAAAATGATTGGATCCAAAGATTGCACGCGCTTAAATCACCCCTAACCCTTGCAGTCGTAATCTTGAATGCCAACCTTAATTACTTTCAGTGAATGTTGACCCATAGGGCCGTGAGGGTCTGTGATATTTCTTTTTTCAAAGGACTCCTTTTCCTTCCCTAGGGGAATTTAATTTTAATGTGACCTTGTATCCAGTGGAATGTTCCTGCGCTGGTGATCGGCAAATGGGTGCTTCGACATCTCGGCGTAATTGTTATAGTATTAGGAAAAATTCAATCAAGACTTTTCAAAAGTTATATTTAAGATTCCAAGATTTTACTTCTCCATTCACGAGGGAACATATAAAAGATAGTGTTACAAAGTCTCCATATTTGGTTTGTGCTCGGGAATTTTATATATTAAAGTTATAATATATATGCATCCTCTACTGCTATCCCGAGTAAAGCTTCATGATGTAAGTTTACGAATAGCACCAACACGAGCACCGTTTCTGTGACCAAACCTCTTTGAACATAGTCTACTCACCTATGTATAGCATACCTCATATCTGGGTAATCATAATATATGTTGGTCAACAAATTTATTGATAATTATGATCATTATTGAGCATTTGAATGAGTTTGTAATATATCATAATCCATTTGAGAAAATAGGGGCGGGGTATATTATCCCAGGATAGTATTGCTATGACAGAGAGCGTGGGGAAGTATTGCGCAAACAACGGCTACATTCTTACACACATTCAAGCCTATTTTCGAGAGACCTTTGATCCATTTCTTTCGTTTCTACATGCACTTTATCACACTTGGACAATAATGGACCACCTCGATACCTTCTGCCCTGAAAATTCATTTTCTGTAATTGGTGTGCACCTGGGTCTTATACCTGCCTCGATTTAATATCCTCGCAACTTTTGAGTCAACCACACTGTAGGCAACAAGACAATTAATTAAGGAAGCAATGTCTTGTAATGGAAATTCTGGATGTATCAATCGATTTCTACTGAAAATACTTCAACCTGTTTAGCCCCTACAATGTATAACATGTTAAAAATAAATAAATCCATTCAACATATAACCCCATGAAGCATAATGGATAGCATGCATGGCACTGCATTTGCTATACGTAATGCTTCATTATAGGCCACATTAATACCCTGTTGGTCGATTAAAAGAAACTGAACGAAAGAAATGATAAAAGTATTTGGGGGGCAATGAATGTGGGCATGCGACTGCCGCAAAAGGATTTTTGAAAGCGGGGTTCTAAGTTTCTTCTTTCTTCCAAAGCAAAATGCTCGTGGAATGTTCTAATCAATATGCGGACGGTTTTGGGGTCTGGCATAATACATCTTTTATAAAATAAAGATATTTTCCATCAAGCCCTCAAGTGTGTCCAGACTTACCCCGTCGCATATCATACAATGTGTATATAGTTAGTTTGCATTACGAAAAATTCCGTCACCAGTTAATATTTCTTAGTTTGAGTCAGTATACAATATGTCGGTCCAATATGGACCACTCATTACTATTATTTTAGAAAATATATCTGGTGGGACAATCTCAAATTCCATAAATCTTCTTTCAAAAATGTGGAGACGAGGTGTAAAAATACACCAGTGGCAGTCCCATTAAGAACATGCATGAAAGAATGATAATTACTTGACAATTTGGTTATTTTTTGCTTTCGTAACAAGTTAGCAATATCAGGGGACACCTGATTTAGCTAGTTTGGAGAGTAATGTGGGTGACCAAAACATGATACTCTCTCCCTACCTGGTTCCCATAGGACCAGGTTATTTACCCTGATACTCCGATTTCATGTCAAATCGCCCCGCTCACAACCCCTCGAGATAGGCCAAAAGAAACAGCATTTCCTCCACCCAAGATCCAGAGGTTACCCTGGACATGACAACGTGGCACAACATTGTACCACAAGGCTTTAATAATCCTTACAAAAAGGAAAAGAAAATTCTCCGAAAATAAAAATCGGAATTATTAATGTAAAGCAAGAACATTCTCCTTTTGCCTAATAAAGAGGAGGCGATTTAGAAAGGACGATGTAATCATCCGAATGAAACGAATCCAGTAAGATATTAAAGCAGATGAGTGATAATAAGTATTGTATGACAATAAGGTAAAGTTTCTTGGGTGTGATAATTATCAACTTCTGTGGATGAAGTAAGATATATAAATATGTATATCCTAAATCTATTTGGATTAGGGGACTACGAGCGGCTGATAGTAAACGGTTTTTACCAAGCTCACGGTTAGGCAAGACCAGGCATCACACCACATGTACAGTGAATTTCGAAGCTAAACGACAAGATAAACTACTACAGAGGCACATCTAAGTCGACTATTGCAAGTCAATAATAGCTCTTCATGGAATGTTTCATTGCGTAACAATACATTCCTTGAATGGCAATGTACGATATTAAGATTTCTTTGGTCCCTTAAAGCATGAGGATTGATTTTCTTTCAGGTTGTACCTGAACGTATAGATTTAGATAGATAATACAGAGTTATAATGATTTAGAGAAGAAAGAAATTTGTTGGAAATGGTGCCCGAGGAAGTACCTTAGATGCGCCTCAAATAAGTGTATACAGTGCAATATTCACATTCACACAATGTGTTTAGAAAATCTAGGAGATCAAAGGTCATTCGAAAGGGCTAAACACACAGGGAAATCAAACACGAAGAAGAATCCGTTATTTTTTTCCACGAAATATGCCATGTGATGAATAAAACTTTATTACAAAAATAATGCTGAAAAATACACGCGACCAGATGAAAAGGCACAAATTTGCATTTGTGGAGTGGCTCAATAGTACTTATGATATGACACAGAGAAAACTGCTACCATATTTATCCGCTCAAAGGAGAAGGTCGATCGTCTTGAGTGTGTAGGGATGTCGACTACCTCGCCCTTTGACCAAGTATGTCAATAGGTTTTAAACTGTGCAAATGACCTTCAAAAGGTTCGGTGGACCACCAAGCAGTGACACATCCACTACACACTTTTTTCTTGAGACAACATTTCTCTACACTCGGCTGGGATTCAAACAGCACTTAAATACTTAAGATCTTAAGCGCTAATTTTTCTGAGTTTTTTTCTTTCCACTATTTCTCTCCTTGGTTATATTCATTATTACTATTATAATATCCATCGTCGTTGAAATGTTAATAACATGATACTATTAATAAGACCGAAAAAGATTTCCATGATCATGCTAATTGGAATAGAAATACACATTCTTAAACAGACTAGAAACTGCAACAATATGTCTAGAGGAAAAAATAAGAAAATGTCATTCCACAAAAGAAAAAAACACGGCATTCTACTCATTATTCCCAACAAGCACATCAACAAGATTGGTTGCCTTAATACGGCGTACGGTTCAAGAGGGATTTTAGATATAAGAAAAGCGCATATCGAGTAAAACAACCAACTAGAAATATGTGTGAAACCTAGTCAATACACATGAACCCGACAAACAAATCCCACTCGGTTTCACGACAAACCCGGAATTTTTTTGAGAACTTTTCGGGTAGCTGCGGTGTACAAATTGTAAAGAAAATATACTACAAGAATTGAGAAGTGCAGGAAAAAACTACATCTATGAATCGGACCGAACGCTTCTTTGTAACTCGGATCGTCTGGGGTCTGGTTTTACGACAAGAGAATTCTAGCTAGTCTCCCACGTTCATATATATGAGCATTATATGCTAGCATGTTTTAAGTCTACCTTTCTCTGAAGTGGCGGTTGTTTTTTTCCTCTTTTTTTTTGTCATAAGTTACAATTTCTAACTAACACGTCTACACGCTCCAGCCCAGGTTATTATCAATTAAATCTTAATAATTAGTTATCAATAAGGTGTGCAGTGAATAACCACTTCGTCTCACTCAGCCTAAGAATTAGGGGCTACTTCCCCCTCGCTCTACGAAATCTGGTTCTCGTCTTAAAGGTCTAGGTAGAATAAGTTATTATTACCAGTTTTCATACAATTCATCTTTGCCAAAAATAATGGCATTTTGGATATGTAGGAATCTTTTACCACAGTAACAGGGAAACCCATATTTGTTTCTAATAGTATTGCCTTGTTTGCTGGTCGTATCACCACGTATCTCAATGAATCAATCAATAGGACTTCATTTAAGTTACCCAGATTTCAAACTTTGTACAAATACTGGGTATAAATTATCAAATATCTCATTATACTGGAGACAGAAAAATGAAAGACCTACCCCCGCGCAACGGAAAATACACTGCGTTGCCAAACAATTACCAATAAAGTGTGTGCGTTCTTTCTGCACAGATCAATTAATTTGCTTTGTTTTGGACTGATCATTCGCAGACGACAAAAACGATTATTTCAGCATGCACTGCATTTAACCGGAAGTAAACTCATTCCGAGATCACACGAGGTTCTGTTATCGTGCCGCGGGAATTGGCACGAGATTTTGGAATGTTCTGATGCGAGACTTACATACAACACATGCGCAAACGAAGGACGCAGTAACAGGACTTGGCAATGCCACCGGCTTCGTCATTATTAGCATCTTTATAAAACATTATCATCATTCTCTACCTTCCTTCCTCTCTTGGATTATAGTAAAAGGTGTGTACACCCCACAGGAGCAGATCAAGACTGAACGAAACAAATACTTCTGACCCTGCGGAGGCAAAAATCTTGGTAACATTTCAGCGAGACCGTAAGATATAATTATTATCATTATAATTATGAAAGGGGTATCTAAGAATAGAACATGTAGCTGCTGCAAGAGATAGAGAGTGTGAGGGAGAATAATATAATAATCACCATTATAATTACTATGTCATTCCATGACTCTTTTTCCCTATAGAAAAACATCATTAAAGAGACTTCCAATGAAAATAGATTGGGATGGCATCCATGCGGCCTTGACGAACCCTCTCGATAAAGACTAGATGAAGACAATATCGCACCCGCTTCTTCCAGTGAACAGCCACGGGACACACTTGGATTTCACAGAAAAACTTTTTCCCCACAGGTTCCTCCAAGGGGGTCTGGGCGGGGATCATTCCATTCATATTCATTCCTGACCATCCTCCTCTCAGGAACTATAACCTCAATGTACTGGTTCCGTTTTGTTGTGTGTTATTTTTTTCTTATGATCATTTAGCCATTTCGGGTTTTTTCTTTTTGTTTTTCCTCACTTTTTTTTTTACCATTGTTATTACTATTATTGTATTGGTTCGGGACCCTTTTCGTTATGATTGGTCTTGACTATCCACAACACTGGCGGACCCAGTTCCATTGATGGCAGTGCCTGTGGGAGGAGAGCTATTCTGGTCAGGCATTAACATTTGTGTGTAGTGCGCGTTGGCTAGCAGTTTCTGAGGATCAAAATATTGTTGTCCGTAGGCACTCATTGCCGGCGCAGCTGCGGCTGAGGCTGCGGCGGTATGCTGCATTTGTTGTAAGTATGGCGCATACTGGGCATACTGAATCTGTAGGGCAGCAGTGGCCGGGTCCAAGGCGCCCATGCCAGGTACTTGCATCTGCTGCATCATTGGTAACCTGTATTGTAGTCCAGCAGAGCTTACTGGTATGTACATTTGTTGGCCGTACGGCGACGCCATAGATGGAGGGAGCTGCTGCTGCTGCTGCTGCACGGCCGCCGCACGTGCGGCTGTCAGAAGCTGCATGGGTTGTGCGGCGGCCGCCTGGTGCATGGGTGCGGCCGCAGCCTGGTGTGGGTTCATACGTTGGTAGGGGTGCACCATGGGCTGGTGGAGAGTTCGTCTTTGAGGGCGCATGATTCCACCGCCACTGACAAGCATGGGTTGTTGAGCTTGGAGAGCGGCCAAACTGGCCGAATGGTTGGGCATGGCCGATCGCGGCATGGCTGCGGTTACATATTGCGGCTGTCCATAAGGAAAAGGGATGAGGCCCGCCTGTGCGGACGGGAGTTGGTGAGCTGCCATAGGCTGGAGCATACCTCCTTGCAGGACTCTGGGGTAGCCACCAGCATAGGGTGGAACATGGACCTGTAGAGGGTGAGCGTTATGTATTGAATGCGGAGACGAAGATGTATATCTAGGTTTGGACACAGAGACGACGGGAGTAGGTGCGGTGGAGGATGACGGGGTTGTTGATGAACAAGTGGATGCTTCAGTGTGTTGGGGATCGACTGGCGGTTCCGAAGTTGCTTGGTTCGGACCGGAGCCAGGGGGTGTTCCGTCGGTAGCCATAAGAACCGTTGTAACCTTTCACAGGTTTAATACCTTGCATAAACTGTGCATGTCCGTCCACAACCTCACGGGAATGACCTGAAAGAATAGCAAAAATAAATAAAATAACTTTCAAAACAATCACAGAATCAAAATCAAATTTTCACAAGGATCTCAATATATTAAGATAATTGAAACTTCGAACCACATAATTAGAAAGCATAATTAAAAATATCTGTATACCAATCGTATTGGGAAATTCATAATAAATGTATCGGAGGTTTAAAACAAAAATAATCATTAAGGTTTAATTCCAAGAAACGATCTAGGAAACACTGGAATCTAATTAGGATATAGTGGTTATATTAACAAGGTATGAATAAAAATGCATATTTGCGAATTATAATGATCTGAAGCATTGAAAGGTTGTATGTATACATAATATATGGTACTCAAGAAATAGTACATGTTGCCGCATAAGCTAAACCTTAGAACCATGTGATTATACCTACAGTGTTAACATGCATTATGAAGAACAGAAACACTGATACATATGTTTAACCAAGCCAGATATTGGGAACGCAAACAAACAAAAAAGATTGATTCTTACAGCCTTAACGCCAACAGGTAGTGGCATCGAGGGTTTATACTTGCAACGATGAATTCCCAAATCACTCATAATATGGTATAATTTAAAAACAATGAAGAAGACACACACAAAATAACATCCCGAATAATCATTATTATTATGTACAGTCTTTTTAAATTATTTACTTAACAAAGCACAGACTAGTTTCCACGCGTTCACAGACACAAATTCATAGACACTACAGAGATAGATATAAATAGGACTTTGATAGAAGGTTCACAGAGGACTAAACGTTACTCTAAATCATTCATCTTTCCCTCCATCCCCATTTTGTTGAGGCAGAAACAGCCCAGAGAAAATGTCCTTTAGATACAGAACGAGAGGGTATATTCTCAGAGTTGAAGCAGATTCCGGGGGTTTGGACAAGGGAGTCGAGGGGCAACCGCCACCCTAGAAAGGCATACATAGTTGCCTGCTAATGGTTCCCTTTTCTATACTACTTACATACATGTATACAAAACGTGCAAAATACACTCACTCACTCTCCCAGCAGGCAAGCCTTATTTGGCGCGATTTTTATTATTACCGAGGAAAAATTTAAGTAGCATACACAAAGGCTCAGGCAACGAAGGTGAAACTCATTCCCAGCCATCCTATCCCCGCACTGAAAGGTCATTCTCAGCGACAGCCGGCCTACACCTCTCCGTACCCGACAGTCGTGCGTTTAAACCAACGAGAGCTGCTAATAGGCATTCCCCAGTCTAAAAATAACACTCACTGACCTAGATTCGCCATATTTGGTGTTGGGGATTCTCTTTAGCTAGTACGCAGCCATATCAGAAGTCGGCTCTTCTGCCGTGGTGTCCTCCTCCCAGGTACCACCATATCAATAAACCCAGGGCGAGTCGGGACTGGGCTACAATACAAATACAATGGTATCCCCATAATTGATAGCCCAAAGGGCCTACCAATCAGTTTATTGTAATCAACTAAAGGGGCACAGAGGAAATCCCAGAAGGGTCGGGAAGGCATAACCAATCTAATATGTTCTCATTTGGATGTTTTCCTCCATATAAACAAATCACCCATAAAAGCATACCGGGTTCATAATGACTTAGTATAGATAGGCCTATCAAGGGGTTACGTATCCTTACAACACATACAGAGACAGTGGGTGGGGCGGGGACGGGGGAGAAGGGATGGAAAACATGGATTTCCTTAAGAGGAATAGACTGATCCCAAAGAATGGATGTCTAAATAAGAAATAAAATAAAACTGGAAAATTTCCCGAACACCTGCCAATGAAATTAACAACTACTAAAAGCTAAAATAAGAGAAATAGGAGGGGAGTATTTAAACAACCAAGTAGACGAAGGATGTGAATGCAGTCAGCATTCATTTCAGCTCCCCATATGAATGATCCAAATGAATAAAGCTATCTCAATTTCTCGAGAAGAAACCTGATTATTCCACCCAGCCACTGCTTATGGAATTTCGCCATCCCAGAGAGAATTACTCTCCCAGTCTAATCAAGAAGTGAGCCTGGAAATAATCTCTTTACTATTGACGTGTCTCCTTTGAACTGAAATTTTCATTTGGGTCAAATGATTCTGGGCGAAGGAATATTCACGAGATGCCTCCTATCTACCAGTGCAGACGTATAAACTAAGTTATGTCTATATAAAATACTCGGATGGTTGTGCAGACCAAGAGGGAATACTAGAATCATACCACAGCGAAATAAGACGAGAACCTGTCAGACGCAGAAGGGGATGATGATTTTTAAATGGAAAACTAATTTTCCACAGAAGACAGCCTTCCAACTGTCTTCCCATACAATTATACTTGTCAAGAGTCATTAATTGAAAACTTTTTAAGCTTTAATATAAAATCTCTAGTGGGTTCGACTGAAATGTTCAGATTTAAAGGTCCCTGGTGTTCCACCACCTTCCAACTGAAATTAACCGAACAACCCTTCCCCAATAATGGCTATTTTAAAAATTGAAACTAAAGTTTAAAAACAAAATTGAAGATGAAAACAATATGCGCGCCCGCAATGAAAATGGCATTTCAATCATGAGTAAGATTTAAATAAATGCCTTCAAACATCGTACTCGTTCCAAAGCACAAGAGAATTCACTATTTCACGCTCACACACAAACCATCACACACGCACCACTAATAACTACTGACACAAAACGATGTTTTTACTGGTAATACAATCAATTCCTCTTTTAGATTAACAAAACAAATGCACCGAGCTTTTTTCCAGGGAACCAGGGCTGCCATCCTCTTCGCTCTTGGATATTAAGTCTTGTTTTATGTCTGGGAATTACTTATATATATCCCAAGCCCTGACTGTAGCTGACTAGCATCAAATTTAAATGACAATGGGGCACCCACCAAGCAAACACTATAGCCTAAGGCCCGGCACCTTCATAAATCGGGAGCAACCATCCTTCTAACGTACTTGGGAGGTTACGGGGTGCAATTAGAGATCTTTTTTTTATGCATAAGTAAGCTTTGAAAAACTCCCTGTAATGATAACGCCTTTGTGGGGGCCCGGCGAACAATTGCCCATAACCCGACCCACATAACCAGCCTCCCATACAGCCATCGTGGCTTTTTTGTTATGGAAGAGGATGACCCTAGGGTTAAATGGTCTTGTCCGCCTGTCAGCAGCGCTGGGGGGAACAAGCGAGCTGTAAAACGAGAAAACGTCCTAAATTCTGACCAGGCATCCTTTCTCCAAAGCAAATCGAAAATAGATCAATAGACTAAGTAGGGGCTAATAATAGAGGTGGTGGGTTATTCCCAGGAAGGAGAAGGGAGGAGCAAAGAAAAGAAATGTTGTTATTGCTAGAACAAACATAGTGCATCATCTCAGCCCGACAATCATTATCCATTAAATACTGTGTACTGGTTTGGAGTGCAAAACCAAGAAGTCTTAACAGAAAAGGTTGTGGGAAATGATCTGAAGAGTGTTAATAAATGAGTGGGGATAAATTGGGTTTCTATAACGAAGCAGGCCCCTGGAGAGATGCTTACTGGAGACTGAATACAGACAGACAAGGACCTGGCACTATTTTAAAAGATGTTCAACTAAATTCAAGTTCGAAACACTAAACACATACCGGTAACCTAGGTTTAATATTCACCACAATAATTCCAATGGGACTCAACTTCAAGGAACTGAACGAAGCGTTCCCTAACAAAACTTTTCAAAATATCAACATTTTAAGAGAACCTCAGCAGTTACTTTTCCTTTCATGTTCCGACAGAGGCACACTCCAGCAACACGAGTCTGGAATGTTTGGCGATTCTAAGTCTTTCTTTCAAACTGAGTAGCAGATAATCTTTTTCTTGCCCTGAACCACTTCCAGCCCCTTGTAATGCTTTCCTCACATGGCCTCACTCACGTTCACTCATAGCATAACAAGC
The DNA here is from genome assembly GCA_942159475.1 of Sthenelais limicola. Taxonomy (NCBI): domain Eukaryota; kingdom Metazoa; phylum Annelida; class Polychaeta; order Phyllodocida; family Sigalionidae; genus Sthenelais; species Sthenelais limicola. The sequence goes on from OW804095.1 coordinate 130,077,122, forward strand.
ATGTGCATGGAACGCATGTTTACAATTCAAGCGGACATGGCTAGTACTACAGGCTTAACCCGTTTCAATGTCGATATCAATTTAATTTTTTACCAGTCCTAGAAATCTCTTGCAACATGCACGTGTCGGTGCAGTAAGGGCATTCTTTCCAGCAGCGTTCCCTCCTCCCCTTCCCACTTTCACCCCCTACTACTACACCCCCCACCCCCACCCCCCACCGACCCCTTCCCCACCCAAGCACAAGCCTTACCATCACCTCACCCGGGCTAGAACTTCTGCCCTTGACCCATTATGAGTTAGACATGGGAAAATAGTGTTCTAGACGGCATGTGTAGAGAGACTAGGTCTAGGGGGTTAGCCCAAGACTAATAGGGGCGGGCTGGGTAACCAGGGAACATTCTACAACAATACCACTACCTGGTATTAACTAAGTTTAGCACCTAAACTGTTTTACCAGTAACCTCCCACAAGGACCTGTCATGCTCTCCAATAATTTACGTCGGTTTTTATTTATTGAGCCATTCCCTATCTCACCTGAGCATATCTCTGTTAGAAGTTACCTAAGCCCGCTATAGCCTATAGTTATGTTGCCTGTACTAAAGATATTTCTGCGAGGCCTCTGTGGATGGTAGAACGATCGTAACAGAAGTTCCACAAAGAATAACAGAGAATCAAAATAAGACATAACACGTGTACATCGATTCACTAGTAAAATCTCGTAGTTTCTTGAGGAAATGAGTAATAATGGAACTATTAATTTACTTCCTAGTTGGAAGGAAATTCCTTTAGAGTAATAGTTAGAGAAGGAACTTAATCTAGAAACATGAAAACCTAAATGAGGAGATCCTACGAAGACAACATTTATAATGAATACTGCAAAGGGACAGTACGGTTTGCAGCAAAGAATATAAAATGGATATAAATGTTTATATATCCTGTTTAAAAAGGATGCTCAAACTCCACTGCATTTAGGTGTACCTTCCATTGTACAATTTCATTGATTTATACAATTTCTTCAACAGACTACCGATGGACCCCCGCTCCCTTTACCGAAATCTGAATACAAAATTGGCTTCATAAACCTTGCAAAATTACATATCCCCTCCATGAAGGTTTGTCCATGAAATACCACCTTTAAGCCACAGCATGAAGGCTGTAATTTGCTACTGTCATTTGTTCATTTTCCCTGTCGGAAGTAACTGAAACATTCATGCCTCCTATGTTTATGTTTCAAATGTAGTCGTGACATTACCATCAAAGAAAGCAATGTCCATGCTGCCAGATCGAGTGCAGGGTGGTAAATGGGAAAGAGGGCAGTACTCGAATTTACGGACCAGTGGACTGGGGAGGTACTGGTCCATACCACTTAGCACTGGTCCGGTCCCCAATAAACAACATTTGCATATAATAACATTTTAATAAGCATGCAAAATGCTGTTCATCTCATACGAATATTTTTATAATCATCATGGGGTTGCATAATAATGAATGATAGTACATAACACCCCCTAAAAGAAAAATCATAAACCTCTTTGAAAAGGGGCTCACGTAGCCTGAAATGTTGGACCCAAACATCAAATCTTTTTTTGTTGTTTTTTTAAAACAAAATGTTGTTGAATGAATTCTCACAAAGGTATATTTCTCATTTGTCAAGGGAAAAGTCCTTCTCCAAGTGCATCATATGCATTGTTCTACACTTTAGGATTATACATGAATGGTTGATTCTAGAAATTGCGATTTGGATGTTTTTCACGTTTTTTTTGGTCAATAATTTTGGTAGTTGGTATGTATGGATTCCTTAGTATATGCCGCATAATACTAGATACTGCTTGAATTTTTTCAACAGATTTTCATATCATTTATTGACCATTTTCATTTTGACGTTTCCATACGAATACACACAAAAGTAAGAAATAATGAAATAACCAATTACTTGTGTATGGACTTTGATATCGCCCTAAGCCTTAAGAAAGCCTTAAAGAACTTATCTGCTCCTATCAATACAATTTTTTTAATTTTCAGATTGGCTTATATTTTCGTCCTTATGCTGAGAAATGTAATTATGGCCAAATAAAACCTTAGGATGAAAACATCATCTAATTGCTATAAAAAGAAAACCTTTGATATTTGATCAACTCTTTTTTGCATATACATCTAAAGTTGTTGGCTTAATATCCAAAACAACTCTCATGATTCCAACGTCATTCCTCCATCAGTAAATTATAATTTCATGAAAGTATCCATACAAATACACATTCGAATATTGGTATTCTTATTGTCAACCATTGTTTCCTAACGAAAGGATTTACTATTTGATTCATTTATATTTGGGTATTTTATTCAAAAAGGATGCATCAACTAATACACAATTCCATATGCATACATCAGTTCAGCTTTGTATGGAATTGTATATTCGTTCAAAACACCTATGGAATTCTATATAAAGGTGCTTATGCATTTAACATCTTTGCAAGAAAAGGTATTAGAAAATTATCGATATAATCCTTATTAAATGGTAGATTTTAGAGCTAAGTTTGACTCCGTTTTCAGTATTTTGCATTAAAAAAAACTTCCGTTTTCATGCATTTTAAGGGGAGAAAATGCATTTTTTTTATTGCATTTTGGTACTCGAGAATACAGACCAGTGCACCCACAGTGGTACTCGCCCACTACAATTTTCACTCGCAAATGCGAGTGGGCGAGCGCCCATTTACCACCCTGCGAGTGCAGCCAGTCTAAGACGTTGAAGCCACACCTTCGTTGATGCACAGGAAAGGAGGCTATAATTTATGATAGGCTGTATAATCCGTGCAACTCCGTCGAGGGGAAAGCAATTATGAGTTTTTGGTTTAATGATGAGATATAATTACATGTCCATAGCACGATCACTTTGCCTTTTAATTGCCCATAAAACCCACAACTAAATAACTACTATTATAGGAAAGATGACTATTTCTTTAACTAGGAAGTCCATCAAAAGAAAAAAGAATGGTAATTGAATTCTATCCTTACTCCCAAACCTCGTTCCAGTAAAACAGGGTATTTATAATTGGGTAAAATTTAAGACCACCGACACCAAATCAAAAATTTCACCCCAATTCATTCCCATGACTGACATTTTCTTCCAACTCGATAGCGTATGTATATAGCAAGGTGTGCACAGACTTCAGAATGAATCGTATGTAATAAATACCATAAAATATCATACAAATGGGAACCTAACGAGCAAGCCCTGTCAAAGAAATGTTATTTCACTACAGCTTTACTACAGTTATAGAGACAAGTATACAGTTCCTGATGGTCTAACGGTTACGGAAACAAAAGTGCATTATTTAAGATTAAAGGCACTTTTAACAACGGGTTTTCAGCAATTAGAGTGAGAATCCACCACCGAGATTTCATTAATTAATAGCATGCTTGATTGAAAATTAATTTCCGCTCACGTGCGCATCAAAAAGTTGACATTGTAACATCTAATTCGGAGGAGTAGGAACTACCAAGGAAGATTTGAGGGGAGCTACGATGTAATATTAAGAAGGGTGTGCCATTTCACATACCAAACATATATAAGTGTGATCTATATCAAAAAGCTCGATTAATGCACAAATACACAAAAATATAGCAGTATATGATTGGATATGAATATACCTTACACAGTTCAGTTCCATTCATTTTTCTGTAGACCTTATTTTTTGAATCTATGTGCGTGACTCCGCTGTCAAAACGAAACAATAAAGGTCTGGTCGAGTAGGATGTGTTTTACAAATCAATGAGTTTAATGGGTACCATACTCTAGATGATTAATTTATCAGTTCACCGAGGCCATATAGGTTTCTTGATTCGTGACCCGTCGGATGAGAAGGGTCACATTTGAACAATTAAACGGGAGCGTTAACTCTTAATGGTGTCATATTAATTACAATCAAATTAGTCCAATAATCATCTGGAGAATAACTATCACATTGATTTAGCAACAAAGGCATTTGTAACTTGGTGGAATGGATATAAACATGCATTATGACATTCAAAGTTCCTTTTTTCTGCGTAAAAATGACTAGCCGCAGTCGGTTAATTGATCCAACAAGGTACCTATTTCAACAGGCAAATTAGAGGCGTTTCATTGCCTTTTATTCCAGGGACAACGCATGGGATTCAATGACATGCAACACTGTACATATTCGTGAGCAGGAAAGTTTTTCGATGGAGTATTTGATACTCACGAATCATGACTAAATGGAGGACACTAGCGGGATTTGATGGAGTATAATTACACTTCCATAAAACAACAATGGAGGTAGTATATAACTATACATATTGTATTTGCACTTCATCAGGGCCAGACCAAAATTAATATGGTTTTGAGTGGCCATTGCAGAATTCTATCATTCGTATTAATAATAAGGTCAAATTTAGACAGCCCATTGGAAGCATTGGATTTGGTGGTAGATCATTGCCGGGAATGATTTCCAAGTCAGTAGTAAATACCAACGAGTTTAAAACAGAGGAAGCCTGTCGGTAGGATAAACTGTGGATTGTTTTGAAACATTAAACCCTCGTTAAGCTGAATATGTCCATGCCATTACTCGAGATATAATCATTTGTGAAATATGTGTTCCGCAGATGTACCTCCGCGTGGTATTCTAATTACTAGCGCCTCTTTTTATGTATAAAAGCAGCTTAATAATAACTGCACATTTTATGAGGTTACAATAACATCACCAAGACTGGCAAGAGGTGCTTGTGAATCACCAGCGCGTGGCGCAGAACATGAGTCATATATATGTGATGCCCTACAAGGCATAGTACACAATTTTCATAATAAGGCCATATATAACATACCCGCTATACAAACGCCTGCATGCTTTGGGCCAACTTGTCCACATCATGAGCACTGTCTATGAGCGATTATAAAACAATTTCTTTTACATTCTCTAGAATAAATGGACCCTTAAAGATTTTAAAAGGATTTGCTAATAGAGAATCCATTCGTTACTACTATGACAGCCATATATGATTTGATAAATTCCCAGAGCAAGAGCTTTCCGTGCTGACATGGTAAAGTATACATGCTGCGTACCAAGTAATACTGCAGGGAAAAAATCAATGAAGCAACCAATGGTGCTAGTAGTAGGGGGAGGGGAGCAGTCGAGCCTGAAGAGGAGTGCATGATATCGTGCCAAACTCTCTCAATATATATAATATTCATATATATGAATAGTGTCGTATCTAGTACATGACCCATATCACTATACTTGGTTCCAGTTGGGCTAAGCAGCTTAAGTTGTCGGAAAAGATCCTCTTTTTAGCATATGGTTCGATGCTTGAGCAGCAGCCCTTTTCGACTAAGAAGTTGATAATGGAGTTCCCAAGTTTATGTGCAGCTGTGAGCTTTAAATATGTATAACTCTTTCCAGCCAATAAAACCCGACTGCTAGTAAATGTAGCCTCTTGACATGTTAAATTAAATTTCACATGTAAGTGGTCCCTGATCCCAGCAAGTAATGCCTAATGGAGCAACATTCAGGCCTTTTTAGCAACTATCGCTCTTTGAATATGCTGATGACTACGGTATATTATGTTTTTATACATGCAGTATAAACTTATAGCATGTCTTTTTAATATAGTTATGCATACAGGGGCAGTTTAATCCCATTTTTATTCATATGATATGCGTGTGGCGGGAGCCAGATACCTACACTTAAATGCATATTGCATTAGTTATATATTCATGGAAAATATTACCAGTCGATGTCAGAATTTGAGGTCTTCCTTCGTAGGATTTCCTATATCCATATATCTTGCCAGCTAAGCTCCCACGCATAGATTTGTGCCCAGGACGAATCATACAGGCTGAAAGTAATTGAAGAGTGTGCAATACATTCCACCTCAGTTGGCTAGTTTTTCACAATCAAACTAACGTGCACCGACCAAACGTATTCATAGTTTGGGCGTTCATATAGGTTTTCTTCGCAGAATCTCCTGCCCCAGTGACCAAACTGACAAGGCCCCTATTTGTACTATGTGTCAGCCGGATTCAGAATCAACGGATATATTATAGGCGTTCCATTTTTTTTGCTGAGTGTACGCATGAAAGCCATTCAAATTAGAAGTTTGCTTCCCCTCTTGCCCTGGTCCAACTTGGAGGGATCTGGGGTACTCCTTTTATATACTCATGTTAAAACTTTCTCATTCTGCCCCTTAATGCTCTGGCAGAAGACGCCAGGTCGCATTTTTCCATGTTTGCTGTTTTTCGCTGGGGTCAACTGAGCATACAAAGGGAAGGTGTGCTAAGCATGCACAAACACCTGTAAGGCCATGTTAGGATCCTGGCTCCCTGTAGCCTTTGTAAATCTACCCCTTCCAGCATAAATCCCAGGGCCATGTAGGGGTTGAATGTTATGAAGCATGTGTACTTACACCGGTCGTGACCTACGGCAATATAGACAAAAATTACACCAACCCCGAATCCGCACAAAATGCTGTCCTTTCCCAAGGAAAGGGCTTCATAAGATATGAAACAAAGCATCCTTTTTTTCTGCGAGGCCGCGTTTTGGGCTTTGCAAGCTAACAAGTAGGCAAGACAAATCCTTTGTTGACACACCTGTCATTTTTATGCGGCTCCGCCCCCTGATTATATCTCTATGCAAGTAGTTGAAGTTACAGCTACATCATACATGTCATTTGGCCTTGTTTCCCCTCCCAACGATCCCCAGTCATCTATCGCTGAAACAAGTCACTGGAAAGACCATAACTAGCATCGCAACTGAGCGTTCCTTCTAGATATGAGGCTCCCAATGGTATTGATTAAACCATTAAGGAAATGGTAATGGCTCCCACCTGTCTCCCGCGAGCCGCACAGGTAGACCGGCTGTATGCAGACATGAAATATAGAAGCCACAGCGATAACACACAACCTTCATCAGCCTCCTCCTCTTCCTAACTTCAGGGGGGTATTACAGCGGCAGCGAACAAGGCCAAATCTGAGCGATATGCGTACAATACTATGCCCCCAATGTGCACCAATCGACAGGCGCCAAAGAATAGTTGGAGGGTAAACTGGCAGACTGCATATTGGCACGGTAATGAGGTAGAAAAGGTGGAGGTGAAAGCTTCATCAGAAAGGTAGGGAACTGGGGGAGAGAGGTGAAAAGAGGGGGAGAGATGTTGTTGGGTGGTGATAGCGATAGCGAACATGGCGCTATCACCTCCATCTCCTCCGGCTTCTGCTCCATACGTCTTTTCTCGAGTCATACCAATACTACTTACTACGGAGCTATTCTGACATTGTTCACTGCAGGCCGCTTCAGTCACTGATGCCGATGCAAGGCTTCTGTAGTACAGTGCAATGCAGAGAGACGAGGAGAGGAGAGAAAAGGGGGTAGCCGCTATACTTTCCTATAATATCCAACGCGCATTAAATATTCAGACGGCGCAGAGGGAGAGAGAGAATGTCAAAATGTGTGAGTGAGAAATGAGAGCCGCGTGTATAAGGGATTAAAACCCTTGCCTTGGTCTCGGCAACAACACTGGTGGGGAACTGATGATGAAATGATGAGTAAGCATTTCCCTATGATAATATTAGCTATGGCATGCTACTTCTTTTATCACCAGCATTGTGTCTCCGCCTCACGCTCGCAGAATCCGATGCTAAAAACACACCAGAAGTTTGTTGATAAAGGATTGGGTTTAGTATAGTACTACCCTTAATAATATTACTAGTACTACTAGATGACCTGTGCAATGGCAATGTTCCGCCCACTTACATTATGGTTTCACTTCCTCAATCAAGGGTAAGTCAAATTGAAGGGACATAGGGACCCTTGTCTATTCTGAGTGATGCCATCATTAAGTGACAGCTCGATTGATGGATCCTGACATGCTCGAGTACAGGCCCAGCATTACTGTGGCGGTGGTGGTGGTGGTAGCGGCGGTGGTGGTGTTGTAGTGGTGCGTCACTCCTGTGTTGGTTGCAGGCAAGCGCCACTCTTCACCTGGGCAAATTCTCACGCGAAAAGCCTCCCCCTTTTCCCATCGCCATCCTAAGAAAACTCATCCATAGCCACCAGTAGTATTTGGTCGCAAAAGCAATGAAAGATTCATAAACTGATTAAGTTGCGCTTTGTCATTGTAGAGTGAATTGTTTGGGTTATTTCTATTGCGTGAGCTGCGGTAATGACAACTCAACCCGGCGTTTGTCAAAATGGCCGCCACCGTGTTGAACTGGTTCAGACTCGATATGGCGGCCGTAGACAAGAACAACCGAATCATGCTCCTTTCGGTTGCGCTTTTCGCGGTCCTAAATCAACTCAGGATGTATATAGTATGCGTACACTGCCTGAGTATTAAATATATTTGATGAATTTGACAAATTAAGAAGGAAAACAAGACCTTGCACGGTCTCAACCGACCTTTCGTCCTTGCGTTCCTGTTGGGCGATAATAGGCGTATCCAAAGGTGTATTCGATTCCTAGACAACCGGTGGCGTCTCGCACCTACTCACTGTTCTCCAAGCACAATATCAACTCAAATACGTCCAGTTTAGCACCAGTAATTCTTCTAATAACCGACAAATGTATTCTCCAATATGTTGCGAGTGCTCGCCTAGGATTATATCCCCCAGTGGAATGGTTTTAGTGAAAGCAATCGGGCAAAACACTCTGCCGTGGAGGAGTGCTAAGAGTTGGAGAACAAGGCTTGCCAGTCAATACTTTAGTTTGCCACGAGTGGCGATAGGGGGCAGGGCGGTGGGCGCGTCCGTGGTTGGGGGAACGCTGGTGGCTACCTACCACCTCAGCCAGGCCTGTGTGGCTGCTATACAACGCTCACAAATCCAATACTTTTCCTGGCTGGAATCCAGAATGCAGAGGTTTCCATTGGCACTCTTTGTCGCTGTCTCCTCCCAAGCTGGATCCAGAGTGTGATATCGTGCTTATACAATGTTGTAGATGCAAAGACCAGATTGTGTCAAGATGACTGAATGTTGTTATCTTGATTTTCTGATAATAGGCTATATCCTAGAGCTATAGAGTCTCCTCCATGGTTTCATGCAGGGGAGTCAGAGGCAATTGAGGAGACAGATTGCTAGATGGTAGATCTGTTTTATTAGAGATCTATTATTGGAGATTTGTCCATAATGCCAGTGATATTTCTTGCTCTTTAGACAAACTCAAGCACGGATATTAAACTGTACAATTAAGAGTTACAGACTTCTACTTCTAGACCTGCAGATATTAATGTAGCTAGAAAGAAGGAAAGGAAGTCTTCTTCGCTTTAAAACACCCTTGCTGTTAAGTTCCTAATTGCAGGCACTTCGTTCAAATGTGCTGCGTTAACGTGATAAACTGACGGGACTTCCCGGGGCAAATTTTCTCAGAACAGTTTTAGGTGTGTGCTCTCGTGTTGCCCACAGGACACGCGTGCGCCAACTTTGAGTTTGGTGGGCGTGGTCAAATTAAAGATGATTGACAAGTATAATTTTTTCTTGAATCAGTCATTCGAGTAGGCCTAGATATTCGAGGATAGTTGTCCAAAAGAAACACGTGACATCTTGTCATCCTGCTTTCAAATACAGATTCGGAAATACTTTATTTATAAAAGTAATGGATCCCCTTGATTAAAAGTACTTCTCATGTGTTATGTAACAGAAGGAATTATAACAGTTCTGTCTTGAAATCAAGCTTCGCGGGAGTTGAGCTTGAGAGGCATGTATCAAGAGTCGACCCAAAGCCTCTTTAGACAAGTGATTGGACTTCTAGCAGGTCAAACCAAACAAGCCAGGATTTATTGTTGGAACATGCCCATTTGTGTTATTGATACTAGAAGTATACATCGACTATTGACCACAACTGTCTAAACCCCTTCAAACCAGGCACCGGAATAGACCGACTTATGCTTATAATACGGAGCTCATGTTATAACACACCCACCGACTGGTATATATATGTAGCTCTGTGGAATTACTTTCCACTCTGTAATAGGTTTATATTTGCAAGCCGGGTGTTGAGAGAAAGATAATGATTTACTTTCTGCATACTAGCCTGAATTGAACAAACATATAATGTCTGAACGTTATATATTTCTGGGACCTAATTATTTAGACAGGGGGTTCTGATTGACCGTCAGGTGAAAGCACCTATAATATAGTGGAAGGTGTTGGTCATTCTTCTGAAATCGACTAATCTGAAGTAGGCCTACATTTTAACCGTCGATGTTTGATATTCTGGCACCGGTAAATATGAAAACATACATGTACAGACTTCCAACATTCGTCCCTGCCATAATTATGAATACTATGAAAATTCCCACGTGTGCCGTGTACTAAACGTAATGTCACAGTGGAGGACATAATGGTCTAATTAAGACATGATAACTCAGGATTAAGACATGAATTACGGTAATGATAACATCTAAATGAATCATGTAGATTGAGTTGTGACTTGGTAATTGTGAAACCAGACCCCGAGAGCAATCCATGCATTGGTTAGCCAGACACCACGGATACTGCAGATTGATTTTATCGGCTTTTCCTAACTACTGTTAGCTAGCCATTGTGGTAACGAAATACTACTGACCATTGTTAAGCAACGGACCCACACCTAAGACCCACGCGTTATGACTGCATGCTTCTTAACACAATCAGTTCTCTGGCTATCCACACCCATTATTCGTAAAGAAAAGTGGCTGTAGGCATATTTATAATCCCATTGATTTTCAAAATCTTCGCTTTTCATCATTACTTAAACTGTTTGGCTCTTGACTAATTGGTATATCATAAGTAGTATGCCATTGCTGAGCAAGTTTGATTTAATATATCTACACTATTATATTTCTACATTGTTTTTTTCGGAGAGCGATCTACTGTAAGTATACATGTGAATCTGGGGGTAAATTGGAATAACTAAGTTGACTTCCATCTGCCATATGGGACGAGAATATATGGACCAGTGATGTTAAATTCAAGAGTTTAAAATGGGCGTTCCGTCCTGATAAACATTGCCTAACTACGGATAAATCCTATTAATAGTAGCGAAATTTCTATGCCAATAAACACGTCTTTTTAAAAAATCGCAAATTTTAATGGAAAGTGGTATGATTTTTTTCATGATTTTTTTAAAATGGACCCAAAATTAATTTCCTCTGGGAAAACGATTTAAAGAGCCATGGTTATCCAGACCCCAACAAGATTCCAGAGTATTGGTATTTGTCTTTACAGGTTTGTTTTAACACATTTTTTTCTTTTTATGAGTGTATGGCTTACAAAGACATACAGTATTGTTAATGTATACAAAAAGGGTTATGTACAATTTTAGAGACAAATTGGGGAAGGTCTGTTGTGAGATTGTATGTTTGTACTTCCTGCATACTTTTCTATTTGCTAACAACATACTGAACCCTTGAGCTTGCTGGTGCAAATATTAAGGAGATTGTTCACTAGCCCGATTATGCGATGAATTTGCCTGGCTTTGTCCGTGTCAAATCATTCAAAATAATATGATAGAATGAATTGCCATATAAGTAATCCGAGAAGGGTCCAACATAAACATTGTTTCCGTGGTATTTGGAGTCTTAAGTTAATTTAATCAATCCTATCGGGTAAGCTTGTTGGCCAATTCGCGTCAGCGAAAACAAACTGACGGCTAAGAACTGGTCGGGGACAATATTGTGAGCCCTAATCCCCTTCTATGTTGGTTAGTTCATTATGGATTGTTTCGAGTGCAAACACAAACGAAGAACATAAGGGGGCGATGAAAACAGTTGGCATGGGGAAACGTGTGGAGAAATATACCACGAATGTCCTAAGATCTTTTTGAATGAACACGTCTTATGTATGTATTGATCTAGTTCCCAGATGGCAGTTTTCCTTGCCAAAATGTCAATAAAATAATTATTTATGTTAGTTAGTTTGCGGGCTGTTAATGCATAACTTTGCTGAACATTCAACCATGCAAAGACATTCTTGTGATACAAGCAGAGGTAACTGCTTTAGACTTTTGAAGATTTCTATCTCCATATTTCTGTGCTGAAATCTCGAGTAGTTATTAAGTGATACAGCACATCACCTGGGTCATCACCGGATCTTTTCATTCGATTAGAGAGCTTTTTCCACAGCGGTGCCATTCTCGGGTATCGCACTGCATGTCTGCTTCCATGATATAGCTTCTGATGGCTAAGGTCACGTACTATAGTGCAACATTTTGTTCTCTACCTATGTTCTTGTTTTCTTGTATTTTACAAAATCTTTTAATCATCAAATTACAGTCTCTTGCAAACCAAATGTACCGGTATTTAGCAATAAATTTGTTTAGCGATACCTGCGGTGCTGGGATATATACATATATATCATCCTTTCTCACCCAGAAATTGCATGCTCACCCCACTTAGCATTGAGATCTTTGCTTCGAGATTTATTCCGAAATGGGGTCAATTTTAAGATGAGTCGGGGAGAAATATCGCTGAAAAATACATAATTGGAGAGGAATCCACCTCAGACTAGGTCTTCCACGTTGAACAAAAACTTACTATTATAATGGCGTATACGTGTGGTCACGCAACATTATACGCCCTTTTTGTCCATAGTAAATCTGTGGCTTTACTTGACGTTGAAACATGATATACACAATCATTTTCAAGATAACGAGTGCGAAAATGTTCATAATTATCGATAAAAAACCGAAACAATAAAAATATCAAAAACACGATAGTATATGAATACAAATTACGATGGGGATAAATAATACCATATAATTAATATCCTGATACAGAAAAGGACCACTTCTGCCTAGCTTGCTCAAGAACACGAATATAAATTTAATGATAAATGGACCCAGGTTAAGACCGACCAGGGCAGTTTTTTAATGCTGGGTAAACATTTAAAAGCTAAAATTAGTGGAAATTATTCCAGAAGACAGCCTGCTTGATGAGTTACGATCCCTATCATAGATCAAAACCCTAATGAGGCTGACAAAGGCAATTTTCTGCGGGGATAAAAATGTAGGCAATTTCATACAAAGGTATAACATCGACCCTGCATGTTGGTTCGTGCAACCGCTAATTTATTTGCTCATTTAGATTTGGAATGATATTAGACTTGCGATTGGTCCACTTAGTATGTTTCAGCATTCCTTTCAGTGCCGTAATATACAGCAGGGAATAATGGCTGTGCTTTGCTAATCCGTGTTAATTCCGAGTGCTTACATTGCGTATTGTTCCCACGTCGAAGTGCATGAGCGTGCGATACACCCAGTGGCACAATGCAGGAGACGTGTGTATTATTGAACTTCCTTCCCGCACAGTGTAATAAATACCTCTTTGAATGGGCATCGTGTGAATTTTAAAGAAAAGCATTGGTTTTGGTCATACCGGTATACGCGGAGCTCCAAAGAAAATGACAATGCAGTCATTAAATATAAGAAATGTTCTATATAATTATAGCATTTGTGATTGTCCTGTAAAATGACATTGTTTTCATTAAACATGATCGAGAGTCGAGGTTAAATGCATGTGAGCATAAATGCAAAAGCCAAAAGCGTAAAAAGAAAACAAATTAAATTATTGGTCAATCCAGAACCATACGTATAGCTCTGGTCAGGCTCTGGTCAATCGCAGTTCGGACATCCGATAGAATATGGCTACTGCGTCGGTTGCGAATGTGCTGCAGTCTGGTGGCAACTTTGATACCTGCAGCTATGGACCTGGTGCATGTACTAGTGTATTCACATACATGAACGGTACTCGTATATTGATTCAATCCGTGTGGTACCAATATCAAATTTATATTTCATTATACATACATCTGCTTTGTCACTTTTGCACTATCAAACTATTGAGAAGGACTATTTCATGGTATGTTATTTATCTTTTTATATATTGTTTGTACTGATGATTGAAATTCGGAACTATTCTTTGAGAGTTTTGAATCCTTCAAGATACATACTCAAGTAAAGGATCATGTGCGGCATGGACTTTCAAAGCTTTATCAATCTTATTTTTGTAAATGATTCGATCACCGATTGCTCCAATATCCAATGGGCGCATATTGAAACAACCTTTACTGTGAACATGTCGAGGGGGTTTCTTGAACACCTAACGATACACTTACATGTCGAAGACAGCTGGAATTACTTATACCATTCCCTAAAATACAGCAGCGCTGGTTGTTCCACTTAGTGGTATATACATATCAAATTAATATCCCATATGATAAGTTTGCTATTGTAAGGTCCAAGATAGAGTAAAGTACACATTATGTGTAGGCCTATTTTCATAACTTTGGCAATAATTGATGTCAAGATGTCTTGCCTAATATGATTTATCATGGCGCCAGTGCACCCGTCAATTTGCGGAACCAATCAATACTAATTGTTTACAGATCTATAGAGGCACGCCAATATGTGTGACCGATTCTAGATCTGACATAACACATATGGTCGAGGGTGAGCATTGCAACTATAGTATCGGAAGTTTCTAGTGCAAATACAGTCAAGTACTGGAGAAGGGGTGTGATAACACCAACGCCAAAGTAGATAATTATAATGAAGATATTTCATTGGCAGAGAACGCAACAGTAGTGTTAATCGAGGTTTTATAAGGAAGATTTCAGGGTGAGTGAAATAGCTTAGGGGATTAGCCCATTGTCTATCATGTTGGTCATTTACAAAGTAGAACATATCAACAGTGTGTGTCACCCAGGAAGCAAAACACAAATTAAACATGGAAAGAATTAGGACTGTTCCTTTTCCCATAAAGTACAAAGTAAGTTATCGGTATTATTGAAGAGTTGAAACTAAACTGGGATTTTAATTTGAAAAGCGCAATTTAGAGGCCTTGGGAATAAAAATAAGTTTATAGATAAATGTGTCAAGTATAATACTACACAATGCTGAAATAGAGGTAACGTACGCCATACTAACACTATTTACAATTTACTCCGTATTTAATTTTTATCAATTTTGTGCGTTTTGCAACAAAGCACTCATTCAAGGAAGTGTCTACATCTATATAGATGTATTCAGCACGTGCATCTAGCGTAGTCTATACCACTATAAGTCAATGGGAAATTAGTTTCATTAGAACTCGAGCCTCAGAAGTAATAACTGCCTAAGTGCTCTTTGCAAGCCAACAACTGTCAATCGATACAAAGATTCCAAGATTAAATGTATGTATGTACCAAATAGAGCAGTTGCATGTGCCACTGCATGGTCATGTCTGCTAAAGTGCATGCTGGGTTTGAATCAGTTCAGAAATGATAAACAGAAACTGAGCAACGTTTTGATAAAAATAATTAGATAGTATGTTTTGTCGATATTGTCGCATGCAGCAGTAATATATAGAATCCCAGTGCATCATGGGAAAGATTTTTATTCCATTTATAGCCATATGCATAGCCATATGTATTCTAAAAGGATTGATAAAATGTATTTACATGTGCATATATAAGACTGAATAAATTCAACAGTTTTTAACTGAGATACAAGTGCCATAATTCCATGCAAATCATCGATATATCACGGGGGACATGCAAATCCCCTATTGAACTTTTAATGCAGTACATGTGAGTTGGTCGTAATCATAAGAACTTGACAACTGGAATTTATTTTCTTCAATCTGAATTGGTTCCCAACATCTCCTTATTTTGGATTCTCTTCGACGGCATTGATTCATTTTGTATCTTGCCGAATGTTGCTTTATATAATATTGCATATCATTCTTCAATCATTTCCAATTTGCTCCACTAAGCTATTTAGCATGCACATACATGATTTACAATATTCTTTTTCTTTTGAATGATCTCAAGTACAACATATGATATCCACTCCACAATTGTCCATAATATGATGAAGCTTTCCATGTCTGCAACCTGTTAATCTAGTTAATTAGTCCAGTCAAATACCAACTTCAACATAAAATAAGATCTTAAAGATGAGAAAAGCAGTCCACACATGAAACGCATAGCGACAGTTAATTTTCGAAGGTAAAAACGTACCTGCTCCAAACTGGTTGCGGAGGGTGACGTAGGTGTTGCCCGCACCCCTCTCGTGGTACTTGTCCATCTCTGCACCTTCGATGGATGTGCCTGGAGCAACCTGTTATCAAATAGATTAAATTGTCTGAGTTAGCTGATCATCCTTTTCTGTTTCTGACTGAGAATGCTCCTAAATCTAATAAGTAAGTCTACGCCCAATGTGGTAGCGCTTTCTTGGAATGCTGACTGCTATCATCAACTGGTTGTCGTTCTTGAAAGCCGGTTGTCTGTATCTGCGATTTTCTTTTGGTCGATCTTCCTAAACAAATCTCCTGTTCTCCACTCATCCAGCTCCTCCTCATCTTCCTCTGTCAACACCTCCAAGGGATTTATTTCTTATTCATTATCACATTGTTCTCCCATTTTAAAAATGAGAAGTAAAGTATATTACAGCAAAGACGTTATACAATGTTAGTATTATTCTCAGAACTTTCCTGTTCTCCTCTTGTCAAACCTAGGGCCCCGTGTTGTCTGTTCTATTTAGCGGCGCGAACGTAACGAATGTGTAAAATCGAATATATTATATATACATTCGTAAATTGTGAGTTGTAATAATAATAGTCACCCTCAGAAATGAAACACCCACACATCCCCCCTCCCCCAGAAATAGGAAAGTGCTACTTGGCAGTATCAATAATTCATTCGAGTTCTAATATTTATCAGTGACAGCAATAATTCTTTCGACGTTTACTTTATATCCTGTCGTTAATAATTAATATTGTGTGAGCCGAGGCAGAAACATTTACTTCCTCCTTGGGCACTTTACCACACTGTAAGGTCATTGCAAATCTACCGGGCATAGATAGTTCTAGCTCGAGACACCAGTGTCCTTAATTTTGTTTATAATTATTCATAGATTTCCAAGATGTTCTCAGCACCGATACTTATTTTCTATACCACGACATAAAGTATCTCTTAGGTAACAAAATAATAGCGTAAAAAAGGCTTTCCCATTAAATGAACGCCCGGCCTATTTCATTGTATTAAGCTGTATGGGCTATTACTACATATTCATTAGGAATTACTTAAAAGCCTGTGTCACAAAGGAGCCGACCTCGTTATACAAAAGTTTGCCAATAGTTGGATCTGTGTGTGGGCCAATAGCCAGGAGCACTATGCACTAGCCACAGCCTTTACATTTTGTTTATGGATAATCGCGAGGGAAATAATGAATTTAATGCTCTGTATGTATTCAGACCTACGTCTCCTGACACCCATTTATATCAAGGCAACAGTCACGATGGACAGACCGAGAGCCATCAAATGGCTCAAGACATGTAACTTAATTAATCGAGGATTGAGTTTCATTCAAGAAGGTGTATATATGCAATGCATACAATGGCATTATATATAATAAATATAATATATTATATGATTATACGACCTTCGTCAGTGAAGTATTGTTTCACCCATAACATATTTTTTATGCAGATACCCATAAGTGGTAGAGTTCTTTTTATTATTCCAAATCTTTGTTTGTTTTTATGTTATGTTTATATAATGCTTTATTTGGAGCACTTACATTCGTTTAACGTGAGTGACGCATGGTGAAGATATGTGTTCCATTAGCCTCATAAATACACCTGACACTATTTTAAAACGGACTGCCATGTCTACAACCTCTGACCTTCAGTGTTGAATATTTCAACCATTATATCTACGCTTGTATCCTCCGTGAAACAAGAGTATTTACCTACCTTTCCTGATTAAAGCGACATATTGACCTTTCAGATCCAATTGCTTCGTAGAATCTCAGAGTAATTGAAGTTTCTGAGCTCTAAGCAGCTGGCTTAAACAAATGTATAGTGGTTTAAATAAATAGTATTTAGAAGAAAAAAATGGAGACTTGTACTATTTATAAATTACCACTAGGAGGTATTAGTGATCACAGAAACGTTACCCAATCCGGACAAATTTCGTCTGTTATTGATAGTAATTTGAGCAATTCCCCATTGCAAAACATTTCAAATATTTCAAAACATATATATGGACTATTGTTGCTTATTCCCAATCTGCCACAACCTACAAACTGTCTATACATGAGCCGCTATTTCCTATTTTAGAGTGTCACGGTAATGGGAACTCGAAGCAGGAAACCCATTAATCTCGTATATTGATGCGTGTTTCAAACACTATGTCAGTAACGTATTTAACGAGTGTGTTGAGGTAGCATGGATACCACACGAGTTGTGCTTTATATTATATTCTAAGCGAGTGAAACCAACGAGTTATTTATGATATATATGTCATTGATGATCTAAAAAGAATATTTTAAAGCCATTTTGTGCACCCCCAACACTTCCAGTAGTTCCGGTAGCGGGGTTCCGTATACCATGAGTGGTATATGTATGCATGAAACGTATCCCACTCTAAATATGTTGTTTCAAATGAAATGTATATATAAATTCATATTAATTCATATTATTTCTGGAATCTAGGAAGTAATAATAGTGAATAGGTAGGCGTTACGTGAGTACAGTGGAATCTCACATAAAGACCACCTCATTATAGAGACCACCCCTCTATCAAGACCAGTTTTCCCAGTCCCGAACGAATTATTCCCTCTTATTAGATTTAGAGCCCTCTAAAGAGACGACCTCGCTATGAGACCAAAACTCATTCAGTCCCAAGGGTGGTCTTAATAGAGAGGTTCCACTGTATATCGATAGGTCTGTAATTTTCCTGAAATGTGTTGTTTCTTATATATTTTACAATTGTAAACTTAAACATGCATATACATTCATTTCTACAGCTGTCATGTCTATATATTTTGTAGATGGATGCTGGGCCTTGGGTAGAAGACCTGCTATGCCAGAAGCACAAGCCATATTTTCCGAATAAAATAAAATAAGGTAAAATAACCTCAGTATCCCCAACGAAGGCTTACGCAAGCCGAAACGCATAGAATCTGACAAGCTGACAACATCTACCTGTCTTTACAAGTATTTTCTAAAATAAAAACGACTGTAGGAAATGATTTACCGTGTTCTCTACTCTATTACATAACACGATTATATTAATAATAATAGTTATTATTAATGTCTATAATAACGATAGGCTACTTTGATGAGACATGCATGTGTATCCTTTTGGCCACAAAACGAGCTCTGCATTGTTTTACCAAGCCCTCAAAATGATAAATATCTTACTGCTCAGCTGCAAATAGTTTGTGAAACTCCTGTAAAATCATTTTTTTAGATTGAGTCACTATCACTACGAAAATGGCAGACACGATAATCAATCAGTAATCAAGATGATCGTCCTCGATAATCAAGGATTATTTCTGTTATATAGAATTTCTGTACACCACATATTGTATGACTATAGGCTAAGGCATATTAGACTCAGAACCGATGTGTGTACTGATGTCGCCAAAGGAATATTACATCATAATTCGTTTATAGCTATCTTAAATTTGATTTACTAGTAATTCAAATTTCACTTAAATTTGTATGCCAGAGATCCACTTATACGCATTAACATATTCGGCCAATCGCTTGTTCACAATACACATTAAATCGAAAAGTTCACAGGGTATTCACATTCGTTAACGTCGTCTTGAAAGTATCCAACCAGTTCAATGCCTATACTTTAACTTTTAAAACAATCACAACAGTTCATTGTGTGTTCAGCACGCAATGCTATCCCCAAATAAATAACTATTGAATTTCCTTAATTTGATAAACATTTTATTACATCACTCAAAACTGTTGCATAATAATACTCGTTTTAATTGGCTAATGTCATGTATGTCTACAATAAGCGAGACAAGGGATTCATGGAGCAATGTCTTGGCGTATACAGGTACTTGTAAACAATCCTAGGTAATAATTACACAGCAATGGCAACGAGCTTCTAGCATTTCCTATGATAATTTATCTAGACCCGTAAACCAAGCAATATTTGGATATCACACAACGAATAAATTTAAGCGTTTAGAATTAGCTCGTAAACTTTTAAAACTAGAATGGCGTTTGATAGCAATGTTTATAAGACATGGATTAAAAAGAGAATGATTTGGAAACATTATTATTCATAGAAAATTGAAACCACGTCCTAGATGCAATATACAAATCCATTTGAGAGTGAAGAAATACACAAAATCACATCAGATGAATTCATGTATCACCTCCACACATATAAAAGCCAATTGCTATTTATATTCAGCTTCAGAAAAAGATCCTATGAGTTCGAAATGTACTGTATGTACAGCTATTTCAATCTATACATGCTACGTATTTATATCAGGCATATATTAAATACGAAGAATGGAGATGTCCAGATATTCATGGGATGTTCTACACGCATAACATAACAACGATCACATTACACTTTTAATTACGATCTTCGATGCAGTGGTTGAACAAAATTAAAACAATAATTATGTTGGCATTGTTTGTAGTATGTAGCAAACCTCCCGAAGAAAATACAAGTATGACGGTAGGATTCTTAACCTTCTTAGTCATGGTAGAATTGCCATTCGGCTTTGGAAACCTGATGTTTAATACTTCTTTTATAATGATTACCTTTTCTGTTTAATTGTCATTCGACGAAAGTGGAAATACAAATGTTATCACAGACCCTTTATCACAAACATGGCCGAGTCTCTATGGTTGTGTAGTTATTTTAATCCAGTATCGTGGCCATGTATAACTCAGTTATACCGATTCAAACAATGATTATTTCACATTTTGCATGAGACATAGACTCTAAACATTCATATTATACAGGGGGTGATACTAGTTCTAGATGAAATATGGAAGCCAAAATATTTGTGACAAACTAATCATGAGATTAAGTTAAGATGTATAGGCTTGTCGCACGCGATGGGATATAAGAAAACCATTTAGACAATTTTCGAAAAGGCAAAGCTGTACTAACCTGATCGGTTTTCTCCAAGGTACTTTGAACTCCATGGAAATTGAAATAAGCCTGTGGGTGCTTATCTTTTTTGGAATTATAAGGGGGTATAACTGGATTAAATTTAGGATTTGCTTTTGAAAAGTCATTTGATATAGAGGCAACTGCAACAGAATCAAGTACAAAACCCTTTTCCATCTCCATCATTTGGCCCGGAGGTGGAGTCGATGGGGTCCTGTAAATTTTGTTGGTTCTGCTTCCTTTTGAACTCATCTTCGTCGGTTCCTTTGATTTTGCACACTCGACTTTATATCCTTTTCTCCCTGGGAAAAGAGAATGTAATGAATCGTGTTATTTTCTGTCGTACTGTGGTTACCACGTTGGTAAGAAGACTGTTTTCCGTATATGTAAAACAGCCTATATTATTATGTTATTCCGTTATAATATTGTTCTCAAGTATGTAACCTCAGTGGAGACGTTTAAATAATAGACTGAGTCTCAGTGTGTAGGTGTTCAGATATCAAGTTCAGAGTGCAATTCCCCGATATGTTATCAAAATGCCTTCGTATAGAGTCCGTCACTTGGCCACTTACGGGAGCAAATCCTTAACTGTGTATATGGTCTTGTAAATTTACAGCAGCTATATCGCTTCTACTGCCTAAAACAGTTTAGTACTCAAGCTCACGTCGAGGTAGCACTATAAGTTAAGCTTAAGGAATCGCGAAAGCTCAAACCCCCTCCCTCGTTCCTAGCCTCCCCTCCCCCCATAGGCTTCCTCCGTTGCTAGGTCCCACAGATCTGGCCGCTGCTGGTGCTCTACCATATTGAGAAGGGATTAGCACTGGGCTCACAAAATCAAACTGCATAAGTGCTGAGCAAATTTTAATAGTCTGATTTATGTAGCCAACATTAAGCTCGATATATCCTATATATTTAAATGCAAAAGAGCTAATCGACAAAGCTCTCCGGGAGGGATATGTAGATCTAAGGAAGTAGGAACAGAAATAAACTGGGGCATTTTAGAGAGATATCATTCCGGAAAAAATCGAATATATTTAAATTAAAAAAAAATATCATTATGATGACGTTTTAATTCTTGAAATATATTTTAAAAGCGATTACTTGTATACAATTTTATCCAACTCAATTTTAATTTTTCCCGTTTGATTTGATCATCCGCTAATTGATTTATTGTCCTAATCCTAGCTGTGTGATTTTAATCATAGTGTAAATGTTCATATACCTAACACAATGTACATTCGTGACAATAGGCAGCATTATTCATTATCCCGTTTCTCGAAGGGGTGGGGGTATGAGGCAGTACGGTTGTTCAAGTAGGAGAGTGCCATAGACTGAGTAAACGATACGGACTACCTACACCTACAAAGCCACAAGGAAATGGCACACTCATGGTATCTAGGGTCAGGGCGTCCGTAGTTACGACTGAGACCGCCATGCTTCTCCACATGAGACGCATGTACAAGCCAAGGACAGGCGAAACGGTTGGCATTACTATATAGGCCTATCAATAAACTGTTCGCTTCTTCACTCACAAACAAAACAAGTACAAACAATGGCACAGGCGGCCGTTGATAATGGATGATTGATACTAATACGCTGACTCACATAATTATCAGTAGCAAGGCAATGACCAACGGATTGACAGAATTCCATTGCTTAAACTGAACCATGAGAGTGTTCCATGGACATTTGTTTATAAAGTTTTATAACTTTATAATTTTCGCGTTGCAGACGTTAAGTTATAACATTTATTCTGACTATTTAATGACATTTTAGAAATACATTAATTCATAAAGTATATCAATGTAAACAGCAATGACATATAATTTTTCTTAAGAATATTACTATATGTGGACAAACCCAGTTTTAGTAAGAAGTGAGAGAACAAGAGTAATAGTGGTGTTTACCATTTTGTCATGTACACTCGCAGGTTTTTATTACTTGACAAAAATATAATTCATTGCAAAATTACAGGTTCTGCTTCGACGATTGTTTGTCCAAAGCAAAATTAAAGTCATAACCCGTAGCAGGGCTAATCTATGACTGAAACCTTTTGTTGATTCATACATAAATCGGGGTCTAAACACAAGTCAAAGTGGAGTGCATGAGAGGTGTAAATATCGGATTAAGATACGGATATCTTGCGCAATACGAGAAGCTAATATAGCCAAGGTGTAAAGACTATACAGTGCTGTCGCCTATCTAATCGGGTTTATGTGTACAAACCCGTAGTTAAAGGTTCTCCGACCTAACACTAGGCGACACCTTTTGGTGAACGATGGATGGGATTTGAAGTCGGATATCTAATTAGGTTTCCAATAGGGGACGCATGAGAGTTGCAGTTATTTGGTGGAATCATTTCGCAAGGTTTATAGCTCAGACAAATGATATCTGGATGATCATAAAGATAATACTTGCACTATCGTATCATTATTATACTGTTTTAACATTTTTAGAATGTTTCATTGGAACATCGATGTTTCCAATAAGCTTAGGGCAGACATACAATCCCCTAATTCCGTGCAAACCAAGATTTAAGATATGATTGCACATCGTGCTATAATTATTACGACACCAACCATCACATAGCGAAGAGGAAATGGCGAAAGCGTAAGTCTATAATGTCTAGCACCACCAAAATATAAAACATAATTTGATCGAACTAAATCCACAATAGATAATATTATATACTTTGATCTGCCTTCCTGGTTTTCTTTTCGCCCTTTGCCAAATGGAAAAAAGTTGTATCTGATTATTCATGGTTAATGATGGGATTTGTTTTCCAATAATTGGATGCGGTGTCTCACAAATGAGTTCAAGTTAAGACTGACTAGATTTTTTTTAGAGATGAGAGGAGTTACTCTTGAAATGCTCACAGGTTTGCCATTAATGAATCATATTCTCTCTGGGAAAAATATCTTCTGAAGTACATGTCGAGTACGGAAATATATAAGTATATTATAAATCCAGTCACAATATATTATGACACCATTGGCGGGAGTATTTCATTGGGATAAATTTCATTGTATACTAACGGAGAAGAGAAAACGAGGACGGATACATAGTTGACATACCTATAATATACTGGTACTTCCTTACGCTTAGCACAATTAATTGTAAATCACATGGTCAGAATTTGGTGGTTGCCATACATGCATACATACTAAGGTCTGAAGCTAATGACAAGAGGAAAAATGCATGAATGTTGAAATTATTATGAATTACAAGAAATCCCAACTTCAGGACACAGTTCCTACATTGACCTAGAATTATATTGTCCCCAAAATAAAGCTAGTGTTAGATGTTGCCAGTTCAGTATAACAATCCTCATTTCCCCCTAAGTTGCAGGTCATGCAACAGTAGATTTCACATGAGCTAAGGCTGAGGGACCTTCTCATACATTATTCAATATTAATCATTATCAATTCTGAAATTACTCTAATTAAACAACAAATACTATAATTCTGAAACGTATGCAAGAAAATCACAGTCACAGCAGTGAGATTCCAAAGATCAAAGGGAGAAACGAACAATAGATCCTTATCTCTAGGCAGGATTCCAGACAAAATTATTCTTAATCACAATCCCCATTATCTGTCGACCCTACTTCGTGCATGCAGTTAGAATCACTTTCCTTTAGAGTACATGGTCCCTGGATGATCATGATTACCATGCCAGAATATTTTACTTTTATCTAGATCAAGGGGAACCCACGAACTCTGTGGAAATATGAGATAGTGTTAATTAAAATTAAATTAAATCTTAGCATCTATCCCGACTCGGAAAGAAGGCGCAGTCTTTTTGAGGCGAGTAGAGGGCGGGGAAACATAATTCTCAGATAACACGGGATACTTTACTATCGCCTTAATAAACTATCCAGTTACTTTGGAACATTTCAAATACCTAACCAGGTTTTCACTCCCGTATTTCAAATCAACGCCAGATTTTAGTTGGTGGATGACTCACACCCTTAGCAAATAAGACTTATAAATTGAATGAAAAAAATGCATTATAGCAACTATTAACCATAATTATAGTTTAATCATACCATTTCTATCCGGTGTAGTGAATTCAAGTGGAAATATAAGATACCTTATATAGCCAACCTTGGATAAATTTATAACTCATTTAGGACACCATTTGGGAACTATTATGTCAAACATCGTTGCTCATTTAAACAATATAGACCTACCGGTTTTAATGTGGTTGTTACGTTGATCAATTTCTGGACGTCTGGCCTCTTAAAGTAGGACTGGCAGTGGACATCGCCCTTCCCATCATATTTAGGCAGGACTGTATCCTTGTACCTAGTCCGAGCCCGCTCTGTGGGCACGCCATCGTTTATGAAGTTATCCTTGATAAAGGGAGACCACAATAACTGTCAGAATAGCTCGGATCTGATGTATATTTTTCATGTTGTAATATCAATATATCTATACATTTCTAAAGAATTGTCACATCGAATATTCAGGTAATGGTAGAGAGTCGGCATATAATTCCTCATATTCTGAACAATGTCCATGATAATTTTCTGTTGGTATTTTGAATTAGCTCAATTTATTATTTTAAAACATTTTTATTTTGGCCAAAAACAGTATCATGCATACTTAACACATCTTTTCCTGTTAGAATAGAATATTATTATGTTGAGGATGTAGCAATAAACTCAAAAGGGGCTTATAGTCGCATGGCTTATAAATAATGTATAATTCACTTACTTCTAAGTCATCGAGTACCTCCGGCGGCGGGGTTGGTATACAGAGACCCCTATTGGACATTTTATTTAAAGTCTTTAAGTAGTTTGTTGGTACTTCCGCCAGAGGGACCTCCGGTACGTAGGGTTTTGACCGAGCAGTAGTCTGGCCGCCTTTAGTGCCATTTGAAGACCTGGGAGGAACATATAATAAGGAGAAATGTTATTTTTATGGTTAGAAAACCCAAGAGAAAATTTAAATCCCCGAGGGAAGAAATACAGCGACTTTTGACCAATAATAAATGCATTCCGAAATCAGAAAATCTAATGAAACAAGACGCTGTTATGCTCATCATTTCGGCTAATTTAATTATATTTAGTTTCATTTGCTATTTAATTATCACTGGTCTGGTGCAAGTCCCACGCGTTTTAAAGGGGATCAATTCCCAACCCGAAGATAACAAAAACTATTGGGCTTTTAATAGGAACTGCGCTCAAGTAAAGGTTGCCTAGATTGTTCAATATTGATTTATCTTGACGCGAACCGATATTTGGGTCCTAAATATAGATTTTTGGTTTTCAGGTGTAATATAGTCTTTGGGTCGGACGCCGATGATGTCCTGGTATATACAAATGTATATGGTTTGTGTTGAGGTTCCATAGAATACTTGGCACATTTATGATAGAGTTTGCAGTAGGCTAAATTTGATGAAACGGCAAGTTCTACATTCACTGTATTTACAACGTACTTTCATTGTGCACAAACCTTTGATTTTTCCCTTCATCAAAAGGTTCCAAGGATGAAATTATGTTCATTATGCTACCGTTAAAGCTATCCTCACTAATGTACAAAATGCGTCCGAATCTTATGAAACGCCAAGTTCTATAAGGGAACGATGAATGGGAAGGACATGCAGAAACATGTATTACGGAGAGCGTGGATCACTGAATGATAGCAAATTGCAATGCAGCTGGTATAGGGCAAAACGTTGATATTCAAAAGCTTGTCATGTTGACTGGGATTGATCATCAAAGTTTAAATTAAGCATAAATTTTTGTTGTTTTTATTGATAGCATTTTGTTACATAATACACTCTTAATGCAACTCTTTAATTAAAAGGAACATAATGTTAACATAGAAAACTTATTCAAATCACTTTCAATGTAAATGGTGTAACCAGGCTCAGAATTACATATCATTGTTTATTGAAACAAGTAATAAAACACGTGTTATCTCTTCCAGGGTCAAAAATGGAAGTAGAGAAGTGAACACAATAATCATCCATGCACTGTAAAGGGTGGTCTCCACTGGCTGCGGTAAGCTCTGCGGTAAGCCTTGCGATGGTGCTGTAATGCTGAGAAGTGGTGAGGTCCTGCCTACATGGCCAGTGAACCATGTAGGCAGGACCTTGTCATTCCTCTCCACCTACAAAACCAGCATAAACCATTGCAAGGCTTACCGCAGAGCCTACCGCAGCCAGTGGAGACCACCCTTAAAGGAAAGTGATTCCTATTGCATGCACGAAGTAGGGTCGACAGATAATGGAGATTGTGATCAATTATAAGAGAACGACTATGTACTCACCGGCTAGTGTCCATGCCTGACCTCCTGCCTAACGAGAGACGGCTGGATGACCTGGAAGAGCCTAGTCTGGGTGACCTTGAACCTTGCTTTCCGGATTTTGATGACTTTGATCGCTGCCCAGCTGACGATCCTTTACGAGGCCAAGCGCTAGAAGAATTAGGTTTTACCGACACTTCTGTTTGACAAGAACGAGACTTGAGACGCTTGCCACCCTCGACTTCGTAGTCCGTTCCGCTTCCACTCTTCTCTTGCTGCAAATTATAGAGACTTTTAAAATCTGAAGGGGTACACAAAATATCAAATACCAAAGTATATGATATATATAGATCTAAGATGCAAGTAAATATAGTACTGGGCTAGGGGTATATAGCTATTATAAGCTTCCATTTTAACCCCTCTTCTATGTTATATCAAAAATCAAACAAGGTCCTTGTCAAGCAATATCTTGTTGTTTCATTGATTTTAAGATCTTAAGATTACATTCCACGATGTTCTTTGTAAAAGTATAATGAATTATTAGATCACAGCTTTACCGGTAGCATTTTGATTGTCATATATCGAAAACAGAGCAATATTTATTATGAGATTTAACCCCGTGTCCTTTGACCGACAACCCACGTTAATCCTCGAAGTGAAATAACGTGAGTCAAATATGTTAGAAAATAGATCTATACGCACAACTCGCCTGACAATAGTTTTATTCTAGGGAAACCAGGTTTGTGTTGCGAGCTCAGATTCTGTATAATGGTTGAAATGACAAAAACACGTACTATGACGTTTTCAACACAATCTGAAATCCTGATAAGGTATTAGTATCCTAAAAAAGAATATATATGCATATAACGGTTGAACTTACAAATACAATTACTATGACGCGTTCAACCCAATCTGGAATCCTAACATAAAGTATTGGTATATTATTGCTTCACGCTTATCTTGAGGACACTTAATGATATGAAATCTTCCACTCCTACAAGCGCCGTTATCACGACTATTGTACTTAGAGAGCACAGTAATTGCAATATAAGTGGCTTGATGTTGGAGCACTGTATGATTGTGTCCTCCACAATGATCACCATTCCACATGTCAAACACCAATTAATTTCCAGAACGTTCTCTTAGATCCCCAGAGCTCTGGATCTTGTATAGATTGTCTTTGTTGGGTATACATGTCGTGTCGATGGATGTAACACACATTTCGAATAAGGTTTCTTAATTCAATACCCCATAATGAGTCAGTACGTTGTATCTAGTTTATTACTAAAGATTCGTGAACTTTGAGATGTGTACTAATTTTATTTAATTGATCTAATTGCAGTTCACGACGACAACACTTTGTAAGTGAACTAGGATGTAACCGTCTTTGTTAAAACCCGATAATATATATATATATATTATGATTAAAAATAACTATTTTTTATAATAACAAAGAAAAGAAGAACGTTCTCTGTATTTAAACAATGAAACAATATTGCCTTACCTGGTAGTTATGCATATGTGATGTGTTAAAGGAAAATGAGTCACAAGTCGCAAGAAATGGATATTTTGATATCAATCATATTTGAAAAGATGAGATCAAGCCGATTCTAATGACGGTAAACATCAGGACAGCTATTAAATATTTCCATATTTTAGGTTTGATATTTTTATTTTTGAAAAAAGGTTTGCAGTATTTCTCGGTGGGCAATCACCAGAAAAGTAACTAAAATACTCCATAGGATGACCTTCGAAACACAAGGGTATACGTAATGCACTGTCTTGGAATTTGGAGCAAAGATTCATATGACTTAAATTGCTTAACCACCAAAAACGGAGAACATTCCAACAAAGATATCTTGTGAATAAATATATTTAGAAAATCTCATTTTGGTGACTTGTGACTCATTTTCCTGAAACACATCACAAGCTTCAAGTTAAATGAACAGCATAGCGCATGCGATAGCAACGTAACTCTCTTAGTGTTAACGGGACACGATGGCCAAACTGATTGTTAGACATACCTGAGAAAAGTTTACCACCGTCATTCTCCTTCTGTGTCTCACCTCCAAGTGAGTGATATTTCGTTTACAGATCCCTTATATATAGGATTAGAGAAGGTAATCCAGTCTAGGAAACTCTAATATATTGTTCGGGATTGACCGTACACTTTTTTTTAAAAAAAACAAAAAACGACACCTAATATGATAAATAACGTCCACCTCCTTCGAGACGTATGTAATGAATGAGATATGTTAGTTTTCATTGCAACTTCGCCTAGACAAGACGCCAGTCACCGTTTGCGTTACAATCGCTTTCCCAAGCGATTCTGAAATTTTTGAGTCAACAATCCAATTGCTCCAAAGAGATTGTGCCCAGCGGAGTCGAAACTAAATAGGGACTAATGAAGTTGCTTTGTCTTTGCATATGCAAACAATTGGCAGGGGAACAAGTTTAAAAAACGAGTTTACATACAAAATATGTATCAACTGATTGTTGTTCAAGAATTGTGATAAATACTCGATAACCACACACACCGTGATTGTGGCATGTACATGCATATAGCGACGCTTTACCACACAGGGACACAGACCAGGAACCAAATTAAATTAAACCAAATAAACATGGAATAAGATAGCTATATCATATTTAAAGAGAACATAACGATATGATTCCAACCGCATTAGTCATTAACGATTATTGTACAATCAAGCAATAAGCAGCGATTGTAGCCGATCCCGGCTCTTCGAATGGAATCAAGGAGGATTTATGAAAGGGACCGTTTTTAAAAAAGTTAGGCCTGTTTACTACATACATATGTGTATAATCAAATGTTGACGTTATTAAAAGTCATTGGTCTACCATGTATAGGAAGTTCTCACTGTGGCATCTCGAACCAAAAAAATAATGCTTCCTTGATTCTTGGATCGGTAAGCTCAAAAATGAGAAATAATGCGTGTGTAGAGGGAATGCTGGTAAATTATAACGATTAGGAAATAGTGCATATTTCACAAACACAGTTTACAATATTACAACTGGACCTTCCGAATGGATCTAGTTCTGTAATTACTCTCGTCAATTGTGGTTTTATATAATACATGCTAAAGATGTATGTAACATTCAAACCATGCACTAGAGGGATTGGAATAGGACATGCACTATTATACACTATTGATACTAGATCATCTATAAAAACTACTTTTCTCCACTATCTATCTAAATATACAGTCATGCACGTATGTTGCTAAACTCTCTAAACTGTGACACGACTCACCGAATCAAAGCTGCCCAGGAATCGAAGGAGATTTCCAGTTTTCCTCCATGACTTTTTCATTTTCTTTTTTAGGTTTGGAGTTTGTGGTCCTGCGTGGTCCTCATCGACTACCACTCTCACCACACCTTTACGGTTAGCACCACCTAGACCACCCCCTAAAGCTGCCCTCATCATTAGCACGTTTTTGGGTGCCCTCCATTGGTTTTTGCGTTTATCGCTCCTTGAAAATAGACACACGGGGAAGAGGAGGTTTGGTTGACTATCAGCCATTGCATGCTTACAATGATTAGACTAAATCTATAGGCTATGCAAATAGGGGTAATCTATAGTCGGGACACATTAAGAAATTTTAAATACATATTGTATTTTTAGCGAAATTCATTCTAATCCCTTCCATGTTAAGATTATAAGATAATAAATAAAAATCCCACTAAACCATTACTTTGGGAATCATTCCTCACTACCAAAGAAACTAAACTAAAATCCCCGGGACCCCCACTATACAGCGACAACCTCTCCCTCGCTATACCATGTTAAGATTATGTACTCTCATCACAGTTGAAACTCTCTATTGTATTACTTTTGTATGGAAATAAGATATCGATTGATTCTTTTTAGATTTGTGGACCATTCTCAGGCGACCTGTAACGATAAATGGTAATGAATTTAAAGATATATGGCAGAACGAATCCGAATCATTATTTCCTTTTCACCTCAATTCCTCTGGAGACTCTTCAGATTCAGGTGCCACGACAACCTGCTTTCCTCGAGGCATCAATCTGATGATGGCTCCAGGCTTTCTCCACGCTCTCACATGATCCCTTCTTCCGCTGGATCTTTCTTCGTCCGACCTGTCCGGATCTGATGCATCCGCTGGCCCAATAGTCGCTGTCATCTTCTTCGGCCGTAGCCGGAAAATTGTCCTAGGTTTACGCCACTTCCGGCGCGTTCTTTGTCTCGCACCGTCAGATTCTTCCTCGGAACCTTCCGGTGATTTGACGCCGAACTTTGGGAATAGGCGCAGGACGCGATGAGGCTTGCGCCATTTCTTGAGACGCTGATGCGTGTATACAGCATGTTTCCCACCCGATTTCGAATTTCGTCTGCCACGGATATTACGTGGGTCGTCGTTGTCATCATCTGTCACCTGAACCTCGCATAATCCAGAAGGAATCGATCCCATCACAGAAGCAAGATTATTTGGAAGTAATGGGTCATCTTCCAAACGCCCAAGGTCACTCTTGTTGTGCGTGATCTTCCCTGGTTCAAGGCTAGGCCCTGTGTCCTCCACATTTCTTGGGAGACCATCATCAACAGACAAGAACTTCTTGTTCAAGGTCGATACTATTCGCTCGTTTTCATCATTCCCTTTTAACTTCCCTTTGAATATGGTATTAATCCACTGCCTGAATCTTCTTGGATGGGATACCTTATTTCGACTGCTGGAATTGCCTCCTGAATTTTCATCGAGAACCTCCAATGCGTTCCATTTTCCTCTCGCGCTTTCACCTGCATGGCTTCCCAGCCGAGGGCCCACTTTCACTGACTTTCCTAATGTCCTGAGTCGGTTGGGCGTGTGCCTCACTGCTTCTGTTCCAATTCCTGCTCCCGCTTTTGCTCTCCTGCCTCAGCTCCACACACGGCCACCAATTGGTGGACCTCCCTTCCCCCGAACGACTGGATCGTCGCCAATACCAGCTGGATTTGCTCGTTTCCAAGGTTACGAAACCATTGCTAAGCACTGGATTGAGTTCATCATCATTTTTCTGGCAATCTTTGTCATACAAACCTGGTGTTTCTGCTTTTGTGTTGATTTTGCAATCCCCCGGGCATTCCACATATTGGTCATTGCTCTCTGTTTTGGATATCTGTTTGCTTGGATGCCACAAGCACAGTAGAAATTTAGCCAGATTTGGTGCTATTATGGAGTTGGTTGTATTGCGTACAGAAGGCAACGAACTCTCCGTCGCCACAACTGATGTAAACATAATCTGGCTCACCATTCATATAGTATATTCCCATGAAACGCACTGCCTTGTTCCATGTATGTAGTATTACCTTTGGCGAAAATATCCGTCCACGTTTTTGGAGGCGCAGCTCAGGATTGAGAAGTGGTTCAACCAAATTGTGATCTTCCGCGCATTATTTGGAAACCCGGAATAATTATGGCATGACTCACTCTAATTAGGGTCCTATATTCGGGACTCTCGACATTGTGAGAGGGGGGGGGGGCATAATATTTCTTTCAGAAATAAGTATGAAATTATGAATATAATGTCTTTAATTTAAGGGTTTTGCGATTTGGACTTGTATATTAAATCTTATCGTGGGAGTTACATATGGATCCCGCTTTGCAATATTTCCATTTTAGGGAGAGTAGCCTACACTCATTGGGAAAGAGTAGAAAACAACATAGATTGAAACCATTCTTAACATCGAATGAATGCACTATACATGTGTGGAATCGTCCACAAATCCCAAGAGGAGCCTAAAGGAGATAATGACCCAGTTTTCATTCTCCCATAGAAATGAGACATGGACGAATGACATTTACCTAAAGGTAATAAACGAGATTCATCATTGATCGCTACTACGACCTATTGTATTTTGGAAATGAATTGAAAACCACTCCCTCAATTATTACCTTTCTGCAGGTAATGGAATGGAAAGCACTTGTTCAGAAAGTAAGTAATCCACAGGCTAAATCACTCGATAGATCATTTTCTATAATGGATTCGATGGCAGTTGTAAAGGGAATCGATGGAACTTCAAGGAAGAAATCAAGCAATAGCATGCATGTGTATATTATGTTTAAATCACAACAATAATGATGAGTAGTCTTAGATCTATGCCTCAGTCTATATGCTGTGGCCATTGCATGCACTGAATATAGGCATGGACAACATCCATTGGGCAGTCCAAACCCTCAGATCAGATAAGAATGGTACTTAGCTAATCGGTTTGCTTGCCTAGGACTCGGCGTTTTAATGGGAGTATAATGACATTGTCTTAATGGAATTATAATTGCACTTTGCGGTTTGAGGCGAAAGGCTTTCCCTCCGTTTGAAGGGACTCTCTCAACTTTGGCCCAAGACTGTGGGTGTGTTGGATATATGTTCCGTGCCGTGGGTCATTCAAAATAGGAATAGAATCACAAGTAATCACATGCCAATGCTATATAACCCTGGGCGATGTTCCCAACACTTCAGATGGCAGCACCACGTAGGCATTGCCTCTTCATGTGCAGATCTACATCTATATGGGAATGGCCCAACTTCTATTGAGGGCGCCAATGTATGCTTTAAGAAGGCCTGAGAACAGGCAGTGGATAAAATGGATTAGATTGTAATAGATCACAAAAGATGTACAATCAGCTGCCTCACTATTTCCCAATGCCAGATACATCTTGCCCTACATCTGAATGCATTTGTAATAGTATGAAATCTTAGAATCCGTTCTGCTGAATTGCACTGTGAATTGAGCATTATTCTTGTCCACTTCTTTTATCATTCCAGAGAGTTTCCACTGTACTACCCACAATGTACATTTTCATTTATGTTTACCATCATACAACTTTAGGGTTTGGACATGAAACTTTATATTTGAGTTTAGTCGTATTAACAAAATAATGTCAATTGCAAATATCAATTGTTCTGACATGTTTGGCTCAAATGTATTGATGGAAATATGCAGATTATGGGAAATTTATGGTAACTATGAACCAATCATACCAGGCCACAGATTCGTTGGTACCGTATTTGTAAGAGCAGCGAGGCTAGACTTGCAATATGGGAAAGTCAAAGTACCACTTCCTCTGATATGTCACAATTCTTTCGCAGAAAATATAATCAATAGAGAAAAAGGAATATCTGAAATGCTGCCTTTCGGCTGTCTGAAGGGATTGAATTGGCAAAATTAGTGATTTTTGCCATATATGTATGGCATAATATTTAATTATCATGCCTTCATGGCCACTATACGCCAAGACCAACACATTCGCTGTACACAAAAACAAAAACTATTCATATGATATCAACAAAGCCTATTACATAATTGTACGTAAAGTGTACACACTGATCATGAGGTCTTTCAGTTTCAACATGACATTTTATCGTTGGGTTGATGTGTATAACACATATAAAGGGTTTTGCTCTTTTATAATATTTATGATGAATTAAATAATCAAGAAAAATTATTTTCACCACGTACCTGACTGGTAACTTCCTTTCTAATTAAGTTATTAGACATTATTATATAGGAGGGTTGGAATGAAATGGGGTGGAATAAGAAATTTGTAAGGGGACAAGGGATGAGCTGATATGTTTACAATCTGTCTTATCTGTTGTGCATGAAATAACGATTCAAATTGTGCGGATTAACTATCTATACTAAATGTTACTTGAAAAGTAAATGTTAACCATCACTACTATCGTTTTATTATAATTTCATCACTTTTGCTCAGTCCAGTACAAGACTCATGCGTTCGGAATTAATGGTAACTGTCGGCAGAAATGGAAAACAATAATTTTCATACAGACATGTAGACCTATTTGTCCTTGTCTAGTGGTTGTAATCGTACTCAGTATTGACAAATAAAAGATTATCTTATCTTATCTTATCTTAATAGAAATTGAATATATAAAAGGAGGATGATAGCTTATAAGTACAATTTATTGTTTTTATTGGTTTTCATTAAGTAATTTATTTCATATTCTTGTTTCGAAAGGCAGAGGATCTGCTAGGTTCAGTAGTTATCCATACATGGATGAATTATTATATAATTTGTAATAAGAGGAAGTATAATTGACAGTTGATTCATCTTGTGATCTTGTTATAGACCTTGACTTGTTTTCAGTCAAAGGGTTTTTTGTCTTTGTTAGTATGTACCTCATGATGTGACATTTTAAGGGATTCGGGTCCATCCTCTTTTCCAAGAGTAGACAATCTGCCTCACTGTGTGTTAGGGCTTTGTAAGATTCATTAATACTTATTAAGAATATCATTAGCATAGAGCTGTATTCTTCTTTCAAGAGGTTGTTTGTCAATATCTTTCATGTAGTGGGCCAAGGACAGAACCTTGTGGAACCCCTGCTTGAACTCTCAATTCATTCAAGTTTCCCTGATCAGTAATTACCTTTACAGTTTATTGATGGCCAGTAAACTAATTTATAAAGAATTCAATTTAATGCTCCGATAGAGTGTAATATTTCAATTGTTATAGGCCTTTTTATAGTTAGAAAACTAATGTACAAGCTGTACAAAAACAATATAATCATTTCGTATTGTTAAAGCTAAACACTATCTTCTAATATGTGTCAAACACTTTCGTGGCAGGTTGGAGTTTTCTAATTCCAAAGTGTTTCAAATGAGACTGAGTTGGTATGATGCAGGTGATTAGTGAGACCATACTTATAAAGAACTAGCAAAGTACCCGTCCTCTGGACGGTCCCCCTCTCTCCCACCACTTCTGCCTCTCCCTCTTTTCCCTCCGCCTCTTCTCTGTCTCTCATACCTGTTTTTCTCTCCCAACCCCATCTCCAATTCCCCCTTCTCCCTCCCCTCTTCCTCATGCTCCCCCTCCCAGCTTTCTCCCCCTCCCCTCTCTCCCTTCTCCTACATCCTTTACCTCCCCTCTTTTTTCCCTCCCCCCTCTCCAATACCCCAACCCTCTCCCTCCCCTCTTCTTTACTCTCCGACTCCTCTGCATGTAGTCGGGTCCCCCTGGAAGTGACGTAGTATCTCACAGGGGCTTTCCCAGGCTATAAATAGAGTGTGTAGATCCCAATTTAAAAAAGGCTTCAAAATCATATTTTCGCCCCAGATACCTTCGCAAACCACATATAATGTCCTCCAGACAGGGTCAACGGACCTGTACAGACCAAAGACAGATGGGGAGATCACAGATCACAGATTTGGAGATAAGTTATTAGGAATAGCAAGCATTGCATATTGTATATTCTTGTGTTGATTTTTCACATCTTGAAAGCATCCTTTTTAATGTCTATAACTATCATTCATTATTCAATCAGATTATATTGGTTTTAGACTCAAATAAACTAATGGCTTCTTCATTCGGAAGACTTAAAGCTGGCAGAACACAAGCCCCTAGCCCACCTCCAGTTCAGCAGTTTAATGTGCCAAGAACACTGTCAACTGTATAATCATAATTGTAAAATAAAGTCGGAGAAAGGAAAAAGTTCTTTGTAATTATGCCCTATGGCTGTTTGTTTGTGTGGTATTAACCGTTTGAACTCGGGTTCGCTACTTTAATGTTGTATACTTCGTCCACGAAAACATTGCTTATTTAATGTCCTTAATCATGCTTTTAAATAGCTTAATATAATTCGGATAATTGATACTAAATACAGCTGGGATACGTATACAGATCTGGATCAAATCTTAATGTTATAATTATGTATAGTCTGTAAAACTAGCGGCATTTGTGAACTTCAGGAGGGTGGTTTATCAAGGGCGCTCGGAGAATAAATTAGCTGTTATTGTGAAGCTCTCAGACTTATGTGGCAAACGCTTTTCCATTGTCCTACCGCTAGACTATTGTATTGACCACTGCACTAGAGGCTGGAGTTGCTCACATGTTGAGTTATTAGTCAAACTTTCGTGCGGAGGGAGGTCAAGAACACAAAGAAGTGTTGGCCAAATAACCTGCGACTGTTGATCCCTAGTGCACTAATCAACATAGCGTATATAAAATACTGCCAGTCTTGTTAGCACTGCATTGTGTTATGCACCAGGTTACTTCTCAAGCGTATATATAGAGAGACCTGTCTTCCTAAGCATAAGTAATTTTTATTATTTATGATAATGTAGAATGTAAAATGCTATTAATGGCAGATGGTATTCCGACAATGAAATTTTGATGGTGATTAAAAGAATATATAATATTTTCTCCCATGCATGCATCCACAAGCAGCACCAAGCCGAGCCAAACTTAAATTCACCAGTACTGTCTCGCATATAATTTATTCCACTTTTGATATGTTCATCCCATTCAATACTTGTATAGATCAATATACTCTGGATATTGGGAAGATGGCCAATGTCGCAAGCGATTGTTGACAAAACGTCAGTATCTCAATCTCAATAAAATGTTTATCAAATCAAATTAAATCAGATGTACTTTGCTATTATTTTCCATTGTAGCATCAATATTAGAACAACTCAGATTTAAATACGATGGGATATTCAATCATGTTTGTTGGACTGAGTAAAATAAGCACAGAAAAATCCTCCCCAACCTCCACTATAGCATTGAATATCACCCCTGACTCCGACTCAAGGTAATTGTGTACTAGTTTCCATAAGAACCATCGCAATTGCCATTGCTTGACCAGCCTATGTTCTGTTTTAGCATCTATTTACAAACTAAATAAAACACTACTTGGTGGGCAGCAACAGAAGTACATGAGCTCAACCTAAGAACTACATAATTATACATGTACCTCCGACACACGCCAACGGTGCCTTGCCTCTTTTATGGGCAATAATTGTTATGAT
The DNA here is from genome assembly GCA_942159475.1 of Sthenelais limicola. Taxonomy (NCBI): domain Eukaryota; kingdom Metazoa; phylum Annelida; class Polychaeta; order Phyllodocida; family Sigalionidae; genus Sthenelais; species Sthenelais limicola. The sequence goes on from OW804095.1 coordinate 130,115,067, forward strand.
AATAATAACAATCTTGATAACATATAGCATGTACATACACTGACTCTATTGAAAGAGGCACAGAGGGGAATAAAGTTTATGGCATATATAATATCTTTGTGTAGCACGCCTTTGTTAATTATGTGCAGCCCTATACTATAATAGTTGCGATCAATACGCTGTTGTATATACCATGTGCGCTTTAATGAGTGTGAATGGACATGTGCCGGGGTGACAGGGTTTATTCCCCTTGCGTCACAGGTCTCTGCTAATATTAGTTTTAGTTCTTGGCCATGTTATGTTTTCGGCAGTTTATGAAGTGTGCCCTCCTCATCTCATCACAAATCGCACACTTTGGTTGCTTCCAAGTTCAATTAATTCTCCCAAGTAATTGAGTTTCCAGAGACTTCGTGCTCAAGGTTTATTCCCTAAACCTATTTGTCTTCCCTGATGCATCTTCCATATGCCTCCAAGAACATTCTAGGCAAAACTCCACTGGGTATCTAAGAGGATGTATTAATCTCCCAGTCATCTAATATCCCTTGCACAGTTAGCTTAGAGTGTGCATGGACGGTGCTTCGATTAAGCTTTGAGCTGTATATGATGTGTTTGCTGTATACATTAATTTCCTGATCCATGTTACTTATATCACCTTGGGCATGCTGCTAATTATGGTACATTGGAAATATAAATCCTAATTTTTATTTTAGATCTCGTTCCACAAACATGTGTGATCCGATTGCTGGAGTGGAAGTTTATCGGCTGGATTATATGTGTGTATTTTTATCAAATATTCTAGAGATTCTAAATTTCGCACCTCCATATGGACTTTTAATTAGCATATTATGAGTTAGTTATTCATCACACATCATGGAAATAACAACAAATGTTTAAAAGAACGTCGTGAATTAATGCACGACTCAGTTTGCCTACTCAATGGAGGGTCTCTTAAATAAACTGCCCTCTTACTTTTATGGGAGTGGTTGTTTGCCATTTCCTGCCAATTGTTGTTTAGAATAATTTAGTTTTTTTTTCTGAGTCAGATTAGGAATATCAAGGCAATGTCTATCTCAATGAGGATTTATAAAATATACAACGTTTATATTACAAACAATTTATCATTGTAATATCAAATAAAATTTATTTTAAAAAAAGCTAGGCCTGAAACCTGTCAACTATCGTGATTGGAACAAGTAAGGGGTATCAGAATCTGTAAGGTTGTGTGCATGGGGTGTATTTATATGGCAACATGGTCATTGTTCTTATCTTCATAATCCATTGCCTCACGATCACAAAAGCAACCTATTGAAGATGATCGATAGGCCACTTAGTAACTATGTAACTCGCCAAAGATGGACACGATACAGACTTGCCATGTGGATCTCATGAAATGAGGATTACACACCTGTGTATTAAGGAGTCAAAATATACTCATGTACACATAGTTTCCACTGCTAAGATTTATAGATTTACATTAGCAGCATTTATTGATCCATGAATGCTAATTCCTCACACCAACATCTCGCTGGTGGCGAAGACCATGGTCGGTCACAAGACTGAAGAATTTACCTATTAACTTTTTATCACGGTCAACATTTTCTTTATCGCTATACATTAGCCGTGCAGAAATGGTGGTGCACTTCTGCGATTAAATCTGTGTGGAATGATGGCGAAATGTTGTTAGGTTGCCCGGTGGGGTTAAAAATATAGCAGCATTATTTTTTTAATTTAACGCGCTTGCGTAAGCTCATGAAAATACATACTTGGCCTGATCAACCAGAACGTACTCGAACTGTAGAATGTTTTCTCAGCGTAACCAGAGGTCAATCCTATGGCCATTGTCAAATAATCATGAGCGTAATTCTGTCTTTTCATTCATCATCGCTGGTGCATGTGTGCGGCAATGCTTTACCCCAAAACAAACTTTGATTATAGAATGTTGCATAGTCCATAATGGTAGTCAACGCTTTTCTACTCCAACCACACTTTCTCAAGTGTTGGGTACAAATATATGTTGTGCATTAGATCCTTAGATTTTTGTTTTTTCGATCCCATGCAAAGACCATTGGGCCCAGGTAAAATGCTTGCCCTGAATTTCCGATTGCACTTATATGGTCGCAATGTCTATCTGGTAAGATTAGACCGATTTTAGAACGGGTAGTTGAAGCAAATAAAATGGGGTTTCTATAGTTTATTCTCCACTGGTATATTGAATTGAATGCCACTTGTTTTCAATCGTTGTAGCAATTCTTTGCTAATTAATTGCTAAACCAGAAGAAGTAGGAACAGTTTTGATAAAAGGACTTTCCTTGTAGAATAAGAGAGAATATTACTATATCAAATAAACATTCTGTGAAAGTGACATTAAAGCTGGCCGCTTGAATCTGGAAATATTACTGGTCATAAAAATTAAATGATTTTGGTAGAGTAGAGCAACGCCCTCGGGGAAAGCAGGTGTTTCATGTAGCTGCAACTATAAAGCCTTATTGTTACCTTTTCCTGAGACTGTGTAGTGGTTTGTTAGGGTCTGAGTAGGCCCTTTCGGCTCCCCTCACTGGTCAAGATCCCCTTGTGCCAAATCCTACGCCCTTATCAACCCCATACAAGAAACATTAATACCAGTGAAAGAACAATAATAAGAGAAGAGCACTTTGTTCTGCACGGCCAATGTATCCTGTAAAGGCAGCAAGTGTTTTGCAGAATTGAGTGGCTTTCGATCAGGGGAATAGTCGGTTAATGTGAACTTAATATGGTTCATGAAGTTCCTGACATGGAAATATTACTAATTTAAAAATCAACCAAAACTTTGCGTAAATAACCTTAAGATAAAGCATAGATTATATTAATTAAAAAATAATTATGGGATTTCTGGGGGAACACTGATTAAATTTGAGGTATTCATTAAAGGGATAACACACAATTTCTAAATGTAAATTTGCTCTGTTTATTTATAGCAATCTCCACAGCTAATAGTCTATGAATACGTGTCCTGTGTTGTCCTGATTGGAGGTGTTACATACTACAGGCTATGCACTTCTGACATATATCAGTAGGCTTGGGTTTATTACTGGGTATATGATTGAGCCCTTTGTCTATGTTTCTCTCTACCGACGCCCAACCTCCATTTTGCTCTGGAGTGTATATCACGGTCTACCAATCAAGCCTAAACATACAGTCTTGGATACCAAAAGCTGTTTATATGAAACTATTGTCGTACTATTGACAATATATATATGTTCTTTACGATGTATATCATAAGAGTTGTTATGAAATGTTAGTAATTATTGTTCTTTGATTTTTTCCTATTGATATATTCATAATGGGAAAACCGATAAATGTAATAATAATGCTTATTTCGACCACAATAAATATATATCAAGTTTTAGGGAAACTACCAGGGAAACATCAAATCCGCGAGGATTAAATGTGGTCAAAATGCCTTTGAGATTTCCGTAATTGGTGTAAATATCAAAACTGTTACTCCCAGAAAAGGAAGTGATAAATATCGAAATACGAAAACAAATGCCACGCATATATGTATATAATAGTAATCACTGGCGTCAAATATACCTTAGATATAACGATTTCTATGTTTTAGTTTCTTCCCACTTTATTCTGCAATGACAATGAACTACATACATCAAAGAGATTTGATAAATGTACTATAGAGCAACTTGGAAATTCCAAACCGATTAAATTTCTGAGACACACGTGCTAGATACGGAACGCGTCTACACCAACTAATACAATCCATGTATTCAGTTTTTTCTAGAGAATTCCTCAGAACATGTTCTATGCTTTTCTTCCATTGGATTATATGTATTTTGCCATTCATAGTCCATGTCATTGTTGAAATTCTAGGTCTGACGAATATCACTTTAATGTATGGTAGAAACCAAATTATTGACAACCTATGACCAAGCATAACAGCAATTTCATCGCTGTTCTTTTCATCACTAACAATCCCCTCCATTATTGAAGTGAAAAATAATGTAAATTATTTACCAACGTTTTAACGTATATGGAAAATAGTTTGCCCCTTATTGAAGCACTTAGTTGGTTATTAATAGATGCAAAGCAGTGGAACAAAACTCGTTTGCGGTGTTGGAACATTTGTTGGTCGGTCTTTCTAGAATGCAATACAGTTCCATAGGATCTTCTATACAACACAGAATCTCAGTCTTTTATAAATATATAAACACTAGTTTGAATATTCAATCACAAGTTAGGAAAATATTTTTTCTGACTATCAATTCTTGCTCATGGCAAGGTACATGGAGTTAAAGTAAGCCTTAAAGCAGTAATTCGACTTCTCTGTACACATATTAATACAAATGATTAGTCTTTTTATCGATCTCCCATCTCCGCTCTTCAATTTTAATCTGTTAGGACACAGTCTTATTGCTTGCTATGGACCTACTTACTGATTGAGGACGGCTGATTGATATTCTCCTAGAAATTAAAAGATCCGCTGTTGCTGCACGCCCCAATGTCCTAACTAACGTGGCTTGCACAGGTGCTTTGCTAAAGTACTCCTTGCAGTGTGTGTCCGACACAGCGTTGTAGGGAACTAGTAAGGTGTCCTTGTACTTGGTTCGCTGTTTTTCCGTTAGGATCGCGTCGTTTACGAAGCTCTTCTCTTGCTCTTGAAGCCGTTCCGGAGGAGGCGAAGGTGGGCAGCGACGACGGGCGGAGAGTTTATTGAAGTTGGATTTCCGACGAATTGGTTCCTATGAGAGAAAGAGTAAATAGTAAAGTATAGGATAATGTAGTTGGTTTTGGAGTTGTTACATGCGAGGTGAGTATAGCAGTTTGGTGTCAATTGTAACACACTTTTGCGATTGCATAATGACTGATTACTCCATAATATTGACAGTTCGTGTTGGGAATGCATGGATCCCAAATGTACGGCATTATTGCATGCCTCTGTGAGCGCAGTTCAAACATTTAATTTGATGTCATTGACTTTATGTTGTGGGTTACCAAATATATAATATGTCGCTATTTATTAATGTATGTTGATCTGTTCTTATTGATCACCGTTGCATTCCATGTTCTCCTTTACATTTGGTTATAAAAATTGAATTATATGGCAGCGCATGAAATGCATATAATATATATATTTTTGTAATACTTTGGTCGAGAAAAATGTTTTTCTTTTTTGAAAGTTTAATCATTTAAAATCATGTCCTTATTTATTTTTTAAAGGCTATACAGGGCATATTTATAATATACTTAAGAACGGAAACTTACTCGTGGCTTATAGCTAACTATTTGAAAACCCCACAAAGCACGTTATGGGTGTTAATTATATGGGCTGGCTCGATACCAAGAAATCAGCACCATGCTATCAGATATTTTATTTACTTATTTATATCATAATGGTTCAGAAATAATCTGTACTATAATTTTCCCATTGGCAGCTCTACATGTATGTCTATTTGGCATAATTTTGATACCTTTCTTCTTGGCTATTGAATAAAAGTATGCCCTCAAAAACCTATAATTTCCCGGTAAGATATTCACTTACATGGGCAGAGGATGATGCCAATAACAATTATCAAAAATAATACCCCGGAGATATAGAGTAAGGGACCGGCGAATTTAACAAACATTCTGAGAATTGGTAACCCAATATGGTGGTCACCTAATTAGTGATCGGGAGGTTGTTCCCAACTGATTAAATGTGATGTGTTCCAGTAAAATGAGTCACAAGTCGCAAAATTGATATTTGTCAAAGTGTTTTTTCACAAGATCTGTTTATTGAAATGTTCTGATTTTCAGAGGGTCTAGCACTTTAATATAGTCATATGAATCCATGTAACAAATTTCGGGACATTGTATTAAATATATCCTTGCGTTTTGAAGGCCTTCGTATGGAGTATATTTAGTTACTTTACTAGTATTGGCCATCCAGAAACATTGCAAACTTTTTTTTTCAGAAATAAAGATATCAAACTGAAAATCCTTTTTAGGTATCACAGTGTTTACTATCATTGGAATCAGCTTGATCTCCTCATTTCAAATATGGCGATATTTCAAAATCCATATTTTGCGACTTATGACTCATTTTCCTAGAACGGATCACAAATGGTTTGAAGTATATGTACTATATGTAAGAAACGACCGGGTTTCTTTTAATAAAAATGTTTTGCGATTGATGATGTATATACAAAAGAAATATAAAAACAATAGATACCTGTCTCGGGTCGAAGTTCAGTGTTAAGTTCAGTATAGTTTTCGTCAATGGACTGTTAATATAGGAACGTGCAGCCCGGTCATTCAATGCATCGTACTTTGGTATGATGGGGATTTTCCTAGGTACGTTGTATGTCCATGTCTTTACCGCGTCGTTAATGAAGCCACTTTCTAGCTTCTTTAGAGACGCGTGATCTGTGACGTCATGACCTATACTCCCGGGTAGATTGCCTATTAGGTGGACCCCTGTACTTTTCAAAGCCAGAGGACTTCTGTACCATTGTCTCTCCATGAGTGTTTATTCCCTGTTCAAGAAGACATAAACACGTTTTGTCAGTTTTCGATGTGCACAGAAGTTTTGTATAAACATCTTCAAGGATGTTTGTTCTATATTTAAATGTGAAAGGACTGGTGAAGTTGAAGTGGTACATATTGATATTTCCGAATGTAACATCCGCCATAATTCCACAAATTGACTCCAAATGTATTAACTCGAGACCAAAGGTTTTGCCACTTAATACTGTAATTATACCACATGTACGACAAAATGAGTGGAAGAAATAGATAAAGTGGAGGTGTTGTGCAAGTGGACTACAATCGCACAGTATTCTTTTATTTAATAATTAACGCTTGCCTTGTTTGGTAGCGGATAGTTCACAGGACGAATTAGTTATGGTCGTGACGATATTCATCAATAAAACATATGTAATAATGTATAGTGGTTATTTACCAGAGTGGTCGATATCAAACAAACAACCCCTAGTATACATAAAGTATAATCCCATGGGGTTAAACCGGCCCCTTGTTACGTAAAAATATCCATAAGGATTTCCTTAGCCTAGATCTGTTACTCAGTGATACACCAAATATGTTTATGCCACGTTTCTTATAGAGTGCTTCAGACGAAAACATTTATAAATATTTCTAATGTTTTTCTAAAAGTGATTTTGAATCAAGATTGGAGATGGTTGAAATTTGGTTTATATTTGCTCACCATAATCAAGCAAGCAATATTTATTGGATTGTCACAAATCAAGATGATTTACACCCATGCTAGTACTTTGTTCTTTTTACCTTACAAATTTGTGTTTATTTGCAAGATGGCCTGAGAAACCAACCCCGAAATATCATTCGCATACATGCGCAGAGAATACAGTGTCATTCTCGAAGGTAGTCTCCATCGTAAGTAAATACCTCCAATATTGAAAAAAGAATGTGTTCTTTCACTTACCTTTATTGTCTTTATTCAAAATTCTTGCAATGGAAATCTAAGACGCGAAAAGGGTGATGCTAAAAGGTATTGTTCTTTCCTAGTTTTGCTCCTGCATTGTACAGTCCGAAATATAAATAATGCTGGGTGAATGAAGAGTGAATCTATGTACCGGTATATATTCTACCCTCGCTATATACAGTGCAACCCCAACAGTTTGCAGTTCTCGTGTAAGGGTGAGGGGTTGATCACAGGAAGTCCCTAACTGATGATAGCAGACGACTTATTCTGGCAGTCCCGCTAGTCGCAGCACGGTCAGCGCACGGCGCGCGAAACAAAGGGAATCTTTCACAGTTTTCCCAGTATTCGCTACTTCGTCATGTTCATTATGTCAACTATAAGCATTCAGATACACTCGCACGTGTTTTCACCCGATACATTTGTAACCAAAACAAACAACGTAGAAGTTACGAAAATATCATTATACATTTTACTGTAACCATGCGATGCGATATATCATTATTGGTTCAAACCATTGATGAACAGATGATCTATTTAGCGATATGCGCGGATTATCCCTTACAAACGATGCAAATTATAGCCTACCAACTCATACATAATAGGATGGGTATGCGATTAAGTATATACTATAACATGTTAAACAAATTAAGGGTTGCTGTGAAAGTGTTCACTTGACTGCCTGAAAGTAGTATGTATTATAATTATGATTGAGTGTTCAATAACATTTAAATTTAATAATGAACCAACCAACCTAGATACCCCACGACCCCCAGAAAGCAGTCCCAGAGTTCCGAGAATCTCGGGGGGATTTCAGTAATAAAGGATATGAATTCATGATGTTTAAAATCAGTGTATCCTTCTGTAATATCCTCTCATAAAATCGGACCCTGGTGATGCCATGATTTTCATTTAAAGGATATCGGTAGAATAAACCCCAATGTAAAAACCAAGGTAACCACGTGCACAATATCATGTATAATTGGCGATCCACTAAACACATATACTTATAATATGTAGCAAACAATATGTATGGGATTTATGATGGTTGGGACAAACATAGGAAGATATGCTATAGGAGAAATTGAAGCTTAATTCTTGTTATCAATAAAGATACAATTCATCCAAAGCTATGCTGAGGTATGCCATCGAAGCATGCCCACCAAGAAACCCGATATCACCTTGATATCGGCCCGATATCAGACACTCCATCGGCCCGATATCAGATCTGATATCGATCGATATCAGACTGCACCCTCAAATTCGGTCGGCCCGATATCAGATCTGATATCAGATCTGATATCGGGCCGATATCAGACCAATACTATTTCTGATATCAGTTTCTGATATTGAGCCGATATCATACCGATATTATTTCTGATATCAATTCTGATATCGAGCCGATATCATACCGATATAATTTCCGATATCAGTTCTGATATTGAGCCGATATCAGACCGATATCATTTCCGATATCAGTTCTGATATTGAGCCGATATCAGACCGATATCATTTCCGATATCAGTTCTGATATTGAGCCGATATCATACCGATATAATTTCTGATATCAGTTCTGATATTGAGCCGATATCATTTCTGATATCATTTCTGATATTGAGCCAATATCACACCGATATTATTTCTGATATCAGTTCTGATATTGAGCCGATATCATTTCTGATATCAGTTTCTGATATTGAGCCGATATCACACCGATACTATTTCTGATATCAGTTCTGATATTGAGCCGATATCACACCGATACTATTTCTGATATCAGTTCTGATATTGAGCTGATATCATACCAATACCATTTCTGATATCAGGAACTGAAATCAAACTGATGTCATGGGAGTATTTTTCCTGATATCAAGAACATCAGAATCTGGTAGATCTTTAATATCTGGGGATCTCTGATATCCATCTGATGTCAACTGATATAACACTTCTGATTTCATCAACCAATATAAGACAACTAAATAATGGAGATATTCGACTGATAATCTTGCAGTTTTTATTACATAATAAGCTTCATCCTAACTAGGAAAAGCACATGAACGTCTTTCATTTGGTTATTAGGTTCTTTATTTTCTGTGATTACACGAAAGTCTACAAGAGACAAGGAAATATCACATGACACATTACGGTAACAAATAATGACACATTATTAGCTAATGGACCACTGCTGGAAGTTCACCAGAAATATTTACAAGAACTTTGTATTACGAAATTTTGATAAACATTGATATAACTAGCCCTAAAAAATAAATGTCAGCTGAATATATTTGAACCTGACTGCCGATACCTAGAAGGTAGAAAAAGGCTATCTTTGTGTCATCAAAACTCTATAATAACCTATATTTGGTCAACCAGATAATGAAATCTGATCCCCAAATCTCTTAAAACTTCACTCTAAAAAATGTCATTTCCTAAACTGCCTGGACATCGCTTAAAATACCAATCTTGAGTGTAAAAATACTTCTTTTAACCCGATTGGACACACCCAAAATTTGTCCTATAGTCCTAAAACCTGTGTTTTTTACCCAAATATGATGCATAAATTTTGTCTGACTAGTCTCAGAAAACATGTCTAATCATGTGCGTAAAAACACCAAAAATTAATTAGAAAACGCTCTGACGTTTTCTGGCGTTAAAAACGTGTCACAAAAACGTTCTGAATTGACGCTCACAATAACATAAAATGTCCATATATACCTGGCGTTGAATACTGTATGAATATCCTTAATACAAGGTAAATTGTTTCACCTTAACCCTCTTATATACACGTTTACAAACCTGACACCAAAAACGCTTAAAATACTGACTGTAAAATTATATATCATTACAGCGTTACATAGAATTCCTCACCTGTCCATATATGATTGAACAAAAATATAATGCAATATTGTCCGTCTATGACTGAACGGAAAATTGAGATTAACCTCTGGATAACATAATTTTTAAAGTAATACAGTAATATTTAAAACTAAAATCCCTCTTAGGATTGTCAATTTCTCATACAAAAACCTGAGACGCCACCATTAGGAAACAATAGTATTATAATAATCCATGGTTCAGAGTTAATTTCTTGAATTACCAGTCTATAGCAAGATTTTCCTATTTAAGGTGTATTTTCTGGGAACATTGTAGTGGTCTGGGGTCCGTATATCCAATTTCTCCAGGTAATTTTCATGATTTAGTACTCTTGCTTTAAGTTTCACATATCTAGGTGTTGGTCATCTTAGGTTGAGGCCTTGATTAGGTGAGCTTCTGCTCATGGATGGGATGACCACTGTACCGCTCCCTGGTGTATTGGTGCTGTCTGATCCTGAGCTGGTGAAGTTGGGATCCTGTGCCATTGGACAGTGGTATTACGTAACAGGTCTTTCTGATGAAATAGTTGTCATACATCCTCAGGATTTAAGGCTGGTAAGTCCTGATTGTTCAGTTTCTCTACTCAAATGGCCATGAGGGAGGTAGGTTCATATGAGCATATTCCTGAGTATATTGCCATCGCTGATCAAACTCTGACCAAGTCCAAACAAGTGTTTGTGGATGCCCGCAGCTCCTCCATGATTAGTTGATTTGTTTCCAGCAGCTCTGGAAAGCATCCTATAAATAAGGCCAGGTCATGAATTAAACATTATTAACAAGGGACATAGTTATCACTTGACATTATCTACCATTATAGATCTAGTCCTTGTAATAAAATCAGAAACCATTGTATGAGGTATACAACATTTGTACATCTCAGATTGGTTTGTTAAGTTTACATGCCTAATATTACAGATGGAAACTATTTGCAAATCATGGAATAGAAAAAAGAAAATAACTCTGTTCCATTTGAGAAGGACAGTAAGTTTCTGTGCAGGCTGGTAAATGTCTGTATTCAGCAGCGAAATTGGTGGCAAAATTAATTTCTCACACTGCATGTCTAATCAAAAGTACATGTCATATCATATCAGTGCTTAATTTTCTTCATGCTGGATTTGCAAATATCTTGGAAATAAGAGTTGGAATAGAGTTAGTTGCAAGAATTACAAAAATTAGTTTTTTGGTATATTTGAATTGGTATACACACCCTCATATTTGATGCTTACAATTAATTACTGAGTTACAGGTAAGTATGCACCCACCCCATGTCACTTACAGTTTAAATGGTATCAAACTCCTGTAGATAATTTAATTTATAACATACCTTTGGAACAAATCCATGGTAGCAGGGCCTGTGGGCATGACTTGGGAGTTCACTACACAGTATCCACCTGTCCGCAGCTAGCAAGAAACGGTTGGGCATACTGTCTACTAATATCTGAAAGAAAACAATGTATTTATCAGTCAAACAGATGACTATATTTTCCAGTTCATAAAAGTAGATATTTTTTCAGCAAGAAGTAATTTAAGCAATATTGCTCATGGGCAATACACGGCTGACCTAGTTTTTGGTACACTGTGCATATATGCTTTCTGATCTTCTATAATTCCAGCTCTTCATTAATATTGTTTTCGGAGCAAATCAAGCTAAAGACATGATTATTTAACTATTTATTCCTCAAAATCGCTGTAGATCGTGTTAATCTAACTTAAGTTATGTGGGAGAGGTCAAATAAACACAGAACAACCCTTGGATTCTCAGTGTTGTGAATATTCACCGATGTTATTCAAGGACCAGTAGACCTGCGACTGGTCATAAATATCCACTCCTGCCTAATTCCAGATAGCTCTGTCTATGTATACACCATAATGTTGCAACTCTATGAATCAGGCATGTAAGCCAGATGTTAACCAACAAATGTTGGGGAAGTCTTTGTGTTAAAGTCAAACAATCGTCAATATTTTATAAGTTATGATTTTTGTATAATTAATATGGTAATCGTATTTGTCAATCTTAGGTTAAATAAAAATTTAAATAAAGTTAATGAAATATTATCACAAGCATGTTAATGTTACATATTCATATGGTCATTCACTATCACCCGGAACTTATGAAATTTTAATTTTCTGCGGGCGGCATTAGTAAAGATGATCATCAGCACATGTATAGATGCATCATACTCTACAATTACAGTATAAATGATTGGGTGGAGTCAAATTGTAAATTTATGTTACACAACAGCAGGCTCTATGTGATCTTTTGATAATATGGTGTATACAAATGAATATGGGTGACATTCTATTTATATGAAAATCATTTCTTCTTACTTTAATATGAAAAGTCACAAATAAACATACCAGTCAATTGCTCTTCATGGGTAAGGGCTCCAGGCGGTGAAACCATGGTTCCCTTGGCCAGTCTCTAGCTAGCCCTGTGCATTTGAACCTGCAAACAGTTAGAAGTTTTAATTTTCTTCCATCACAGTAATGTACAGTACCATGTCATCAGATGTTGGGTGCTACAAGAATACAATTTTACATAAATCATTGTTTGCATCTTAACTTCAATATAATGAAGGGATGTGAAGTAGGAGCGAGGCAGGAGGTACATACTGACATATATACCCTGTCCCATCCAGGTATTATCACTTAACCAATTATGATAAGAGCAGTTGGGACTTCCCCAACGACATACTTGGCTGTAACTGTTGAGTCTCTGGGTGCCAGTGGCACCCTACAAAATTGGAGTGTTAAACCCTTAAATACTTGAAATATATATCTGATACATTAATGCTCTGGGTAGGCCTATTCATTACAAATAGGCCTATACTAATCTAGAACATAGTTGAAATTCAGACAAACTTTCCCCAAATCAGGAGCTCAGTGATATGACTGTCACTTTAAGTTGATAGGACACCAACACCAGAGAATCAGCGATTTTTGTAAGGTGATTTTTATATTTTCAAGTTGTATTTCAATGTACGATTCCAACGTTTCGGTAATATTGAAAATCCGGGTTGAAAATACTTAGATGCTTTTAAAAGACCAAATGCTTTGGCTATCCTCTTTTCGTAGAAATGCAAGTAAGGTTCAGAACCCAAACCATGTTTGGAAAATAATTTCTGGCTAAGTATTCTGCACAGGGCAAAAAATCCTATTGTGTGAATTCTTTAGTATCATACTTTCATCTTGGCCTATTGCAGGTTTGAACTATTATTGTTTTCTAACAATTGATGGTTTGGAAAAAGTCAACGTTACGGGACATGTTTTAAAGCTAATAGGTAGGGTATCAAGGAATCATTAATGTCCTAATATTATGTTGGCATCCCAGGAACTATTATTTCATTGCGGTATTATACAATACAGGCGTGAGAATATTAGGGGTGCTTTCTGTAATAGTAGAGACCGTGTGCTCTCCGTGAAAGCTACCGGCCAGTGACGGCGGCTTGAGCGGCGGAATTATAGGGGCGCGAATTGACAAGCGCGTTTTAGAAGGGGCGCTAACGGTATCGGGTCGATCGGGACAAAAACCGATCGGGACAAAAACCAATCGGGACAAAAATTGCCGGGTCAATTGGGACAAAAAGTGGGACGATCGGGACAAAACATATTAATTAACCTAATTGGTATTTACAAGTCCCCGACTATGTCATAATTCCATTAATAGGTTGTTACAACAATGCTATTACACATGATGACTGGAAATCGTACATTTGTAGTGCAATTACCACGAATATATAATGTTTTATAGCTTTCCCCAGTGCGTCAAGTGTTTGTCCCAATTGACCCACCTTTTTTGTCCCGATCGTCCCGCAGAGTTGTGACACCTCTCTGACTTGGGATTACTTGCTGGGAGTTGGTGCGAACTTTAGCACTAAGGTGTGTAAAGATCAATGAAGGGGTGTCACCCTCCGCTCGCCTTCCAAAAAGCCTTATTCTTATTAACCCTATAAGGGCGAGAGGGTCTGTTAAGGGGTGGGGTAGTCTGTCAATTGTCCTTTATCGTGCTCGCACCGCGCATTATGAAAACGAAAAGATCTTTTTGATACTCCAAATATTAGTGAACTTATAGTCGTTCTAAGTTGCCTGCCTGCCTGTTAAATTTTGAGCTTAACTACTTAGCCTAAGAATAAGTGACTTTCTAAAAGGTGATAGACGAAGCTTAAACATATGGCTTAAACTTATTTCGACCACTGGTAGCCTGTTGAACTGGCCTCTCTGTGCGAGGCCAGTGGGTGCCTCATTAGAAAAAAGTGGGACGCCTAAAGCGATCCATTTCTACTCGTTATTTTGGTTGCAATTAGCTTTTACCTGGTAATCATAATCACATACCAAGTTCCATAAAGTTCCCTCAAGTGCTTCTAATGGTAATTCCTGATTTACTTTCTGAGTCAAGGGAGCCTAAGTTAACATTGGCCGCCATTATTTTGAACCTGTCTTAAAACGAGGCTTGATCGTGCGGGAGCATTCAATGATATAGTAGCCACACAAGGGTTTGTTATCCAGAATGGTCTGGAGGAAGGAATGCTCCCTCCTGCATCACAGAGTACGCATGCGCATACAGCAAAACGAATATGGCGGCCGATTCGAACGTCGTACCGCTTCGGGAATTAAAATAGGAAATCTATCCATAATACATCCATAGGCTTATATGAAAATGTGATAGAAATGTTATTAACAGTCATACGGGCAGTCATATCATTACATCGATACATTCATATACCGTAGTGGCCCGTTCATAAGCCCGGGCTTTTAATTCTTTAAAGGCCCCTTTTGGCCCGGCTTGTAATTGAGATAGGCTTCTATTCGAGATAGGCTTGTATTATTTTCGTGATGCATGCATTTTCAGTTTCAAGAGTACTAGAGAGTGACTCAATAGCAATTAAGCATGAACCATGTCATACCCATCGTAAATTAAATTAATATTTCAAAGGGAAATTGACTTTGGACATTATAATCATTATTAGACATAGAAAAACCAGACAGACCCGGCTAATATTTGAGACCCCCGGCTTATATTTGAGAGAGGCTTTTATTGTTTTAATGGGCCCCAAATACCCGGCCTGTATTCGAGATAGGCTTATAAACAGGTCCCGGCTTATAAACGGGCCACTACGGTAGGCCTATACCACAACAACGCTTGGTGAGTTGTTTCTCTATACACATTCTACCACTGTTGCAAACATAGGGCTCACTGTCCGTCGGGGAAATGGCACGGACGCGATTCTGTCTAGACCACTGGTGAACAACAGAATAGTGAATACAATTATTGGTGTTTGGTCATGGGACCCGCTAGCCACGGTACCCGGGTCACGGTACCCGCCGCCCTGGTCATGGTACCCGCCGCTGTACCTTGACCAGATAGAAAATAGTGAATATTATGACAATTCTGATTGTTGATAGGGGCCGTCCATTATTACGAAAACAAGCTCGATTTCGTTTGAATAATTTGATTTAAGTTTAATTAACCTCTATACTATCTCGAGCTGTCTGTCAAACAATAATTTGGTTTAGACTAACCTCTATATTATCTCGAGCAGATAGTTCTATATTATACTGTCTGTCACAATACATAACACATTTTCTCAGAATAATTAATACAATTAAATTGCAGGGTGGAAAACAGGAAAGGGGACAGTACTCGATTTTACGGACCAGTGGAATTAGCTGGAATTGGGAGGTACTGGGTCATACCATTTGGCTCTGGTCCGGTCCTACCAACTAGTCTAAATCATAAAGCGTTTGTTGTGACTTTTTTGACTTTCATAAGTCAACGTACCACCCTCCTTCTGTCACGCAACTGGTAGGTGTGAGGCTATCGGTGTTAATGCTGTTGTTAACACTCCCTGTGCGTATACTACCGTTAAATAGTTCAGTATGCAGATAACCTATGAAATCGCTAATGTAAGCGGCGGTTACTTCTGCAAAATTTTCATGTTAATTCTTTTGAAAATAAAACTGATTAAAAAAAAAACCCACACCAATCAACTTACGCCCTCCCTCACTCTCACTCTTAGCCTTCCCACCCACCCACAACCTATCTCTCATCATTACCATTCCTAACACCTAATTATATATCATTCATCTTAATTCAATTCTCAATTACACCAAATCTCATTTATCAATCTCAATTTTACTCCATTTTACCAATTTTTAATACATTTATACAACTTTATATTAAAAACCTTTTATTTTAAAAATCAAAATTTTTAATTTCCCAAGCCTGCCTTCAATGATCATTATTATTAAATTTGTCGCTTGCAACAATGATGACATTTTCATTTTTCAACATTTACTTTGTGCGACATAGTGGGTTGGGTCACATACACAGTCAGGCCATGACTTTTTTTCATGGCCCGACTAGATTTTCCATGGTCCGAATGTAATACCTCATAAACTGCCTACGGTACATTACATTGGGGGAGGGAGGGGAGGGGGGGGGGGCACCTTAGAAGGAAGATAAAAACGATTATATACATTTATTGAGAATCTAAATGAATTATTTCATTTTCTATCAAGCTCTGCCCCACGTTTTAAGAATCAAATGTAATTTTACCGCATAATTGACTTTCAGAAATCTGGAGATTTCTTGGGCCACATCAATGATCAAGTTAAAATGAAGTGAAGTTAAAATTTAGATAGATGTCATCGTCACTAGTCATATCCTATAACTTCTACCGCTACAATTTAATTATATAGCGTTTGGAACATGTTCTCACATCATTCTTTCCCAGTGCATTCACACATCATATATATAATATAGCCTCACACCTACCATTCGCGCAACCCTCTGAGAAGGAGGGTGGTACTCTGACTGTGGGCGGTACTTTGAGCCCCCTCATTTTCGGCCTGACTACAAGTTTTTTTTTCTTGAATGTATAGGTAATGATTTCTTGAAAGTCTAATATCAAGGAATTGTTAACTATTACCCGTTTCTTCCCCTTCTAGCTGTTGCTCTTTTATCTTCTTTTTATATCACAAAAATTAAATTAAATAAATCGTCGACGATTAGTCCCGCAAATTTACACATAGACAGGTAGAAATGACTGATCTTTCCAATTATGAACTTTGTTTCATTGTATTTGATGATATCTTGGTGAGAAGGACTTTGTAAATATAGCGGGTACCATGACCTGCTGTACGGGTACCGCGACTAGGGAAACGGGGACTGTGACCACCGGGTACCGTGAGGAGCGGGTACCGTGACTAGCATTCCAATTATTAATCATAGCTTGATACCTCGACCGTCCCTCCCCCTTCAGCGGCGGCAGGGGTAACACTTAGTTACGGCATTGGCTCCGTTTTTTTGGTCCCGAATCCGGGCTCAAAAAAGCACCCTCAATCTCCACCAAACGTTATGAGATTTGTAGCATCTACAGACACACATATCTCCTCTTAGACTCTCAAATGGCAACTTTCAACAATATCTAGAACTTGCTCCAGAAGGGAAAACGATCGGGCATGTCTGATCGGCGATGTGGCAACTGAACATAGCAACAGCAATACAGTAATAACCGTAAATAATGGCGTCGCATTCCATCGCGTAACGGGAGAGTTCTTCGAGCTATGAAGTAATGGTGTATAGCAAAAGAACCGCTAGACTGTCAGCATCGTGAAATATATTTATTTATCCGGATCTGTTCAGAACTCGCGGAACTACAGCCACTTAACCTAACCCTAAATAATGATAGAGTATTTTCAAATGAAAACATGTGTTGATGAGCGATAATCGGTGAATTTGGTGCTTTGACAATGTTTACATTTACATTTTTGGCTAGACTTTGGCTATCCTTATTTTTCACTTACCTGTCCGTTGATAATTCCATTAGGACTTCACAGAGGTCTTTAGGCATTCCCCCTTTCATTTCCTCCTTTTCAGTCGTGAATGGCTCTTGTAGGTGTAGATTTAGATCGATTCTGACTCCATGTCTTTTGAATAGATGTAGGCCTAGGCTATACAGTGCCGTGTGCAAGATGGCGCATATAAGTTTGGTACACTAGGTGGCAGCACAGGTTATGTAACAATACATTCAGACTTGCCGAGATCCGCGACGCCGGCAATCACCGATATCAGCGTGTCAGAATGAAATATATTTATTCTGACATGACAGATGGATTCTGTGCATATTTTTACCCCTTCACCTCGGTTTTGGAAAAGATCCTTTTAGAAATAAGGCTAAAATCGGGAGCAAAACAAAGACACCATTTACTGATTTAGACAGTGCTAAAAATGAATGATGAGCTATGATGCTTCATTATGTGTTCAGACAATACATACAGTAATAGACTTTTTAGAGCCACACAGGGTAGGAGGATAAAAAAAAATAAAAAAAATATATATGACAGGGCCTGCGAAATCCAGGCTTATATGGGCTAAATTTTCGATTTTGATCTTTTCACATTTCTGGAAGGAGTCCCAGGTTTAAGATTTCGAAATCTGTTTTCGAAATCTTTTTCTGACAATTATTGACAAAGTTATGGACTATTCTTTTACCATGGTAACAATAATGACATACATGCATTATTGTTACAAAACATGGAGGCTGTTTCCTAGAACAAGTAGGCCTAATTGAAATCCATGGTCCAAGAAACCAAGACTGAAGACATTCAGTTAGAGTCAGCAATTAATTCTATTTACACAAATGAATTGTATGAATTAGATACAATATTTTGACTTTACGATCCCTATTTTGACTTGATGATCAACTTTTGTGACTTTACGATCGGCTATTTCAACTTTAGGCCTACGATTGACTTTTCTGACCTTATGATTGACTATTTTGACTTAACAATTGACTATTTCAACTTTACAATAGACTATTCTGACTACGATTGACTATTTTGACTTACGATTGACTATTTTGATTTTACGATTGACTATTTTGACTTAACAATCAACTTTTGTGACTTTACAATTCACTATTTTGGTCTTTATGATTGACTTTTCTGACTTTACGATTGACTTTTCTAATTTTACGATTGACTATTTCGACTTAACAATTGACTATTTCAACTTTACGATAAACATTTCAGACTTTACGATTGACTATTTTGACTTTACAAGTGACTATTCTGACTCTCTGATTGACTATTTTGACATTACGATTGATTATTTTGACTTTTCGATTGACATTTCTGACTTAACGATTGACTATTTCAACTTAACAATTGACTATTTCAACTTTACGATAGACTTTTCGGACTTTACAATAGATTATTCTGACTACAATTGACTATTTTTTACTTTACAATTGACTATTTTGACTTAAAGATCAAAATCAGAAATAGTATATGGTATGATATCGGCTCAATATCAGAAACTGATATCAGAAATAGTGTTGGTATGATATCGGCTCAATATCAGAAACTGATATCAAAAATAGTATTGGTATGATATCGGCTCAATATCAGAACTGATATCAGAAATAGTATTGGTATGATATCGGCTCAATATCAGAAACTGATATCAGAAATAGTATTGGTATGATATCGGCTTAATATCAGAACTGATATCAGAAATAGTATTGGTATTATATCGGCTCAATATCAGAAGTGATATCAGAACTAGTATTGGAATGATATCGGCTCAATATCAGAAACTGATATCAGAAATAGTATCGGTAGGATATCGGCTCAATATCAGATCTAATATCAGAAATTATATCGGTCTGATATCGGCTCAATATCAGAACTGATATCAGAAATAGTATTGGTATGATATCGGCTCAATATCAGAAACTGATATCAGAAATAGTATTGGTCTGATATCGGCTCGATATCAGATCTGATATCAGAAATAGTATTGGTATGATATCGGCTCAATATCAGAACTGATATCAGAAATAGTATTGTTATGATATCGGCTCAATATTGGTCTGATATCGGCTCGATATCGTAAAGACGAAACCCTAGTATTCATCGCATACAGCCGACGACCGGAAGAGCCGGAAGCGCCCGGAGTTCGAGTATCCAGGGCGACGTTGTCACCTTCGTATAAAAGTGGGAGCCTCGTCGATGGAACATCACTCATCCGCGAGCCGCCGAGCAGTGCACATCGTCAGCAGATTTTGAATTCGGGCTTAATTTAAGCAGAATAACTGAACGATGTTGCGATTTTGCAACAGGTGTGAGATAAGACATAAGAAGCCTACTGGTAAAAAGTGTGTGAAGAGGAAACCTGTGAAATCGGTTGTCATTAGCGCAGAAATGGCTCAGAGCGGAGAGAAAATTCCTGAATCGACTATCGACAGTCAGATTGACATGTCAGGTCGTATGAGTGTGCTCGAAGGTATGGTGAGGGGCATAGCAGAATCAATCGCTACGAAAGCCACCAATGAAGAATCCAGCGACCAAATCGGGTGGGAGAAGAACAGATCGAGCAGATATGACGTTACTTCCCCCAGTGATTCGTCGAGTGAATCTCGATCAAGTTCGAGCTCATCGTCGAGGTCTTCCGTCCGCACAACGAGAAATCGTAGGAAGAGGAAGGACAAGAAAAATGACAAATTCAGCCATGAACACCATATGGAGAAGGGTGAAGTAGTTGAATCTTTTGACTCGTTGATCTTGATAACGTTAAAAACTTTGCAAATGTTTTACGCTCAGGGTAAAGATATTTCCGGGTTAATCAGCCATGCTATATTGATGTGCGACAAGGAGGTTTCTCATACGTATACCGCAAAGGCGTCTATTTCTTATGATAAAGCAGTGAGAGTTAGAGCAAAGAAATCGGGCCTATCCGCATTCGGCAAAATTAATCAGGAAGAAATGTTCAAGTGTTATAGCTATGAAAATACCAGACGGGCCCAACCCACTAAGGCTAATCCTAAGACCCGCTCCGCCACAGCGAAGGAAGGTTTTTGCTATCGATTCAATTCAGAAACGGGTTGTAACACGAAAAGCTGTATTTATTCCCATAAATGTTCACGCTGCCATACGGGGGAACACTCTGCAAAAGTTTGTACGAACCAGAAAGCAGCCAGTAAATAGGATCCGGGAAATCACGAGTTAATAATTCCATTTGTTGATCGAACGTTTACTAAGGACGCCATTTTGGTTAGCAACTCTCGCCAACCGCGAGATTTCTCACGTAAGGTCAGTGGGGGTCAGGGTCAAGGCTGCAACAAAGATGGCCGCGCCCAGGAACTAGACAACAAACAAGGTAATCGGGTTAACGAACTCGTGATTATTGAAGAATACAACCCGGAAAATAAGGAAAATGTCGCTAAAATCGTAAATAATATTGAAATAGAACATGTTAGTCCCGATCAACCAATTTTTGAAGCACCGTGTACACCGGGGGGAAGGATAATTCCTGTGTATCGTAAATGTGTTGATGGTTCTTGTACTTGTATTCATACGATCGACAATGTTAATACCCAACTAAAGCCATGCCGTTTTGCCGCTTATATGTTTTCATCCAGCCCAGAAGTTTCTACAGAGTGGTGGACAGTATTTACAGGCATCGTCGATGGTTTTAAAATTGTAGACGAGGATGTCCCAGGCTACGAATGCAAAAATTATTCCTCTATTCTGGACGACGAGGCCAAACACAAAATGGATGGAATCATATCTGCAGAATTAAATGAAGGCATGGTATCTTTAGCTTCTTCCAAACCTACATGTGTCCACGCAATGGGGGCTGTGTTCAAGCCGAATGGAGATATTCGCCCCATAACCGACTGTTCCCGCCCAGACATGAGGTCGGTAAACAATTTCTGTAGTTCATTATGCCATGATTTTGCATACAAAAATATCCAAGATGTCACAGATATTTTAGAACAATACGATTTTATGACCGTAGTCGACATAAAATCAGCCTATCGTTCGGTCCCCATCTCACCTCAACACAGGAGATTTATGGGATTTAGCTGGAAGTTACTTGAAAATGAACAATATTATGTGGATAATAGATTGTGTTTTGGCTCACGTTTGGGTCCCTACTATTTCAATCTTATATCTGATTTCGTCACCCACATTCTCAATGACAATTTTAAACTCAGGGTGATAAATTACCTCGATGACTATATTGCCCTATCTCATTCAAAAGAAGCATCAGTCGAGGCACAGGCCACCATTGTGAAATTATTACGATTTTTGGGCTTTTATATATCGTGGGGGAAGGTGACCCCCCCCAGCCAAGTATGTACTTACTTGGGTATTGAGATAGACTCTGCAGAGATGGTCCTTCGCCTCCCGATCAACAAGTTAAAGAAGCTCAAGGGAATTTTGTCTTCTCATGTTAATGCAAAGTACATTACGAAAAAAGCTTTAGAGAGTGTTAATGGTTTAATATCTCACTGCTCACAAGTGGTCCGAGGAGGTAGAACTTTCAGCAGGAGATGCTATGATTTGTATAAGGAGATGATACAAAAGAAGGTGAATCGCCTACCTATGTCCGAGATTATGCTTCAGGATCTCCAATGGTGGCTTAATTTCTCCAAGGTTTTTAATGGGGTCGCATATATTCAACACCCCATGTATGACCACCCTATGGTATCGGACGCATCAGGGAAAGGCTACGGTATTTATCTTCAGAATGACTGGATATGTGGTGCCTGGCACGAAGACTTGAAAAATGATTTAAATTCATCGTGTGAACATGTAGGTTTGTCCCCATCGGAAGCTAGTGTCGACTATTCTAACATTAACGTACTGGAACTCTGGCCATTATTATTAGGCCTCCAACGTTGGGCAAAAAAGCTTCGAGGAAAAACAATTTTAACCTTTGTCGATAATACCCAGGTTATGTACATGCTGAGGAATGGGTCCAGTTGTAATAAGACATGCATGCAATGGCTGCGAGAGATTTTCTGGATCTGTTTCATCTATGATATTGCCATACTACCGAAATACATCTCTACAAAAAACAATTTTGTGGCTGATACCCTTTCAAGAATGACTTATGTAACCACTCGTGCAAAATTATCTGAGATGCTTGCCGGTACATACCTATGTTGTTTTAATCTGTTAAATAATTATTCCATTAACAGATCTGAAATCGCTGGACCAGGAGACGGAGAACCTGATGCTAAAATCGCTGGCACCCTCCACTAGGAAGCTCCGGGCTGGGCAGTGGAATTGCTACATAAGGTTTTGTAATCAATTTAATATTCCCCCGATTCCTTGCGATATTACCACGATGTGTAGGTATATCGCTTTCTTGGGCAGATACATGAAGAGCTCGTCGGTGTCATCATATTTACAAGCCGTTTGCTTCTACCATTGGCTATACGGAATCTCAGCACCTTCAACGAGCGACAATCGTGTTAAATTAACTCTTAAAGGATTGTCCAAATCTTCGGGTGATTCTTCGTGTGGGAAAGACCCTCTACTTCCACACCATCTCAAGGAAATTGCAAAAATTATTAACTTTGATGATATACAAGATTTATCAGTGTTTGTAGCAATATTATTCATGTTTAGGACATTACTGAGAGTTTCTCACGTCACTAAATCCCCACATACTATGCTGTGGTCAGACATTAAATTCCATGGTTGGGGCATGGTAGTTCGTGTACGTTCCTCCAAGACTACCTCTTCTAAGGACAAACCAAGTTATATACCCGTTAATAAGCTAACAGACAGTAATATCTGCCCTGTGTATTGGCTTTTGCAATTGTTTAAACGTTTCAAGTTCTCGTTCAATGATCCAATCTTCCCCATGAAAGACAGTGCATTTTTAACTTACGGTTGCTTCTCCATGACTTTGAGAAAATTCCTATTTAAAGCTAATATTGTGGGGAATTATTCTTCTCATTCGCTGCGACGAGGATCAGCGACTCATATGGCATATTCCGGCTGTTCAGTGTCAGAAATCAAAGGCAGAGGCCTATGGAAATCAAACTGTGTGTTTAAATACATAACCCCCCCGATGGAAATCAAGAGACAGATGGATGAGAAGCTCACAAAACATTTATAACATGTGATCAACTTGCTCAGTTGCTCAGGGCTTGCCCACCTTTTCTGCTTTTATATTTCTCTCTATCTAGGTCTGGCGGTTTGGAGGATTAAACTATAATATTCCTGCCAGCCCGTCGTTATCGTTATTGCTTGGAGGGGTCGGGATGTGTAAAGACGAAACCCTAGTATTCATCGCATACAGCCGACGACCGGAAGAGCCGGAAGCGCCCGGAGTTCGAGTATCCAGGGCGACGTTGTCACCTTCGTATAAAAGTGGGAGCCTCGTCGATGGAACATCACTCATCCGCGAGCCGCCGAGCAGTGCACATCGTCAGCAGATTTTGAATTTTGAGAAAATGTATATTTATTATGGAGGATTAAACTATAATATTCCTGCCAGCCCGTCGTTATCGTTATTGCTTGGAGGGGTCGGGATGTAGATCTGATATCAGAAATAGTATTGGTATGATATCGGCTCAATATCAGAACTGATATCAGAAATAGTATTGTTATGATATCGGCTCAATATCAGAAACTGATATCAGAAATAGTATTGGTACGATATCGGCTCGATATCAGATCTGATATCAGAAATAATATTGGTATGATATCGGCTCAATATCAGAAACTGATATCAGAAATAGTATTGGTATGATATCGGCTCAATATCAGATCTGATATAGGGCCGATCGAAAATTCAAAGAATTTTGGGAAATATATTTAAGGAGAGCTTGAATTAGGTACATGAGAGGACAATCAAAGCATCCGCAAATACTTTCATTTTCATCAGAAATTGATATCAGAATGATATCCATCTGATATCAGATCTGATATGGAAAAAATTCTAAAATCTTTAAAAATTCCTATTTCAGCAAGAATTTGGGGAAATATATTTAAGGAGAGCTTGAATTAGGTACATGAGAGGACAATCAAAGCATCCGCAAATACTTTCATTTTCATCAGAAGTGATATCAGAATGATATCCATCTGATATCAGATCTGATATGGTAAAAATTCTAAAATCTTTAAAAAATCCTATTTCAGCAAGAATTTTGGAAAATATATTTAAGGAGAGCTTGAATTAGGTACATGAGAGGATAATCAAAGCATCTGCAGATAATTTTTTTTATATCAGAAATTGATATCAGCCTTATATCAGTCTGATATCAGAATCTGATATAAAAAAAATCTAAAATCTTTAAAAATTCTTATTTCAGCAAACTTTGAACAGAAGAGCTTGAAACCCCCTTTTTGCATGCATATTTTTTAGTATGTAAAAATTTCTTGCTCATTGGAATCTGATATCAGCCTGATATCAGCCTGATATCAGAATGACATGCCTATCTGATATCAGATCTGATATCAGATTCTGATATCGGGCTGATATCAGCTTTCTTGGTGGGTGCTTCTCATAAAATAACATTATTCTTTGCTTAAAACGAAACAATTATTAATTAAATCATTACGCTTGGATGTGAGAAATATTTGTCCTCATATAACATATGCTACTCGTCGGCACACCCAGGTGCGCCATTCAACATAAATATTTATAGCCCTCGTTAATCTAGCGAGTTGTAATGTAATAATCGCTCTAATCACTCGATTCCGCTGTCCTACTCCGCCTAACTCCTCACCCAACCACTGCTTATATAGCACCCTAACATGAGCAGGCCACATCAATGATAATCCACCTTAATCTCCCTATAATCCAGATAGTATACTTAAACAATCATTTAGTCTTCTATGATCCAACCATGAGGTAAAGTTATGGACTGTTTTATTGTAGATACAATTTGTTTCTACAAAATAATAGCCCAGACTGGGGAGATTATGACTCGCTGACAGGGCACTAGCCAAATAAAGTAAAACAAACAACAAAACAAACAAACAGACTACCTGCTTTTTATCATTACTGGCCAGATTAAGGGAAACAACTAAATAAGTATCATATACTTCTCTTATCACTGAATCTTTTACGACAGCAAACACAACATAGTTGCCTTTTTAAATGTTTGACGCTGAATATCCCATAATGTGTTTACCATAAACAAATAATTATATAAAGCAGCCAATCGATTCCTAAAGTGCTATCCGCAGGTTCATGTAAATAAGAACCAAGCGTGATACACGTACCTGACACTCTTAATGCATTTCTTTTTCCTTCACTTGTATTGATAATGTTCGTGGCAATGTAAAACAATGTTGAAAATGGACACACATTATGTATATAACAGCAAATACAATAACATTGGAGAGGTTTGTCTCATTAGCTAATTATGTGTCTGAACACAATGTTGGTGCTGAATGAAGTATGCTAAGTATGTGTTTCACCATAAACAAATGATAAAAAACAACCAATTGGTTCCTGGAAGGGAATCGGCAGCCACATGTGCCCTTATACCCCACATTCCATTAGCTCAAGCCATATCCACAAAACGTGGACAAACTTAAATCTACCATTAGATAGTATCGAAGGAAAGCTTAAGTCAATCAATGCTCACCGTAAGGCACAAAGAGTTTTCTTCATCAGGGTATGATCCACGTTCGGAAATCCAAAGCCCCCTGCTGGAGAAAGGGTGAATACAAATATATAATGCTTATAAATGAGTGGCCAACATATCTTATTCCGATATGAAAAGCGTGCGTTTCTCTCTACAGTTGACCCAAGTAATCTTCATTCGGGGAAGCCAAAGTGGTAATGTCTTCATAGATCATTGCATGATATCTAGGTCTAGTCCTTCCACAAATAAGCAATTCAGGTTCTGCCAACCCACACATATGCGTTTTATGATTTTCAAAGAAAAGATTTAAAATCTACATGACAATAAAAAAAAATGGATATTGGTATTAACAGCAGAAAGTTCTCAAATGCATTACGTGCGCAGAGTATTAAATGTCGCATCTCGGATAAATGAAAATCCGTGGATTTGATTTGATTTGAAGAATATTCTAATTGGATCAATTGTTTTAATACATTCTTTGATCGAAGTATGAGTCAGTAATATGCATAATACTCATGCATATACTCATGCATATACTCATCCTCACATAATGAGTATTCTCGTGCAAAGGCAGCAACACCTTGTAGCATAGACCTATAGAAGTCTAACTAAGGATTAGAAGTTTTAGAAAGTTCTGATCTGTCACGTGGTGTTGGTAATCCGGCTAGGTTAGTGGTCGTTGCGACCATATTTTAAGTAAACACGGAGCGAGATCTGTTCAAAAACTGTGATTCAACAATGACTCCAATTCTCAAATGGAATGGCATGTATTATTTCCCTAGAACGAAGCCACGTGTTCTCTCACCATCAGCTGTCCTCTGTTTATGCACGGTCCGCCTAGCTGAGGTACTTGGATCTGATGGATAACAGGCATTTCCTCTTTACCATGCACGATTTATATTTCTTTTTATAATATTGTGATATTTAAAATTTTGAAATAACACCATTACCTTTTTAACATTGTTTTTATTTTCGATAAATGTGCACAACCTAATCTCGTTCATGAGAACGGTTTTTGTCGTTCTATTACAGTAATGGGTTCATAAATTATTAATATGTACATGTAACAAAAATAGAGACATGTTTTATGACTGGATTTTGATCAAACTTAAAATTACAAGTTAGTTTGAGAGGGTTGTGGTTGAAGTAATGACACGATGAAATGAAATGATCTGGTAATATTGCAGCCTATACCCTAATGTCTGTAAGGCGGGGTGACTGTAACAATTTTTATACCTTTAGTCACCCAACCTACTAATGATAATCCTTTCAGCAAACCTTTAAATTCCAAAAGGTCACTTATGGATCTTATATCAGCGTATTAAAATATCAGCGTGTACTTCAGTCAGCGTGTACTTCAGTACTTCAGATTCTTGCAATAGAAATGTTCTGTCCCTCTCAGTTTTTGGAATAAAAACATTCAAGACAGGTGCAGCATTTTGCCTCATATTTCCGTCATTTATCAGTTATCACAACTATGTAGGGTACATTCGAATGGGCCATTTTTTCTGGATAGAATGTATTTTATCTATGATGTTCATAGTTTTTGTTACTTGATGGAGATCTACAACAGCTGTAAGTGTAAGTCTATGTACGTAACATTGGCGGCTATTCGTAACGCTCTGTTTTGTAATTTCTGCAAAACTAATAGTTTTCCTTGAGTTAGAAAGCACAGAACACACGTGGCTTCGTCAAATATTGAGATTATTTTCCACTTGGCTGTGTTGTTATCAAGATTCGGTCTAGTTTTATTGAAAAATATATCTTATGATTTGTTTGTCGTTTGAGAGATTCGTTATTGTGATTATAAGTAAAGCTATTTAGACCTTTTCAAGAACAAAAGGGCTTCATTATTAAATCAAATGATATCTTTCGACCAAAGGCAACGCCCCTGGCAGTTTAGGACAGGGCTCAAGAAGAATTTATAATAATTCTAGTGAGGAAATTCTCACTGGTTGAAGCCATGCGCTAGCTCCTGTTTCTTTTCAAAACATCATACTATCTGCCAGATCCATTAGAATACAGGCATTTGTAGGTGGAGTATCTATACCTCTACTGTCCCGGGAATGGCTGGTTATACTGGCTGAGGCTTTTTTAGCCATATACACATACTCGGAATTCAATATTTCAACTACAGAAAAATAGTAGAGTAAAAAATGTTGAACAAAATATGACATCATTATATGAAAGAATGTGAATATAATTTATGGAGCGTTAGTATCATAAATGTGAGGAGACTATACTGTAAAAGCTACGAATAAGCTACTGAGGAAAAGAGGTACATAAAGGCGCAGACGCACTGGTCATAAAGTGAGGTTCGCAACTGATATTTGACTGGTATCACTGCAAAATAGTGGCTGATATTTTTGTTTAAATGATTCTATATATATGTATCTTTTATTCTGGCTGCTTTAGTTCAACATCTCTCTCCGATAGTGGCCTTGGTTTTGAGTATGGCAAGAAAACTGCAAACTAATGAAAAAGGTTAGAAACTGTTTTCTTCCGATGGACTAAGGTAAAAAAGGAAGATTGTATGCAGCGATATTTAGAATCAACTTTTCTCATAGATAAAGCAACTATGGATCAATGAAAAAATGTTATAGACTGATGTTGTTTTGGTGATAACATACTCTTTCATCATCACATACCACCGGGGCCTTTTTTCTAGGGGAACATCTTGGAAGTATAAAAGAAACATATTCTGTAAATAAACACGATAAGACTTTCTTTTTATGGGACTGAATGCACAAAATCTCCTAATCGTTACAAGATGCAAACCTTTATTTCAATTCAATTCAATTCAACAAGTTATTTATTTGCATCTAATAGTATACGAAAAGGAGACATACATCTGAGAGATGACTTCTTTAATGCGAATATTGTTGATTGTACATTACCCGAATATGTTGGGCAGACCTGTATTTTGGACAGTTGATTAACATCATAAAAAGTGTGAATTGGTACAAATATGTGACACTCAAATTGACACTCAACCTGATCTACGATTAACCCTCGGACTTAAATCATTCGGTTACAGCAAAAGTGTAACTATGCTTGGAATGAGCTGTCACTGTGGCTCAAGAACACAGACACGAGTAAGACCTTCAAATCCAAACAAAATATCTGTTTTACGAAACTCATGAATAAGAAAATTCAAAATTTTCCGTTCCAGAGCAATATGAAATCCTGGTTTATCTAATTTTTAACATTGTTTTAATGGTTCGCAGACAAATTAGAGATACGAATATATTTAGATCGAATGAAACGCCATCTAACTTGCAATCTCATTTGATTGCAATAACTAGCATTGGCATCCCGTTTCTCACAACACGGAGACGTTCTGAATTGTTCCAAGTCGGTTGTTTTTTAAAGATTTTATTTCCACTGGGAGTTACACTTCCTGAAGGGGCAGGATTTTCTAGTGTCCCCAGCAGGTTATTAAAGCAGTAGAAAATTTACAGATGAAAGGAAGAGTAATTAACCAGTAGTGAGAAGGATTCATAGATAGATTATCAATTATCTATTATAAGTATGCAGGAATAGCCACTGATGGGGGTCTGACCTACAATAATTGAAAAGCATAGTATTGTTATCATTCAATATATATATAAGGGTTCATGTAGGTAGGTAGGGACAACCACTGCTGAGTTCTAATGCAACAGACCCCAGCCGGTCGTTAACCTCTAAACGTCCAAACTGCCAATTTGATGCATATAGTATGCCACTCCTACGAAATAGTTCCTAAATATCTACACTGTACCCTAGTGGTGTGATGATCTTTGATCTATCTATCTATGGTACGCTATACCCTGATCTATATATTATGCTACTAGGGTTAATGCATGTCATGCAATAGATATATACTCATATTATACACATCATATACACTCCTAAGAACTGGTTGGCCCATTAAGGACGGCATGCAGTGCTGAAAAGGGGTTCTTTTCTGAATTTTCCCTTTTTGATTACAAGCATCAAGCTTTTTAAAAGTGAAAGAAATATTAGGATTCTCCAAACAATAGTGAAGTTATAAGTCTTTCAAAGTTGCCCACCAGTCATATTGATGACCTTTTGCTTAGGCTGAGTAAATTCTTTAAAAGAAGGTAAGCCATAGTGATGACCATAATTATAGTGAAACGAAATCAGGACACTGTCTCAGAAGGTTTTTTCACCATTTTTCTGTAACAAATCCGATTTGTATGGAGTAAATTGCAGGTAAATCTACATTTTCTGTTTTTCATGTGACATGGTGCAGTTTAGAATGTTCCTGTTTTGACGTCACCATAGCAACCCTTTCCCAAATGTAGCTTTTTTTTCAATTTGAAAACAAGTGGTTTGGTTGCCATGAAAACCTAAAGCAACCATTTTCAACTTTCCTCAACTTGTACAACCATTCATTTCATTCCGCATGAAAAACTGAATATAATAATAACTCACCTGAATGGGTTAATGTCGAAAACAATAAGTTGATCGATAATTACTGCTTAAATATACACTACCAAGTAGCATAGTAGGAGGTGAGCCATCTCCGAACCCTGATTCAAACTGACAGCCCTTCTTTGAAGTTCTAGGTGGGCTGATTTAACTGCCTTGCGGAAACGAATAGTTTTTTGGCCGATGTTGATAGTATTTTCACTGCACTCTACATGTGAAGGGGCGGTAGTATAAGTTAAGAGATATCTTGCAGCACTCTTAGGGGAAGATCCACCTTAAGCCACCAGGTGTTTTAGCAGTGTTTTCAATTCCCTGCATTCTTTTTACCCCCTGCTTCTCACTCTCAGGCCAATGAACCAGCTTTACACGGGGCGGCGCTTGATATCAGTTAGCACCATGGCTTGGTGGAGCTTAGCCGTCCTTCTCCTCCTCACTGGGGTCCATCCGCTCAAAGCTGGTATGTAAATTATATTTCATGATCGTTAGAATTACTAGATAGGTGATGCGAACATGTTTAAAATGTTACATAGTTAACCTTGATATTGTGCTTTATCCAGAATGTATATCCATGCTTTTACAAGCCTGTATTCATTGGTACAGATTTAGATCATGATCATTATTGGTATAGTCTATGCATCATGATTGTTTCATTGGAATAAGCTGAGACATTGCAACCACCCATATCGTTATGACATATAAATAGTTAGAGAATAAGCACCGATCGGGAACTAAATAAATACTAAAGGATCTTCCAATGGAAAGTACAGAACTCCAATAAGATGTTTTTCCTAAGACTTCTTACAAGTAGGCTATGTTGAAAAACCTATAACCGCTAGCGGAAAAAAGAAAGGTATCCCTAGAGACCCTTGTCCCAGCAGCTAAAATAAGAAAGGTATATCCTTTGAGACCCTTGTACACAGGCTAAGTCTTTCGTGTTGTTGAAAAGTGCCAAGATAACACATATCACTCACCTCCGCAATCGGGCCTGTCAGAACAAAACATAGATTGTACGAGGAACGTGAGAAGGAACACCTTTGATAAAGACTATAGACATAGTAATTTCCATGTAAAATAATGTAATAAAAGTATAAATATAGTATGTCTATTACCTCAGAACCGAAATATCATCCCTGAAAACATATTATAGGACCGCGAGGTACTGCCTATGTTGCCTTTGGGATGAGAATCATCAGTGCTGTTTTTGGAACGGGTATGGCAGATCTCCCCCACTTTACCCAAGGCAATGCAATTCCCTAGCCATTCAGTAATGCGCCATCACTCTTGCCTCGTAATTATGCTAGAGATGATAACAAATGTAGAGGATGCATATCCATATGATATGGGCCTCAACAACGTCGCTCTTACACAGTTACTCATTTTACACGGTAATAATAATTAATAATTAATTTTAATAACGGTAACGTTGTCAAATGGAACAATGCCACCAAGGCTTTCCCGGAGGCCCTAAAAAACAGAGGGAACAAATCGATTTCTAGAGATAAAACTACTAACGTATACATGCATTGATCTGAATTATACAGGCTATCCCCTATCACATCCATGATTCCTTCAAATAGAAGCTATCGGCATTTATGGAATAATATTTTCAACACTTAATCAGATATGTAATGTGTAGTTATGTGTAGGGCGAACGTATTTCTCATGGCACAATCAATCATAATAATAACGAACATATTACTTTTGATGACCATCTGGATTTGTCCGGTCACAAGCAGCTATCATGAAAGCATTCTTGTTTGGGGGTACAAATATAGTACAACAATAATCTGGCTAATTATTGTATTAAAGGACGGAAAACGTATATTGTTGATCCAAGTAACTACAATTAGATGCTCTTTTTATGGGACTGGACGAGTTGTGACCCCGTACGAAAACCATTTTCGCCCGAAAATAAACACAAGCTTAGTACTGCCAACCCAAGCTCTGGTCCAGAGAAACTATATGTCCTAGAACCCCATTTAACTCACTTTTCTCACTTCATTCGATCTTAGCCCCTCTAATTTTATCACAAATTCAAAGGGGATGATATCAACAACTACATATGTGAGTTTAAAAGAAAACTGAGCCCCAGATGTGGAGATATTAGTGAAACTTTTAAAAACATGACCCGAAAATGAGATAATTGTTGTAAAAAAGGCTATCTGCTCTGGAACTCAAACTGTCCCAATGTCCCATTCAGAAGTCTAAAGCTCTATCTACTTGAACAATTAGACTGGCAATTGGCAACACATAAACACTATGCCTAGGCATTGATTCATGTCATTTCAGGTTTACTTTAATCCCCCTTTACCTCATGGTGATTGAGGAGAATGGGGAAAATAAATTATTTATGAAGGTCCCTGTGTTAGTTGCAGGCGATTCAATAATTCAAATTTATTATAAAAGTATATCTTGCATCTCCAATCTATTTCTATAATATGCCAATCGGGAATGTCTAGGTCTGCACACATTCTGGATGCACACAACTTTATATGCACATTATACACACTGTTGTTGAATGTACACTATCCGAATATGTTGGTCAGACCTGTACTTTGGACAGTTGATTACTACCATGAGAAGTGAATTTATGAAGGGCAGAGGCTAAATGCGCTTGCATCCCAAAAACACACTTTGTTGGTTGATTTATTGGGCACCAACAGGGTAGTTCGTCGATGTACCAGCTACCGACGGCTCTCTCACTGCACACTATGACGTTCAAAGAGCTATGCGTATTGTGCGTATATATATTGTGTGCTACACATGTGTGTTTTACGTTTACATTTTCGTGTAACAAATATAAATAGAATTGTAGCTGTTTAAATTACTAACGTATTGATGGTGTACTATTACATATATTTAGTTAATAGATAAACAATAGACATAAACCAGATTCACTACAATATTATATTTATTTGAGAAACGTGGAGAAATATAGAAATGGCACTTGTTCAACTTGACGTGTTTGACGTTTGGCGTTTTAACATTATCGTTTTTTGGACACAATTTGTGACCACCAGTAGAGCTTCGTACATCGATTTGTCAACATTCAATAACTGTAAAGAATAAAAAGGCTCTGAATTTAGCTCTGAGGGACCAATCAGACTATACCATTCTCTACAAACTCCTTCTAATATCATATACTTTACTCTTGAGCTTTATTTTACATTTTACATTTTCCCTAACCGTGTTCTGTGTAGTATGTCATTTCTCCATTTTAAGTAGCATGTCCCACACATGCACAAATACAGACAGAAGTCAATTCACAAATATCAAAACCTATTGATATTTCCGTGCTGACCAATTCATATGCATGCAATGGAATTTATTTTAGTAACAGACAACGTGATTTGTTGGAAAGTTTTGTAGCAAATTTTCCGAGCGCGTCCAAATATGCGTACTGTCTGGTTCTTGGTTGAAATATGATATTGATATTTTCTGATTGGTGCCTATAATTATGACGGAGAAATGAGATTGATATGGGCTTGTGTATGGTTGTAGCGATGACTTGAGACTCTAGAGAGGGAGTTCGGTATTGCAATGGTTAATACACCACTACAGGAAAGGAACGATACAAATGGGAAGCACGTACATACATACAGCTTATATTTGAGAATGCATACCGACCATTCTCTTAGAGAAGACCCTAACCGGTCAGAACCCCTCTGAGGACCGACCATACATGTATTTTCAATAAGAGCATTGGATATGCGTCTGTTGATGGGCACCCTGGTGTAATCTACGGCCAATGAAGTAATGGAAGTGATTTCTTTCCATTACAAACTTCTCATTATCTCATGTCACGGGTCTACTTAAGCTATGCGGTTGAAGTGGATTGTTGGAAACAATTCCTTGTCAGAAATGGATAAAACCTCGGGGATTATGCGAGTATCATAGTGTTCTTTGATATAATGATGCTTAATTTATCAATCATGCAGAGATCGATTCAATCAAGAGTTGTCCTGCATTAAAAGGAAGTTAAAACTCCACTAATATATTACACTAAGTACTCTAAGGAATAGTATGTATATTACTGTCACCTAGGCAAAGATGATATCCATAAGTTGTTGGCTTTTCTAATTAAATCAGTAGTTTGAAATCTCTTGAAACTCTTTCAGCTTAATCATACAGGATAGACCACGGACCTGTATGGCGATACTTGAAGTACAGAGCATCAGCATTGCGTTTGAAAGTTGAAATATATAATTATATAACATATTGGGTTGTGGGTTGTAGGGTTGTAACCGCTAAAGTTCTCTTAATTGGTTGGTGAACCCATCCTTTTCAGAATAATTGTCCCCACAACCACACATTATATTTAAATTATATTGAATTATGTATTCACAAGGAAGCCTTTACTGTGGTTTGCCCTAATACTATAGGAATGCACAGTATTTGTTAAGGCATTATACACCATTTTTTTACAGTGAGTAATATGGGTCGAAACACTCAATGACGGCCGAGGTCGTTGGCGATGCAGCAGCAAAACAACTATTCTGTTTTCAAAATAAAAATATAAAAAGCAATATAAATCGTCCAGAACATCCCATAAGGATAAACCTATATTACATGATCGAAACTTATATAATAATCTAAATAATGATAACAACAGAGAACTCATATAATTTCAGGCAAGCCATCCTACTTAGCTGAAGGTATGGGCCATCATCAAAGGAATGAAAATTCCTCTTACTCCCGTTTGCAGCATGATCTCCTGAAGAATTATGATCCGCTCGCCATACCTGTTTCATGCCACGGGAATATTGTTAACATAACCTTATCCTATTTGGTATTCCAACTTGTTCTGATGGTGAGTATTAATTATTTCGTTCACTGCTCTTTTATTCTGAGGTCTTTAATTAATCTAAATATTTGTCAGTTGAAGATTCACAGATCAGAATATCAGCCAATATGGGCCCTGTTTCAAAATCAGGGACATAGGAATTAAGTATAAAAACATCCCATCCCATATTAGGTAAAGATAAAATAAAATACTCTGTAAGCGGGTATCCCAGGTTGTACATAACAAAACGTTAAAGCTGCTTTCCCTAGTATTAATATTGGATGGTTCTTTCGAAATTACATTGAGATTAGTTCCCAAACTCACTATTATTGATCTCTTACATAATGGAAAGTTCAATAAATATCTAAATTCAGTGATTTAGGAACTGACCAGATCGTGGTCAAGTAAAAGCCAAGACATCTTTGCAATCAATTACTCTACCTAACAGCCAAATTTCAGAATTATAAGTAATATACCTCCCAACTTATTGTACCATTTGTTGTCCCACGATTGTCTCATCATCATTAACAGTATCTGAAACCATGGTTACACCCCAAAGTCATATCTAATAGGCATTTTATGCATCAATGTGACATTTTACTTATTGCTCATTATGAATGTGTATTCTTTAAAAAGCCTGTATTACAGAAGACTCTCAATAAAAAGCCACCTCACCCATTTCAAGTCTGAAATGGACCCTGACATGGCCCATTCTTTACATTGAGTGCGAATAAGAACATGACATTGAACTTGGAATAATGACCTTGACCTTTCATCCAGGTCAATTGCATCAATATATTTGTTGTCCCATCAAATATTCTATAAATGAACAAAATTCCAGAATTCTAAGTAAAATATCCTTTGAACTATACAACTTTTTGTTATCCCATCAATTCTTCCCTATTTTCCAGAACGGTTGCCATGGCAACAGCCAAAAATTCAAATCTAATAAGGATATTAGGAATGAAAATGAAAGTATGCTTCATATTCAATATTTATCCTCTGTAAACAGTGGCTCTCAATAAGAAATATTTCTGAGGACGAGCATCCATATCTGGCGTACCCCTATTTTTTCCCTCTTTATGGCAACACAAGGTATGCCGTTTTTTCCTAGTTTGACATGACATTGACCTTGGAAAAATGGCCTTGACCTTTCATCAAAGGTCAATTGCTAGAATATATTTGTTGTCCCATTAAGTATTCTATAAGTGAGCAAAATTCCAGAATTCTAAGTAAAATATGCTTTGAACTATTCAACCTTTTGTTATCCCATGAATTTTTACCCGATTTCCAGAATGGTTGCCATGGCAACAAAAAAAAAAGATATTTAATTAGAATATTAGGAATGAAATTGGAAATATACTTCATATTCAACATATACCCACTGATAATGGTCATTCTCCCCAAGAATATTTTCTTGGAAGGGCATCTATATTTGGCTAACTCATATTACTGGCCTCCTTGATGGCAACAGGAGCTATGCATTTTTTTCATAGTTTTCTAGTTGCTATGGTAATTGTATTGCACCTTAGCAACTTTTAGTAGGCGAATCTCTTACTAATGATACTTTGGCAATTTTCTAGAATCAAATTATACAGATAGAGCAATAAATTACCTACTGAGGGTGGAATATGTTTGAGGGGAAATGGCATTTTGTGGGCCTTTTCTGGGTTTGACCTTGATAAATGTGACCTTGACCTTGATCAAAGGTCAAATGTCATAAAAATTTTGTCATGTGCAATTTGGATGTCAATATATTCCCAAAATATCAAAGTATTCACACTGCTCATCTCTGACTGAGGTTCATTTGAGTAATTTTACCTCAGAATTTCCATTTTTTGCTTCTGTTGCCATGGAAACCATAGAATAAACAAAATGCCAGAATGACAACAATGGTTTTCTTATGGGCCAGTATGAATGCTATATGGTGGTATGTGTTGTCAAGCTCTAACCAAAATGTTTAGCAACACCCCCATTTTGGGCCTTGTGCTCCCTGACTAAAGCTATTTTTTGTTTTGGAATTGGCACTAGTTAACAACAGGTTGCAGGGTGGTGCGGCCTGTAGCCTGTAAATGGGTAAACAGGCTAGAGCCTACTCCTGTATGCTCTGATCTTATTGGTCAAGGCAGGTCACATGTTATGTGGGGCTCTGACTATAGAGGGCAGGACAGGCTTTTAGAAATGGTGGCAAATATATTTAAGTCTACTGGTGATCCACCAGTACTCAAATACTCAAATACTCAAATATCTATCTTCAACATTAAGAAAGAGACCCAAACTCTTGGGACAAAGTTGGGTAGGGTATTTGAGATCTAAATAAGTGAAAATTGAGATTTGTATAGGAAATAGCTGGGAGAGCAGCTTAAAGACCCTTTGGAAAGTTTATTGTAAAGAATTGCATTCTTTTGGGTTGGATCATTGACCCAATTAGCTTGCTGACCTCCAGCTTGGTTAGGTATGCCACACCTGAGTCAGGCTGGGAGGGAGGGATGCATTATCACTTGTTGACCACACCACCTGTCTGATCTAATTATTGTTCCCTGCGCTAATTTAATCAGTGGGTAGGGGGGAGGGGGCAAGAGGGAAGGGGGAACCGCAAGCTTGGGTTTGGGGTAAGGGAGTGGATGGGGAAAGGCAAGGGTCATCTATCACATGGACAATGCATGGCCTCAGCATGATGGGGAACTGGGGTCAGTCTACCTGGAAGAGAAGGATTCTCCCTTAGCCAATTAGAATGGGACAGCGCAGGGGGAAATATTACTAGGAACCTTTGTTTGTGAATAATTAAGTACAATGCTCGAGTATAAATAAAGCTGGACGCAAAGCCACTGACACTTCTTGCCTGGGCTTGAGCTGATGACTACAACCAATCTCTGACTTCATTCTTCCGACTACTAGAATACCGATCTCTGGGCAAATTGTCTTTAGTTTCTCACAGTATATTTGCAAGATTAAAAGGTATAAATTATTGCCAAGTCTTGGACAATAATTAAACAGGAGTTGTTTTCACGATGTAATGAGAGAAGTCCAGGATCTCCTCATGTAGAAAACCGCTATGGGCGGGGAAAATGTCTGCAGGAGGTCATCGGCGGGAAGAATGTCAGGCGGGGAGATTGTCGGCGGGGAGAATGTTTACTCTACTCACTGGGGGCTTCTTTCTTTACAGATTGGTAAGAGAAACTACTATATATCAATTCAATGTGAACAGATATTCTTAATATTAATATTTGTAAAGATTTTCAAATCCTATTTGAAGTTTCACATTGTGAGCCAGCATTTATTCAAATTCAATAATATGTTGCCTGTCTAGTCCCTCATAGAGAGCCTCACGCTCCATGCATCTGTTTGTGGTTAAGACCCAGCAACGTGGTGGCCATGCTCTGGTGGCTTGTTATCGCATCCTCATCTAGCACCACAATTTTGTTTCTCAGAATCGGAACCTACCTACACTGTATGATATATGTGAACCATCCCGATCCTCTTATTGCATCCCCCTTGTTGCACTTCCCATGCA
Source organism: Sthenelais limicola (assembly GCA_942159475.1). NCBI lineage: Eukaryota > Metazoa > Annelida > Polychaeta > Phyllodocida > Sigalionidae > Sthenelais > Sthenelais limicola. Next base: position 130,154,480 of record OW804095.1, read on the forward strand.
GCATGGGCATTTAATAATATATTATTATAAATTATATAATACAATTGAAATATAGGATGACAAAAGAATCTGATAAAGAATTGTAAAATATTGACATATTTTCATAAAAATCATTTAAGATTAACCCAAGATCGGAAAGACACGAGAATTTATGACATTTACAGAGGCATAATAATACTGGAGTAGATAAAGAGAGAATATATGCTGGGATAAAAATACTTGTACTCTAATAATGCCTGGTCAATATCATCAGAAAGGATACATTCATATTATCAGAGAGTTGATCACATTGTGTTTGCTGGTAATCCACTTTGATGGAGTATGTGTAGTTACTCTGTGTTTATGGATGGAGTGGCTGGTGAAACTAAGTCTGCGTTCCTTGTTTTTGTAGGATGAGTCGAATGAGATGATGATTGTTAACTCATGGATCAATACAGTAAGTATGTGTTGCACTGAGATTGGGGCATAAGAAAATAACAATTTCCCTTTATTGGCATCAATTGTTTACCATACCAATATTTGTACATTACATTCCAAATACAGAAATGGACCGATGAATTTATGCAGTGGGACCGAGAGGAATATGATGGCATCGACCGTATTTCAATACCTGGCTCATTTCTATGGTTACCAGATATTGCTGTCTTCAATGGGTAATTATTTTCATATTGATACAATTGTTGTATAGACTACTATAAGTCCATAAATAGTTGTCATGGTTTACCCCCATCAGATCTATAGTGGTTAAGGGTAGACATCGTTATCTTAAATTAGATGGTGGATTGTTGTACCAGGAAGATGGTAAACATTCCATCATTTTATTGGTTGGAAATGAACATTTAAGTCCAAATTTAGTTCCACAGTTTAACACTTCGTTCATGACACCACTGTCAACCTACAGGTTTGTTTGCAGTAAATTCTTTAAATGAACATGCAATGTACATATTTACTGGGAGTAATTAATTTTATTGATGTGTCATATATATATATATATTATATGTATTCTTAATTTTTTCTAGAGGGACAGAGGGTGAGCTCGATCTACGGGAGATGAGCAGTTATAATGTACAGGTGGAGTCAAATGGACGTGTGAGCTGGTGGGTTAAGTACATAGGAAAAACACCCTGTGCCTTTGATTTGGCATCTTTTCCCTGGGACTCACAAACTTGCCGCATAGAAATCGGACCATGGGTTACTGATATGTCAATGATACACTTACATCCTGCCAAGCCAACCATAACTGCAAATAACTCTGGCTCCTGGATCATTGAAGAAGTCACATTTGAAAGGTTTACCTTCATTTATGAAGGTATATATTATGCCAGGGTGGCTTATGACATCAGATATCAGAGGAAACCGCTGTTTTATATATTTAACTTCTTGATGCCATCAGTTCTTCTTGCCCTTGTGTCCTTGGCATCCTATCTCTTTCCTGTGGATGTAACAGAAAGAGTTTCTCTACCAGTTGCATTATTCCTGTCTGCAAGTTTTCTTCTGTTTGCCACCACAAATTATATGCCCATCCAGTCAGATGTGATTCCAATCATGGGTATGTTACAGTATTTTGCATTTTGTTCTGTAACAGCATAGAGAAGTTATTGCATGATTCCAAGTATGCATGTAATATGATATTCTATCATAAATACAAATGAAACTTAGCTTCATCTAAGAAAACAATATGAGTTGTTGATGTAATTATTTTTTTAGCATTATGTTGATTATTACCTTAAGATTACATCAGGGGAGCTACGCTTCAAAGTAATTTCTTTTTTCATACTGACAAACAACATTTTTGTTTACAATTACAGACCTGCCTCTGATGTTCTAGTCTCCATACATGCTTTTATTCTTGATCATATTTCACTTTTCTCTTTAGCACGCATTCTTTGCAAGCTGATGGCAGACATCTTAATATGTGTGTTTTTCAATGTGCTCGTCATCAAATCATCGTCATGGTGTTCAAACCACAACAAAGAAAGAGACCAGAGTGGAAACTTCTTGCTGGTAGAATCATTAATTCAGTTAACAAAAATAATGTATTATCCTCAAAATTTGATATAAATGTATTATATATGAATTTTTTGCAAATAAGTTTTGTTCAAATTTGGTTTATCGCTCCATTTGGTCTCTGTGTCCTGAAATTGTGTCCTGTGTCATTTTTCAGAATAAAACCTCCACAAACAACAAAATTGATAGAGGGGAAAATGCTGAACTTCCAAAGAAAAAGGAACATTATTCATTGAAAAGTTCTGCTCAAAGCTTCATAACACCAAGCCGTGTGAATCTTTTCTTCTTCACCTTAAACTTTCTGCTTGTCTGCATGTCAATCATTTGGCTAATTTCATGGTGTGTGTGATTGTGCTCCACATGCATAATCAATAATACCATAGTTCACTTAGTATTTAGGCAATATACCAATAGACAGTCCAGTATTGAACACGGAAATTGGTTTGGAAGTGCTACGTTGACAAGATATGCAATTACCTGTTTGTTGATGCTGATCATAGTTTAGTGTTACAATATAAAGAAAGTGACCGCATGTTATTGATATGGAAAATAAACTTCTGTCATCAAATCATTTTCACAGCTCCATTGTACCCTCACGTTTAATGTTTGAATAGTGTGTCTTACATCATCGATATATTTATCTTTTACAAACAGTATTATTGTCATAGACCTTGGCTGGAACATACATGTAACCGCAATCAATAAGAAAATAAAAAGAATTGTGCAGTGCTTGCAATGAAATATTGGTTCAGAAATTTGTCTATATTTTCTCCCCTTCTTTTCTCTCAAAATTCCATTTGCAATGTTAGGATTTCGGGTGTTAGATGGTATAGTTCTAGCCTAATTGTGGTGTAAATGTCAAACATAAAACATGAAGCAACCAACCAACCAGCATGTCTTGGTGTTGTGATGTAGCCCCCTGATATGAATTGGCTATATGGATAGGGACCCCATAGATAGATAAACGAGTGACAACTCGGGAAAAATGATGATTTGCCTAAACGTACACACTCTTGCATGAAACAACTGCAGCTGATTTAGTAAGGAGAAATAGCGACGTAATAGTGAAACGCTGGGAAAAGAGTGGTTTCGCAGGTTCAAAGAACTGACAGAAACAGGGAATTTCGGAATCTAATTTAAAGTGTGTTCTTATACCTCATTGCGTCATACCCTAAAATTTCATTTCTCCTATAACTCTACCCTAGTTCTGAGGCTAGTTCATTAATGTTAATTACTCTTCTCTCATTGGTCGAGCTGCACCTGCCAATCAAGGGCAGAGGCTTACAGGTGTAACGGGCCAGGGTTAGCTAGTTACCTACCTAATGACATAAAATTATAATCCATCTAATCACTCTGGGATAAACATCATTTAAAAAACCCTGAATAAACAAACCTACAACTCATCCCTCCGTCCCTGTCCTTCTTCTGTTCTGGGCTAAATCCTTACCTTGAGATTTAATCATTTAAAAACATTTGAAGACTCTTTGTCTGTTTTTATTTTTAGCACAGTGACAGCGCAGAGCGATTCTATTGGTTTGCTTTTTTATTATGAAACAAAATAGTATTTCCATGCACTTGCTCTCTGTGCGCTATTGCTGCGCTTTTATAAGAGGCGGAACAAAGGTCTGTAGTAGCACTCAAATCAAACACGGCAGATGTAGTACAACACGTGTCCACTTTGGTGGGGGCTCCACGGAAAGCTAAGGAACACCAGCTGGATTCCCCATTGTGCTCGACGCTTTGTCGCAGAACTTGACGCTTCGTCGCAGAAGCTGATATGTATAGTTATGGCTCACCGCCTCTCTGTCTTAGGATATGGTTGGGGGAGAGGGTAAATGATAAAAAAGGGGGAACTGGGGTTGAGGCACCAGAGTCAATGTCATGATCCACCTGTTGTTTTTATCAGGAGGTGACAGATTAATCGGCAGTAATGTCATTCCTTCTTCCACACATCGTCATCAAAGGCATATTCGCCGCGACATAATTAGTATGGGCTATAGTATATTAGGGCAACGTCCAGGGCTCCGAAACAAGCGCAAACAACAAATTGCAGACCAAAAGAGCAATCCAGGAAAATAACAGCTTTACACTCCAAGTGGGTCTGATACCTATTTCAGAATAGCCACAAGTTTGTATTCCATTTTTATATCAAAACTATAATGTTTAAATGGTGAAATTGCGTTGTGAGATCAGTCCCCGATATTATTTACATAGAACCACAAAATTAATGTTTAAGGCCTTCGTATCTCTGTGAAGCACGTCAGTCTACAGAAATCCACGTGTGCTTTCAGTAAACGAAATGCATAGAGTGGATCACCTTGTAGCGGGGTTGGTAACAAGCTAAGTAGTGATATAAAAAGAATGATTAAGCATAATATTAAAATGTATATTGTTGGTGAATTGTGTGTCCCCTTGGAGGAAGTTCAACTACTCTCATCAGCCAGCTGACTTGTGATCTAGGGGAAAGGGAAAAAGAAATAATGATTCACCATTATAATATTATCGCTATTTGAAATCTGTTTTCCCTTTTATTATTTTATGAAATAAGCATTATAAGCAAGCATCTCCAGTGAGAGGACACTCCTTGTTATTCATATATAGTATTAACGGATTAATTACCAGCATTGAGGGGCTGCTGGTGCAATGTTTGGTGTATAATCCCGAGGCGAATTGTAATCTCTGCCTAAATTGGGTACGGCTAGGTTATAGCCCCAAGACTGTTGAAGGCAATGATTAAACCCCCATATCACTAACTCTGGAGAAGACGATGATTAATCCTGGTTTGGAGGACCTTTGTATAGCAGAGTGATGAACCAAACGTTGGGGGGGGGGGGGGCATCTGCTTAAGGTTGCGCCAATGTGATTGGTCACGAACATTCCCGTGCACAGTGGCCGGCGATAGGATTTTACCCCTCGCTCTCCTCAGGCCAATGAGAGCGAGACACCATCCAAATACACACTACTCCAGGCAGCTCTGGATATCATTTAACAGCATGGCTTGGTTGGGCCTAGCCGTCATTTTCCTCTTCACGGGGATCCATCTACTAAAGGCTGGTACGTAAATCACACATGTATCTCATGACAACAATTGGGTAGGTAATGCGAAAATGTTTTGTTGATGCGTTTCATATTAAACCTTGATAATGTGCTGTATTTAGGATGTAGATCTTACGTCAATAACGATACGTTAAATACGATTATAAAATATAAGAAAATGTGTTTGCTTCACCTGTATATTGTATACTGTATTATTCATTGTTTCCAGAGCATTTAACAATCAAGCATGATTTATGACCATGTAACACAGTGTGCAATCAAATGTATTATGATATATTAAATATAGGTTTTCCTATTATGCAACGTCAAATACATCTCTATCTCTATTTCCTGGGTATGATCATAAACTGCCTCCCTCTCAGCTCTCCCGCCCTTGATATAACCAATTTAAATGTGTTGATAAGGGCGTAAAGCAACCAATCCCACTCGATCTCACTCATGGAAGATATGGTCGGCAAAGTAGTTATTCAATAATGCGCCATTTATCCTGTTCCGGGATCCTGCTATATATAATATATATCCTCGTAATTTACCATAGGACTGATATCAAATGTTTTCGATGAATATTTATATGATATGGGTCTGTTACTATCATGGTGGCTCATTTTATTTCCACAACCATCCTACTCCCTATTACGTCCATGAATACTTCAAATGGAAGCAATCGGCATGGCGTGATTAGATAGTAAAATGTGCGGGTGAAGTATTTTCGAAGGCCCAATTAAACAATACACATTATTTTTTATTAAATGGAAATCTGAAATGAATTGATTCGATCATACATAACCAGGTATTGTTCGTTTGTGATATCAAAGAAAGTGTCTGACTAATTCTTGGAGGTAGGAACAGCTATAGCGTCCATGCAAATAAATATGATTAGACATTCTTTACATGAGACTGGATACACATTTATGTTGGCCCCAATATGTTCGCCATTACAATCATGTCTGTACTCTGGACAGATGATGACCAACATTGGTATAAAAAATGGATCCATAATAAATGGCAAATACTTGCATCTCGGAAAAAACATCGTGACGTATCAGGCACCATCAGTGTTAGTGAAGCGCACCCACCTTTAACGCTTCGCCCACTGCACAAATAGACTTCATAAAGCTATGCGAATTGTGCCTTATAATGGCGATTAAGCATTGAAGTAAGATCTAACTTTAAACCACGCTTTAGTATCAATAATATATATTTCCATGGGAGCAGACCAATCCAATCTTTTTTATTTGATATTGAGTTTAAATTTCAATTACATCGGATTGGTCCATTAGTATTAGACTGGCATGCGATTGAAGCGATGCCTTGTTATGATATCTAGGAGACCTTTCAGTATTAACATGGTCTAATACATCAAAGCAGGAAGCGGCGATGACAATGAAAAGCCCATGTATGTATACATTATTGTATTTTGAGAATACATACTCGTTCTCTGGCCTGACTTGGTAAGGTCCTCTGTGGACCATATGTACACAGTATGTATTTACAATGGGACCATTGGATATGTAGTTCTGCGATAACCTGATTGTGTTTACGACCAACATAGAACTAAACACGATTTGTTTTCCTCACATATGTCTCATTTATTTTGGGTCATGTGCCTAGTCATGGTATATCTTTGCATGTAGTAGATCAATGGAAACAGTAACTCGAGATGTATTGTCAGAGATTATGGGTATCTGTCAAGACACTCTCATCTGAAAGAACACATGGATTATACTAATACCATTGTGCTATTATATCACTATCTGTAACCTATGGTCAAAGGCATGCCCTTCCAAGTATAGTATGGTGTAATTACAAGAGTTATTTTTCCTCAATGATTGAAAAATACAATGTAAAACATGCATGCGGGTCAGTGGTGCCATTAGTTGGGGTACCCAAATTTTTGTGGATCCACAATATTTAAACCATATAAAACTATGGTTTCACAAGGATGATTATCCTGGTCAAGAGAGTATACACCATTATACAGTAATTCATTCAGACAATATACACTCCTTCCTATAACAATCAAACAAACAAAAACAACAAGAACGATATGTCATTTCAGGGCAACCAGCCTTCTTAGATCAAGGTATGTGCCAGCATCCAAGGAATGAAAATTCATCTTACTCGCGTTTGCAGCAGGATCTATTGAAGAATTACGATTCTCTCGCCATTCCTGTATCACACTACGGGGATATTGTTAACATAACCTTATCCTATTTGGTATTTCAGCTTGTTTTGATGGTGAGTATTAATATTTTTGTTCACTGATCTTTTATTCAGAGGGCTTTATTTAATCTTACTCACGTTTGCAGCAAAATATATATATTGAAGAATTATGATTCTCTCGTCATTCCTGTATCACGCTACGGGGATATTGGGGGATATTGAGGGATATTGGGGATGTTCTAATATTATTTGGTTTACTGTTTGTTTATCCTGATGGCTTAATTCATTATAAAACATTGTCATTATCCTGACATATCCCTGATATGTGGTTCATTTACTATTGATCTTAAACGTATCAGAGGTTGGGCATCTCTCTCAATATAGACTTGTTAAAGGATAACAAAAGATGAACAAATTTGAAAAAACATCATAAAAAAAAGTAATCCTGGTCAATGTATTCAGAAAGGATATATATATTCATATTATCAACAAGTTGATTGCATTGTGTTTGCTGATAATCCCCTTTGATGGATTATGTTTACTTCTGTCATATTATTCTGTGTTTATGGATGGAGTGGCTGGTCAAACTAAGTCTGTGGTCCTTGTGTTTGTAGGACGAGTCGAATGAGATGATGATTGTTAACTCATGGATCAATACAGTAAGTATGTGTTGCACTGAGGTCGGGCCATCAGAAAATGACTATTTTCATATAATGTTTACCCTAGCAATATTTGTATATTCCATTCCATCTCATGCAGAAATGGACTGATACATTTATGCAGTGGGACCGTGAGAAATATGATGGCATCAACCGTATTTCAATACCTGGCGCGTGTCTATGGCTACCAGATATTGCTGTCTTCAATGGGTAATTTTTTGTTTAAACAATTATGGTATACCCTCCTACCTTAAATCCGTAAATGTTTGTCACTATGTTTTCTGCAACTTGTTTAATATTAAAGGTTTTACTATAGGATCCTAAGGGTATTTAGAAGAAATTACTTTTTAAAAACACATTTTTCCTAATAATTTTGCCTCTAAATACTCAAACAACATTTGTATTTACCTTCATAAACAGCCAATACTAGTATTAAAGTCATCTTAACAAGAAAACGAGGGGTTTAGAATGTGATATATTTTTGTATAAATTCTAAATATATGGATCATGGAGATGGAGTGTATATGGGCAGAGGTTCAATGACCTGTGAACCTTGGCTGTAACTTTTCTTTTAGTTGGAATATTTTCACAAATTAAAAGTGTTATGACCCTTATGTCGGAACTTATGAAGTATACAATAATACAAAACATTATGTAGATATCTCTTTATTTCTTTTTATTTTAAATCCTCATTTATGTATAAATATAAACCAGTGCCCCTATGCCCCTATGCCCCTGTGCCCCTATAAGCAGAGTTCCAGTCAGTCTCTGCCAAGCTGCCCTGACTACATTATTCATTATTAACTTTCCCAATTTCGTCTATTTTAACAGCAATATGTCCAGGAGAGCGTGTTGCACCAGGGAGTGGTGGCTGGCTGTAATAGGCTTGAAGCCCTTATAGAATTCTTAAAGTAGGAACTAGGATGTTATAATATTGAATGGATAATGAAACCTTAGGCTATTTAAACAATTGCCTGCCTTCCCCCACACCGTAAACAATGCCCACCCTCCCACCATGTAGACGGTCATACCGTCTATTCAGCACAATGTGTGAAAAATGGAACAGCAGCTTGTGTGTCAGCCTGTACATGGGGCAGGGGAGGGTTGTAACCTAGCATCGAGTTGCCGGGTGGAATCCCTGCTGCTATGACATCATTGCACGGGCCTCGTTCTGGATTTGCACATGAGTGTGGAAACAAAATGTCCGAGATCTGCTGTCATTCTTTATTGGAGCACTGTAAGTATGTACTACCCGATCTATTTAGAAGGTAAAATACCATAGAGCTCTATGTGTTGCAGGACAAAGAAAGCAAGTTCACATGGTGTTTTGTAGGGCTTTATAACAAAATGGTATAGGTATAAGGACGTTGTTCTGAGGGGAAAGTGGGCTTGGCACTAAGTTTTGGTTTTGCCTAGCGGCTTACAGCCGACACAGGATGCCTTCTCTTTTAGTTTATGTACAAACAAAAATCAATATCTATACATACATGCATCTGCATAATGAGACCAATCTGGTATTAGATTGGTCCATGTTTTGCCTCGTGAGGGCTGTGGGCCTTGGGATGACTTGGGGTTTGGGTGGCACCACCTTCCAGTACTTCTCTTAGTTGACACTAGATGGACTTATAGATCCCTGAGAAACCCGGCCGCTAACTAATGAGATCAGGGAAGCCATAATAGGACCCTCTAAATCTAAAACCAGGCCCTGTCCACCAATGAGAACAGGGGAGCCAAACTCAGCTAATCTGGTGGAACCGTCACTCAACCAACTGCCTCCTGGACCTCTGTGCAAGGACAATCACAGCTGATAAAACCAATGAACTTCGTCAGAACTCTAACCCTAACCCTATAGGAGGCGATTGTGCTAGGATGAGGTTGCCCTAGGATAGTGGTAGTCTGGGTGGCGCTTGTCCTATCGGCGCTTGTCCTGACACCTAATCAAACATATGGAAGTTATTTTCGTATAATCCATCTTGATCACCTAAGCACATAAGTATGATTAGATAAATCTGAAGAGCTCTGGGTGTGGGGGCTTTATAAACATGAGTAACACTATGTCAACGGTCTGGTCTGTAAGGCCTAGGCTATGCCACCAACCTCTTTTTCCCCCGTTTGAGTTATCAGTTAATCAAGGTCATGAGTGAAGATCATAAATTTGAGTTATCAGTTAATCTAGGTCATGAGTGAAGACTGTTTGAGTTATCAGTTAATCAAGGACACAAGTGAAGGCGTCTCACTCAGCATGGCGAGGGGCGATAAATCAACCTGACAGGATGGAGTTTTAGAATTTCAGGTGTCACATGTCTTTATTTCCTTCCTACAAAGCTTTCACAAATGTCCAAATACCACATGGTACAAAAGTATTACAGTGACATATGTTCCAAAATAACAGTCTGAATACCCCATAGTAAAGGGTTCACATTAAGTTGCACTTCCAAACAAAAGAATCCAAATACCCCATGGTAAAGGGTTCACAGCAAAGTGTACTCATATACAACAAATACCCCATAGTGAAGGGTTTACAGCTACAGCAATGGTAACAGGTCTGAAGTACAGCGTGGCATGCAGCTAACAATCTCACCTGCCTTTTATAGGAGCTAGCATGGCCAGAAAAGGTACAGAATCACAGAAACGTGAATGGGCACAGAATCACATGCACCCGAATAGGTACAGAATACAGAAAGGTGAATGTTCAGGAACCAGGTAGCCAGAATCAGGGATGACTGGAGCCCGGCCTCTCACCTACTCACTCATACTTACTCATCTCCTCCCACATCCCAGGCTCCCTGTCCTGCTCCCATACTCATATCAGATTGTGGGGCCAGGATTGCAGATAAGATAAGATAAGATAAGATAAGATAAGGAGTTGTTTATTTGTCGTAGTCAATTGTACAGAGGAGATACAAATGTATAAAATAAGAAGAGAGACAAAAAGGTCGACATGCCTATATGATGCTGTAGGGCACCATTTCTTCCGGCTGTTACCAGAATTTTGAATAGTTCTAGCACTAAGAGAAGTAACTAAGGTTAGCGACATGAAATGAGAGACTGCAAGTATGATCACATAATACTAGACCTAGGAGTGTGAATGCCCTGACTCGCTCTGTCACTAACCTTTAGTACCGTGCTTTATAATTGTTATGCTTATTGTTGTGTTCTCTGAATACCTTTAAATAATAACAACAGTTAACACAAGTATTCTCTGAATACCTTTAAATAATAACAACAACACAAGTATTCTCTGAATACCTTTAAATAATAACAACAACACAAGGTACATTGTAGTCAGCCATGTTCGGTCTAAGCATGTGTCTACATCAAATGTGTCAAGCAAATGTTCTTTGGTTCACAATATAGCCACGTGCATGGCACCACTGGTGACAAAATAGTTGAAAAGGACAGGTAGTTGGCCTAACACTATCCATAGGTATTACAGATAAGTTCACAAATTTCACAAATTGAAATAAATAGTATCATTCATTTTAGAGGGACAGAGGGTGAGCTTGATCTACGGGAGATGAGCAGCTACAATGTGCAGGTAGAGGCAAATGGACGTGTAAGCTGGTGGGTTAAGCACATAGGAAAAACACCTTGCGCCTTCGATTTGGCATCTTTTCCCTGGGACTCACAAATTTGTCGCATAGAACTTGGACCTTGGGTTACTGATACTTCAATGATGCACTTACATCCTGCCAAGCCAACCATAACTGCAAATAACACTGGGTCCTGGATCATTGAAGGAGTCACACATAAAGGATATAACTACCACTATGAAGGTATATATTATTCAAGGGTGGTTTATGACATCAAATATCGGAGGAAACCGCTGTTTTATATATTTAATTTCTTGATGCCATCAATTCTTCTTGCCCTTGTGTCCTTGGCATCCTATCTCTTTCCTGTGGATGTAACAGAAAGAGTTTCTCTACCAGTTGCATTATTCCTGTCTGCAAGTTTTCTACTATTTGCCACCACGGAGTATATGCCCATCCAGTCAGACGTGATTCCAATCATGGGTATGATATTGTCTTAATATTAGAGTAGCATATCCTTATTTCTCCGCACTATCTACATACTAAATTCATCCACATTTTTTAGAACTAAGACTTTAGAACTTTTCTTGGTGGGAACATGTAGTTATCATACAATTCCAATTTACTTATGACAATTATAGAGTCTTTGATTATTTCTAATGTTACATTGATCTTAACCTTAAGATAAAATTCGAGAAACCACAAGATTCAAATAGATTTCCTTGATTTACTCATATGGAATTATTCGAACCAAACAGATCTGATGGACAATTACAGGCTCTCTGATACTGTAGTAGCTATGATAATGTACGATTTAATTTTTGGTTCTATCTTACCTTACTCTTTAGCACGCATTCTTTGCAAGCTGATGGCAGACATCTTGATATGTGTATTCTTCAATGTGCTTGTCATCAAATCTTCTTCATGGTCTTCAAATTCCAATAAAAAGAGAGAACAGAGTGGGGACCCCTTGATGGTAAAATTATTAAATTGTTTACCTCGAAATAGATTATCCAAAATTTGAAGAAAAACTTACTTTTGAAAACCTTCCAAGATACATCCTTTGTGCCAAGCCATTTTTGATTTCTGACAATTGAGCTTTAGACTGATTACTTGACATGCATAAAGACTTAAATCTGAATGAGTACTGGTACATCCTTATTCAGAACTTATTCTGTTAGCAATTGTGACATCTGTTTATCTGGGTTCCATTTCCTTTTGCAGAATAAAACCTCCACAAACAACGGAAATGATACAGAGGAAAATGCTGAACTTTCCAAGAAAAAGGAACATTATTTATCAAAATGTTCTGCTCAAAGCTATATCACACCAAGCCGTGTGAATCGTTTCTTCTTCATCCTAAACTTTCTGCTTGTGGGCATGTCAATCATTTGGCTAATATCATGGTGCGTGTGATTGTGCTCCACATGCATATTAAATAATTTCATAGTTCACTTAGTATTGAGACCTTGAGGCAATTGTTTATGCAATATATAAATTCATGATTTCTAATGCTGACAGACGATAGGAAAGATTAGTACGAATGGTTCATTAATTCATTTCTTTTGCAGAGGGTAGACAAAAGTGGACCAGTGTGTGTCATCATATAATTCCATTTTATTGGTCACGCAAGATAATTCTTTTCATTTCCAACTTAAAAGGGTACATGTTGAGGATATAAAGTTTTGATTCTAATCCATTCCAGTGTGCGGATAGCGGGTAACTGAGTGTCTTTTTCGACTTTAGGAAGAAATTGTGTCAGACGAGATGTGTATTTCTGCTTAGTGCAGTTTGTTCGCTTTTTAGATGATTTTATGGATTTCTTTTCCCATGAGAGGTAGTAAAAAATAGGTCGCATCCTATTGGGGGTTAAACATGGAAATCTACAATATACCTATACAAAGGCTAGTATTGAATACCAATCCGTCTGGAATTGTGCGTTGCAAATATCTGCAGTATGTGTTGATGGTGGATGCAGTTTGGTGTGTGAATAAATTATGAGGAACAGACCAAATGTTGACGGCATAGAGAATGAACTGCCTGCATCAATTTCTTATTCCCTCGTGATGACATTTTAGTGTATCTGCAAAATTTATATCTGGTATATATAGTGATTGCATTAGCAGCAGTATCTCGAAACGTTAGCTCTCAATGTAACTCAATAAAAACACACAAAAATGAGATACTTTCAAATGATCCTACACCTCGCATAGTAGCATTCACCATAGTTTTACATGAGAATTGACAACAACTTTGGACAAGCTATAAATGGCCTCATAAATGAGAGATATGTGTAATGTACATTATCCTGTAGAGGGAGTCATTTTACCGAACTATAACAGCGTATAACAACAAGTATTATTTGCAAGTAGATCTATGACCAATCACAACTCAATCACAACAACTTTGATTGACTTAATTGTCTTAGTAGAATATTTCTAGTTGTAAATATACGATATACTATATGTGATGTGTTTCAGGAAAATGAGACACAAGACGCCAAAAATTGGTTTTCAGATATCAGCATATTTATGAAAATAAGATCAAGCCGATTCCAATGATGGTAAACACTATGGACATCTAAGAAGTGTTCAGAATGTTTGATATTTTTATGTTTGAAAAAAAGTTTGCAATATTTCTGGGTGGGCAATTACCAGTAAATTAATTAAATGTACACCATATAATGACATTCAAAACACAAGGATATATTTAATAAACTGTCTTGAAATTTGGTACACGAATTCGCCACGAAGCGCTAAACTCCTAAAAAAATTAGAACATTCCTACAAAGAGATTTTGTGAATAAATCACTTTCAAAAATATCAATTGTGCGACTTATGACTCATTTTCCTAAAACACATCACATATGAGCTATCTCAAGAATGAGAGGATATCTTAAATTATAACTGAATGTAAGATACTTTGTTGAAATACTCACGCATATAGGATAAGTTCTTAAATATTGTGGTTTATTAGTGCCACAGCAACCATAACTATTTTGTTAATCAAAATCTCCTAGGAAATGATGAAATAGGTATTTAATCTACTTAAAATTTATCTCACAAGTCAATAATTTATTTAGACTGTAATTAACGTTTTTTAAAGATCATTGCAAATAGTAAAATATTTCTTGGAGACCTAAATTTAATTTTACCTAAAAGTGTACAATATCTTAAACCCATACGACCCTCTTATATTTACGACCCTCTGCTGGAACTGGCCGGCACTAGGTAGTATATCCGGCTCTAGTAGAGGTGCCCTTCGCTGCCGTTGTAAGGTGTTGATATGGTAGGCAGCGATGATGTGATGGGCGGACCCACTACATTGATAATTTAGTTAGATTGATGGAAACACTAACTCAGGATGTTCTGTCAGAAATGCTCAAGTAGTCAAATGGAAAAATTATGTAAAAAAAAATATGTAAAATCACACTCATATTAAAAGAAACAGGTATTAAAGTGACACATATCACTGAGCTCCCGTTTTGTCGAAAGTTTCAATTTCCAATATGTGCCAGATGATTATGTCAACAATCAATACCCTGAAGGATTAATGCTAGGAAAAAGGGTATTTGGAGGATTTATAGGCTGAAACTGGAGTAAGTGTAGTGGGTAGCAGACTGACTCCTATCTGGTACCAAAACCTCCACCATAATGAGTTGGCAGCTACGAGCTGCTTCCTTCTGATTTGAATGGACCCAGCAACTCCAATCCACTCAAACTATATTTGCAAATATCAAATAATCTAATGAATACATAACTTTGATAATCCACCAAAATGATCATAGCAACAGTGATCTTAGCAACTTTAAGGCCTATGCGAATATCTTTGTGCTTTAGCATCATTATCCGTCACTTATGGTCAAGGTGATTTCCTTCCAAGATTGCTTCTCTTATAGAATGACAACTGACAGTTGCCCTGGAGATTGAAATATACTAGAATAACAACTGCAAAAAAAAGAAAAATCTCACAGGCTTTTACACCCATGCATAAAACAGGTGCAGCTGATTGAGTCGCCACCTTGTGTATCGTTCTTTATCAAGAGCACAGTAGTCTATTTTAGCTCCACCTACTAATCCTATCGATTCCGATCGGAGGCTTTTCAATGTATCGAAATATATACGCGTATGTGGTCAGCTCACGAACTGGGTACACTGGAGGTACTTTGGATTAGCCCTGGGATGATTGCCATTCATTGTGTGGGTTCAAACCTGGCAGCGGCTGGTGTTTCACCTCCTCCCTTTTTTATTTTTTTATTTCAGGCACTTCATTTTGAAATATATCCTTATTTTTCGACCCCTTAAAGGCAAACGCTACTATCTAGTGGAAAATGAAAATAAATGTCATTTTTCTGAAACTTTGAAATTTGATTCTTGAAGTGTTTCTGGTCATAAGGATGGAAAAAAATCAATGGGTCACCGTGCTCAATTTTTAATTAGAGTGCTTCAAAAGTTGGTATCTCAAAAGAACCAATGAGGATCAAAAGGGGGGCTCATTTTGGAGTACCTCGACTTCATAGTTCATATTTGCTATTTATATTCCCTCAATTTAAGTAAGGTTAACAGTTTTAGAGAGAGTATTATTTTGCCAATAATTCTATGCCTCTTTTTTATAGAATGCATGGTTATTTTTATTCTGAAAACAAAAAATATGAAATGCAAATTTTAAATTAAAAACTCGAAAAACCCCACTTTTTTTTCACTAATTTAATAAAAACATTTTTTTTCTCTCTCATCGAAATTAAATGTCATTTTTCTGATTCTTTAGTATATGGTTCTTGAAGTATGTGTGTTCATAAAACTGAAAAAAAAATAATGGGTCACCGTGCTAGTTTCTGAATTATGGGGCTTTGAAACATGGCATGACAACCATAAAATCTGCTGTTTCAATGTGTTCTATGTTTCCTAAACATGTCTATTTCAAACAGCTACAATTATTTTTTTAGCGTGATGACATACATTTTTTTCCCTATATATGTGTAGAATATTACCTGCACTATATGTGTAGAAAATTTTGGGACATTAGGAGTTTTCATTTTTGTTTTATTCCCAAAACCGTGAAAGAAAAATGCAGCACTTCCCAATAGACTTGCATACTAAATGGGTACAACTGAGGGTACCCACAGTTAGCTCAGTTCCCCAAACATGTCTATTTCAGACAGCTATATAAAAAAAATCTAACTCGATGACATATGTTTTTTTCCCTTTTAATATGTAGTATATAACCTGCACTATATTTGTAGAAAGTTTTGGGACAGTAGGAGTAGCCATTAATTGTTTGTTTTATACTATAAAACATGAAAAAAATGGGCCGTTTCCTCATAGACTGCAGTGCTAAAGCAATAGTACGTAAAATGCCCGTATATTTGGTATATGGAGAAGGGGGGCGTGGCAGTGAATAGTAGCGTTTGCCTTTAAGTTTCAGGACGTGACCTTGTACCACTCCTTAGCTCTCCTTGCCAATGTGAGGAGTGGGGAGTGGGAGGGGGTAGTGAGAAGGGCGTCGGGAGGAATCATACTCCACCTTTACTTCCCCCCACCCTAGGCGCTATAGGGCGTTGTACCCCAACTCTATATATGCTACTACACTGATGTACCCACGTGATCTTGTACTCTATACCCCAATACCTAAAGCATGATATGTACCTAGTATCACTACTCTCGTTGAAATGAATATATTATGTGATTTGGCAATATTTGTATCCAAAATCGAGGTGTTGGAGCATTACATTACAATGCACAAACAAATTTTAAATTTTAACTATATTTATTTTCGACCTTTAAAATGGCATTGGGGTGGCGACATTAAAATTTTTAAAAACCAGGGGAATTAAGTAAATTTTAAAAAAATCAAGACACTTTAATTGTGATTGTATAATTATTATATTGTCAACGGGTATAGGGCCATAATAACAGACGCATAAATATATATGAAAAGAAATAAATGGGTGTTTTTAGCTAGTTTTCAGCCAATAGAATGGGCATTTCAAGTTGTATAAAACTATAAATCGTATGAAAGGAATATCTGAGCTGCATCTTTTAGTATAAGTTTTATTCATTTATTCGGAAATAGCCGAGGCTTGACAATATGTCAACCAGCTGAATAGTAGTGTTACAGTAGTAATTTCCATTAATATTCAACACACACTTTTTTATATATTGGTATGTTTCTATGAGTATGAGGGATTCATAACAGCCAGTGAAAGGTCATCTATACATGTATGGTACGGGTATGGCAAGCCAGCTGGGTAAGAATTCGATAAACACTGTTACTCAATTGATGATATCATAAAATATCCTCTTCGAAACACTGTCATTTTTACATGTTTATACAACATAGGTTATCGTTATACCGTCAGGTGGCGTGAAACATTTAAGCGAAATAATGAAGATGGAATGATGACGCTTCCTTTCTATAAGCTTTTTGGGTTTTTGGGTGAGAAATGAATGAATTAATTATATCATCATCGATTTCATGAAGATAAGTGAATTTCAAATATTCTTTCCATCAACTGCAGAATGATAAAGGATTAATATATGGCCGACATTGAGGTACTGTTGATGCACCGTTTGGGGCATAATCTGTGTATGTGTCTTAATAAACATCTCTTTATGTATGGTGGAATGAATATAGTTATTTCGCCAAATCATAATTATTCACCTCGCCTCAACAATACCTTTATGTAATAACATTCATATATATGTTGTTACTAATACTGTATCTCGTCCCCCTCGGATACATTAATTTGGCCACGAAATTATGAACATGTGCGCTTGCTTATTTTGGTGACTACATCACAAAATTATGGTCTTATTTCTCCTGATTTCATTTAATCGAGGCAATTATATTGGCAACGTACAAAATAATTCACTAAAGTGGTAGTCAGAGAGCACAAGGCCAAAAATGGGGGTAAACATTTTGGTTAAAGCTTGACAACACATACCACCATAGAATAAAAAAAATGCCAGAATGACAACAATGGTTTTCTTATGGGCCAGTATGAATGCTGTATGGTGGTAGGCCCTATGTGTTGTCAAGCTCTAACCAAAATGTTTAGCGACACCCCCATTTTTGGCCTTGTGCTCCCTGAAATTCCTTATAAATGTACAATTATTCAATAGCCATTTTGTCCAATGGGTTTCTTTTCACTTACCCTTATGTGGGACCACATGCTACCACATATTTTAAAAGTAAAAATTTCAAAAGCATGCAGGCTTGTGCGCGGGCGCTGACAGATACAAAATTGAAAAGAACTTCGACACTGGCGCTCCTGCATTCAATAACCACCCTTTGCCATATACACGTACAGAGATATCCAGATACTTATCGGAATTTGTGGGTTGGATCTGGAGTATTTTAGTTGGTTCTTGTGCACGATCTGCTAAAATGGTTAAATATACCGTATGCGTCTTACAAGAGGGTTACTGCAGTACACCAGAAGAAGGTAAGAGAAACAATGAGCACACACATATATGTGACCAGCCAAGCAGAAAGGGGACTCCAGGGCCACATTTTCGAATTTGAATTTTGAATTTTGAATTTTCGAATTCCCAGAATTTGCCGAGATATGGGCTTTTTTGTAAAGTTATGTCAGTTTTCAGTAGATGACCTCAAATAAGTTTGGGGAGTGACTCATTTTCCCGTGACACATCACATGTACGAAAAATAAATATTAAAAATAAAAAAAAAATGACAGGGATGTGCAGAAGGGGAAATGAGCATTATAAAAGTGAAAGAATTTTGTTGATACTCCAACAATTAGTGAAGTTACAGACTTTCCATGTTACCTCCCTCTCAGAATTACTAATATCACATTTGTGACAGTGACGTCATGAATATGATGTGACTCCTAGCGGGAATACCAGGTACTATAACTCCCGCGGGAAGGTACCTTTCTGCTTGGCGGGTCACATATAATAGACCTATTCTTTTTTTATTATTCAAAATATTTATTCAGGATTGGCTGTGGTTACATGAAGGTTATATTTACAAATTTACGTAGCAACCTACAGCTCCCCTTATGGTGATATTCCACCGCCACTAAAGCCAACCTATAATGGGCCAAAGTCAAAAGGAAATGTACAAAATAGGATTTTTCGAGTTTCCCAGGCCATAATTAATCATTAGTTTTTCTCATCGTTTTTATTCCTATTGTATGGAGCTCGACGAGTGCTAAAGGGCAATATGGTTTTGCCTATATATGTTTCAGCCTATATGTATCAGCAGAAAAGTCAATGCTAGAAGACAAAAACGGGTGAACTTGCAGCAAAAAGGGCAACGAATCAAAGTTTTGTTTAGGGAAATGTCCATTATTACAACAATATGACTTTGGTTGAGATAAAAATGGAATGAATAAAGAGATGTCTTGAAGTATCATTCCCGAAAGTGTCACAGCTGCATTATGGACCTTTCTATTAGGCGGTAATTTCCTCAACGATATTTAGACCCCCTTGTAATTGAAAACACGTCATAGAGATACTTTTGTTATGTTTCGTTAGGTAGTGGCTCCCACTGTAGTGTGTCTCCCATACCAACTGGTGCGATGTGGATGGATAACCCATGAATAAGGTCTCTAAATAGGGGATGTGCATGTCCATCACAGTGCATGCTGCATGGGATAGATTCATCCAACCTATAAATCCTCATACAGTCTAGGCTCAAAGCCTCTCAGATCAGATAAGAATTGTATTTTAGTGATTTGATTGGACGCCTATACCATACTAATGGCTTTCCTGGCCCAGGACTAAGCGTCCTATTGAGATTCTAATTGCATTTTGCAGCCCTAATGGGATTGTGATGGCATTTTGCGACTTGGATCGAAAGGCTTTCCCTCAGTTTGAAGTGACTCTCTCAACGTTGAGTCTAGACTCAATGGTTTAATATTTACAGATAAACTAACACATACTAATATCTAATGTGAATATTTGTATTATATTTGTACAATATGGTAAAAGCATGATATTCATTACATGCACACGTTAGGGCGACACTATATATTACTCACCCTTTCCTATTTCAGATAGATTTTCGGCAGGTTGCAGTATAACCCTTCTGAAAGGAGAAAAGTCAAATGTCTTAGTTGACTGTGGTGGTCCACAAGATTCAAAGTTAATTGTCGATGGTTTGTATATGTACCTCTATGTTATACATTGGTTGGGTTGAAAGTGCTGGCCAATTATTTATCATTCTGTTAGATCTATTTTAGATTTTATTATTTATCAGAGCTGCGTTCTGTTTACCTTATTTTGGGGTATATAATTGGGGCATAATGTCTTTCTATACTTTAAAAACTGCTTAAAGAAGAAGTACTAGTTTATCTTGTCCTTTAGATATTTCTTTTAGGGATAATTGATATAACTCGTTTACATTTCTGCCGAAAGGACAGTTGTTTTTAATAGGAACCTTTTAAAAGAACCCAATACAACTCAAACCACAACCAAACAACAAGTCCCTAGCTGTCCTCCTTGTTCATGGGTTAAATCACCACCTGGATAAAAACGAATTAAAACAAATTGTTTTAAATGATAATATTTTTTATTATTATTTATTTCTTTGTTTTGGAGGTTCGTATTCCTGCTTTATACTTAACCTTCTCGGACTTAAAAATTCATGATTTTTTATGGTGAGAAAATATTAATAAGAATAGAATCTTTTTCTGACGCCATAACTAAAGGTTACACATTTGGTAATAGACATCAGATTAATCATCGGGACCTCCAGTGCACGCCCTGCTATGTGTCTATACTGGGGACTCTATCTTTGGGTAAATCGCATCGCCTTCACCAATCCTCTCAAATATCCCAAATATCAGACAATCATATATAGGACTATATAATGAGCTTAAAAATACAATTCAACCTAATTGAAAATATTTGTTCACAACAATACTAAATATAATCAGATATACCTAGTATTTATCATTTTTTCAGCCCAATTTTACAGAATTTGCCTGATTAAATGAACGTCTCTTGAAACTATTGTTTTCACAGGTTTGTCGAAGCATGGCTTGACTCCAGGAGATATCACTCACATGATTGGTTCCCATGGTCACTCAGACCACATAGGCAACCTCAACCTCTTCCCTGACGCCATCTGCATCGTGTCTCATAATATATGCACAGGAAATGAATATGTTATGCACGATTTTAAGGTATATCTATTAATTGTGTTATGAGGGTGAAGTCGTCGCTACAATGTACAATTCGTCTTTACTAAACCTCTTAAATACATGTATCCCAAATTGAAAGCATAAATGAAGTTCAAAATAAAATTCAGCATAATCAAAGAGGGCTTAAGATTAACGCAATACAAAATATCCTTAAATATATACTGGTCTAGTGTTTATTATTTTTTAGTCTAATGTACACAATGTGTAGAGCTGCCCTGTGTACATTTCCTGACAACCTGGCCCACAACCCACACACAACAGCAATTATAAGACTTTTAGTAACATGAACGAGTTTTTCATTTTCTTTTTGATGTCATAAATATAATTATTTATGTTGACAAAAATGTTGCTTCTTTAGGATATATGTTATACATCCCCAAACTAGGGGCCAGTAGCATAATCTCGTCGTTATCTAGATTTTGTAGTGGGATAAAATTGGATAAAATGAAGCTTTGTTTCTTACCAACATTTCGCAAATTGCCTAGATTAATCATATGAAGCTAAATATATTTCAGGGAAATTTCATTTTCTGGCCAGTTCAGGGGCTGTTATTTAAAATATCTGTATAGAAATAATGCCCTAAAATTTCGTAATTACATAATTCAGTGTGATGTGTCATCAGAAAACTAGTCTTACAACAGAAAACTGGACCAATCGGGCCATTTCCGCCTTTTGCCGGCAAAAGCGCAGCTTCGTCTCAAAAATTACACCAGGCCCTCCATACCTCCAAAAGAACGGAACTAGGACAAGGAGTGCATAGAAAAGACTTTAGTTCGAAATTTCCCCTGGGTTCGTCCACAACCGCCCACAGATTCTGTTTATTTGGACCTACCTCTACCGAACAAGCCAGTCGGAATTTCTATACGATGCCGTACAAAAAACCACTAAATTTACGACGCACGACCCGTTCAAGCCTTCTCAACTAACCACCATTACGTTCGCCCGTAACAATACATAAGGATTTCCATAGGGAGTAGTCTCCTCTGCGCATGCGCGATGCTCTTGTTCTGGGTTTACTTCCGTAAAGGCAAGCAGTCAGCCACGCTCGTCAATGGCGTCAAAACAAACGTAAATAATCTAGGATTATCACATTAAAAAAGGTAACAAAACATATAATCTAATTGTCTGCGTCGTTCTATGGCTGTGCCAGAGATCGGCGGCAGACATAGCCAGGCAAAACACTTGACAAGCCTTCTATCTGAACATCAACACAATGTGTATAGTGGCCGTGGCCACGGCGTGTGTCTCCCGGGTGGTGATGGAGGTTGGGCGGTGGGATATATCAATGGCTGTCAGTCAACAATTTATAAGGTTAACTCTAAGCAACTAATTTATCACAGGAAACAAATGTTCTCAACGATTCTGGCGGCTAAACTTCACTGGATTCTATAGTAGGTAGACGAAGCTTGTAACACCTAACCTGCACGACCGCTGAATGACAATCTGGTGTACCAGAGCTCTTTTTATACTCTGCTTTTGGGTTTGGAATTCCCGCCAGATCTCCGATCCCTAGGTCATGTGACCCCGATCCAGTCCATTGGTATCCAGTGCCCGGGTATTGTTTTACCTGTGCCTGCATGGGAGTGTTATGTATGGTGTTTTAGACTTGCACTAGACTTGCACTGGACTCTAGTCTTATTGCTTAGAGTCAGCAAGGGGAGGGGGCAGGGGGTTGTGGGGAAAAAAAATTCCCCATACCTGAGAATCTGGACCAGACTTGCGCAACATCCAATAGCTCTCATCCAGTATTCAAAGAGGGCAAGAGAATTTTAAAAAAGAAAGAAAAACTGGATTCTACTATATTAGGATGACCTTAGAAAGGCAACTTAGGCCTATTAAATTCAATCTTTAAATGTAATACGTGTACTGGTACGACCAAGGGCATTAAACACCCAAAAAATCAAAACATCCCGACGAGTAGTTCTTGTGAAGAAAAACATTTGAAACATATTATTTTTTGTGACTTTAGACTCATTTCCCTGTGACACATCACAATGTGTTACCCACATTATCCAGTGAAAGGTCAAGCATGTATATGATATGTAATGTATACAAAACAACATTTTGTAGCAGGAATGTATGAGAACAGTCTCATACTCGATGTAAAGTCATAAGCTGAAATAGAGCTTTTAAAAACAAATCAAATCATCTGATTTCCCCTCAAATTCAGGTCAGATGGAACATGTATATATCGTACATTCCACACACTTGTAAACAGCATCATAATATTATTGATAAATTCAGTCCTATAAGTCGTGATATGAATAAATCTGATCAGATTTACTTGGTTGAAATACCTGAGAATGCATCTTTAATATATAAAATACCATATTATAATGATGTGCTTATCATGCAGGAGCCGTATATGATAGACGATGGCTTGTCTGTCTTCTCCTCCCCAGGACACTCTGGTAGTGATATCAGCGTCCTATTATCTGACTCCAGCTTTGGCAAACTTGCTGTGGTCGGTGAGTTGAACATGGTTTGGACTTGAATAATGATATTAATAATAGTATTGTTCTATTTGTCCTTATGAAATTAGAACAAATAGGTGCTAGACCACTGGTCAGGTGTCTAGGTCTTCCAGTGTATACCTTATCTATAATATTATGGCATTTAATTGATATAATAATATATAAAATGATATCAGAACTACTGGGATGAGTACACGTCAAGAGTATCTATCTACACATATACTGGGAAAAGGATATCCCTATCTCAATGGGACATTTTATCAAATTTTTAAAAAACTCACAAAAAAAACATCGCATTTATCCTTACAGGAGACCTCTTCGAGTGCGAAGCTGATGTGGAAAATGCAGATTTCTGGAGTGTAATAAGTGAGAATCCCAAGGTGCAGGCAGAGAACCGGTGTAAGGTCATTGACATGGCTGACTACATCATCCCAGGTCACGGAAAGGGGTTCGCTGTCACAGAAAGGATCCGCCAACTCTGTCACCAACAGAGAAAAGCCATCCTGGAAGCTTAATGCTTAACTCATTTATTTCATAGTTTAAAAATGTTTTCAGTAGCCTCTCTTTACATCACGATATACATCGGTGGCTGTACATTTTTCGGTAAGAGATCGGTAAAGAATATCTGAAAAGTACAACAAAAATAAAAAAATAAAGATCCCAAAATGATTTCTAAAGACTGTTACTATGACATATCTACCATTGTATGCGCCCCAATGGCAGGTACCATGAATAAAGCTTGTGATTTAGAAACAAAAGAGAACAATTTTGTTTAAAGAGATAAACCACAATTCAACTGGGAAAAAACTGAAAATTTTGTTTAAACTTTGCCTCAGGAAAGAACAAGGTTATGTGAATTCAAAAAGCCAATAAAAACAATATGTCACCGGGTTAGTTTTCAGGGAGCCCTGAAATTTATGGTTGATTAATATAGAATCTATGAGAAAAGGACAATAATTTTTTTCGTTTTTTCAGTATAAAAAAAAATTGAAAATAACTTTTTCCTAAAAATGTCTATAGACATAGCTAACATATATTGCTTTACCTTTTCAAGCAATAAAAAATGGGGGTCACCGACTTTTTAAAAAAGTTATTCAACTGAACCTGCATCCCGATGAGTTAAAACAGGAATATTGAAGATTTTCAATGCTAAATGATATCTTTCAAAATATGTTGATACCCTGTTCTTTCATGCATGAGGGTAAACCTGTATAGTGGCTATGTTTAGAAGACATTTCAACTGAAAAATGTTATTTGTCTGTCTGAAATCTTGGAAAAACTGAGAAAATATCCATTTTCCCCACAAACTTCAATACTAAACTTTGGTGGTTTCTAGAATGAAAAAAATATGCTGAGATCCATATTTTTTTGCTTTTTGTATATCCCCCAACCATGTTTTTTCTCAAGAGGAAGTTTGAAAAAATTATTGTCACTCCTTATTTTCCATGCATTAGTTCCTTGAACCCCCGCCTGCAGCAGTGCATATGACAGTGGTTTATCTCTTTAATGTTTGAACATGGCAGTAGACAATGCAAATAAACAACTGGAATATGCTCCAACTACCGGCCTGATATCAAGAGGGTTTGATGCCTGTCTAGGATGGTTTGTCACGGTCCCACCCGTTCAGTCACTCACCTTCTCCAAAGCCTACAACAACAATCCTCCACCAACCTACTTCTGGGTACTAAAGGGCTCGTCCTTCAACCCTGATGATATGTCTGGCAAGAAAATAGGTAATAATAAATCTTTGTGCCCTGAACTTGTTCATTAAAGTTGCAAACCTATTAATGAGAAGATCCTCTATATACAAAATGTGTTACCATTGATTAAAGTGATACTTCTCACTGTTGAGGGCTAGATTATCGAGTAACGGAATTTCTACTTCATTTTCTAGTATTTGGTTCACCTTACCCTCCTAAATAACTCCTGTGGATATCAAAACTCTAACATTCATATTATATCAGATATGTGGTAAAATAGAGAGCAAAATCGTTTTTGCTTTCCAATCCAATATTCAAACTGTCAGTTGGGATGACATCTGGAATTATGTAACCCCCAGGTCGGCACTGATCAGTACAAAGGGCATTAGTTCCATTACTGCTACCCAGGGCTAAATCTGGCAGTACCTCCTGGTCTCCAAGCCATTTCCTCATGGATTTGAAATGGGTTTAGGTTCTGACCCATTCATTACACATATTCACTAATCATTGAATGAAAACGCAATGCTGATACTCAATACTTCAGATATTGCTATACCTATCATATATGATTACACTGACAAAGTTTCACACAATTCCATGACTACTCATTTTAACTATCTTAGCCACTTTAAAATACATATATTATTATAGGATTAATGACCAACATTGAGGGACTGATCGGGCACTGTTTGGTGTATAGTCCTTAGGCAAACTAAGCTTAAGGTCAATGATATTTGGTCATCATAACTTTATTTCACCAGGCTATTCCTTGTTTGGTTTACACTGTATAGCGATTAGGGACTGTTCATAATTAATCACTGGGGGGGGGGGGGGGGGTCTAGGAGGATTTAAAGGGGGGCACCTTTTTTTGCACAGACCTAGAAGGGGGGGCATTTAATTTGAGCAAGTCTTGAAGGGGGGCCATACAATTTTGCGTCTAACAATACCACGGGGGGTGGCAATTACATATGACCTGGGTTGTGGCCTCTTCCCACTATTTGACCATTTGTTTTCAGGTTGGGTAGCCAGACCTTATCGCCTGGGGAAAGTTCATCTGCTTCCTTTACGAGATGTCGCTTGTCGTAATTTATCTTCATCTGCACCCTGTACTGCTTCTCCTTCCTCTTCAGAAGAATAGGATCCGGGGTACTGGGCAACAATTCCTCTGGATGACATGGCACCCTTGTCTTTAGCCTCCTTCCCATGCTTAGTTGTGCTGGGGAGAAGCCATTATACTGTGGTGTGTTCCTGTACATCAGTAATGCGAGGTACTCATCAGAGCACTTGTTGAGGAATGTTTTCAATAACTGAACAGCTCGCTCAGCTTCTCCATTGGATTGTGTGTATCTAGGTGACGATGTAGTGTTGGTGAAACCCAAATTTTCTGCAAACTGTTCAAACTCTTTAGATGCATACTGTGGTGCGTTGTGCTCATGAACACATCTGGGATACCATGGTAAGCAAATACTTTCTTAAGCTTGGAGACATTTTTGCTCACTGCACACACTTCTATGTCCCTAGAGTAATAATCAACCACTAGTAGGAACATGTCTCCATTGTAACAGAAAAATTCTGACCCCACCATACTCCAGGGCCTTTCAGGAAACTCAGTTCCCTTCATTGGTTCCACACATTATTCCCTTTGGAACTTCTCACATTTCATACAGTCGCTGACAGATATTTCAATGTCTCTTGTAATACCAGGCCACCATACAGAAGATGCAGCATTCTGTTTGGTCTTGGTGATCCCTTGGTGACCGTCATAGAGTCTGCGAAGGATGTCCACTTTCAGCACTTGTGGAATAACCAGTTGGTGGCCCCGCATTAGTAGACCATCATGCAGGCTTATGTTTCCTCGCTCAAACCAGTATTTGGCTATCTCTCCATGTACCTTTGTTTTCTAACTGTCTTTGTAGGCTTACATGTATAGCTATGCATAGGTATACATATAGCATTAACCACTTATGGAACCGAGTCTGGAGCAGGCATTTCCATCGTTCTTTTGTGTGGATTATTACCAGAGGAATCACAAGAAACGTGTCTGCGGTGTGACGCCATTAAAAAGTCCCGTCGATGTTTTTTTCAATCGTTTGTACAAATATTATGTAATTGGCCTTTAATACAATAAAAAAAATCACATCACAGATATGGAACTCCCGGTTGCAGAATGCGCGCAGGGTCGCAATATTGAAATATTTCATACCATAAGTACATAACCCTAATTAATTGTAGCTAATTGTTTCAAATATAAGATGACCCTTTTGTTGCAACTTCTTGGAAATATAAAAATATTGATGATGCAGGATGAAATTAAGAGTTAAAATATAGTGGTAATATTATAGGCCTAGGCCAAAATGATATGACAAGTAGCCTACCGTACGTCCCGCACTTTATATCAGTAATAGCATAGAACTATATTCTATAATCAATATATATAGGTTATGGGTTATGGTTCTATGGTAGGCCTAATAATATCAGGTTAATTAAGAAAGTGTTTTTGACAGTTGTCGCTGGATGCCCATGTCGATTTGTCCATCTAAGAAACGGTTATGTCGATTAAAGGCCTCAAGAGCCCTATCAGAAAATTAGAACTACGTGATTGCGTTTCTTCCCTTCCCTTCCCTTCCGAGCGCGGGAATCCAGTGGGGATTTCCCAAACCGGAAATTGAAAGTGGTGACGTCATGCCTTGAGAAAGGAGGTCAGGTTTGTGTGTGTGTTTCCTGCAAAGGGAGCAAGGCAGACCGAAGCAGTCGGATACCCGATCAATCGTCTTCTTTGATTAGTTCTGAGCTAATATACGACCGTCCATTACTTTACAATACGCATAGGTAAGGTGGGTTGCCTTTTCATTCGAATCTCGACATATTCCAGCGAAAAACAGGAGGTAAACTGGTTAGGCAAATTGTTTGCATCCATTGGCACTGCCACTGTCGTCATTTCCACCATTCGCTCCTCTTGTGTGATGAAAAGATAAGTGATCGTATGTCTCCACCTACAACACCACAGGTTTTAATGTTAAATCACAGAAAATATTAGAAATTAAGCCAATTGAACAATCGGGAATTATTGACCACAGTTCTGTGGGTCCTTATCTGAGAACAACGCTCTCACTTCACTGTCTTCAGTCTTCACGTCAGGCCAAAATCCAGGAGGCGTAGTTCTACTGCTACACAACAATATGTCTGTCACACCCAGTAGTGGCAGTACTACTTACATCACACATGATCACATGCTTCTGATTTCTGTCGTGTTGATTGCCTTTTGGCTTAACCCTAATTGTATTGATTTACAGCATACTACTCCATACTCTTAATAGCTGGAATGGAATACCGTATAACATTATTATTTAAATGAATTCAACTCATACTCATAGACGATAGAGCTCTAGTCAAGAGTCAGACTAGTGACTAGTGTAATATTATTTACACACAAGTATTCCTCACTAGTAGCAAAGATACCTAGACCCTTTTTGCTAGTAGATTGGTCCAATAATAGCTAACAATATTTTCATTTGTCTAGCTATAGCCAGACTAAGCATACCGTGTCATTTATAATGTAGGCCTATATTCTTGCAATACCAATGACAGGGTTCACTCTTTACTAAATGCGTTTTTATGATTACTTTTTTCATAAAGATATTTATTTGTGATCAAAATTGATATGATATGTAATATCCCATACTTGCCAACATCTTAGATCGAATAGGATATAATTATCCTATTTGATCTAGGATGAACTGGATTCAGGATTGTGAAACTCGGAACTCAAATGTCATCAAAGTGGAGTTTTCACATACTGTCCCCAGCCCCGGGCCATGGGTCGGCCTATTTTATCTATCAATATCATCGATCTTTACAGATATAGTGTAGTCACGGATGGATCATGATTATTGAGTTTAAACTTTGTTTAGTTGGTACAGCCTTGACCTATAATGTAAACAATCAGGTGACTGGTCCATCAGTATAAATATTGCCAATATTATTACCAATATTATTGGAAGTTACCCTTCTATTCACTATTGCACACTTCTACTCTCTAGTGTGTCTGTTAAGTATTCTCCCGCACTAGGCCTAGTCTCTTGGTCTGTCACCTCCTTCGTGAAATATCGGAATCCTATGGTGTCTAGTCTCTTGGTCTGTCACCTCCTTCGTTAAATATCGATATCCTATGGTGTCATTATGTCCCATTCGTCGTAGATCATGATGCAGCATCGAAGCAATGCATTGATGATTCTACTTGTTAGAGCGATGCCCCTTACCAGGAAGTTTGTGTGCTAGTATCGTATGTACCCCATCCTAATAGGCTTAGTTAAGTGTATCTGCCGCCCCCTACAAGTTACAACTCTAGTTCTTATCTAGATAAAATGACATCAGTGACAGTCTAAATCAGTTACGTATATCTTCAGTAATGAGTTGGAATGTTGGGGTTCCCCTGAGTGTGCTGGCAATTTCCACAATGGTAAATTATTTTATAAGTTCCCATTTCCTCAATAAATGAAGAATATTTCTTTATTTTTGGCAACTAGATGTATTGATACACGTTTTGGATTGTGTGCTATTCAATAACGGCAGAGACACTGTAGAGGATGTTCGAAATGAACTGGAGTTGAAGTGGATCCATCGTTTGAAAACCATGTCCCCTACGGGAAGGAAAAATAATGGACGCCATGACCTGGGAAACGGCCCAGTAACCAGACTATCTCTCCCCAAGTCCCTTAAACATAGCTATCTGGCCACGTTGAAAATTTTACAAACAACTGATAGTAATGTTCAAGGGATCCACGCGGGGACATAGGGGCCGCCAGCTGGCTCCTATCTGTACTTAAAAATGCACTCCCAGCTATGCATGCGCAAATCTGCGCAATTTTTCCTTTTGCCACATACACCAAGTATATGATAAACCCAAACATGTCCCTGAATATCTAAGAACTCCGAATCCATTTATTAAAAGCATGTAAATAGCAAAAGAAGTGGTACATTATTCAATTGGTGCGCACCGAATGGACGTCCATTGGATCGTCTCTCAGCCAGATATTGCACAGGGATTTCTCTCTTGTTAGCATACGTCATATATTGGAAATGAGGGCGCACTATATGCTAATGATCTCAGTTGAATTTTAAGTGCCAATCGTTTTATAAGTATGTCCCTACTGGTGATTCATTGCTTAGTGAAGCAAAATGCCAACTGATTGGTATGTTTGTTTGTTTCTAAATGTGACCAATAACTTGATTGCCTATTAAGAACTGTAAAGCCTATTTTTATAAACCTTATTTTAAGTGCCACTTGTCTGATCAGAGTCATTTATACATGTCTATAATAATGCCTCTACTGGTGATTCATTGCTCATTGAAGCACAAATCTGATGGGTCTGTTTGTTTGTTTCTAAATAATAATAGACCCTGCGCACACGCATGCATGTGACTAGGGGTTCCCCACTACCCCTCCTGTCTTGAATGGGCACTTACAGGCCAGTCATGCACTGGTATACAGAGCAAAAACTGATACCAAATTTGTTACTTTTAATCAGTTTTTCTTCATTTAAATTGTTTCTCCAGGACATATGATATGAGTGTTTATCTCAAGGATAGTCATTTCATTTCATGATCTTCAACAGCTGGTAATGCATCTTTAATCTGTTTACTCTGGGATTTAAATTCCTAGGAAGATTTATCGAACAAAAATAGTTGGTGGAGTGCCCCCCCCCCCCCCCCCCCCCCAGGACATATCGGTTGTACGCGATTGGCTGTGTAGGAAACCACTCGCCATTATAATTAGACCTGTCAATATCACTCATAACATCTATAATATTTTGAAAATTATTGAACAAATTATTTTATTTCCACGGAAAGGAAATATCAGGTGAACTTGTTTCCATCCATTTATTTGTTTACCTCCCATTGACATTCTTGATGTCAATGGCCTGACGAGCTATTATTAGAGAAACCATGTAGTGCCAAACCAGTGACATATTCATTGGGAAGAAGGTGTTTATATGACTCTGAAGAATCATTTTTATCTCTTGTGAGAATTTCTGATTCTGATGGAAATTCAACACTGATTCCTTAGAATTAAATTCCTTTTTAGCCTCATTTGATTTTATTATGAATAATGACGTTAACACAGCTTGGATAATGATTCTAAGCATCCAGAGCACCCCTTGTTGATGTCACCATGACACCACCAAGGGTACGAGTCGACGTTCTTTACGTGTGTGTGTGTGTGGGGGGGGGGGGGGGGGAGTAGTGTGTTGCCTCGTAGCAAGAACTATGAGATTGGTCCATTCATGAGCTCAAACAAACGCTGTATTACATATATTTGTGTGTACACTATAGATGGTGGATAATTCTGCCATGGTCCACTTGCTTCCACAGATGTCACAACGTGGCAAATACTGTGATCACAAAAAAATGCCTTCGTTAAATACTGACTGACGGTTGGGGGTTTAAAAGAAATTGTTGTCAGGAATTGCGTTATGGTCTGCCTGAATAATTCTCGGTAGGAATGTCCAGTAGTTTGCTTGTCCAGTCGGATCCGGATCAATTTTCTATTATGAAACATGGTCATTTACCTGTCAAAACAACACAATGCACATGTGTGATACGGAGAGAGCGGGGGAGATGTATAGGATATAGAAATGTAGGGAGGAGGATACTTATATGATGACATTAGCTTTTTATATTAATTCATATTATTGATAAAGTGGGATGCATGTGGATCATGTTTCTGTATTCTATTCGTAAGTTATGTAAACAGCGTCAGTTCTGTCTCTTCAGTCTCGTCTTCTTTTGTTAGATCACACATGAGATCAATCATGTGATCACTCTTTCATTTGTCCACCAACACAAGTTGGAATTATTTAAGAAAACCAGCTAAGTTGGACTTCGTTGAGCTATTAGAATAAAGACAACAGTGTCTATTTCAGTTTGTTTAAACTGTTATTCAATCACTTTCCGCAAATTATTTCATTTTTCCACCGACACAAGTTGAAATGGCCACTGTCACTCACAGAAAGCAATCAAATTTGGACTTCGTTGCTATTAGAATAAAAGTCAACAACACCTATTTCAATTAAGTTTAATTCTTTCAACCACTTTTCCTCAAATTATTTATTAAGTATCAGCTTAGTAGTAATATTTAATTATTACTCCAAGCTTGAAGGTATCAGAGAGTTTTAAAATAATTCCATGTGTTGGAAAAGTGAAATTCTACAAATTGATATAGTAGTCATTACATCACACTCGTGGCCTTGATGCTTTCAGGTGAAGCTGACTTGAGCTAAGATGTCGTCGGCTCCGCCACCACCCAATTACAACCAGGCCCTCAACTATGGCTACAATGGCTCTCCACACCAGCAACCTGGAGCAGGTGAGAATCATCTAATCATCCATCCTCCTACATCGCCAGACATAGATCTAGAGGTCTAGTTCTATGGCCAGACATACAACTTATATTATCTCACTTCACTTGAGAGATCTAGCTTGTAGTTGAACAATTACTGAGCTAAGCTTCAAACTTGCAGTAAATGCAGGCATTATCAATATCTCCTTCCGATCCAAATCACCGCTCTCAATTATTGTATTTTAAAAGTATTAGTTCTTTGAATTGTTTGCTTGTATCAATATTATTGCTGTGAATTAGATTTCATTTCCGTACACAAGATCCATGAATCTCTTTGTAATAGTAAGAATTCTGAAAATAGATTTAAAATGAGTCTTTTTGACACATAATTAAGTGCTGAGTAAAACATGTAACATTAATTTCTTATGTATCATATGATCAATTTGTGTGTGATTTAATTTGTTGAGAACACCTGCTTATGTGTTCAGTAGTGTCAGAGTGCCTAATTGTGTCGCTTACGAGCTAGACATTACTGTTGACGCAAATTCACGACCTTTAGAGGATTGGTGATGGTTCACATGCCCAAAGTTTTCATGAGTCACTAACAATACTAGGTAATTCTGAATGTTAATTAAACAAGTTCTCTTGAACAAATGCCAATTACACAAAAGCATTATTATGTTCTTCAGTCCTAGTTCCTTACCCATTTTGATACTCGAATAGTCTCCAGTCTGTTTCTGTTTGGAATGTACGGTATCGCATTTTTGTTGTGGAAGAAAAGGAATTAGATAATTTTCCATCTTCCCTTGCTCCAACCCCGACCCCATTTATTATTAACAAAAAACACTTTTATCAAAGTTATTCTAAGACAGAGTATACCTTCTTGATGAAGTAAATAATGATCTCGAATAGTGTCACCGCATGCAGTCTTTGCATTTATTTATCAATCGAGATTTAATAGTTCTAAAATAATCCTATAAGACTCATATTTGTTAAATTTTGCCATCATTCTATCTAGTCACACATTCACATCTTATCATCTGTGATACATATATATATTGAATTATCTTTCCGTAAGTTGAGTTTTTATTTAGTTAAATCGAACGCTATAGGGGAATATGTATTCATGTGCGTGTGAATCTCGCTTTTAAAATAATTTATCATAATCCAACGCTCCTTAATTGTTGCCTTGGGGCTCTCCAACCTTTCCTTCTGTAATGAACGAAGATACGATATTTATATATCTTCTCTGGTTAATCCCTTGACCAAGTCTTTCTGATATTTACTTTTTTTTACTTCTTTTTAAAATTCATTTAGAGGTAAAACCCATCTCCAACGGGCAAGAGTATTATGTGAAGCCTCAGTTCAGAACAATGCCTTAGGCCTCACCTCCTTTTGAATTTCATGTCTGTCCGATCTATTATTCCTTGATTCTTCGCCATATATATTTTACATTATAAATTTTGCAATTTGTTAGAATGAGGCATGATATGTATGTTTGCCTTCTCGTATTCTACAGTTCTCAATGAAAACGCTCCCTTGGTATCTAACACGGGTATGTAATGTAAACACAAACATCCCATACAAGCAGGGAGTACTTCCTATTTCTAACTGGGAATTCTTCTGCAAACACTTAGATCCCTCTTATATCTTACCATCTAACACACTCGTCGTGGTGATACTTGTTTGTTCTTCCTAACCTTTCTTAATTATATAATTTATTATAGCTCTAATGTGGCCTCAGAGAACGGAATTTATGTCTGAATATTTCTGGAATTAAGAAATAGATTTATTAAATGTATCCATATGACAAAATGGTAACAGTTTGTTTATTCTGATTAATGGTAGTTGTATACAAAGTATTTGATCCTTGTACATCTCTAATGGAACCAAAGAAAGTACGATTCAGATGTCAAAATTCCGTTCTCCAGACTACAGCTGTACTACCGGTATCTAACTTCTATGTGTCACCAATGATGCCCCTACCTGTATAGTCATCCTCTTGACAAATTAAACATGGTGTTGGGTCGTGTGGTTATATATTATAGCACTTAACGATCTTTTACTTAGACAGTTAGTTAGACTACCGGTGTATTTCTCATTTTAGTAAGATAACAAACTGGGTGTTAGTTTTATTATGAAAATGGACTAGATTCGAATCTTAGATGGAATGCCACTCCCCTTGTTCATTCAATACTCAAACATCTTCGATCCCCTTTAGGTAACTGATACATCTTGTTGGATATGATATCCAGTTTGATGGTGTACTGTTCATGTACCTCTTCATGGGATGTAATCTCACTTGGGTATAGCCTTGAGCGTTTAAATGTGTTTACAAGAGCGTTTATGTGTGTTTACAATGTCTTAATGGTAATGGTAATCCCAATGGTAGAAGTACTTGCATACATATTGGCCAGGACACCAAAAGTGTACAAACCCGAGTCTTGAAAATATCAAAATCTAAATAATTTTGCAAATAAACTGAAATATTGAAATTTATATATGCCTTGCATTGCACAGAAAATAGGAATTCAATTTTAAAGATAACTTCATTCTACATTTTGTACTTTTATTGCGGATTGAAAAACTCCAGTGTGTACGCGTTTTGGTGATCGGACCCATTAACATTATAGGATGGTGTATATATATAATAGGGCAGCCAGTTCGTGTGTGCGTGTGCTATCTAGGTGTGGCTAAAATTACTTTCGCGTAGCTGAAAATATGATGACGTCATGATTTTAGGCACACTTGAATTACATGTACCACATTACCTAATTAATCAGACATTTACAGAGATGAATGAAATTGTTTCACGTGTGAGAATGCTTTCAGACTTTTATTTTCTACAAGCGCTTTATGCTGCTGTCCATTTTGAACTGCGTTTGCAAACACTATTTTTAAGTTATACTGGTTCATCATGGTAAGTCGTATAGGATGGTTTTGTTTGTATCACACTTTTCATTGATTTCTATGCGGAGGTGTGTGAAGACGAGTTCTTGGGGTTATATTATTATTTACTTATTTTATTTTTTTCATTTTATCACGATTTAATTCCGTTTTTTTTAAAGGAAATTATTGTCTCAGCACCGGATCGACCGAGCCAAACTTTGAAATGTTGGCATCACTAAACATGTAAAATTCCAACCTTTGATTTTGACTTTTTGTGGCGATGCTTCCGACTTAACCTACCCTTCCTTTACGTACTATATAAGCTACTTCGAGCTTTTTGGACAAAACATTTTAGTGATAAATTGTTTGCTTGTTCGCGACTATATAAGAAGCGTTCACTTTACGAGCAGGTAACCCTCTACCGTCTCCTAAACTCTTTAAAATATTCTTTCCTCTTTTTTCGTTTTTGTATGAAAACAAACAGTTCATGTTGACAAAGGGCCGGCCTATTCTCCCGTACCTCTCGATGCTCCAACTTCGTATCCTTCGGACGGTACAGTTATATCTATCAAGCTCTGTATTTAAGGCATTGAGCAATGATTTACCATTTGATTCTGATATTAATTGATTTGAAGATTTGTTAATTTAAGAGCAAGCTTCACCCGTTTGTCCTCAACCCGTAGCACCATACATTTCGATTCACTAGTTTACTTTGCATTTGGCTAGCTTGTAGGGGGCCATTCATTGTATGTGTACAGATTCACATGAATAGCATATGTTTGTATCACTTTCAGATGGGGCTTTGAATTATTTATAGATAATATACTGCCGTTGTATACGATTAGAGCAGGGAAATATAATATATATATTATACTTCTCTAATTGGAGTTTATTGATCTATTCAACTCGACACAGATAGAGGAAAACCTATAATATTATATCGTTTTGCCTTATAACTCATTAAATAAGCATTTGGTTCAATGTATTAAATGCCTACCAGACAAGGAGCACATCCTATACTATAGCTGGCTCGTGATCAGCGGATTGCTCTCCCCATACGTCATGCTCCAGGGAATCCATGACCTATTTTAGTGGCTAGCAACATCATGTTTACCTAGCTTCAGTTGTGTAAAACCAAATTCTTCCTAGAAGAACACTTATCTATCTATTTGTCACCATACATCTTATAATCTGTTGGCTATCGAGGCACGATCACTACTTGCTTAGCTTCGATGCTGCCATGTGAATGACGTTAATCCTCTCTTACGTCATATCGCTAGTTCCAACCCAGGGAGGATTATCCATGGTGACTTATGATGCCACAGTAAAAGAAAAGACTAGATATTAGCTATATGTCTCCCCAACTACTATGACAACAATCAGTTCTATATTTATTTCATGGGAAAAATTAGACCGGTTTAAAGTTCTCTAATGAAAGGAATTGTTTAATTATTTGAGTTATAAATATGTCTTGAATGAGGAAGGCATTCTCAATTGGTACGAGGATGGTGCGAATAATATTCTTGAATAAGTTTCTTATTTTCGTATGTGCTAATATGAGCTGATGATATGGTAACTTATCCAAGGTTTATCGTTCAAGATTTATTGCTGTCCGGTTGGGTTAATTAAATTGCTACTTACCTGTATTTAATGTATTCTCTGAAAACGTGATCAATCCAAATTATTCATGTACAAATGCAATGTTATATAGATATTTCTATGAATTATTGGCTAACATTTAGTTTATTCCTACTGCTTCGTCTAAGATTGGTGTGAGTTTGTTTCTGGCTAGAATTCCTAGTTTATGAGACCCCCAGTGCTGTTCCCGAGTAAGCAAACATGAATAGATTAATATTGCTGCCATTGGTCTGAAGGTCTAGGGTTTTGGCCCATATTCCTGCCGATAACTATAATATAGACCTGCTCTGTAAAATTTGGCTGGAAAAAGAAAACCTTTAAAAAATAAAGATATCCGCTGCTGACTGTAAACAATGCACTAGAGGGAAAGTATGTAATTCCTCAACTAGTTGTTCAGTTCTCCTATTTGAAGGAAAAAACCCATCCGCTTGAAAAGTATAGTATTTTAGTTCCCCCTGCTTCATTTACAAGTTGTATTGACCCTTTTTAAGCAGTGGAGCTATTGGCTATTTTATGTTACCTTTAAGACAAGAGTGTTGCCATCTGGTTTTCCTGGTAACCAAAATGACTATTTCCACACCCTCTATATCTAATGACGTAGGTTGTGTAAATACTCATAAATGTCATTAAATACTTCCCGTTGTTAGTAGGCACTTCATGATTGTTTTCTTTCATTCAAATTTCGAGTGGGTATTTGTTTGCGAAATCGCAGTTCGTTATCAATATATTTTATGTGTATTAATTGTTTGAAGATAAGCTTACCGTGTTCGCTGAAGTATCTTCCTAGAGGAGTCAGTCGTTGGGCGAAGGGCACATGCTAACATATGATAAGTTTACCTGTGGATATTATTTCCATGCTGCCCATTTATTCTTTGTTTAAGGGGCTACTCATGGCATAACGTTTTGTTTTTTTGGTCCCAAAAGGGGAGAATCCAGAAAATGACAACGGTAGAAGTAAGATAATAACGTAAATTATGCCAACAAATATACTTTCACCCACATTACTGTTTTATAACTATACTTCAGGCAACGGCCGCCACTACAACCTTAGTTTGCTACCAAGCAAAATACCACATTACTGTTTTAACCCATGAGATATGTATCTTGTATGGGGCAAATGCTAAAATAATCTGGAGGGCGTATTTTTTTCCACAAGCGTACATGGCCAATTCCACCAATTTGACAACATTTGGCCCCCAACCGTGGAAAGGGGTAAAATGGGCTTAAATCAAGTTAATTATCATTAATTTGATTATTTTTTTTGATTGGATGGTTCTACCAACCTGTGGAACAACATTTTTGGCATTTTTAGCCCAATTTTTTTTTTTTTTTTATTTCAAAATCCTATTTTGGAGGCAAAAATCGTTTTTTTTAACAGCCATTAGTCCGTGGAATTGCTAAATTTCTAAATAATCTTCAAAATTGAACATTTTTTTTTATATGTTGTGATAGTAGGTTACGTGAATATGATCTGTGTGAAAAAAAAATGCAAAAAAAATATTTTTTGGCCAAAAGTCATCAAAAATCAAAAAAAAAAATTGTGGGTACCCCCCCATGTCGTCTTCGTCACGCAGTGTGCCTAAGGTGGAATAAATAAATAAATAAAAAAAAAAAATGTCATATTTTGATGAATAATGATAGAGTGCATCGGATTATATAGGTATAGAACATCAAATGTATTGATTTTAGTTTTTCTTGAATCAAAGCAGAGAAATAACATGGCAGCAAAGGGGGGGTGGGTACCCTAGCTCATGTCGTCTTCGTCACACCTATTTTAGGGTTTTTTAGAGCCTTTCAAGGCATAAATTTAATAATAAACTTTAAATTTGACATTTATTATTAACTTTGCTTAATACCAATCTATGTAGACTGAACTTAAGAATTTCCGAGTCATTTTTAAATGATTTTCATGGGAAAATGCTTAAAAAATCTTCGTCACGCTTTTGTCGTCTTCGTCACGTTGTCTACGTCACGTCTGCCGTCACAAAATGTCAGAAATGGTATCCCTCACATATATATAATATCAGAATCTTTATGTTTAAAATTTTTGCCTCTAAACACTTAAACAGAACAGGAGCATTAAATACAAGTATTTGAGTCAACTTAAAAACCCAAACAAGGGTAATAAATGTTATATATATTCTAGATATAATGAGTTATATAATGTGTATAAATACATTATAATGTGGGCAGAGGGTCAATGACCTGTCACCCTTGCCGCTGCCATTATTATTACCATTACTGAATGGTTATTTGGCTGTAACTTTTCTTCTAGTTAGAATATTTTCACCAAATAAAAGGTGTTATGATCCTTATGTCGAGACCTATCAAGTACAAAATAGTTCAATACATTATGTGCATATTTGTTTTATCTATTTCTAATTTAAATACTGATTCATGTAGAAATATGTACCATTATTCGTCATGCTATTTTTAGCATTCTTTTCATATTTGGGATCTATTTTCGACCCCCCTGTAAACAAATTCCTAATTATCAGAATGGTTCCAAACTTGGCAGTTTAATGTGCATATATATAAGGTTGATAGAAAATAAAAAATCAACTGATAAATGTAAAAATTATTTTTGGGTACTCAGGGGGTGTCTAGGGGCCCAATTGTTGTCAAATTGGTGGAAATGGCCACATTCCTGCTTTCTGTTTTAATGAAGTGGTACTCTATATTTGTAATCTGGCTTCTTGTGTGTCTCTCTTTAATCCTATTCTTATTTTTATGGTTATGGGGATACAGCTCTGTGTATAAGTAGAATATATAGGCCTACCTATAATCACAAACCGTACACATTAAGGATACATTTTGTTAGTTATCACGCTTTTTGTGTCGCACAAATCTACTTACATTTGATTTCCTTGCGACTTCTTTCTTAATCTCGACTTTAAGGAATACAGGTCGAAGTATATTTATATGCTGAAAATTGCCCCTGTTAAAGCTGGGTTGTAAATAATTTTGAATTAATATTAATCATCACTTTTACTTAGCCTCTAAAAAAACAAGCCCCAACGGACATTCCTATATTGAGGTGTACTTTACATATATATTTAGATATACTTTATTAATATAACCACTTGAATGTAGAATGATCTTCTCATGTAAATAAAAATGAAGTGTACTAATTATTCCCTCCATTGTTTCTATACAGGAGCTTTATTATCTATCTATTTTTATCTACAGGCTACCCTCCACAGAATGCTGCCTACCCCCCACCAGGTGGCAACCCTGCGTACCCTCCACCCCCCACTGCCGGTGCCTACCCCCCTCCAGGAGGCCAACCCGGCTATCCCGGTGCACAAGCAGGATTCCCAGGTGCACCCGGAGGATTCCCAGGTGCACCTGGAGGTGGAGGATTCCCTGGTGCGTCAGGCTTCGGCGGCGTTCCCGGATTCCCTATGCCGCCTCCGAGAGGCTTCCCCACGGGAGACATGAACTCTGGGGCAAACGTTGGTGTTCAGGATTCAGGACAACCCAAGCCAGACGCACCGCAGAGTGGAGGTGCCCCATGGCAGGATGATGGCGGCTGGGCCGGCCAGTCCTTCAATAACAAGGCCATCCGAATGGCCTTCATTCGCAAGGTGCGCTTTATTCTTACTCTCATCTCAAAGCATTACTTGATTAATACTAATTGTAATACCACAGAAAAGATGAACCGCAAACGAAAGGTTATAACTATAAAAATTTCTATCGTTAATATTGGAACTATATCCTGAAGCTGTAAGGTTTGTGAAATACAAAGTTATGCTATATAACTTGTGATACGTTCCTGCTTGTATTATGCAATTCCAATATCCATGACACGCTAGAAAAAGACAACTTCATGTTGAGGAAAGATTTATCAATCGCGAAATTCCATCCGAACAATATTTAAGTATTACCCTGATAGTATCGGAACAGCAACATTCCCTACCGTCATGTAGCAACTTTTAAGAATTATACTCCCTTAATTCATTAAATAAATTGCTTGAATTTAAAGCAATTTTTGTCTGAATATCTTAGACAACTTTCTTGGTTATGATGGGTGGAATTACTGCTAACCGGTTGAAAGTCGTTCGTGGTTTCTTGTTAAATTCCCATATAAAGAACGATTTTCTTGGTTATCTTCGTGTATTGTTTGAAACAAATGCTTTTCTTTTCCTTCAGGTTTACCTCATCCTTATGGTCCAACTATTGTTCACCGCTGGAGTTGTTGTCTTTTTTGTACTTCAGTAAGAATCATTACATTTATTCCTGGCCTTGTCATCTGAATTACCTGATTAAAATACCATTTTCACATCGTCAACATGTGTACTGAAATCGGTATTTTTTTTAAATTTCCAAAATGTGTCAAATCTCCAGTAAATCCCACAATTTTTATTTTCTCTCGAAAATGTTCAGTATTGTTGGCATGAACCAATTTCCATCGGTTTAATTATGATATTAGGACAAGTAAAGATACGGCTGCTGTGAAATTTTGAAGGTGTTTTTCTCATTTAAACCCTGATAGCATATGAACCTTTCTTTCAGTGAACCAACAAAATTGTGGGTTAGGCAGCACTCTTGGATCTACTGGCCATCCTAGTAAGTACTTCAGTTTGAATAAAAAACAATTGATTGAGTTCTTAATTCATCTATAGATCTTTCAGATATGACATTCTGGATCAGTTTTAATTAATATTAACATTCACAGTTCTTAACATCTGCAGTGCATTCAAATGCGAATCCAAGGAATGTGTTTTACATCT
Source organism: Sthenelais limicola (assembly GCA_942159475.1). Classification (NCBI taxonomy): domain Eukaryota; kingdom Metazoa; phylum Annelida; class Polychaeta; order Phyllodocida; family Sigalionidae; genus Sthenelais; species Sthenelais limicola. The sequence continues at coordinate 130,196,840 of OW804095.1, forward strand.
TTACCATATCGTTCCTTTTGTCATTACTCTCGTAATTACCAAATTTCCAATATATGCTATTATACATTATGTTTTGTGTCTTTCTAGTGGCATTTTCTTGGTCACATACATCATCCTGGTCTGCTGTCCCTCTGTCAGAAGGAAGTGGCCTATTAATTTTATCTGTCTGGCGATATTTGTAAGTTTCTGCTTATCGATAATTTGTCTTAGATGATTGAATTCCCCAAGTTTTATTTCATTAAATAACTTTAAAATGGGAAAGTTTTGGCCATCACTAGTAATGTAGAAACGAACCAGGGAAGTAAAATATCTAACTAGTAAACTTCCACCGGAGAAGTAGCAGATAAGAGTATGAAAATGAATATAATATATATATGTGTACCTGGGGTTATTTAATTTGTTTGAGCCGCCTGAATATATTGCCTGGGTTTCATATAAATGTCGTGTCTATTTTTCTCCCCCTTGATATCTCTTATCAGAACCTCACTTGGGAACCTATTTTTAATACTGGATTAATGGTATGCTTTCTAAACATTTCAGACCATGGCCCTTACTTATATGGCGGGAATGATAAGCAGGTAGGTGGTGACTCATTTTTAATACATTTGCTGAAGCCATTTCTATCCTCAAACCACCTGTTAGTACAGGTCTTCGGTACCTATACCTATGAATACCATACCTATACGCTAAAGCGGAATCCCTATAACTCCCCCTATTTTACGTTGATTCTTTGGTGTATACGGCTGTCATTTATATTGCTTACTTATTTCCTGCAGCACGTACAACACCATGTCAGTTGTCATTGCAATGGCCATCACTGCCGGAGTCACCCTTGCCGTTTCGCTCTTCTCCTGCCAGACCAAGGTATTGTATTATATTATACGCATTGCTCTGAAAACAACGAATCTAGAGTGAGTCACACATAGTGCGTATTTCTCTAGTGAGTTATGTATGTTTTTTTTACTAAGATTACCGCTGAAATTCAAATTTATGACTCGATTTTTTTCTATTTTCATGATTGAAAGCATACATAATAAATCTCGTTGGTTTCAGTCGCTTACAATATTTCACTCGTTGCCACGCAACTCGTGCAATATTCATGTTCCTTCAACCAACTCGTTAGTTAACCTGATTTATATCTCATTAATTGCCATGCCCTCATTAAATTATATATACAATTTTCATAATTCAAAATAATGCATGTAAACTTACACTTTTCCAGTGGGACTTCACAAAATGTGGAGGCATTCTCTTCGCTGGATCCATCGCACTCTTCCTCTTCGGAATCGTTTGCATCATCTGGTATGCCACGATGGGACCCAACAAAGTAGGTTTTGGGACCACTACTAGTTTCCTACTCCTACAATCTGATTCTTTTATTTAAAAAAAAACACCTTACAATCTGGTTTAATCTAAGAAAGGTCTTGCAATATAGAGCTCTAGTATCTTCTTTGATACTTAGTGTAGAATTGATGTCGTCAGAAGTGTTGTAAATTACATAATTGTCCTTTCTGGATTTCCTTTGCATTTATTACTACGGTACTTATAATCTCATGTGGAATTGCAGATCCTGCATTGCGTGTATGGAGGGGTGGCGGCATTGCTTTTCTCAATGGTAAGAACACTGTTGATCAACTTGAATTGATTATTCCATAGAAATATTTGATTTGTGTTCGAACTTCTGCAATTATTGTAGCCTATTTTGTCCCTTGCTTGCAAACAAGAAGGAGAGTCTGGGATTGTTTTGTTTTATTTAGTGGGTAATTCTGCTGACACTTGGATTTGTCTGGTCTAACAGGTTTTTTTTAAATTGTAAACCTATTGCTATTTAGTATTAAACAGACATGGTTGATGAATGCGAACGAGTGAGGAGATGGGGTGTAAAGACTATCCAAGTTATTGTGATCTTAGTCACCACCCCGTGCTTTAACGATCAGTGGTAAAACTATAGATAGTCCTTTCTGGCAGTTTATTCAGGGATACAAACGACAACTGAGATATACCCTTTAAATCTATCAATCAATTAATTTGGTTATTCCAATGATGTCTTAGGCCTAAGCGATGCGCCTGATATGTTGCTCATTTCTTCTACTTCGAGTCGTGACTTAATTTTAGGGATTCACTTGCTGATAAGCGCTTGACTTTTTATTTCAGTTCTTGGCCTATGACACCCAGATGTTGATGGGAGGCAGAAAGTACGAGCTCTCGCCGGAAGACCACATATTCGGCGCTCTACAACTCTACCTAGATATCGTCTACCTCTTCCTCATTTTCCTCTCATTGTTCGGTGGAAGTGATTAGTAGTAAACTGGCATCAATGCATTCATTGAATACTTAACTTAAAATTCCAAAACGATGAATGCCACTGATAGCCAGTCTGGCCGGACAACTCTAGTGGCTTGCGAGTGCAGAACCTGTTATTTAGCGAGGTATACTATATTATTTAAATGCACTTCATTAGACATGGTACAAGCATGGAACATTATAAAGATAAAAGATTTCTACGATTCAAACTGTGAATCAGTTGTGACAGTTACAGAAAAATGTTGGTACTAAGTATGCAGACTTACAATGTGACAGTAGTTGTCTCCACTTGAGGTAGTTCAGATATCTCCAAGCTGGCAATAACTCTGGCTTTAGTCTGGTGGAATATTGGGGCATATTTTCCCTAGGGAAAGCCTGAGACAGTCAGAAAGGCCGTTCACTTAGTGAATGAATGAGCACAGGGCTCCTTATAACAACAGCTGTTGTGTGTTTACTATGTATTCAGTCGGTGTATAATTTCCCCATGTCGGTTATGTATATCCGAGATGTTCGTGTATTCCATGAAAATCATGTACTATATTATACATATTATATGTCCTATTCGCCGTGGAAGGACATCATCAGATCTTTTGAGAGTGGACCAATTGTAGTCCTGGGGTCCTGGGAAATCTTCTTGGGGCACGTATTCTTTTTACAGCTCGAGAAGGCTTACATTTGCCTTCTACGTATGTAGTTTTTCTTCTAATTCTCTTCTAAAGATAGTAGGTTGCATCCTCCCAGCTCGTTCATGAATTTATGAGTGTGTTCTGGAACAAAGCTATCATAACCATTGCACTAATTCGAGCCCTGAGGTTTACACTAACCGACAAATAAGCAAAGATGAATGAGAGATCCACTTCTCTTTCATATTCTGCATTCTCTATCTTGAAGGCAAAAACTAAGATATTTCAAACTTCTCAACCAACCAGGGATTCCTAAAGCTCGTATAAATGTGATACGAACGTCCGTTATTCCCCCATAATATTCTGTAATAGTCAGGTTTCTGTTGTCTATCTGCCCTACCTCTACCTCTGGCACATCCAAGTAGTGCACTAGGATGCAGATCAACTGGATCTGAATATAATAACAATACAATATATCAGCCATGTACTTTTCGACCCGAGAAATTGTGGAGTGATTTCTGGTGTTACGGACTGACCCGATGGCAATGCATGTGCTGGCACACATTCTACCAGTTGTTTCTCCAGTCATTGATACTCTTACATACTTTTGATGATCCTATGAACATGTTATCGTTGAAAGTTTGCGACTTTTGAAATTACATTATTACTCAATATGAAACCAGGGACATATCCCTAATGTAAGACTCATATTCTTAAGCAGAAAGTAAGGATAGTGACCAGTCTTATAGGATGATCCGCTTGGCACCTGATCTCTGTCAGTTCCATTCATTTTTCTTGAATGCAATCGGTTTTCCCTGATAGCTGATATTGTTGAGGCTAGATAGGTTGAAGAATATTTCCTGCATGTATTCAAGAAGTCATTAAAAACACAATTAAAGCTTTTAGGGTAAAGCAAACTTTTTCTTTGAACAAAAGTTGGACAATTTGGGCCGTGTGACTGTCCCAGTTATCTAATCTTGTCATGAAGTTGTTGCTGGTAGACTTTTTTTTCGGGTGCAAAGAAATTGGGCTTAAATCTCCATTCCATTCTTGAAAATACAATAATAACCCTTTAGGTCATGGTATGACTATCGTTTATCTTTTTCAATAAGATTATTCCTATATTTCCTCACATCGCACATGTGTTTATGATATAAAATGTACTTTCTCTGGCTTTAATGAAAAGCGTCGAGGAGTTGAAGGTATCCAGGCTGAATACAGTTGTAGAACGTCAAATTTGTGATATTAATCCGTATGGTGTATATAGCATGATGTTGGTTGCATTGCCTCTAATGCGTATTTGCACCTTTTACTCGTTTTCAGCACGTTCAGCATTATAAATAGCATAATCTTGTATTATTTATGCTTCTTTATCGTGTACAAAATAAGTTTGCTTTTGTAGACCCAAATGAACATCGGATTTATGGGTCTTGTAAACAGCTGTGTAAGTAATCATCAAAAGAATTAAAAATATTTTCATGCGTGTACACCAAGTTCAGCTGAACTAATTGGAATTAAGAGTGCTACAGAATAGGATTTGTTGCAATATACCTGTTTTGCATTTAAGTTTGGGGGGACTTGTTTCAAGAATGCTGTTTTCCTGAAACTTATCTCTCATACCTTTTGAACTACGAGCATAAGAACAAGTGTTTGACAACTATGTGAGTTATATTTAGGTTTTACTAGTCAGCTGCTATGTTTCCTTGTTTTGGAGGTTCTGTTTTTTTATGAAGTATTGGCTTTTGGTGATTACTGCCGGTGATTTGTAATGTAATACTGTTATACAAAGAATGGTTCATCGTTTAAAATAGATCGATTCTTTTTTCCCACCAACTTTGGTTGCAATTATTATAAAACGTGGACAATTAGGGCCATAGTGCTTTTATCCTTCTTGTTATTTCTTTGTTGGATCTGTCCTGCCATGTTTATGACATAAATCTAGCTGACAGTCGAACCTTTCTCATGTATCAAGTTCCATTATAAAAGTGATTTTCATCATGAAGCTTGCTTTGTATTTTGTTAAACATTCTTTCACTTCACGTTATTTAGTATATCCTGTGGAACTGTTAATTACAAATGTGCGAATTGGTTGTGTACACTTTCATATAATATATAATACAGAAATAATGAACTTGAAAAAGGATGAGTTAGTATTAAGTATTTGGGGGATTAGTGTGGCTATATTTTTCCATATACATGTAGCTTCTAAATGAGTACCCTACTATTACGTCTTTGATTGTATACCTCTACTAGGTCTCGATTGCTTGCACTAGTTACATCCATGCCTTTTGTAGTATTCAGGACAACAAAGAAATCAATTTGTGAACATTGCCAGGTTTCTGGATTAGTTCTAGTGAGCTGACATTCGAATCTAGATGACATACATGTGACGATGTTGAAGCTATTTTTAGTGAAGTTGACAAGATGTCTCCAAATATCTTTCATAAGCAATGGTACTGAACCACTATAAATAAAGGCGGGATTCCACTTGTGCGACATTTGTCGTATACATGTAACAAAAAGGTGATGCGATTATTCTGAACCTTTTCAGAATCATCACAACCCCTCATGGAAGCGATATTACTTTGTGTGCCACATTTTCCTCAATCTTTTTTGTTGCATGCGATATATATCGCACATCATATCGCACCAACGGAACCCCGACTCTTTGTTGATGTGTTTGCTTCCATGCCTTCACCGCCACTAACTAGGTGAGAATGAAGGTAATATATGAGTAAAGTAGTGTTAACTAACTTGTGATATTGACAATGTTATTTTTTCATAACCAAAAAAAGAGGCGTACAAATACCCAGGGAACTTGTAAGATGAGTGGAATTGCATTTCCATGAAAGGTATTGATGAAAACCCAACCCTGTCAAGCTCAATTTTATGTTTAGGAAACTTAGTGTGGTACTTGAGATCCTCATTAGTGGAATTACAGAAGGCAAGCTCTCTTGGTAGTACGTGTATTTGTACTTTTAGACAAGACATTTGGCAATATTTAGAAGATAAAAGTACTTGTTACTTGGGGTGTATTATGGTATATTTTGGTAATTGTTCAGTTATCTATCTTTCTCCTTACTTTACCTCTTGCCCCCTGCAGAATTGTCTCCAAATCTACAATTAAAGTATCTTGATTGAGGCTTTGGTAAGAGTCCCACATTTAAGATTCTAACTGTAAATTATAGGAGTGACACATCTGTGTACATGTATGGTTTTAAAGATAAAGTTAAAACATTTTCAAATACATTTATCCTGGACCTTATTCCAGGAAAAATAGTAAGTTTCGTGGATGTAAATAATCGTTTAGGTTAATCAAGACTCAACATTGATTGTAAAGAATCTCGAGAAAATAGCACAAATCATAGCTCTTATATTAGCTTCTACAGAAATTGATGGTATATTCGAGAGGTAATAAGTATATTGATTGACAGATCCTGTAGATTATCTCAAAGGAATACTTCTAATAGCTTAATTCCAGACTATATGATCTATATTATGTGCTAAATCTACTGCAGTGTGAACAAAGGCCTATTTAATTATTGTGATGTTATTATGATAATAAATTTCATGATGGAAAAACCTTGTGTGCTGTCTTATCTATTGATAGTCATTATATATCATTATGTTGATTTTGATGGAATGATTTGAAGATTTAAAAGGGTCTCCATGTAGTAAGTGCATTCATTCATTGCACTTTAAAATATATTGAAGCTCGATAAATTGAGCAGTGATATTTAAATTTCTGTTCGATGACCGATCCGTTGGAATATCTCAAGATGCAAGATGCGCTCCAATTTATTGAAAAGGCATATCTTCCGACTAAAAAAGATCTATGTATTTAACACAGAACTATAACCAGTTATAGTTCTTTGGTATTTAAGTTGAACAAGGGCTGCGAGGTAATTAATATTGAAATGAAAGCAAACCACAAATAGCTCATATTCAGTATTTTCTTCCATTTTTTTATTATCTCTCATTAATTCGTCTTACACAGTCTATTTCTTTGTTCTTGGCTTAACATCATTCTCCACCTAGTGGCCAACTCGGACAACTTACGGAACACGGCCAGCGCCGCGTGGCGGAAAATAGATCAATTATTGTAGCATGAAGACAGAGTACGAATCTTCATGATGAGATGATGAAATACAAATAAATATATATAGAGCCTAGAGTGCAAATAAGCGGACACGAAGAACATGGAGGGATGCACCAAATTGCCGGGCAACATTAAGAGTGGATTCCCAATTATTTACACTGTCCTTAAAAGGGGGTCTGGTTAATATTAAAACATGCATGAAGGGCCATAAGTTTTATTCTATTTTAGCAGGAGTTCTTAGGGTTAATTACTTTGAAGATTATTTTTTTCCAATTACAAAAATAGTCATGTTGAACTTGCCTACAGATAAACCTCTAGTAGTCAGCGTGCAATATCATGTTTATATTTATAACGTGGCAATATGTTCCATTCATGGAAATGAAAAAAAAAATGAAAAAAAAAATCCCAAATGATGTGTATTATTGAATATGGATTTGAAACATATGTGCGCTTCATATATATTTCATCCAACACACTGTTGGCAAATGATGATCATTTAACACTTGATTATCCATGGATATACACAATTCTCACAATATGCAAATGTTAATAAATCGTCCTACATTTCTCAAATATTGCATCCTTGTTTTCCAACCCAAATTCTCGAGACTACATATTAATGTAATACAAATTAACCAGTTGTTCCTAATAGTCACCAAAAATCACATACTTTGCAATATTAAACATAGAGATACTTATTCAGCTCTCCGTACAACATACTTTTTCACACATTCAACACATGATAATGATCTGGTAATCAGTTTTACAAACAATTTGATATTTTTTTCACATGATCATGAGCCTGGACGTCAGTGTAGCCACCTTCTACTATTTAATGGTAGCCAATGAGATTTTAAAAATAGGAATTCTAAAGACACAATAATTTAGCAATTTATTCGATTAAAATCATTCGCGATGATCTAGAAAAAATATTGAAAATGGACAATATATATATTTTGCTAAATATAATTAACAAGTATCATAATTTAAATGTTTTTAAAATCAAATGACAAATGTTACCTGTTCATACAAAAATAAAAAGGTTTATACCTTAGGGACTTAATTTCCATTGATAATAATGGTAAGAGTCCCCATAAAAGTTGTTGCCTTTAAATGATACTGTCCCTCTCATATTGACTCCGTCCTACAAGAATTCTACACACTGTTAAAGCAGCAAACCCAGAACATTCTCTTTAATATACTTGTAAGCTCTCATCAACAAAACGAGATTCAAATGATAAGCTACAATGAGTACTCACAAGTAAAAAATCAATATATAAATACAATAAGTCACGAACCCGATCTCCTCTCAAACTCCAATATATATATTCTATATTTAATGCAACTATTATAATAATATTCATTAATACGATGCAATTCCATATATCAATAATACATAGGAGTCACCTTTAATTAACAGTTTCTCCATCCCATCCCTTGTCCATCAGCATACAAAAATTGTATATTAAATCCCCAGGTGTTCTAGTCACATGAAAATGCTATTGCCTGCCAACCACCACATTCATTTCCCTTAAACACGAACACACATGAACACAGAAAATAGCTCTTGAAAGACAGACTATTAAGCCAGTAGATTAGAAGCCTTTATTTTAACGCCCGCAAATTGACTAGGCACCGAAGAGACACGTAAAAACATACTCGGCTACGTCATTAACAGTTCTGGTTAGGTTGATTATTCCTCAGTAATATTTAAGCGCATTTTATTTTAAAAACGGGATATTGATAACAGTAATTTCGGTGTGTATTTCTTAACCTTATTACCTAGTGTTCTATGGTGCATTTTCATACTGGACTTTATGGGGATGCAGTCTCTATGTAATAGATTTGATACAATGTCGAAGTATAATATCTTATTTCACATCCACGAAGCCATGAGAAGTAGTGTATAGTATCATCGTTAAAAGTCTCGCATGAAGGAGGCCCGCTTTTACAGATAACAGAGCATGGCAATCACCTTCATGTAGGCATATGATATATTTCTTTAGGGAAGATTTTCACCACAATTCGTTCATTACTTTACCACACAAGCGAATGGAAATAAAGATACTCTTACATTAACAGGTTATTTATTACCATTATTATAATTATCATTATTATTAATCACTTACAAATGATTATGAGAATATTTGGTATCAGAATTCTGCAAAGTGATGTCCAGTACTCTCGATAGATGTGTATACATACGCTATTTATAAATAGAAAGGAAAAGGAAGCACTGGACAAGCAGGAAGAGAGCAGAAGAGTTAAATTTGCAGAGGAGGAATATGAATAAAATAAAATAAAATAAAAGATACCAATCGGGAAGGTAGTGAAACTGGGTTTCAGATTTAAATATATAGCTATATAAGCAGCGAATGGGGATGAATTGGCCTTTTTTTATATGAAAAGAAAACGCGAAAGAAATATTGTAACTGCAGGGGCTGGAATACGATGGAGCATACAGATACTGCGAATGCTTTAACAATATTATGAGGATCCCTTGATGTATGGTCACGTACGTCGGGGTTCGAAGGGTTCGATTAAGATACTTCCCACGTTCCAGTAATACTTTGAGTTGAATTGGCGGGAAAGGATAGTTATGGAAGGGATGCGATTAAGTTAACAATATGTTTTCTATATACATACAAACATGACAATACGTATGGATGAGTGGCGGTTGGACACTAATAATGGCGAGGCCAGATTTGGAAATTTTCTGTTTCACTTCACCCTGGAATTTGATACCATACTTTACCTGCAAGTGGTATTTGTAGGCGGACAAAACAAATCTGTATTAACAAAAATTAAATCCTTCAAGGCACAATATAGTATTTTTTCGTCAAATAAAAATAACTAAGATGAAAATGCAATAATAGTTACATAAGATATTTGACTATAGAAAGAACAAGAAGGACACCAAATATAAGTAAGAAAACCTTCTAATATCACATATATAATTCCACATGGCGTTCTCTGTACATGCCATGTAATCGACCTCTGTAAATAATTATTTTCTTTGTTTTGACACAAATTCAAATCATCGCATCAATATCTGTATACAATAAATATTTCTTTCATTGTCAATTGTATTTTTTATCCATTTTTGCAAATTTCACATTAGTGGGTGAAGTGATACAGAAATACAAATACATGGCCTCTTTTATTTAAGTTATTTTCATCACAAGAATTAAATGAACCTGGCATTTTGTGATAAAATTATGAACACTAAGTACTCAATGAGTACATATGCATTAGCCCATATAGCTTTATAGACGTATATACCTTACCTGTGTCTTTCATTTATCATCATTGTATAATGGGATAAAATGTTAACACTAACGACTACGACTAACATACAATCGCAATGTAATCAAATGTTTAAGACATAATGTGTGGATATTACATCAGATAAAGAGAAAGAATTCTTTTACAATCGCAGGCATCAGTTCATAATCAAGTATCTCTAGTACAATTGTCTTGCATTTTAATCAACAGATTCAGACGAGAGCTTGAGTTAGAATTTAAGACAAAAGTCTGCTAAGCACGTGGTGGGCATGCATACAGCCTGTTGGGTGTGCTGACTGGCCCATCTACAGGGGAAAAAAACTAAAAAATAATTCATTGAAAAAGGCAGATATAGGTGCAGCAATGGAAGGTTAAACAATTGACTTTTAACATTAGTCCATCATCACAAGATTTGGTGGTAATACAACAGCAAACTGATCACAGGCCCCCATCATCTCTGCTGGGTTATGATTACTTTTTTGTGTAGTAAGTAATTTGTCGAGTACTGAACTACATTGGGGAAAAATCATGGTGACCTTCCTCTGTGGTAGGTATACATAAGTAAGATGTGAAACTCAAGCCTCCCACTGCATTGAAGGAATCACTCAATTCAAAAAACTTCACTGTTAATCACAATATAAAAGAATTGTCGCATTTGTGTCCATGTTTTAGTTTTTGTTTGTTCAGTCTAGTAACCACATCCTAGTTATTATAAGTTCGTCTTGGCCTCTGGTCCCAAAGGGTACAAATCACAGCTTTCACCCACTTCGAGCTCTGAAACGCTAGGTCAGGTAAAACTTACTGGTTCATTACTTTCTCAATTCACTCCTTCATTTTCCATCTTCCTCTTCCTCCTCCTCATTATCATTAGCGGCTATCTCTGTTTATCTATTCACAGTAATAAAATCAGTCTTTCCCTCGGTCCATACTCTCTGGCAAAAGAATACTTAAGTCATCATTTAGAAAGAAATATATAAATAACCAGCATGCCAACCTTATTTAAAACAATCAAAGCTTTCTTCCGCGAAAGAAAAAACAGCGATTTCGTCTTCTTGGAACGAAGAAATTAACCAACCATTTTTCCCATTCACTCAAAAATGATGGAAGCTCTTCGCAGAGGAGAGGTTTTCACTCAGTGAATGGACGATAGGAGAAGCTGTGCTTCCACATCCCTTTTGTGTCTGCAGAAAATTCCCTCCACATAAATGGAGCCTATAGTCGGGTGAGCGACCCCAGAATCAGTAGAGCATCATCCTCCATCACTCTTTCTGTATCTCTTTTTTACTTCTTTTGTTTTACATTTTCCTATATTGGGTTCCTTTCTGGTCATTCCATGATCCAGAGGGGAAAAATCACATGTTTTCTGTCATTGGTCATTTGATGATCATGTGATCTGGTAGATGACCATATTTGGTATAGTACGTCATCATGTGTCTAACACAGCCTAGTTCAACTGGAGCCTCCAGGTGTCACTGCTATAGAATAGTACAGCATCTGCAGTATCGTTGTCGCCCGCCGCCCACCGAGGGTGGGGGCGTGACTGGTGCAAAGTATGCGTGTACTTTGATATCTGATAGGTGATTCTACAAACAAAAAATGAGATGATTCTAGTATATATACACACAGATAGCATTTTCGAAAAGCATTGGTCTACGGAAGATGTTGAATTAGTTATACTAAACCAGAGCTCTGTTATAATTAAAGTATAATTCCTAGATCGAGTGATAGAAACTTTAAACAAGAGGTGTCAAATATGATTGAAACAAAAAAATTTGCAGACCACATGTATAGTTTTTTTTGCTTTAGAGATCAGAGTTGTTCGTACATCCTCCTTGGTGGGACTGTGCGCTAGGCATCACCATTTTTTAAAAATCATTATTCACACCATACTCAGGAGGAGAAAAGTTGTTCATATCTTATATAATAATATGTATTTCTCAAATATTATATTGTCCTTTAATGAATAAAACAAATATATCCACACGAATTCTTTTTATTTATGCGTTTGCCTAGGCTTTGTTTCGTGTTCATAAAAATAAAAATGCATATAGGCCTTACCCTAAACCTCCGGATGCCAGCTCGCGTAATGAGCTGACAGTCGTATAACTCGATCCTCCCCAGGGCCTGGCATCCACGGAGATGCTCCAGTGACGCGTCCGTTATGAGTGGACAGTTGTCAAGTTCCAGTACTGTAAGCGCCTCCGTTGCACAGCTGCTCTCACCGAGGTGGCGGATGCCTTCATCCGTTATCAGCTCGCAGTGAGAAAGGCTCTGTAAGAGAGGAGAATACACATTCACGTAAAGGAAGGGTAACGTGCGTAGTGGACTTAATATGGACTTGTATGGACTTAATATGGACTTGTAATACTCTCATATTGGGATTGTACTAGACTTGGATAAGTCTTTGATTCTTTTTTTTTCATTAATACAATTAGGAAAAAGAATTAAAACTACCGTATTAGAGTCACTACAGCCTCGACTGAGGAATCAAAGCTAGCCATCGCCCAATCATTAGTAAGGCCTTTGCTGTGTGCGCTCATTGAGATAGGCATAGGGTCTTGATGCTAGTCTAGGATTGTACACAAAATGGTCATTTTGGGTGTTTAAAGGCAAACGCTACTATTCACTACCACGCCCCCCCTTTTCCATATACCAAATATACGGCCATTTTACGCACTATTCCTTTAGCATTGCAGTCTATGAGGAAACAGCCCATTTTGTCACATTTTATAGAATAACACAAACAATTAATGGCTAGTCCTACTGTCCCAAAATTTTCTACACATACAGTTCAGGTTATATACTACAGATAAAATGGAAAAAAAATATATGTCATCGCGTTCGATTTTTTTTTTATAGCTGTCTAAAATAGACATGTTTGGGAAACAGAACTAGCTATGGGTACTCTCAGTTGTACCCAATTAGCATGCAAGTCTATTGGGAAATGCTGCATTTTCCTTTCACGGTTTTGGGAATAAAACAAAAACAGAACCTCCTATTGTCCCAAAATTTTCTACACATATAGTGCAGGTAATAGTCTAAATATATAAAGGAAAAAAATGTATGTCATCACGTTAAAAAAATAATTGTAGCTGTCTGAAATAGACATGTTTAGGAAATATAGAACACTTTGAAAGCAGCAGATTTTTGGGTTGTCAGCCATGTTTCAAAGCTCCGTAATTCAGAAACTAGCACGGCGACCCATTATTTTTTTTCCAGTTTTATGAAACCACATACTTCAAGAATCATATACTAAAGTATCCGAAAAATGACATTTAATTTCGATGGGGAGAAAAAAAAATTGTTTTTATAAAAATAGTGAAAAATAGTGCGTTTTTCTGAGTTTTTAATTTAAAATTCACATCAGGTATTTGTTGTTTTCAGAATAGAAAAAACAATTCACTGTATGAAAAAGAGGCATAGAATTATTGGCTAAATAATACTCTCTCCAAAACTGTTAACTATACTTAAATTGAGTGAATATAAATAGCAAATATGAACTATCAAGTCGAGGTACTGCAAAATGAGCCCCCCTTTTGGTCCTCATTGGTTCTTTTGAGATACCAAATTTTGAAGCACTGTAGTTCAAAAATGAGCACGGCGACCCATTGATTTTTTTCCATCTTTATGACCAGAAACACTTCAAGAATCAAATACCAAAGTTTCAGAAAAATGACATTTATTTTCATTTTCCACTAGATAGTAGCGTTTGCCTTTAAGGGACTTGGGCATACTTTAGTGGACTTATACTACGCTTTATTACACATTGGGATTGTACACACTTGTACTATGCTTATATTGGGATTGTGTACAAAGTCCACAAGTTTCTGTGCTTAGTGTAAGTCACTGGCTGCACTACCACAGCTGAAGATCTTGTTACCATGGGTATGTGGATATCACCTATGGCATCGTTTGCAACCAGGGGTGTGTGTTGCTAAGATGTTCTCCCAGGTTGAGTTAGGAATATTTATGCTATGATTAGTTTAGTATATTTAGAGGGGTTATTATTAAATAGATTTTAATGTCTTCCATAATTAATTAATTGATTAATTGTATAATTATATTCTCTGTCCCCCAGTGGGTGTTTCGACAAAACAAATACATTCATGTAAACATTGATATTCAATGTTTTTTGTAGAATACTGCCAAGTGATAGGCAACCGGAAGGGGTGGATATTTGATTATCCAAAGGACAACTCTGGTTGTTGCATATTTTTAGCATATTTTTACTTTATTTCCTTAGCTTCTATCGACGTTTCGGATCAGTAGGTTCTTCTTCAGGGACTTCTAAGTTACGTATCTATCATATAATATAATGATAAAAAATGACACGTCATGGATATATGTGATATAGGTATCTCCATTAGTGACTGTGCTTGGGTTGTATTTGGCATGTTGTACATTTTTATATAGAGTAGAGAATTCTCTACTATATCTATAGTAGAGAATGTATTGCTTGTATCAAAACTGTCTGAGAGAATAATTTTAAAGAGCAAATCATTCCAGCTGCATTTACCGTTATATGCTTAAACCCTGACAATATATATAGTAGTAATCTATTTTGTACAGGAATGTCTGAATTTTCTTTTTTAAACATTACATTCCAACAGTGCATAACTTCAAGCTCTTGATGCTAATCTAACGATGTTCAGAATTCAATGAAACAACAAAGGGCCTGCGTGACAATGCGAAAGGTTGGACCTTTCTAATTGTGTTAAGGACTAACTCAAATCACGCGAATTCTCTGTATTGAGGTAGGAAATTAATAAGGAAAGACCTACTCAGAATACAGGTAAAGGCCAACAGATCGATTGAATGTTGATACAAATTACTACTTCCCAGGCTAAGATAATTTGATCTCTACGTGTAAGTAGAATTAGTATTGATTTTCTGATACATGAACCTATTTTCCCTTCAGTTCTCTAAGACCGCAGCTCTGGTCATATTCTCATACAAATGCTAATGGACAATCACATATATGACAAGTTGGGAAGATATATTGATGTATCATTTGATTGATTATATGGATATTTTTTAATTTTCTATGGTTCGCGAGGTGTATTACCATATATTACATTCACCTTTCCCTACCCTCTCTTTCTCTCCCCATCTCACCACTTCCTCTCTCAGTCTAATAAACAAACAATGTCAGACACCGCACTTGAAAGCCCCACCCATAAAAGAAATATGAGAAACAACTTTGTAATTGGGCGAATAATGCTACACGGCGTCATACAATGCTGGCCGAATGATGGTGTTTAGCTAACATACACAACAACATGATCTAAAGGACTAACGACATAGTACTATTACGTAGATGTCGATGTAAACGGACAAGTTGTGCTCCCACTATACTGGTGCATACTCAACTATAGCTTTAGTTTAGTTTTAAAGGCGAATTCATAACGATCAAAATATTATATATTTTAACTCCCCATCCGACTCATTACAAAAAGGCAAGATATTTTTATGTGATATTATTTTTGAAGAACTAACTTAATGCAGTTTCGAAGAGAATCATTGGTTTCAAATGGAAAATATATTATATAAAATTATTTGTTATTTAGCCTGTGCCTATGTTTCATTATAGTTTCCATATACACTCGTGATAGCTCTAGCAGCCTATAGTTCCCAGAATCATTATGATGGGGGAGGACAATTCATGGAAGTAAAAACGTCTGCTATTCTTTTTTACCGATCTAATTAAACCTAATTAGACTCCGCTATCAAGATATGACCTATGAATTGAAATGAAAAACATTACCACTTTCACAAAGAAATAATTTACCACTCAATAAAAAACATCTATTGCACCGACCATGGAAATGTTACAGTGAGGATTTAAAAAAATGGTGACTCATCTTCTAGACAAGAACCAGCTTTAAGTTATAATCGTAATGTGGTTATCCTCCTGATTGTTTTACACTAACATACATGTGTCACTCACACATTTATGGAAGATAACAAACACTTCCAAGAAATAACGGCCATTTGGCATTAATTTGATACATCATACAATCATATACATCATTTCTAACTACCATATTGTATTGGCCTTCAACGAAGTATAAAAGACTAAGTCTATTAATCAATCCAATTATTAGTCGAAAAGTGTCTAAAAACTTACCAGTTTGGAGAGGAGTGGACAGTGCATGGCAAGATGTCCAAGTGTTGCATCTGTTATCTAGAAAACACAAAATAAAGTCGTCAAGTAGAATGACAGATCAGTGTTAATTTGTGACTAAAAGTCATGACCTTATCCGTTAAGATGTTCACTAAAGTCAAAGAGAAAAACTTACCAATACACATTCTTCTAGATCCATACGTTCTAATTTATGACAACTCTGTAAATTAAACACACATTTTAAACCTGAAATTTTCCCATTATGCTAAAAATGTTTCTCAAATATCTATATCTAATGATAAAATGGTTTCTACTAAACAGGGGGAAAATGGTAGAAATTTCAGAGGAATAGGATATAAAATTAGCATAGTTAAGTTGGCAATATACAGTAGGATTGTAAACAAAATCTAAACGGCGGTTTACCCTAGCTAACGCCTGGAATCCGTTGTCAGTAAACTGTGAGCAACCAGCGACTTCAAGCGTTCTGAAGTTTAACAGATATAAATTATAAATGAATCGACTTTTATTTTTTGATATTGTTACAACTTTTAAGCTTTTGTGACATAAACAATTATATGTAATAATTTCCGATAGAAAAAGAATACTCAAGATGGATCGTGTACATGGATCTATGTCAATATTACCAGCATTTAACGAACAATCTTACTCTCTCACACATAAATCTCAATAAAGCCGACCCTGACTAAGATCTAGATTACTAAGCTACACTCTATACGCGTCCTGTAGGCAGTAAACATCAAAGCTAGCTATGGTTAACTATAGAAAGCCGCTGCCTACAAGACGCGTATAGAGTGTAGCGATTACAAATGGAAAAGAAATCTTGGTATGTACTTTAATTCATGACAGCCTTGTCCGAGTGATACGAGGGAAGCATCAGTGAGGCTCGTACATCCAGATACGCACAACATTTCTAATCGATGGCATCCCTCACTCAGACTGTGGACCGCTTCATCAGTTATATTCTAGGAGGAAAAAGCATCAAATTAAAAAC
Organism: Sthenelais limicola; assembly: GCA_942159475.1. NCBI lineage: Eukaryota > Metazoa > Annelida > Polychaeta > Phyllodocida > Sigalionidae > Sthenelais > Sthenelais limicola. Next base: position 130,214,287 of record OW804095.1, read on the forward strand.
TAAAATCAATTTCAGTAAAATTTAGAAAATTGCAACTTAATCAATTGACCATGCAGAACCTGCGTAGCAGATGGTATGAACCCTTTTCTGATTTCACATTAATATGTATGATATTGTACCATTTTATTATAAAAAAAAAAGATCTATTATCATATGTATGAACTGTGTCGGTATAAAAATCTTATATATATAAAAGTATTACACAATTTGGGACACGAAAGATAAGTTAGATCTTCCCAAACTAGTGTTGACTCAGTAGACATTTACTTTTTTAAATAACATCTGAGTCTATACTTGATAAAAATTACTAATGCCGGATTCCCAGTACACACATGAAGTGACAAAAAAAATATCTGTTAATCACTGAAAAAATTACTTCGAGGAAGTGGGGCATCTTCATTGGTACATTTTCAATGCTGGTGCAAGTTTTATGTCCATGGAGAGGCTGATGAGGCCAAACCGGATATGCTTGCAAAAATGGCGGCCCAATTAACTCCAATAAAACAACATAAATGCCATGACCCATCCATGGAAACGAGTCCTAATGCAGACGCATCGTCACTTGTTCTGGACATCTTATAAATGATGTGCAGACAGACTGATGTTTACAACTTCACAAGTGTTATTAACCAGTGGCTAATCTTTCCAGGGCAAGTTATATTAATCGTTATGTGAAACATTCTATACCGACTCGTTTTGATGAATCATTCTTATAATTCCAAGAAATAGAAATTTTGCCAAAGTTAATGATACATTTTGTGCCGAACGTAAAACTAGGGTATACATAACTCCTAGTGAAAATATCACTATTTTCCATATGATCAGATATCACAAATGACTTATCGACCAGATTACACTAATGTTAACACAAAAATAACACATAAAAAAAGATGGTTAATGGAACATTTTCAAACATAACATCAAGAAAGATCGTTTTCCTAATAACCAAGTCACACTGTTCAGATTGCTGGGTCATTAGCAGCACACATGTCTTACTTTAAGTGACATTGCAATTAAAAGTAATGGCAATAGATAGCTATGATAATTATCAATGAAAACTGATGCGGTCGATGTAATGAGCTAACAGCATTACTTACAACACAGCTATGGAGATTGAGAGCTTTCATTCCTTGACAATTAGTTGCTAATGCACTGATACCTTCGTCTGTAATCTGTAATATGAAAACATGACCCTCATGAAAAAATATTGGGCACATAGAACTCATTTTCAATACATTAGAACATGATTCAAATATAAACATGACGTGCTTATATATTTTCTTTCATCAGTTATTTTCATTCATCAGTTGAGATAGAGATAGAAGATAAGAGATAGAAAAGTCCACCTTATCCTCTTTGTGTGGCAAACACCTATCTGTTGATGGTGAATGCACATAAAACGAAATACAAAATAAATATTGACAACATTTTAGCATCATTTGGAAAACTGTGGCCCATCATCAATTTTTTCATCAGAAATTAACAATTTGCATGATATCATTAAGGTGATGACATCACACCTTGTTTACAAGTGTAAACCTCTATGACGTCATAGATTATAGTGAGGTTGGATACTATCACTACGGGGAAATTCCATCATCCAGTACATGGTAGCAGTTTGAAGGGGATTATTTTCTTTTTGTCACAGATACCTTATCAATTATAAAGATCGCCCAGAGCATTATACCCTTTCATTAACCCAGTTAAAGTTGTTATCATAAACGCGATACATTAGAGCGATGAACAGCTACACTTGCGCCTATTTCACCCAGAAATATTTGTTTAAACGGAGTAAAATATTTGACTCTGGGGGCAATATTGGCATCGTTTCCAGAAACCACTTTCAGATAACATATTCAATACGCACATATCGTACCACAGTAATCAGCATCCAAAATCATGTCATTAACGCAAAAGCGTAATCATTGCAAGTGTACTCATCACCACCTAGAAAGGTGTGATACCACTTCATAGATACATTTACATCCCTGAGTCTCTAGAAACATATATAAATCTCACCTGAGTACATCCTTTACAGATGAAGGTAGAGAGGCGAGGACATCCTGCAGCAAGAGCCATGACGCCATCATCAGTGATGGCACCACACCATGAGATGATTAGGTGGTCCAGAAAATGACACCCATCTCTGTAACATAAGCATAGAGATGTCTAACTTCACAAAACATAGCCATACACTGTGAATATTGAAATATGTGCATTTTGACAGGCTTAATATCAATTGTGGATGATCTAGTGAATGAAGGCCCAATTAAAAACAGATCCACATCGTACAAAGAATCCAAGACTATCATCAAGACAAAGCAAGATCAGAAGTGGCAACACCACCCGAAGTACAATCCCAAAGAACCGCTAACACTAGCTATCTAGAATCTGAACAGGTTGCGTAAGTTCAACTATATAAAAGTCTCGACACCTAAGGCTAAAATCAAACTGGATCGTTGAAGGTAATGAACATATTCCATCGATTATGATTAACCTTTTACTCATTAACAATATATGAAGAGCTTTTTATTTAAAATATCAAATCATTATTCAGGATTATGGTAGTACATATATAAAAAGAAATTATGTAACAACGTACAAAGTGCGGTCATTCCATGACACCTGAGGATTCTGAGGAGTGTGTGTGTCTCGTAAACAAAATGGGGAGATGGGAGGCTGCGTGAATATTGGTCTGTCTAATAGACTATCATGGACAGAGCAGAACCAACAGGTTCCGTTTGCAGAGGCAGCAAGGCACACCTGTCTATGCTATTGTACGCATCTCTAGGCCTGCACACACCCACTATAGCCAATTATCGCCAGAGCGTTGCGTCAAGAAGTGTAGAGTGTGATATAATAAGTAGACTACTACCACTCTAGTTATCAGACTGATCTCGTCAACACTCGTGATGGTGTCGTGATCCAGGATCAGATAGAACCCATGGGACACTTGTGGGACACTTGTGGGACATCAGTTGATGTCAGAGGTCGGGTTATAATCTAGAGATAAATATTATATAAAATAAAAGAATTATAATGACTAACCTGAGAGCATATAAGGAATTGTTGGTAATACAGGCACACGAATCGAGGTCAAGATGAGTCAGTTTTGGACAGTTGGCGCCTAAGCTCTGACAAGTGCTGTAATAGAAATTAGAGATAGAAATTAAAATTTGGTTTCAGATGTACAATTAATTCATTAAATTAAGATAAGAAGTGTTATCATCAATATATTTCTGAAAGCAGAGAAATACCATACAATAAGTCCTATCATCGACGTATATCAATGGCGTCATTATTATCGTCAGAACTATAATGTCATCATAATAATTACTCTTTTTTTTTTATATTGGAGCATTATCTGTTCTCAGCAGCATGAAACAGCAGATCAAACAAGAACCACAGGGAAGATAAAATACTTACACATCAGAAATCTTTTTGCAGCCATTTAGATTGAGAAATTCTATATTATGGCATTGTTGAGAAAATGTTCTGAAAATAGGAAATGTTAGCGATTAACATATGGTATAAATATCACTACTCTTGAGAGAATATTCTTTAAAAAACAATAGAAATTTCATTTTCTTCTTGTTAAAAAATAGATACGCAAAAACATGGATACATATGAATTAATGTAGAATCGAAAATGTACATACACCAACGAGTTAGTTAACCGATTTACTATATATGCCGCCATATAATGATCTAAAAAGAAATCCACTTTCGATGGTTTAGGTGACGGGGTTGCCTATATCATTCAGTGGTGTACTCATGTGACATATCTCACTCTAGATACGTTGTTTCATATCAAGTGCATGTAGTGTATAATAAAATAAAATATAGTAATATGTTCTACTTCTTGAGTCAGGGTGAACAAGTTTATATACCAACCTAAGAGCGCTATCTGTAATACTCTGGCAGCCGCGGAGACTTAAACTTTTGAGAAAGCCCCCGCACCTTCTAGATATATTTTCTACTACTGGACCCTGAAAAGAGACATAAATAAGCATGGGTAATCTCAAATGTTCACAAAGTAAGAAAAAGTGCCTCAACATTAGGAAATAAACCATAAGTAATGATTTTAATTTCCAAAGATTCACTTTTATTTCCTGATACCTAAAATTGTCATTTTATCACATACATCATGTGATGTGATTACCTTAGTAACGAAATATTTATTCTAGACATTTATATAATTTCTAATTATGTTATTCTAACATCTTACTTGCGATATTATCAGTAGGTTACATACCTCGACATCTGTTTGGAAGTCGAATAAGTCAACTCTTTGCCAATTACTACCATCCAAAGCTAAGAAATTCCAATACTGAAACAGACAGACACACAGAAATCCTAATTAGAATACACCGTAATTTGGCAGATCGTGGTCCTTTCTTATCACGGACATCGAGACAAATATGGCAAATACAGTAGATAATAATTATAGTATTATATATATGAACAGAAAGGCACGTTTTGCATTAAAGTATGACAGACAGTGTCAAATAAGGGTCCATTGACATTTTGTTTGGCTTTTGTAAAAGAGTGTACATTTTGAACTAAACAATATGTATACTCTCTGTCAGACATACTTTAATATGTAGTTGCATTAAGACATGGTGGTAAAGTACTAGCGATTGTTTTTGGAGAATATGCAGCACTCTAACTGTAGAATATGATAGTCACCTGTATTACCAGGGGTAAGAGGATACACAGAGCTATGTAATCTAAACTTTGCTTGAGAGCCAGGCCAATTATAACCAAGATAAGAGGTTTATTCCGCGATGCGAACAAAAGAGACATTACCTTCGATACCTGTGCGCAGCGGCATAGCGTAACGACATCTAAATATGAGAATATCCTGTAAATAGAAAATAGCAAAACATTAACCACGTGAAAAATGTTTTTAAAAATCATAGACAGCTTTCTGAGTTAGGGGCTAATTGGTCCTTTTTAACAGCATTAGTAACCGACCAAATGCCAAAATATTACTATAATGTAATACTACTATTATATACAGTCAGTGATGAAATACACAGTATGAAATTTGATATGATTTCCAGTTGGAAATGTTTGAGGCGTAATGTCTACAGGGTGGCCAGAGTATAATGTGTGCGCCCAATATATCATTTACCGATACATCATGAATACAAAGCAGAACATGAAAAATATCTGATCAATCAGAAAATATTCACCAACTCTCTAGACAGATGTTGCATATAAAGGATAACCAAAAAGCAGCTTACCGTAATAATAATTCTCTCGGCAGTTTTCTATTAAGGAGGGCATCGTCTTCTGAGGAGCTAAGTGAGGACTGGAAATAAAATTTCAAGATAATTACAGAACTATACCAAGCGTTGATTTTTTTACGAATAACCGTCCATCAGATGTGCATTAATATTACACAGATTGATTAAACATAATCTATTCACGAAGCAGAAAAGGGGTTCATGAATTGAATTGACACTCGGAGCATTATTTAATACATTGAAAATGGCATGAGAATGTCAAACGAAGTTCCTCGAACCATTTGGGAACATTTTCAAATATGTTCTCATCCACCAAATCGCCAAATCTGGTTCATAAGCGAGGGTCAAACGACGGGCAATAAAGAGTTGAGATTGTGTGTACACAGCGAATAATTGCTAGGCATGGGAAACCGACGCGTGTAAGTGAACAGGAACCCAAACACAGGCTTTATGCTATTTGGCGGGATGATACTGGAGATTAGAAGCAGATCTACACCAGAATAACTCCCACTTATGCATAATGTAAATATGCATAATGACCAGAATACCACCTAGCTATTACCCGACTGGCGTTCGCCATCGACACATGAATATTCCTTGTCCGAGACCATATCTATGACAAATGATGGCCTCGTCACACTATCGATGGTTACAGCCCTGGTTACCATGGCAACGTTTTAGTACCTTCTGTCCAGAGTGATGAAAAAAAAAGTCTCAACCGCAGGTGAGCGAGAGTAACTTGTTTGTAGATCTCGTGTAGGGCGCCAGTTTTCTAACCTGGGTTCACCAGAAAAAGCTTTCCCAGCTATCAGTTGCTATTCCTGCATTAAATCATGATCAGATAAAAATAGTACGACCGAGACTGAGGATCCTGATATATACTGTTGGTAAGAAGAATGGCAAAGAGAGCAGCATGAGGGAAAGTAAAAGATAACATGTAGTAGTAGGAAAAATAGATTAACATCGATGAGAAAATAAAGAGGAAGGCATAGGAGAGTCAAGGAGAATCATAATCAACCTGAACGCGATTCTAAAAAGAAATTCCGTCAATCAGTACACACATATAAATGATATATAATCATGATATCATAGTTTACTGAAAGATTGTTTTGAATATAGTTGACGGGTAAAATCCCTGAACACAACCTATAAACAAAGAACTATTATTACCGGGAAAATATTTAAAGTTGTTCAAGTTTGTTTTATTTGTTACTTACATGATTCTCAATTTTTTTTCACATTTTCAATTTTGTTCCTTATAAAGTTTGATTGCAATTTGAAACGGGTAGATCGATATTCCATACCCACTAACTACAGCTTGAGCATCTGATTGAATTGAAGGACACAAAATGTAACCATCCCAACTTCTTTTAAAGGAATATAACTACTTGACCGGACTGATTGAATAGCAGGCATTCATTCACAGAACTGGGTGAAGCCTGCGGAGATGAAACCAGCTGCTATTTTATCAATACATATTGAAAGTACTTTCACATGTTCTCTGTAGATTTGAATCGGAGCTGTAAGATTGGCGATGACACAGTTTAAATCTGGGAATTATACAGATTGCCAGAGCGATATCACTCGAAACCATTTCACCAGTCATTTCTACTCAGGGCTTGTTATTAGGAGAATCATCCAGGGCATCTGCGATCTACTGATGATCAAAATTACATATGTATGGATGCTCTATATCCAGCTCAATTAGAATACACTTTCTTTATGCTAGTAAGCTATAAAATTCAGAAGTCGCCAGTTGGGGACCAGGTGCAGATTACTAGTGGAACCAGCTGCAAAGTGGCTTTTAGGATCTGATCGATTAGTCAGTAATTCGTCACCGGACTTACACTGAAGCAATTGAACAAGAAAATTTGAGAATTAATTTGAAACATACCATTCCATATGGGATTTTAAGAGGGTTGACTTTGTTATAGAAATCTTTTTTCTCGGTGGAAAAAAAACCCCACATTTCTGGCATCTGTGAACTATAATTTATATTCAGCGACTACTAAGTGGGTTTTTACACCATGTTTCAGAAGGGAATGAGCTACTGCCACTATTAGTTACGTTCGTTGTTTCGTGCCATTCTGTGTCCAGTTTTCCTCCTGTCACCTAAGGAAACCTATCCTGCATTAGCTGCCCGAACTCGGGGGGCTAGTGGACGAATATTTTGTCGAAAGGAAACCCTAATCTAGAACATATTATATCGTAGACCTATATTCAAAGAAGTTCTCTATGCACTCAAACTGAAACAAATTATGGCATATTCAAGTCAATAAACAAATCACTCGACACCATAAGATTCCACTTGAAACTTGTGGTAGGAGTGAAGGTATTTTTTATTATTTAAATGGAACCCGACTATCGTGCATTGAAGGTAGTCTAGACTCAGAGTTGAGAGTGTCCCTCCATACTGAGGGAAAACCTCTCGCTCCAAACTACAAAATACCATTATAATCCCATTAGGACGCCTGCTTTAGGGCCAGGAAAGGCATTATCGCAGTAGCCGTCCAATCACTGACATACAATTTTTATCTGATCTGAGAGGCTGTGAGCCTAGACTGTGAACGTAAAAATAGTTGTTTTAAACAATATACCGTTTGAACATTTTCTGGTTAGGAAGACTTACATTTTGGGCCTGCTTTAATTATTATTTGGGGGGAATGAATTCCTTATCAAAGATAATATACTCATATAGTATTATTGAATAAATGCATTTAGTGACCCGATCTCAAATAGAAAGGGCATAATCGAGCCCACAACCTCCTTATTACAAGTCTGGTGCTCCCCCATCTGAGCTACCAGGGCTGTCCTGGTATGACCTAACACATAAAGGAATTCATTACTGATCAGTATGGATCCGGCGCCATGCTCATATAGATTCTCTGAAACAGGTTTATTTATAGATCATATATTCACGCAGTAAGAGCTATTATCGAAACAATTTCTGTTCCAGACTTTTGAAGAAACATAACTTGCAACAATTAGTGCAATAATAATTAGATTTGGGAGTACTTGACTAAGACAAGTTACCATGGCCGACATTTGACAATCCATCATATGCAACACATGATGTAGAATTATATCAGAGCGGGCCTTTACACTACACACTTATCTGGGAAAAGACACTACAGACGCACCTGGGTTTCTGCTTGTCAAGACCAAACAAGGATTATAGTTTTTCATTGAATGGTGACAAAGAATCCACTAAAAGAGGTACTGTTAACGGTAAATAGGATCACCATGAAACCTTCTTAGGGGTCCCATGAGTGTGTGTGTGTGTGTGGTGTCGTGGGGAGGGGGGGGGGGGGGGTCTCCAGGAGAGGCCTAGAAAAGTTTAGTTTGTACCCAGGTTTATTACTGCTAATCTTTATTAAGTTTTAATCACCAGTTAAAGTAGTTCTCTGGAGTAACACACATATATATAGGACTTAACCCTAACTGGGATTGACGTACTATAATTCCATTCCTTGTCTGCTCAGAATGTGTGTCTGCTCTGTTTTGATCAAACCATACCGAGAGTGGACTCTCGTTGATCAAACGAGTATGAAAAGTATAGTGCACCACTCGATACTTTGAATTGATGAGCTACATGTACTTATGATTGGAAGATTAAATTGATCCTTGAGACTACGCTGAAGCAGCCTCTGTTGCCTTCTTCGTGTAGTCTATACGAGAGAATAGGCATTACAATGCGTATCTCTGAGAACAAGGCATCAGACAACAAATTATTAATGCTTTATAAGTCCAATTCTGCTGGGTGACACAGGTGTATGGAGAGGAGTTACCTAAGTTCAGGAAGACCAGGTTTTATTTGGTATTACATAGGATATAATGATAAATGAAAAAAATATTTGGTAGCAGATTGTAAATGAAACGGTTTATAGTTATATAAGACGCGTTCACCCAAATTGTTCATTCATGTAGAAAGTGGATCAACTCCTCCAAGTTTCTACTGCCATGGATGATCCTATTGTTTATTCAAATGACGGTATAAGTGAAACATTACTAAATGGATTTTTTTTAACAAGGAAATGTATCCTTCAGCCGAACCGAACCAGTACATACTGGTTATTTTTTTAATGGAACAAAGTTACATTAATCAGACTGTGCCTCGTTATTTAGTTACTTTCCTTGGTTGTTCGATTCTAAATGAGCGATTATATCATATTTTGATTTACATGACCTATATTATATACGAACCATCATCCTCGAAGTAAGTACTTCATCGGTGGAACGAGAGTCAAATCCCAATATGTATACTTGTTGATTGGCGTAACGAAACAATGATAGGATCATCCTGGCAGGGAGGTATTATGCAAAAGCAGAAGGCAAGAAGACCTTCCCGAGTATAATTAATACCATTAAAGGAAAAGAGAGCTTCGTTAAAATACGACTGAGCTGATTTATATAACCCGGATTGTGATAATTAAGTGGTGTGTAATCGATTATATTCCATTTCAGTGATTGCAGCTGTTCCAGTTGCTCATCATTTAGCTCTAGCATGAGAGCAATTTAAAATCTTAAGTCTAAAAACAAGGTTTACACAAGTATAGAAGTATAGAAAAACTGACGAAAATGTTTGATTCATCCATCTCACTTCGACTATTAAGTAATGTGAATATAATAGACAGGTGCCACATTATTTCTATTTTTCATATATCATTCCTTTCATCATCTTTCATAATCATGTTTTCAAGTTTCTCTTAAATGGGCGTAATTTTGGCTACAAAGATTAATATAGATACACATTAGGTGGAATATGTAAAATGTGTACAGGATAATAAAATGTGACTAAACTTCTCGGTGTGCCAGTGAAGGTTGCAGGGCACTAAAGAATATCACCCCTAGGGTGACAGTGTAACAATTGTAAATGTAAGCCTGAATAAAATTATGTTCAAAAAAAAAAAGTGAATCGTTCGTGTTTAAATAGCAAAAACTAGAGAAGATTACTTGAATACTTCAACGCTTGATAAGGCTAGGATACTGATAAAAAACAAGCATTGCAATTGTACATTTAATGATATCTAGTGCAGATCGATTACATTCGATGAAAGTAAAACTGTTTTGATAGATCTATCTAGGTCTAGATAACATTGGGTCAAATTTAAAATTGCAATCGAACTAAATTAAATTGTTTGTGAACCAAACTTTATCTTTGAAGATGATGCGAAAAATTATCAAATTTACCCACAATAAGAGCTGACATTTTGAGCCAGCCATCGTAGCTCACAAACTCTGGACTAAATATATAGGGCACAGCCATATACCTGTATAATAGCAATCAGGGAGATCAATATCATCAGCAACAATAATCTCATAGATATTTCAGGCAATAGTGGAATGCATACAACAAATGCAACCTCATCCCTACACCACTAAATGCTGAGCCGATAAATTGATTGATTGGAGCCTTATACTCACTACTTGTACTAAATTAACACAGACCTATCTAGATATAGTCTATTCCATGTGACTTGAGAACCCGAAATTACGTCAATTCATCTTGGAAGAGTGGACAGGGTGGACTAGTGTGTGAGTTGGGTAAGGAGATTGCCTCTGTCCTGTTCCTAGATTGCCATGTTAAAATACCCACACATCAGTGAGTCTCAATAACGTATAACTTATCAAGCTATATGGAATGGGCAGTAGTTATGTAATAGACATTCTGGAGAATCTGCACTTAACAGGTAAGCAAGTAACGAGGGCATCGAATAATAGGGGTATTGAGGGTATTCATAATAAGGGAAACAAAGGGATTATATGGAATAATAAGGAAATCCTCACAGTAACGAGTGGTGAATAGAAAAAAAACAAGATATAAATGATACTAGCACTATAAAATGCGGTCAGGGAACTTTTAATAGTGTCTCATCAAAATATGTGAACATTATACATAAACTAGAAAACCTTTGTTATTTTGATAATGTATAACAATTAATACACGTTAAACATTTCTTAAGAAATATCGTTCCAAAACAATCTGTAAAACATGATAATATATGGAACATCAAAGAGGTGGGAGGTGGCTAGTTGTTAAATAGATCTATGTATCCTCTTATTTGAATAGGTACTGAATCAGAATGTGAATGGTTCAGGTCAATTTTTATACCGATCCCGTTACCCCGAGCGATTAGTCACAAAACGACCCTCCGTGGTGTATATGACTGAGCTGTTGCAAACCAGGAAGGCATGTATCCTTAGTTACTGCTCTTTTAAACTTTATAAATTTATATCCTTGAATCAGATTTAGTATAAGATTGCAGCTTGTATCTATAGACTGCCGATTTCAAACATCGTATTGTGTACCAATAGATTTGATTATCAAAGGTAAACGGTCTAGAAGTTCTCTGTGTGTTGCTGGGTCTTTGATCTAAGTAAGTAAATGCAGCTCTTGGATCAAAAGTTAACAACGAGAAAGAGTTACTGGTCGTTATGAAAGCTCTAGTCCATCAGACTATAGATTTGTTGGGTACAGGGTTTTAAATCTTGAGTCAAATGAACATGAAAGAAATATAATTCACCATTCCAACATCTTAGTGTAACAAGGTCGGTCATCGACTTGGGCAGATCAAGAAAAATAGTTTACTGTAATGAAAGGGGTTAGGAAACAATATTTGCCTGCAGTACTAAAATGTATGAAGGCATGGTACCACAAGCTGAATCGACCCATGTACTCCAAAGTTCAAGCATTGTTTACATTCAAATAGATAAATATATTTCAGCTGTCCACCGCAGTCATTCCCCTAGTGCCTGAGATGGATGTCTGGCTAAAGTACATAAATCAGACCGGTGAATATAGCATCAATCATGGGCATAGAAGAGCTCATTGTGAGTCCATTACAATGGCAAACCCAACATTTAAAGTTCCTGTGCCAGGAAGAACAGTAAAAGTGTAAAATAATAACATTGGCATGTCTCGATAATGAAGAAGTAACGATGGATATTACCAAAGAAATTGATATGAGTCTAAGTATAGTACTCGCATTAGGAAAAAGTGGACGTGGGGTCTAACCTACTTTCAAACAATTTCGCCGATAAGGGTTGTATATAAATTATAAGAATGTCCTATCGCTTTATAAAATCACTTATCCAAATCATGTTGGGTTCATGTCCCCAAATTAGGTCACCCTAAAATCAATAGAACAAATCTTAGACCAAGAAGGTGAAATGAGTTGACTGACCCACGTGTGATATAATGGGGTGTTTGCTAATGAACCTTATAAAAAATGTTATCGGGGATATCATGAGATAAAAGGATTGGATGAAAACTTGGCATCTGACATACCCTACATGGCTGATCTATTATTGAAATAGATCGTGAGTTCTGATAAAATGTCACGAATAAATAAATAAAATAGCCATCAAACGATATAGCCCCCAAAGCGACCTGTATTCGGTTTAGTAGCCGATTAGTATTGACATTAAGTTCAATACTGGCATTGCCAATCAGGATTCTATAGCAGTTTTGATGGAGAGAACAATACATGTAAGGTCAGGTATACTGTCTCGATCTCCATTCCTGAATCTGCCTTAGAAAATTACCAACAGGGATTGGTGGTCATATGATTATGGGATAGAAATAAAATAATATAGATAATTAAAACTAAACTCCACCAAAACAAAAATTAAAATAATGATTGCAAATACATGGTATACATAGGTTTCGTGGTCAATATTTAAACAATAAAAGAAAATTTGTCCATACATAAACGGATCGATCGAGAAAGATGTAACGCTTAAGTTCAATCTTTTTTTCTTTTTTTAAAAAAAAAGAAGAAATCCGGGGGATTATGAAAGCTATACTTACTTTAAGTGTATCTGTAATGCGGGGGAGTGATCCGGGTCGGATAATCTGTCTTCTGTCTCCATTTTCCTGAAAAACAGAGAATAATATTAATAAATGTATTTATTGTATTACAATGGTAAAAGCAGCAGTTCCTCAATTCAGAAAACGCTAAAAATAAAAATAATATTCCCCATAAATGTGATCAAGATCAAACCCAGCTTATCTTAGCTTGGAAAAAAGTAAGAAAATTGATCATACATATATGCCGTATATGTTATTTACCAATAAAACCCACAGTGACATATATGTGTATGTCATCATCAGACTAACTTTACTTATTCTGCTATGAACCAGTGTTATATGACATAGAACTCTATTGTTTGTTCTGGTGATCAATCACTGATCAAATAATCTGTTTTGCTATATTATTATACATACATTGTTAGCCTTAAATCTATGCATTAACTAAGACGTCGTTCTTATATAAAAATTTCCATTCAAAATAGAGAAAGACCATATTATGAAGTTATACGCATTGCCAGCTAGTCGAATGATGCAAAGTGTATTATACGGGAGGATGACTGGGTCTCGATACGTATTGATTTACTTTATACATAATAAGGTACATGTATAGTTTAAATTTACTATGTATACACTCTAAGATATCGTATGCCCATACGTTTGAAACTTGGGTATACAAATTTCCATTCGTTTTTAATATTATTTAAAGCAGTGATAAGGTTGCAAAGCTGAAATAATGGTAAACTTGATACCAACTCGGGTTCTCTCAACATATTCTATCCCCCTGATTGGTAGGTCCATCATTTGTGAGGTATAAATTATTATACTAGTATTCACATATAAGATAAGGCTATATACGTCACAAAGCAAATAAATAACAAAAGATAAAGAACGCGTATATATAAATGACCCAAATGATATACAGCTTCATACTTTAGAGGTGGTTTTAATGTTAGTATGCAATATTCCGATGAGATGAATTGAACCGGGCTACACAAACCATATGGCAGGTGTCATCTGTTTTTCACCCCACCATATTTTTAGGTGTTTCCTTATTTGTCAAACACGCGAAGGCTTGCATGAGATTATGTAAAAGAATGTCCATGATTAGCCCTTAAATACTGGAATAATCTAATGAGAAAAATAACGAAATATCCTCAGTTCCCAATCCTTCACAATTATAAGGGCGGTGCATAATCACTATTGTATCAATTCGATCTTGTAAACTTGTAAAAGTCATATGCTTACGATTATGCAAAAGGCTTGTAAATTATTTTCATATGATTTGGAAATATTGCAAGATAGAACTTAATATTCAGAATTAGGGTTTAGAGTGTTGCTCTCTGGGAAATAAAGTGAAGAGAAATTCCAGAAGAAAACATATATTATAAACGTAGTGCCCCCCCCCCCCCGGAATTTACTTTAAAATTATTTATAATTTATGTAACTTAGAAAACCAAGACATTATTGAATATAAACATGGCATCATCGGCGGAAATTTTCCAGTCAGTAAATGAATGGATGAGTTTAAAGATAAATATGTAGTCTATTATATATAGCTAAATAATCTGGGTTGGCTATTTTTCATTTAATAAAAACAGATCAACAACCTAACCCAAAAGAATGCGTTCAAATTTAATTAATGTGCACACCATACTCTTTAAAACTAAAGTCCTATCATAGCATAATGGGGTTGAATGGATGAATATTATACCCTGAATAATGTAGGCCTACATATATCCCAGTAGAGCATAGCAGACAACATATAAGGACATGAGTCGATTTATAATCTTTAGGGATATTGAATTTACATATATAATATCAATATATAGGGTACCGTACATTACTCATTAGACATACTTTTGTAACGTAATTATTCATATTAGTATTACAAAGTTCCTAATAATAAATTAAAATTCTAATTAATTTAAGGTCACTTCATTTTTTTTTAAAAATATAGAGTAGGCCCTACTGCTGACTTCAAATGCCCTTGTTTCAAACAAAGCCAATCTGTCACTGTATGTAAGTTCTGCTGGGGCTTCCTTTGAACAAAGAAGTTGGGTATAAGCGCACTACGTGTTAAGACTCTACAGCCTTGGGCACATGTGTGCATCTACGTCAATGCACTGCAACAGTGCATTCTGACATCAGAAAAAATATCTGTAGCCTAGTCCTAGACACGACAATTAATGACCCTCTTTTAAAATGGGAACGAACACAAAGATATAGATACTCGACGGGCAATAACATGGGACATCACTTTGGCTACCAATGCAAAAGTCATTTAGGGGCAATAAATGAGTTGAAATGTCTAGAGGTATTTCTGAAATCATTTGTCCTCAGGTTGGAGGGGCTTTTGTTTACATGGAGCTCGTCACGTCATTCGTCAGCTGATCATATGCCATTCTTCCTCGTCCAAGTACGACTCTGTCAACATTTAATGTCGTCAATGAATAACGCAATATATTGAAAGAAACCTCGTCTCATTTGTCGTCAACGATCCAGGTAAAGTCGGAAAGGAGAACGAAAGAAAGAGACTGGTTTTCATGGACTTGTCGGCTGAACTCCAGTTTAGGTCGATGAGGCGGATGAGAGTCGAGGTTCATGAAAACAAAACAATAGGCGATCGAAACTGAGCTTCGGATTCCTGATTTTCACACTTACCTCTGGCCTATTTTTGACGTGGTGATTATAATGGTTGTAATGATTGTGGTTATTCATCGTCAGTTTGCATCCGAAGGAACCAAACTGCGATTTTTCCACAAAATCCTGCTCGCGATGAAATAAAAATAAAAACACAGTGCAGAGCCTGCCAAGATCGGATGTAAGGGAGAATCTGATTGGTGCCTTCCTCATAGAGTGAGAACGAGGCCACAAGTACTTACCAATCTTTCTGTCCCAGTTCTCAGAATTTTTCCTAATCTTAAATATTTGATGTTCATCCGGCGACGATGGTCGCGATGAGGATCCATATGCATATCGCCGTTCATTTCCCCTCACCTGCCCTAATCCATGATATAAACAAAGAATATACTCGCATGAGAGGCGACCAATAGCCATGCGGAACACACTGCCTTTTTGCTTTATTTTGCCTCATGACGTCATACTACGGGAGATTCGCATGCCTCGCTCTAGGTGCACTTCTCTGGTCATTTCCCGCCACGCCTTCGGCTTTCCGTCAGAATGGCCATATGGCCAACTATGGCCGTGCTCGACGACCAATAGTTTTAAGGCGTGACATGATCGTACATGTTCTCAATCTTTACACCATATCAATTAGATGTCACCATGTCATTTTGTGGTTTGCCACATCATAGGTCGGGATCTATTATCCATCTCAACTCTGTAATAGCCAAAGAGCTTAAAAGTTAAATCTAATATTTATAGCTCTTTGCTATATAGATGGAACCTAGCAAGGGGGAAGTCTGTACACTTGTTATTGACCGAGGGAGCGCGGGAAGTTAGAGGGCGTTAGCCCGAGATCTTCTGTGCTCCCGAGGTCACTAACAAGTGTACAGACTTCACCCGAGCTTTGTTCCATATTTATTACACCCCATTAATAAATAAAAAATGTTGTATGTCCCCAGGGTGACATAACTCACATGTTATGCACCACTTTGACCAAGTGTGACATACAATGCTGAAGGTATAGGAAGCAACAGCACAGGGGTGTAATAAAGCCCAATGTCCCAGATGGACATATAGATATATGTGGTACAAGACTATATGCATGTATAGACGTCTATGGACTATATATGAATATGGCATGTCTATATGATAATATGTATTGACTATGCATGGTCTATGGAAGGAATTCAGGGCCAGTTTTAACCACTCAATAATTCATCCATCATATCAGATGACAGGATTATACTAGGTATCCCAAGGATTAGAGATAAGTGAAATGTATTATTACCATATTGTACCCCTTAACGATTGATGGAGATGAAGATTGGCTCTTTCCTTTTTAAAATCGGTTGATTTTTTTTCCCATGATTTTTTCAAAATTAAAAAAATTGCCATTTTTTTTACACCATTTTCATCATCAGCCTTCGATGTAGGACTATAATTATATGTACTGGCTAATTATTTCCAATTCAAAGAAAGACCCATTCTAATTATGGCATATTATATTATAATTTGGGAACTGCTTTCAGCAAATGAGGATCGCCCGTTCTGTTTTATTTTGGAACAATATTAGGGTACAATATGTTACATTGCTATATTCTCACTTGAATCTTTAGTATATAAAAGAGGTTATAACGCCAAAACACGGGAAATTATAGTGATAATATAATAGATATATATGTATGGTATATGCATGTACGACATGCACACGTTAATAATTAAGCATGTACCGTAAACATGTACTGTATGGAACTTGAAATCATAGTAGAACTTATACAAAATGTATGCATATCTAATATATAAAGCTCTAGAAGGGTTTTTTGTGCAGCTTAAATTTACTGTGACTGCGTTTTGTCCGGTTTTTGTCTTGTAATCTTAAATATTTGGAATGCTTTCAAAGATGACTTTCTTAGATCTTTTTATGCCAGTGTTCTTAAATGTACAATTCTACGATTTCTCAGTAGGGGTATACTTTGGTTCTGCTATGTAATAAATCAGTTGGGTTTCCTGAGAGAGATTTAATATTGATTTTAAAGCACAATTTTGAAGTCTTTGGATTATATCGACTAAAGGTTTATGGGAATTTTGTAGTAGAATAGCACCAGTCTATAAATGGGACTATACTTTTGTTGTATATATTGTCATTGCTGATGGAGTATCTAGATAACTTCTGATATGCTGTATTTGATGAACCTTATGAAAGACTATTTTTTATTGTGCGGCATAGTTGTACTTTTTAAGTTAGTCTGTCATCCATTATGAAGCCTATAGGTATTTGTGCTGTGATACCCGCTTGAGGTCATCATGGTGTGTGCTATGTGTGTCTAATATCTTTTTCTTGTGATTTTTAGCCCTAGCTGGTCAAGTACATTAGATTTGATTTTGTTGAGCACTAGATCTTCAAAAGGGGAGAGAATAATGTATGTACATTATATATTTCAAAAACTTGCACTAGCTGTAATTTACTATGCACAACCTAAAAACACATATATGGTATTATATATGTTGGTCAAAAAATGTATCCCGTATTGTTAAACGAGCCATACGTAGCACTGTATAACTTCACAGTTATACCCAGCGGGTCAAACCAGAAACCATTCTTTTGACGAGATCTGACAGCTAGTACTCGGTGGCGACCTCTCCTGGAACGATCGGGTTAGTCACGAAGGCAACTGTCAGTTTCAGAGAATGATATTTTTTAGAACAAAAAAGACTTACAATTGTATGGTAAAATGCAACATTCAATTATATAGACTGAAAATAGCGAAAAGTTCGAAGGTGATTCACGGGTGGCAAAAAATCTTGAGTGACTGAGAGATTATTGCAAGACTACATGTACGGTATATAGAAAGTTCTTTTTCGGCAATGATTGGGTACTGCATACAATGAATCTAGATGTATATTTCTTTGTTTCGGGACTTAAAATTAATGCCATGGACAAAGGTTACAAACATGAAGCTTCAAATGAAATGGTTTTATATCAAACAGGTTCATCTAGCTTTTCGTTCACATTTTTATTATTAAATCATAAGCTCTGACAAATTGTTCATAGATATTACATTGTAATTTATTGGGCAGCTCGTTCCATAATGTGCAGGACATAAAACCATTAATTCTGCTGTCAATTGTTTTAATATTTCATATATATATCCAGGGCGATATTGGTGAGTTACTACCACTGCTCAACAGAATTATGTACATATATGTACTATCCAACAATATTTTATCCAAAGTATACAGCAGAAAAATATACATTGCACCCCCTTATAGGGGACTTGCATAGCCGCCATTTTGAATCTTGATTCGCATGGAATTATGGGACTAATGGTACAGTGTAAAATCTATAAAAAACATGTCATGTTCAGCGTGGAATGTGCTCATGGTCAATCCCATAACACGAGCCCCCATCTTCCCCATCGTGCATTTGGTTTTCATACATCATCTATACAATCTGTCACTGTGATGATGGTGAAAACATTCCTGCAATTTTCGATAAAAATGAGCCAAATATTTTTATGTCGGATTTCAACAGAATCCACCCCACCATGCACCGTCACAGACATGCACAATGGTACATGCAAATCCCCTATTAGAAGATTAAACATGGTTTCAACCGCTCAATAACATCTTATGAAGTACAAAATAATAAGTTATCTATAAATTTTGATGAACACATGTTTATAGAATGTATA
This sequence comes from Sthenelais limicola, assembly GCA_942159475.1. NCBI lineage: Eukaryota > Metazoa > Annelida > Polychaeta > Phyllodocida > Sigalionidae > Sthenelais > Sthenelais limicola. Next base: position 130,233,669 of record OW804095.1, read on the forward strand.
ATTCTAATAAATGTGAGTATGATGAATTCAAAATAATGCAAGAATCCACAGACCATGCAAGCCCAAGGTAAAATGTTCCCATTCATGAACACATGTAAACTTATAGGATGTATGTATAATTCGATTAAATGTAAGTATTATGAATACGAAAGAATGTAAATGTCCACAGACCATGCAATCCCAAGGTTAAATGTCTCCATTCCCTAATTGACTAGAACTAGACGGTACATACTAGGCAAATATTGAGTACGGTATGAAGAGTGAACATTAGATTAGATCTATTGATTTTGTTAAAGCAAGATTAAACAGGAACAGTGCACGTTATAAGGATGACACATCTATAGCATAGCCGTATATCTACATATAAAGTCCTTACACAGTAATAACTGTACAACCTGAAAATATAGCTTCATCGAAATAATATAATGTATGTACTAAGAAAGTGGAGGAGCAAATACAATCAAAATATAGGAAAATATGCCAAAATATAGTATTCTTTTAAAAATATAGGAAAATATAGGAAAACATAGGAATGTTATGAACACTGTGGTGTAAATCTAGAATACTATAGTATTGGGTATCTTCTCGTTCACTACAAGTAGTCGTACTTGTTATAATATTTCCCCTTTAACACACATTTAGACATGTTAAGTAATTCCATATAAAGCCAGTGCATGGCTACCTTATCTTAAGCCAGGTGGATACCTAGTATGACAGATGAGAAGCATCCGAACGCTCACTCGAACATGGGGCGAGATTCACGCACATGAATCGTTAGGGATTCACGGCCCGCAAAGAACCAGCCATATCTTATCATACACTGTATGAATCAGCCACTTCTGCAGTGAATATATCTAGAGGAGTTGCACCTTGAATATACTGTTTCATATCGTCCAAACTGTCATTCTCCGAAACAGATTCTGGGGAATGTATTTGGATACAGCCCAACGCAAACCTTTCATCGGACGTGGACTTCTTTGTCTTTGAAGAATACAATCTTTGAAGTTGTTTTAGATTTTCAGGTGTCAGACTATAACCACCAGAAGTATCCTTTGTTAGACCTACTTCTGCTTCTCCTGTTCCTAGACCACTATCGTAGAAAGTTTGTGAGATACTGTCTATTTGGTCGTCTGGGCAATTATCTCCTTGTGAAAGTAGGTTGAACTTATTATCTAGGACAGATATACGGCTACGTATACTGCCGCCACTATCTATACTCCTACTGTCATGGTCACTGTCGTTTGTGTCGGTAGGTGGATAAAGTCCCGTGGTTCTCAGTTTATTCTGCAGAGGAATGGAAGGTGCAGTCAAGTTAAGCCAATGGATGATATCCTGAGCAGTAGTTGTGTCACTAAGGAATGAGCTGGGGGGTAAAAGGGTGTTTGGAACCGATACATCAGACTTTGAGTCTACATGGTCATCCAGGGCTATATTATTAATTAGTTTTTGGAGGCGCTCAACATCTTTCGAGTACTTTTCTTTACACCAGTTTGGATGCTCTTCTTGATGCTGTTTAGATTTCTTAATAGCTGCGCATAATGCTTCATTCCCTCGATTACTCAACTTTTGAGGTAATTCATACTTGGAACGGAATTTCGAATCGCTGCCAAGTAATTTTCCACAGAAGTCATCCATTTGATCTTCCATTCCATCTTCCATAAGGCGATAAACTGTATGCTTGTTACTTATATCTACGGTTAAATCTCTTCTGGTGTAAGGGAAGCAAACATAGAATATATTTTGATTTTGTTTCAAAGCGACCGTAGTCTTGAGTTGGTGAAATGCTGTCAAAGCTATCCCAACGGACCCCGTCTCTTCTGAATCAGGAATATGCATGCTTAATTGAGAGGCTGCATAGCAAATGCATGAATAATCTGAAACGACTACGATAATATTTTGAGTAGTCTGAAGTTTTTCCAGGCACCAACCCTCCTTTGTTTTGGAGGAAGAATCAGGGGCATTTTTGTAGAAGAAAACCTTTTGCTTGCATTGCTCCTTGAGGTAATGGACGAAATTCTCAATGACTTGCATATGTGGAGGATGGTCATCAGAATAGATAATCAAGATCCCGCGCTTCACTGATGGTCCTTGAAAGCAAATTAAAACAGAAATTAGCCTTAGGGGATCAAATCAAATGTGAAAACTATGAGATTGCCATATGCTCTCCCATAAAGCTAGCGTGCCGTACAAACGTGATGATCACATCGTGATGAAAAGTTACAACCATAATAATTATAATTTAAAAATAAAAATGTTATGATACCTAAAGCTGTTGTATATATATATATACACCGGTAAAAGCATTAGATTTCATTTTCTTTTTATACCATTACTTATTTCAACGAGAAGTTATTACAGGAGGGGCAACACAATATGAAATCCTAATACTCAACCTTTCAAGCGCAAGTATACAGCAATGGACACGATAATCACACAAAGTCCTAACATCGGTATAGATAAAAGAGAGAGCCACTCTTCATTATTCGCATTATTTGTTTGTGAAGTCACCATGACAGCGGTTGTCTGTACAGACTTGGTAGTTCCCAGCATTGTACTTGTAGTAGGAGTGCACGAATCCCAAGTGCAACATTGATCTTAAAAATAAACGACGAAATACCTATACCATGCATGCCAATTCTCAAATGGACAAATTATCAGCACTTCCAATTCAAAGGGAAACTGGAGTTTTCATCTGGATGACAATTATTTCAAATACAAATAACTGGGAAGAGGAAATAGGCGCTTCAAGAAAAATAATGTGATTTTGGCGTAAGCAGAAATTAAAAAAAATTCTTACCTTTACCAAGTGTCACAAATATTTCTGAGATAGGGGAACAATATGTCTGACACGACGTGCCTTTGTATGTACGACACTGACCAATAGAACAATTAGCGTGGGCTGTCTTCGCCTGAAAGACATCAACGTATATATAAGGAGGGTTCCACCTGACCGCATGCGTATTGCAGCTAATATGCGGTTTGATAGTTATTGATAATAATTGTAATATTTTAATCTTTATAAAGAATCGATTTTCCACAACCTTAAGAACCTCCTCTGACCAGCTCCATTTCGTATTATATTCAGATTGAAAATGCACAGCAGATTGAAACCTCAACGACCGCAGAGGAGAAACACGTCAGTGAAGTCAAACATATATAACATAGAATGCGAGCGTAAAGGGCATAAGGATAAACCCTAAAGGAATTCTGAGTTAAAACCCGTATCTACTAGGCCCACTAAGTTCCCCGTCGGCTTAATTGCAAAATATAACTTTTAGTACCTCTGGTGCTTTTACCGTGTAATATTTTTAGAATGCTTCAATAGAAGTGGCGACGAAATACAAATTAATTGACCTGACATTTTCCATATAGGACACCGATGTCATTCTGTCATAAGACACCTACGATAATTGACATAAGACAATTGTTTACATACCTCGAGTTCATAACAGCCGCTATTCAATGGGCTGCTTATCCTATCACATGTCCAAATCTAAAGAGGAGAAAAGCCCGATGATAGTTGATAATATTATATACAACATTTTCGGAAAGTTTCAATCCAACAATCCTATTTCAGAGGTCTTTACATATACGGTTATACCGGATTGAAGGATTTCCCCCATGCAGGAGCATGTTAAATATGCATTCAGCGCAATTGTCACAACCTAGCGGGTGAGAGATGCTCTTAACCAATTACCTGTTTATTTCATACTTATAAAATCCACTTTTTTATAAAAATCCACTTCTAAAAAAGTAGGCCGTATAAGGCTTTAATAAGCACAAGATTGTGTGACGCTTTACGATCGTCAACTTGTGGTAGAAATTTACAAGGGCAAGGTATGAGCATAATATAAAGGCTATTATTTACCATGCAATTGGTCTATATACAGGGCATATTTAGGGCACACTACATTGTTAGGTCTTGCAGAGCGGAAATTTTAAGTTAAACGAAACATACACCCCCTTGTCTGTTACATGTAACGGTCAAATCCTTATTCACTGAAATCTCCGCCCTGTCCATGTTAATGTCCTTCCCATCCCCCTGTCGAGGCACAGCAAGATCCATTAGGTAACGACCGCCATTTGTGGGCTCCGTTCGTACTGCAAAGCCAAACAACCAACCATAACCGGCAATGCCAGTCCCTTCAGAAAATTGTGTACCTGTAGGAACAACAGAAATTCCATTTAATAAATTGTGTGCAGCGGTACTGTCTGTTTGGGGTCGATGGACAATATCATTTTACTCTTCATAAATTATATCAAGATTAAGGGGTAGGAGCACATCATTGCGGTAATAATATCCTTTAATATGCTTAAGAATGAAAGAATATATAATGTGTCATTTGAGTTATAACATTATACATGACAACGTGAGTTATGCATTGAGGCTTAAGAAAGGCTTACTCGTCAAGAGAACAAGTGTTGCATTATTATCGGTGCTGAGATCCTTTACTTTCAGAGGTAATGGTTGAACGATCACTTTGTATCGGTATATGCCTTTTTCCTTCATATATTTCGAGACATTGACACAGTCGAAAACCCAGTCCCTCATAGCCTACATGAAAAACAAGGAAAGGATGATAGTTTTTTGTCAGTGACTGAATGCCACCATGCATGGCTTTCATGGTTTTATGTCATGTTTCCTTTTTGATGACTGGCACAATCATGCATGTACACACAACCAGACTTAGCCCCCCTCCCTACATATCACCACGCATATATTAGCATATATATGTGTGTCCACTGGACAAACGACAGTGACATAACGCCCTGTTATAATGATCCACTGAAATTCGAAAGTTTTGTAAAAAAAATCTGAGTTTTCGTAAATTTGCCCCCAGCCCTATGCCCGTACAGCACTCAGAATCAGCAGCGTATAGAGTCGCCTCCAGACCGTGCTGTGCTAGAACTAAGAAGATCGCCGCGGGGCTGAATTTCAGAGAGAAAGAGAGAGAGTCATGGAGAGAGGAGAGAGAAAGAAGAAAGAGACAGTCTGAGAGAGAGAGAGAGAGAGAGAGAGAGAGATACATAGAGACAGACATAGAGGGGGGGGGGAGCTGGGAGGGGAAGAGTGGAAAGAAAGAGAGGGAGAGATAGAGGTGTGTGGAAGAGAGAGAGCTTCACTGCTATATTTTATGCTTATGTACAGGGGTGTAAAAACCTGTGAATATTAGGTCAGCCGAAACTTAATTTTCCAACCTATAGTGAACAGGTTCTATTACTTTATTACGTAATATTACATAAATTTAGACCATTTTAGACCTTTTTCCACAGCCCTAATTTTCCAAACCTACCTAGTTCGCTAGATGTCATATTTCTTTTTACTTTAGCATAGTCAGAAGGCCCGCCCGTTAGTTATAAAGCTGAGCGGTGCTCGAGGTTTTAGAGGCTCCGACTGCACTCACCACGGCAGCCATCATACTTTTTAAACCGCGCGAATCTGGGTCATCCGCTCCTATCACGTCCACGCGCTCGCTTACGCCAGAATATTCTTCTGCTTTAACAATTCCCCTTAACTTTTACTTACTTATTAGTTTGTTGTGTGATATGACGTAACTTTGCATAACTATTACAAGTATTTTTAACCATTTTTTTATTTTCAATGTTACGATGCTTGTACTTGTTTTTGTAAATCGTAGGCCTAAGTCAAGTAAAAATCAAAGTCAAGATTCATAAAAGTCAAAAGTAGCGTAAAAGTCAAAATCAAAAGTTGCTTAAAGGTCAAAATCAAAAGTTGTGTAAAAGTCAAAGTTGCATAAAAGTCAAAGTTCAAAGTTGCGTAAACGTCAAAGTTTGGGGCTAGGCAGAGTCATGGAAAAAACTGTTCAACAGTTGAATTGCAAATTCCACAATTCACATTGTGCATAGGAGGTGTTTAGAGATGAGATATGTTCAATGAATAGATATAAATCATGTAAGTATTATAACAAAATTTACTGTTGCACCAGATCAAATTTGGCCTGCTGCTCTCCTGGCTAGTACAGTCCATCGGTCATCGACCAATAGGAAGCCTGTAAAAGAATCCACCTAAATTCACCTAAAAGCTGCGATGCTATACGATGGTCCGATTTCACTCTGTTCCAGAGCGTGTACAACCCCCGATCGTGATATAAAAATACTCTATTCATCCCAACCTCATAATAAACCTAAACCCGAATATGTGCGGATAGCACGAATAGAAAAAATAAAAGACGATTAAGAACTATTATTATTTTTCTCACCGTTTCGTTTAGAAGGTAATATGTGTCAATTACAGTGTAGCTATATCGATCCAGATTGTTTTCTCTATATTTCTTTATACCGGATATCTCTATTCGGAAACCTTGTAGAACTGAAGTATCGTAAACTGAAAGAAACAGTGCTGAAAATTACAATTTATAGAGAGGTTTACAGACATTTACATTAAAAAATGGAAGGTGAGAATATCGCTCTCCCCAAACAGTCTGTGCGAGCGATTATTAATGAACTATTTGGAATGTTATTGTCAATGCAGTACATCTTATAATTCCTGGTATATAGAGCCTAAAATGGTGCGATTACAACAGCTTTATAATTGTACTAGCAAAGTACCCGTCCTTTGGACGGTCCCCCTCTCTCCCTGCACCTCCCCCTGTCCCTCCCTCCTTTTCCTTTTTCACTCTCCCCCTATGGCCTCCATTCCGCCCCTCTTTTTCACTCCCATTCCCCCTCTTCTCTCTCCCCCCTCCCTATCTTCCTCACCCTCTCCTTCACTCTCTCCCTCCCTCTCCCCTTCTCCCCCCTCTGTCCTACACTCTCTCCCTCCCCTATTCTCCCCCTCCCTCTTCTCTGTGTCTCATACCCCGCCCCACCTTTTCTCCTCCTCCCCCCCCTTTTCTGTCTCTCCTCTCCCAACTCTCTCCTATTCCCTACCATCCCACTTCCCTCTCCCATGGGCTATCAAATGCATGACGTCATTACGTTTACTTTCAAGAGGGCTTTAAAAAGGGCTTCAAAATCACTTTTCCATCCCAGATACCTTCACAAACCACATACGACGTCATCCAGAGAGGGTGGACAGAACTCTACAGATCAGTAAAACTGTTGGTAAAACAACAAATTCTGAAAACATGCGAGACAAAGAAACCCCTCTATCCATATAATAGACGAAGCGTGTGACACCTAACCTGTACCTGCTTTATAATTGTAGTTATGCTATCAAGGAAAACGCAGATGACAAAATGTAAATAGTAAAGGGAATGATTTGCTACAGCTGGGAGCTATATAAAATGAATCTTATATTTGGCAAGCTAGATTCCCGTATGTGTATCATATTCTAATTTTTATTTTGACCAGTTGGATTTCGAGTAATATTAGTCCTACCGGCTGGGTTTTCCCATGTGATGTTCATCACTCCCCGATGGAAACTATTAATTGAGAGTTTTCGTGGACGACCTGCTATTCGCCTACTATGTGTGCTGTAGGAGGAATTTGAGAATTCCGCATCTGAAAATAAGTAGACTATGAAATAGGCTAGGTATTTAAACGCATTTGAATCATGTCCCTTATTAATTTTAATTAATATTCCTTGAGAATTTCTTTACATATTCATGACATCAACATTTTTATTTTTTAATACTTTTCAAACTTATCGAAGAGAAGACGAATTCAGTAGATTTCATTAATAACGGTCACCAGATGATCGAGGTGGGTGGATCCAAACCTAGGCCCCTATGTCTAGTTGGGCCCTTCCACCACTGTGTGTTAAGACCCCTCCTTATAGATTAGTTCCATCAAAAGGGGGCACTGCCCTCCGAAAATTGGGTATACAAGAAGCAGAATTATTGGAGGATTAAAGAGACATATAACTATTTGTGTTAGTCTTACCGATTCTACAATATCATATAATAGATTGAAAAATGTATAAGACTGCTCTCACCTTTGAGAATAGTGTAGCTCTGAAATGGAACAAGATAATTCAATTTCATATACATTTACTATGAAGTCTTGAGTGTTGCGGTAAGCATTATTTCATGAGTAATACCTAAATTGGGTCTAGTGACCTTCTCATAAATGAGTGGATCAAGTAACTAATTAGCTTAATGGAATTAGATGAAATACCTGTATAGTTCTACAAACAATATAAATAGTACTCCATTTCAAATAAGCAATGACGTCGATCTCGGCTAAATATAATTATCTACCTTTTTACGGCGAATGCATTCTTGATCGGCTTTGCATTCTGATACTAGGAGTAGACCAATGAGTGCTATTACCAAGTTTAAAAGTATACGCCCCTCTCCATCTCCACTATAGTGGAGATGGAGAGGGACGTATTTCATCATCCGTGCAGATCAAGCGACCGGGCCACTGTCAGATTCCTATAATAATGAGAGAGACAATGTAGAAACAAAAGCTTCCAAGTGTGACGGATGATCAGAATGTATGCATGTATGTATACATACACATGTGCATACATACAAACAATGTGTATACACACAGTCAATGTGCACAATGTGCATACATGTATACATACACACAATCTACATTAATGAATATAAAATTGCCAGAAATGGGAAATATTTCCTTTGTAACGGTATATAGTTTATAATGCCACCTTCACCAAAATCACTGAAATCGTTAAAACACATACAAATAAACTTCAAAATTCATATCGGAGACATAACAGGAGAAATCCAAATATCAGCAATACCGGTAAGTTAGTTTCATCTAAACTCAATTGAGAGATATGCAATGTACAACACATTTGAATTATAGATTCCTACTGCATGAAACAATGCTGAACTGCAAGATGATTGTGCAGTATATTTAGTTTTGCCAGGTTACTTTTTTCAATAAATCGGTCATGTTCGAGTATATTTTAATAAGCGACGGCGAAATAAATACAAACAAATCCGCGGGATTCTATTTAATTGGTGTATGGGTGTTTGGCTCCGTAATGCAACTGCATGCGTTACGTGCACCTGGTTGCATACGGCTTCCCGCTCCGTCCCTTGGGCATTTTTGTTTTAGGAGGCAATCTGTTTAGATTGTTGACGTACTGAGTGGCTATCTGATCGGGGGATCAGTCTCTGATCCTGGAATCTGGAGAGGTACCTCAACGCACCTCTGTGGGTCGTGATGGTCGGACTAAAACACTTCCTAGACAGACCACTAGCTAAAATGGTCACACGTTTTGTTGTACGTTTGGCGTTCCCATATATTTGGCGTTTTCATATATTCATACTTCTGCTTAATCTTGTTATGTCCCCATTATAGCATGCCTTTCCATTGACGCGGATTTTCATGCCGCGCGCGACACGCGGCAAATGATTGCTCACATGCATTTCTATAGAATCCTTTCCATTGGCGCGGCACGTTGCCACACGGTAAAAAAAAATCGGACAGTGAGAGTGTTGTTTTTTATTTTGGCGCGCGGGAAATTCCCAGTAGGCAGTGTTCTCTTGGATGATAACTATATGAATATTTATGCAAACTATTCTTGATCAAAATGTTCAAGGTGGTGCAGAATTAACTACCTGGGATGTCAACTTAGGTATTATAAATTATTTGATATTTCTTCGGTATATCATGCACTCAATTTTTTTTTGTCACGACCTGACGCCAAGTGTAGCATAGGTTTTTTAGCAGTCCCGAGACCACACATAGTTTCCTATGTCAGATATCTGTCCTGAATAGTAGTTAAATTGTTAAAGTACATGGCGAGTGGTAAATACACATACATATATGATGTGGAAATCCGCTCATGTGACGCCTCAATGGAAAAAGTTTTGCCGCGCGGCAACTCGCCGAAGGCGCTTGTACTAGAAAACATATATGGGTCAGATTTTCAGAAAATGTACAATTGGCAGCTGTACACATTTAGTAAATGCTGATCAATTAGGCTGCAATTTGGTCAATACTAGGTAAATTCGAGTATATTCAGATTGCATTGATTCCAGCAATCGGTTTGGCTAGGTTGAACTGTATTTTGAACTTTATTTTCGTTTAAAATTTGGGTTATTGGAGAGGATTGGTGAAGGTGAATTGTACATTTTCTGAAAATCTGACCCATATATGTTTTACTTTTTTCATGGGTGCCGCCATTACGGGTGCGTTAGGTCCGCGTCACCAATAGTATTCATTGCAAAACACAACTCTGCGTCTTGCAATTTCAGACGAACTCGTGTAGGCCTACACATCACGGGGAATTAAAGCTCCCGTGAACTAATATAAAAACGCTATTTCTCCTTAAAATACATTGCTGCCAAGATGTTGAGATTTGGAAAGAGTATGATTTTCTACCCCCAAATATGTAATTTTATCAAAGCTGGTTTTAAATAAGGAAGATATAAGGGGAAATTGTAAATAAGGAAGATATGACATTGTATAATATGAAATTGTAACACTGATATCATATTATGAAAAGTATTGACATAAAAGTCTTATAATGATAATAATAAACAATAGTTTGAAAAATTGTCAGCAAGATGACAATTGACAGTTCGGGTCAAATTACGTCGACTGACAGGGTCGGTAGAAATGGGGGTGAAAGACAATACCGCAGAGGAAGCATTTGACACCTCAACGGAAACTCTTCAAATATATACATAGCCTACTGAATTCCTAGGAAAAAAATATAGATATTCAATTTCAAACATATATCCCGGGGCGAATTATTTTGGGGCGGATAATCAACAAGGTTACTGTAATCTTTTACCTTCCTGCAGCGCTTGTGAGTGATTCAGTTATACACTCAGTTAAACACAAAAACAGCCTAGAGCCACCAGAGAAAAATCGACTACACCACATATACTACGGCATCGTGCTTATGTGGAAGAATCTCGTCCAATAAATTTTCCATTATTGCCGGCGAGTTCCATTCTCTATTTATTATATGTTAAGGTATAGAGGCATTTTTCTGTGCATCGCATTCTGATCTGATATCACATTTACCCATCTTAAAATATAGTATATATTATTGCATAATGTTCCTATATATTGTGTGTAGTCTCCCCTGAATTCGGTGGCGGTGGTTGCTAGGCAACTTCACCTAGCTTGTTTATTCACTCTGATCGCGACCATGACTGCTATTGGGAGCTCAAAACTTTAATAAAGGCGGCCACATGGTCGCAACTTCCAGCCGCACCCATGTGTTATTATTGTTATTCTATTATTCATTGAACGCAGCTAAAATGTATATTAATAGTGAAAAAATGTCAAATTTAGCTATCCAAATATATCAGTATTGAATGTTAAATGATATTTTATGAATTTGATACATTGCATATTTATTTATTTTTTTGTATTTCAAAATAGGTTTCGTAATGTTTTACCATATTTTTCGATGAAAGTAATAAAAGCCAGATTTTTAAAATGATAATAAATTGCAATTATGGAGATGTTCTCCCATGCACCATTTCGGCGTTGTAATGCCTCTATACCTTAAGATTATACTTTAATATCATTTTTGAAGCCACCAGGAATCCTCTATTTCATGATTCATTATTATGCAATGCACCTGTTGTAGACTTTTACAAGTCGCAAATAGACATCGTAGTCGTAGAAAAACATGTCTAGATATCGCAGATGGACATTTGTTATGCAACGACCCCATTCAAAAACATTTCACATGTCAGTATTGACTCAGCGTAGAAAATCCATCGTGGATGTCAAGAGATCTATGATGTCTTAGAGGATGTCATCAAATATTATGCATTGCAGACATCGCAGATGGCTGTCTACGACGTCGTAGAAACTATCCACGAGCTCGCAGATTGTTATGCAACGGGGGCATTGTTGAATTAAAACCTTCATATCGCGGCCAATTTTTTAGCAACATTAATAAAAACTTATACCATTCAATAGAGAATTTAATTCTCTATTAATTCGTGTGCTTCTTATTATGTATTTTTATGATCATGGTACCAGAATTACGGGTGGATAACGGATCGCGGGGATTTGTTGATATGCTTCGCGGAGAGCCAAGGCTCCGCAAAGCATATCAAAAGAGCTATTTTTAGACAACTACATTCTTATAGTACGTGTACCATAAGTATATTTTTATTGCACCCCACGTATTGCACCTTTCAAGGGGGATGCGCATATAATAAATATACCGATAGGTAAGAAAGCGTAAATCTATTACTACATCATTACACACAGATATTGTTGGATACAGTATATTATGCATTATAATTATTTTGCTTCATGATACATAGCATACAAGTGAGGAATGAGGCTGACGGAGTGTTGGAGATTATACCAACACAAGCGTCAGCTAATAGGTGGGGTGTTTATACATTGGTAAAGAGGGATATGTTTTCAATTTAGGCCAAAAAAAAGGCAGGGCGGGGAATGTTTTTCTATGTAGGGGGTTAGTGGTGGTGGTGGTGGGGGGGGGGGATCGGAAACACACCTATTTTTTGTGGCCTTATTGATTTGACCAGTGAAAATTAAGTATTATTATTCTATTACTTGGTCATGAAACTAAGTACAATTACATTAAGTTATATTTCGATTTCATTCATGATATATCCTTGTGGCCTTTAAATGGGGGCATATATAGCATAGTCAATCAGAAAGTCAATCAAAAAGTCAGAAATGTCATTTGTTAAGTCAGAATAGTCAATCAGAAAGTCGAAATAGTCAATCAAAGCCAATCAGAAAGTTAGAAAAATCAATCAGAAAGTCAGAAAAGTCAATCAGAAAGTCGAAATAGTCAATCAAAAAGTCAGAAAAGTCAAAATAGTCAATCAGAAAAGTCAATAAAAAAGTCAACCATTAAGTCAGAACAGTCAATCAGAAAGTTGAAATAGTCAACCAAAAAGTCATAAAGTCAGAACAATCAATTGGAAAGTCGAAATAGTCAATTGAAAAATCAGAATTGTCAATCAAAAAGTCAATGGCATTTTGCGGTTAGGAGCAAGACCCTAGAGAAGGCAGATGGAAAAAAATGATAAAAAAATTCTGTCCTAATGGGATTTTAATGACATTTGCGGTTTGGAGCATTTCAATGGCATTTTGCGTTTGGGAGCAAGACCCTAGACAATGTAGATGGGAAAAAAAATGAAAAAAAGAAATTCCGTCCTAATGGGATTTTAATGACATTTGCGGTTTGGAGCATTTGAATGGCATTTTGTGGTTCGGAGCAAGACCCTAGACAAGATAGATGAAAAAAAAATGATAAAAATTAAATTCTGTCCTAATGGGATTTTAATGACATTTGCGGTGGAGGAGGAGGAGGAGGAGGAGGAGGAGGAGGGATGGAGGGATGGAGGGTGCAAGGTCAGATGAGTGCAAGGTCAGATGAATGCAAGGTTAGGGTGGTTGATTTCTGGGAAAGGTGGTGGCACCACATTAGAAACTATATATAAATGTATTTTCAGTTCTAAACATCACACAGTTATGAAAGAATGACTTTTATAACCCTGTGGTCACACTTTTATTACACTGACTGGTGTGCTAGCACTGGGGTAGAGCTGGCTGTCTGGGGCTGTCTCATCTGACAACAGATACATTCAAGGCCCAGCTTTTGATAAGGGCTAAAGTCTTAGTCAGATGATAATGAGCAATAACGACTTTCTTAGATGTGACCCATTATGCCGAAAACAGAAATAGGACACTATTTGTGATTCCACTAGGTAAACGTGATTCCACTAGGTAAACGTCCGAAACTTTTCTCTAGGGCAAGGAATAGAATATGAAAGACAGGAAAGGGGAAAAGGGGGAGAAAAAGTGGCTCAAACAGTCGGTAAATAGGTAAATTTGTCTGTAAATAGATGTATTTTGAAATTGAAGCTACAGTTAAAACGCTGACGCGTAATAATATATGTTCAAGATCTGAAGGTTCTTTGTTCATCAGGCAATTTCAGTGTTATGTCATTAACATACACATTAAATGTTCATTAAGTTCATTATATAGGCTATTCAATAGCAAGGCACGCATATGACATCGCTACATCCTGGTTCCCAATGTATCGGTCTATACAGACAAAATATGACCAGACCAATGACAGAAGGGTATTAATCATTAATGAGCTAGCGTCCACTTTTGTAACGTCATTTATATGTTGTATGTTATCAGTTATATGTTTTTTTGTCATTTCTTTTTTTGTTTTTATAACCGACTTTATTTCTGAAACCTGCCTTCGGGGCATACATTTCTAAATACACGTTATCTCACGATCGGAAACAAGAATAAGGGAAAAAACAAAAGGACATCATCATCGAGTATTATCATTTAAAATCGACCCTGGGCAATAGCCACTTTCATTTTAGTTGGATCGAATTTTTAAACAAGGGAGACATTACGAATACAAAGCCTAACCAGCTTTTCATTTTAAATTTTCAATATTTTCAGCTATGTCACCAGCTAGACGTTTCCACAACATTTCTTCCTCCTTGTGGATATTTTTTAATTTGAACGAATATATGACCACATAACATCTCATTTTTAGTTCGTACATAGCAGTGAGCAGATCCATATTGGCTGTACTTTTTTGTCATTTCCTTTTGTAACGTCATTTATTTTTAGGCTATGACACAATGAGGTATAACAACCTGACCCCAACACATGTAGTCAGAGACCATAATCATAAGATATCCTTTATCAGTTATATCAGTTTTTTTACATTTATTTTTGTAACGTCATTTCTTTTTTTAACATCACGTTTCCTGGGCGCAAACAACAGAGATTTCATAAATGTAGTTATCTCAGCTACTGTTTTTTATCAGTTAGATTTTCCTGTTAGCTGTACGTGTATATCCTTGATCAGTTTCCTTGGTGGAAACACCAGTGGTCGCACTAATTCACTAATCCAAAGTTTCATAAAAGTTTTGTAACAGGCAAAAGTTTTGTAAAAGTTGAATGTTTTGTAAAAGTTAAAAGTTTTGTAACTGGCAAAAATTCTCAGACCCTGCCAATCTTAAAGACTTAAATCGCCATAATATACTGCATGATCATAATTATGTGGTCATAAATGGACAGACAATGAAATCACATTTTGTATACTATTATCTCTATGAGCAACGACCAAGTGGGCGGGCGGTGGGCAGGCCACTGCCACATGCAGGGGCGGATCTAGCACGTGTCTCCCACTAGACCCCACATCCGAAATTTATCTTCTAGCAAATCTTTGATAGTCCGAATGCAAAACAATGAAAGATCAAAAGGTCCCTCATATATATATACTGATGTCCAATACTTTGGAACAGCATCCCTATATAAATTAAAATTATATGGAAATGGGGATGTCCGAGGGTTCATGAAAGAATGTATCCTAGATGAATTGCAGATATATGCAGTCTGAGTCACCTCACCAAATCATGTTGTCCAAATAAATTTGTTAAGGAATCTATGATTATGAAGCAGTGTGCCAGTACTATAATATTAAATAAGCATTGTAATCACTAACAGGTCTATCCGAGCAGTGTAAAGGAAATATGACTGCAAGAGGAACATCTTGATGATGCCCCTCCAGCCTAATTTCCACTGATTTTATGTTTTCTTACATTATTTACTGCTAATTGACATCCGTAGTTTGTAGACAGCTTTATTTGGAAGGACTGTCTGTGACAGACTAAACACCTTTACCCACTTAGTTAGAGAATAATATACTATTGATGTACAAGAAAAGTCGAAAAAAAAGATTCATATGATAAATAATTATAATATATATATAATATTGTATATAATTTTGAATCTCATAAGTCTTTCTCAAATACTGGTCTAGTCTAATTAAACACATTGTCGCTCTGTTGACATGTCAAGAAACCGTATATTTCATTCCACTGCATGTTTCCTATAATAGAGTCCAATAATAACATCCACGTTTAAGTTTTATTTTAGTCAGGTCAACCGTGCATTACTATGTTCTTCTATCACAAATGAACGATTATGGTTGTTTTCTTTGTAATCTGTGTGCTTTAGTTTCGATCCTATATATATGTCATAGCATTGTAAGAGCCACGAAGGCAGGCTAATTTGAATAAAGGTTTTTAAAAACAAAAACTAGCAATAAATTAACCTCCATTTCGGTGCTCCTGGTGCAATGATTGTTTGTGCATAATCCTGTGGCTTCGCCTCGGGATTGTGCACAAATCAGGCATCTGGAGCCTCTCAATACAAATGTCAATAGACCTACCGGGCATTACTCCTTTCACGTGGGGCTGGTGATACTACGCTACGCAGAAGATCCGGAAAAATATAGGGTGCATGCATTAGTGAAACCACCACTAAAGTGTGTCAGCCCACGTATAGGGGATGGAGACAGGGAAGTCGAGGTACATGTAGTATATCAGTATAGATTCTCCTACCTGTATCAGTGGTGGGGGACAGCTCCAGCCATACAGTTGAAACGATTCCGCTAAGTTGCTCAGTTATGTGTAGAAATCTTCGTACATATTGATTAATCCTAACTCTATGTGTATATTCAGAAAGGAACAAACAAGGCCCTGTCTTTCCGACAGTAAACTTCTACACGTTCTAACCAGTCGCGATGGGACGTAGAGCATGGAGTAGGCTACATTGCTTCAGTGGTTCTTGTCAGTGGCGACCCAAGCCACACCACCAAGAACTAATAGATGAATTGGTGTGGGAAGATGCGTGGGGAATGGTTAGCTAGGCGCCATTATTAATCATTTTAATGATAGGCCTACAACAAGGATTTGCGGATGCTGAGGAGGCGGGCACATGTATGGGATTTCCCAGACTGAGAAAGCTAAATCTTAACAACACTTGAAGAACAACATCAAAGATGGTTTGTTGCTGTAGATTTGATCTGAGGTGCAAAATTATAGTAATTGCCTTTATATTTTATTCAGAGGTTTGTGATACTGGTCCGTCCATAAATTACGTCACGCTATATTTTGCCATTTTGACCACCCCCTTGTCACACTTTGTCACGTTTAAATAACCCCCATTATAAACATTCATCGAGCTGACCATCTTCTATTAATTGGATTCAATCATCGGTAGGTAACCTGTATTTCCGCCATTGTTGATGTGGTATAATTTCCCTTGAACTTTAACCATGCTTAAATTTAGAGAAATAAAAACTCAACAAAAGGGAGTGGTATTATGAGGAGAGGTATATTATGAAACTATTTTTATTGACTACAAGAAATATCAAGTGTATCACTGGGATTCGATCGCATTCATGGCGAATTAATGAAATGACCCATTTCAGAAAATCATATAAATCCTCATACATATATATGATATATATATATATTATCACACCAGTCCTCCCTCCACCCGGTGTTTTTAAACTTAAATAAAGCTGCGATTGTGAAGTAAGATACAACATCCAAAAGACAAATCCTGGTATCTCATTTCTGCCCTGAGACTCTTGAAATACAACCAGAAGATGAAGGCCTCCACGGTACTATATGAACGATGCATGGCCAACTTTCCTTTGCAATTTTGTCTTTTCGGATAAATTTACACTTTCGATGCTTGGAGTTGGGAAGCAGTAGTTGTCCGTCCCCCGCCCACATGTTCATCAGCTTGGTCTTCACCACGCGGTTACACATGAATGAATTCTGAACTTGAACTTCCTCATTTGAGAAAGGGACTCACTATCTCGCTCAGTTCAACATCTCAAATTTTTTAGTAATGACGAATTTCTTTGATGTTGACATTAATGATGATTCAGGCAATTACTTCTTAAGCACACGCGCGAAATCTGCAGACAGAAAGTATTTATTGTTACACAAAGTAAAAGCCATAATTGGGATTCAGTAGTTTTGGTGCGGCAAATTCATATGTTATATATATTCATATAATATATAAGTAAGCATATTATGCTTACTTATTACCCAACGTGATAATTGTATTGTTTGGGGTTGTCTTAAGAAATACGTGAGTGGTAAATGTACAGGATTTAATATGTTGGAAATAAATGGAAATAGATCAGAATTTGTATCTTGATTGTATTATTATATCATAATCTAAATGGATAAGAATGCGTAATATTTGTGTATGTCTCTTACCCTCAAATGTTATTCGACCAGAACCGTGTTTATCTGCTTCCCTAAACATGATATCGAGCATTTTATCCGAGAATGTCTCGCCTAATAAAGCTAACCCATCCTTGAGGTCAGACTAATAATTTAGATAAAAAGAAGTATATGAGTTACATACTAAAAGTATACTTTTTATTACATGTAGGAATTCGCAATAGGGCTATATATCAATTATATACAATTATAATAGCGTGATCAGAATCAGGCGTCCATACCATATAATATAATTATTATAATACAGTTGGCAAACAATTAATGATTCATTTCATGTATATGCTTCTTATCTTCTTATCACATAGCATAACAACAGGTCTATCGCTCTAATGGATATAAATTTGTTTCTTAAAGAAGCTTTAATTATCTTTTAAAAAAATGTATGTATTACCATGGATAAAAGTCCATCGCCATCACGATCTAATATAGAAAAAGCATTTTGAAGGACCATGTCCTCTCCCTTATTGGTGCTACCCATTCTTTCCATCCATAAAATAAATGAATCCTCGTGTATTTCCCCATCTGAAAAAAAATATAATATATGATATATATATCACAATAAAGAAAGTAATTCGTGTTGATTGACTATGACTAGAACTCTTCACTTGGTAGTTTCATTTCGGGATTTATGTCAGTTTATATGAGACTTTATAATGACACTCTTTGTTATAACTCATTGTCTCACGTAAACTTGATACTGTGAAAAATACTTAAACTCTTGTTGGTTGTGCTTGCGGGAGTAGTGTCCCAGCAACCGTATCAAGGATGCGGACACCCTGGGCCTGGCACATAATACATGTACGTACACACAGACTAGACGAGTATCTTGTACTCTGTATTATTCTTTATTCTTATTTTTACTTGTATACCGCACCCTACTTGTACTACCTACTACCTAGCTTTCTTATAAATATTAAAGTAATCAAATTCAAAGGGGAGCTTGGAAGAGCTGTGAGCTGTGATTCATTCTAATTTAATTTAACATTACACTGTATAACACCTACTGTAAATGTGACTTGGAAATAAAAATCTGTTACTACCATTATTATACTCAAATGTACCGTTTTTTACGTGTGTTAATCTAGTATTGAAAAGGTTAACTTTAAAAAGAAAGAAAAAATATAGGGATAAGCACCGCACCTATATATCTCTTACGGGAGCAAGGTGTCAGAATCATTCCGGGGAATCATCCCACCTGACTACTAGTATAGCCTATTCACTAAGGTTCCCTGGGCCTATGTCCCTCCAAGCTAGACGTTTTTTTCTGACTATTTAACTTCCCTTGTCCCTGCTAAGAGACAGTCTCGCATAGGCCAAAAAATAGGATTGTTTCCGATTTATCTGGCTGAAAACTAGGTAAAGGGGATAACTTTTTTTTTTAACTTTTTTATTTTAGGAAACCACCTCTCAGGAACTGAAAAAATTGTCTATTTCATATAGTTGTTTTTAAACATGGGAAATGTGCTTTTTGACAGTTCCAGGTTCGGAAAACCTGTTTTTCTGCTTTGATAAGCTTTTTTTGTCAAAAAATCCCCCGTAAGATATGGTAAAGAAAAAAAAATCAAGTATGGTAAATTTTTTTTTAGGTAGGGTAAGGTTTTTCTAGGTAGGGGAAACACACCTAATTTATTTTTGCCCTATCCAATAAGTAAGTAAGGAATCCAAAGAAGTCACAAGAAGCAGCGAGTATGAGGGTCCAATGCCCAGGTCAAGCCCCCTGGCTATATTATACCCCTCATGGCAGATTGACCTCTCGTATAAGCAGGGTCAATCTGCCATGATCTCCCAAATATGGATCATATCAGCATAAATGTGGCATAATTTCCCCCCCGCTCCTTCCACCTCAGGACTGCTTCCATATACGCGTGAACTAGATCTATCCCCATGTCTGCTCCTACTGAGGTCACGTGTTATGTAGAGGTGTTTATTATTATAGGAAGAATAGAAAGGCAGGAGTGAATCAGAGTGAGTCCTAAGTCCATGGTAGATTGTTAAGCACTTTATTTCAAAACAAAGAGGCGTGAGGCCTTGCTTTAACTCATGGTTAAATAAAAGTCCATTTGTGATGTATGTAAAGGCCCTAGTCCACTAAGCTGATTCTCATGCGATTTTGCGCCGCAGAGGACCCTTTTCCACTAAATTCCGTGAAAATCGCATGGGAATCGGCTTAGTGGTCAAGGCCCTTTATATCGCTTTTGTAGCTTCATGGGCTTCTTTGTGTACAATTAACTCTGTGGGAGATCATTACCGCACGTCCTGAGTGCCTAACGCGCGCTTATTAGAGAAGATAATTAACTATAAGAAATAGAAAGACATACTGAGGCTTACAATATGTAATGTGTTACAGGAAATCGAGTCACAAGTCGCAAAACTGATATTGTTTTAAGCACAAGATGTCTTTGTAGGAATGTTATCACCTTTGGGGTATCTACCGTTTGACGTGGTACGAATACATGTACCAAATTCCAAGACGGTGTCTATATCCATGCATTTCTAAGGTAATCCTTTAAAGTGTATTTTGCTACTTTACTAGTAATTTTCCACACAGAATTTTTAAAAAAAAAGATAAAAACATCAAACGTAAAATATAGAAATACTTATTAGATGCCCCTAATGTTTACTATCATTGGGATCCGCTTGATGTCCTCTTCCCAAATATGATGGTATCTCAAAATCCATTTTTGCTACTTGTGACTCATTTTTCTGTAACACATCACATATCTTACTAGAAAATACTTTTAGTTCCACCGCGGTCGTCGGCCTTATAATATACTTTTTAAAATTTCTTTTAAGGCCAATAATATATTTAAAGTACAGTTACGGTAATACGCTGTGTCCTACATGGATGTTTTCGTGCGTTGCCTTTGTCTATAAAATTACCAAGACAAATTAGGCTCTAACCGCCCATAGGGTCAACCATAGACATCATACAAAATCATTTTTTCATACAAAACAATAATAATACGAAAGAAATATAATACTATATATCTTTATAATTTTTTACATAAAAATCTTAGAAAATATCGCAAATTTAGCGCAGCATGTCAGAACTAGACCTAGACAGATATAATTTATGTTTGAATTATGCTAAATCACATAACACACATATTGGCCAATGTTTTAATTCACCTCTTACATATGACTCTTAGTTTAGTTATAATAGTTATTGGTCATTATGTGCCTTCTATTGGACTTTGTAACGATGTAAAAACGTTGTTTTATTAAGCATTTCATTAATAATTTACCACACACACAAGCGGTCAGTAAAAGAGCTGTCGAGGTAGTGGCCAAGCTTCCACCCAAGCACTCACCACGGCAGCCATCATACTTTCGCCGTTAAATGTACTGTGCACAGGTTGATGCGTATATCGTAAACAGCTCAGACGAGTATACATGTATGAACGAATTTACAATGAATATACACGTACATATTTTGGCATAATAATTTCTAGTCATGCTGCCAACGCATGAAACAGCCATTATAATAGGGCCTATAAGTTGTTTAAAAAGACAAAAAAAAAGGAAATATCTCTGAAATGATTAACTTAAGAGCAACACTATTTCTTTGATGAAGTGAAAATTAGCTTACTTCTATTTCCTGCATTCTTCAGTATTTTCTCAACTACATCTTCATTGGCCGGGTGACCGAGCATTTCTAGCGCACTATTCAAATCCCAACGACATATTTTACCATCACCATTCTTGTCAAACAGGGTGAAGGCAGTTTGCAATTCTGTAAAATATTTGTATGAACGTAAAAAATAATACACAATAGGGTAACACAGAAACATTTCTGAAAAAAGAATGCCCATTGAAATTATTAAAATTAAGGGGTGTCCAGTCTGGTATGATCAATCCAAGAAGGATATTTCAGAAGTTACGGTAAACCTCAAACTTTGCAAGGATGTTATCTGCCTTTTATACATTCCCACCATACTTTGTGGTATGTATACATTCCTGCACGTCTCATCCGGGGGCAATAATTACGTGGCGACGTCCTGTATAGGTCTATTTGAATATCATATTTTGTTATTGCGTTGACGAAATAGATATTTTGAACCTCATTTTTGCCTTAGATTTGAGTTATTTGAGAGGATTGGTGAAGACGAATTTTACATTTTTCTGATGCCCTGACCCATTATATTACATATGTAGTATATGTATGTGTATGTATATGAATGTATGTATGTATGTATGGTTACATCAACGATACTATGGAGAGACTCTCTAGTCTCGTTGGTTACATCAACGAGGAACACCATTTTATTCTCGTATGCATGCATATATGTATGGATATGTGTGTATACATTATGTATACCGATTGTTCAATGAAATTGGGGCATTACCATTTATGTAGAGAGGGAAAATGTCAATGCCTCAAGGCATCTCTTGCCTTGAATTGGTTTAGATTTAGATTTAGAAAACTTATCGAAGCAATATTGATTTGCCATAGAAAGAGGAGCTCTCCGGCTTGCGGGAGGTTTTCAGCCTCTTCATAACATGCTTACATTCATCTTTTGTAGAGGACAATATCAACTCAATCATTTACAGAGGATGATTCTCTAAACGTGTTGCAATAGTTTTAAAATATAATACATGCAATGGTTAAGACATACGCTATCTCAATTGTTGCAGTCTGAAATTTCTTATTAGAGCAGTGGAACAGACTGGTTTTGGTGCGGCAAATTCATATGTTATATATTCATATAATATATAAGTAAGCATATTATGCTTACTTATTACCCAACGTGATAATTGTATTGTTTGGGGTTGTCTCAAGAAATACGTGAGTGGTAAATGTACAGGATTTAATATGTTGGAAATAAATGGAAATAGATCAGAATTTGTATCTTGGTGAATATGTTTCAAGAACCCCTTTCCTCCTTTTAATATAACTTTCTACTATGCCGGACTTATTGCAACCCCGCAATTATATTAGTATTCAATGGAGCTCAACAGTTCCTTTATTTCGCAAAAAAACATGTCCATAAATGAGAGTTACATCTTTGGCTCCACCCAGGCTCCTATTTGTTGTATTAAAGAGTATAATATGAAGATACAAAAATATGTGAATATCTAACATGATAATTATGTGGCTTGTCCACTTGGAGATGATGCTGTGAATAAAGTAGACATAAGAGAGGGATGGCCTTGGACCATCAATAAAGGGGATTTATTTCACCATAACAACATACATATAATACATATGAGTAAAAAGAACTACCAAAGAAACCTTATGACTTCAGAATTTGGAAATACATACCTCTTATTTCGTCTTTGTTTCTAGGCTCTTCCTGAAAATATAGGAATAAATAATATCAGAAGGAAATTTGGTACTCAGAACCTACATGATATAAGGTATAAATCCTCTCCGAACTGATCTGGATCAAACTCGAATCGTTTTCTTACCTTATAAAGAGCTATGAGTAAAATTTATTTTTTTGAGTTTATACATTTCAGGATGATATTGTCAATTTACTTTTACAAATTAAAAGAAATGCAAATATCCGCCAGATTTTGACAATCTACTTTCATTATGAAAGTAGAAAATAATGTTGTCATTGTATAATTTCATCAAATTATTAGAAGTAAAAACCTTTAATGCATACACATAGCGCGGAATGTAGCCTATATTGGCCTCATATCATGGGGAAATACATACGTCGCATATGGATTTTCTTTATTTAGAAATCAATTCCCTCTTCCCCATTTTAGGTGAATGATTTACTCAGGGAATATCACAATAGTGATATACATGAAAAGTGTTTAATTTATTTAAGAAGGTACGTGGCTCGTCCATTCCTTTATTCCAATATATGAACTGAAACCCACACTTACAAAAACATGTACATCCGACTTACATGGGCGTATGTATATTAATTGCCCACTTTGCATATGTTTGAACGATACCGGTTGTAAACCATCGCGTGCACTGAGTATGTTTATCAAGTCAAATGGGCTTCCCCTTTCAGTAGCCTTGTCAACACAAGGGTCTAATACATGCTAATAGGGTGTTAATATATTCCCTTCTACACACAAGGAGCAAGGAAACATTTAATGACTTGTCCTTAAAAATGTCATATGTTCAGAGGCATTGGTATCCTAGAAATCTATTTCAAAGTTTAACTCTTAAAAAGTGTCAGAGGTGGTAACTGAACTGGACAGCAAAAGATCATACGGATACTGTTCTGAATGAGTCATAGCTCGCTTGCTGAAGGTGTAAAACCTATCCTTCTCAGCCCACTTAAGAAGAAAGGCCATGCTTTGTGTACGTTCACTGTGTTTGTGTGTGACTTCAACAAATGCAAAAGTTTGGAGAGTGTGAGCCAACCTACGATTTGGGATAGGAAACCATTGTACAGTATGTACTATATTCACATACACTTGTAAATATAATAAACGATGGTTTATAACCCTGAAATTCATACATTTCACCAATCTGTTGTCTTTGAAGATCATACGAGAATGAACTTAGTTATAATATAAGGAGGTCGCTAATGGTACTTGGTGTAGTGGTACACAATAATAGACACCATGCACAGTACAGAAGAAATGCATGGTATCAGGTGGGACTACACTATATTTATTCTCCTGTAACATGTCTCTGGATCTTTCTTTCCTCGTTCAAGTTGTGCGGTCGGCGTAAGTCGGTAACGTTTACTAAACATTTCCGCTCTTTAGAATAGTATACTCTATCCATATCTGCAGATACATACGGTATATATATTATATATTATTGTCAATCCCATACATATATACCAAATGATATAGCCATGTTTTGTTGAATACATTTCAATCTTTACCCATGCGTGACGGGCAAAACTGCTAGCTATTTTCAAATACATATTTTGTATAAGCCATTTTCCACAATTACACAGTTTCAGATTTGGAAAGCTGAATTTAGAAACTTAAAGTTTAGTAGTATTTGGGGTTTGAACAGAATCAGTGGAGGCTAAAATAGTTGTCAATGTTCCATCGAAATTATACTTGAATACATAACAAATTGAATATTATATTATATGTTTTGAGAATAGCCACAAAAGCATCGACTCCATTATGATCCCAGTTTCTTCCCAGAGTATACAAACCTTGGAAAGCTATGAATAAAATGGATTTGCTAGTTTGTATGTATACATGGGTACTCATCGCCTTGAGGACTTGACTAACAACAGAAAAGTGAGGATCAGCAGTACCAAGTATGTTTCACAACTAAATCAGATTACCTTATAAACGAGGCGATTTCATGGCAAATTGATCAAGGAATGCCGGACTTTGGAGAGTCGTAATGGGTATAATGCAGTTTTAAAAGGTCCTTCCTCTAAAATTAAGGCTTTCGTGATTGGATTGTGCATCCTCACAATTAAATGTCCACAACTCTAATTTATATGTGAATCACTCCAATTAGAAAATTGCCCCATTACAGTGATAACATCACCGAAAGGAATTTGTAATGAAGATATAATGTGGGTGAGCAGGAACATTATTACATGGCTTCATTTGCTTTTAAATATATTGTTTGATATAAGATATTCTATTATAGCTTCAATGTACACTATAGCCTTTTTCTCTCTTGCTGATAACCCCAAACCGAAGCACCTAAGTAAAAGGTTTACTACATAAACCAAACAAAGTCTAAATATATTAACCACGGTAGTACATTCTCTTTATTTGCTTTAGGCCGGTAGGCACTCTTCCAGTATTTTGGTTTGGTGTAATATCCATCTGCATAGGGAAATTGGCGCCGTGAAGCATGGCAAAATCTTAGGCGACAAAAACCACTCGCATAACATATTCACATATTCACACTCAAGAGAATTAGAATTTCTTTCATTTTACAATTTTAAAGTAGGCTGGGGGCGTGCAGAGCAAGTAATGGGATAATTTGGTCGAGGAGATTAATAAAATACGATGTTAACCATTAGGATTAGGTTGGTGTAGAGAGGGAAAATGTCAGTTATCAAATATTAAAATATAAACGCCCGAAGTTTTCATTCTCACGGGGAGATGTGTAAAAACACATGATTACGCTAAAAGGTAGTGGAACATGACCTGAACCTGTGTACAGTAGGCATTGGAACATGGTTCCATTGCGACAGACCAGTATAGCGTACGTATTGTTTCTACGTGGGGTGTTGGCATTCTAGAGGATAATGTAATATATATGATCATTACAGGTGTAGGCCTATTTGAAATAGCAAAGTTTGACAGTGATAAACTGATAAACTCCCAAAGGTAATCAATTTTAGTAACACCCCAATTTCGGTGTAATGCTATGAATATTATTCCTTTGGCCATCTGTCTGTTGACGATCTCCAGCTTAACTTTGTCGTAGTTCAATTCATAATCGATTCTTAAAACGGGATGGTGATCATATTTGTGATCATTTGAAAAGTTTGACCCTGATCAAATTATTTTCAAATTTGTTTTACGAAATGACAGGCAGGTCTTTATATTCGGCTGGCCACTTTGAACAATGAAGGAGGAATGTCAGATGGTGGGAGCTACGTCTTGTGCTGGTGACAAAGATCGAATTGGAGAATGGAGAATGGAGAATACTTTTATGTTAAGGTGTCTGTGCGTGAAGCCTATAGCTGCCTATTCTGAGTTCGGGATACCTCGACTCCCATTACCATTGTGTACCTTTCCAATTTGCCACCGTTCCCATCACTGCCACAGTTTCTTGTGTTCTTTGTTATTATGTAATACAGGTGTGTTCTTCAGCATATATATCAGAAAACAGCAAATCTTTCGGCAATACCTCTTTTAATTAAGGAATTGAACTCCTTTTAAACAAAATGCTTAATTATTATGGAACCACATATCTTGGCACCATATATATGTTACTGTCATGCGTAGTGATTTACCGAAAGAGAAAGCATCCAATTTAACAAAGGGGCCCTTATAATTACTTTAATGTTCTCTCATGATATATTTTCCTTTTTCTCTTTTTTCTTGGATTATGTTTAACTGTCGCCGATAGACCTATGCTATTAGTCAGTCAGTATTATGGAAGAGAGAAGGGAATAACCATGAGGTATGTTTTGGACTTTTCTATACTCCTAGAAGCTGACTTGATAGTGAGGAAATTAAGAAAGGTTTTCCTTGTTTGTTTATGAGACCTACTCACCCTAAGCCGTGACCTACGTCTGGGTAATGTTGGGGGACCTTGTTTCTTACCCCCTGTAGGCGATTCGCTGGGTCCTGTTTCCATGGCTACAGACATGACACTTTTTATACACCTTTTGCGATCCGCCAGGTGAAAGCCCAGCCCCAAATCTGTACAGGAAAAATAGAAATCAGAGTAAATGAATTGAAGTTTGTATTCCTGAAATGGGATATATGGGCTTGGAGCAGTAGAAAATGCGCTCCAAACCCTTTAACTGGAGACAAGAGGTGGTGATTTGTGTATTATCGAGTACTACATGCGGTACAATCTTTGTGTATTACCCCTGGCTATAATACTTCTAGCAGAGAATATGGAACATAATTTAAAGCACTTAACTTGTCAAGATCACTTCTGCTCAATCGAAAGCTAACCTCTGGTGCCAATTATTGTATGCCTACCTGAGGCACCTAGCATAACACAGGCAATGAATGTACACACAAACATATGTACCAAGGTGCAAGAAAGAACTATACTCGCCACTGGAAAGGCCAAAGGTTTTAAAGCTGACAGATCCTACAATCCTTTCGATGCTGGAATGAATTAAAGGTATAACGGCGTAGTGATATCCAATATATTGATACGATTGTCTAAAGTCGCTGCTGGAATTATATGGAAAATAAATCTCTTGAACAATCGATCAGCAATTATTTTGTTTGTTGACCGGGATTCCGAGGATTTGTAAGCGAATGCCGCTGAGGCTAGAGGGAATAAAGCCTCTTCATTCGGTCTTGGTCCCGTAACTATAAAATCTTTCACAGCTGCCTACGTAGTTACCTTACTATTTGGGAAGAACCCTCAAAATGTGCATGGTGACACTGCAGATCGACTCTTTTCGGTGGCTGAATGCCGAGGCCGACCACCTTGCAGAGCCAGTATGAATAGTAGATGCTTTCTCGTCGCGCTTCGCTGCACGTGGGAAACGTACAGTGTCTCCTCTGTACAAGGATAGGAAAGTTAACCAACAATTTGAAAATCCAGATATGCCCAACAGCTCTTTGTTTCTAAGAGTGCTTTACTGGAGACTTCTGGCCAGTGTTTATATTTCTAAAAAGGACAAAGTTCTATGGTATATTATCATTATAATTTTTATGAGTAAGAAATATTCATTTCTCACTCGTTTAAATCTTCTTTTTCTAAAGTAACATTCATTTTTATTATTGAAACATTCATGCATGTAGATTGTACATTCAATTCAATATCGAATTCTTCGACTTCTACAATCATATTTGTACTGTGTTTTTTATGACTTTTAAGATGGAAAAGGTAGTAAACGATGTCGCCATATTTGGCCATACTTTTATTGGACGACAATATCCAATAAATTGATCTCCATCTATAATTGACAACATAATTATTAACTCCCAAGTAACACTTAATTATTTGGGATATAATGCGAATATCTAATCTAGACTACCGGATATAATGCGAGTATTTAATCTAAACTACCCTAACTTAAAACGCAGTCCACTCTTTACCCATAGATTTTCATCCCGTCGTATTTATATCGTAATCCCTTAGAATTTGCTTTAAGAATAGCTATCAAGCATAATGAGATCTCGGTAATGTTGGTTAAATACGTGTGAATCCAATACGTACATCACTGGCAAGGTATAATTTGAAAGCCCTAAACCCGACATATTGGCAGCGCTTAGACACCTCCCACCGGTTTGATTTATTAGGTTGGAAGCTACAACTTTGTGGATTGTTTCAAAATATTCCTCCGAATGTATCAAACACCCCAAAACATTCTATACATTTGACATTTAAGAGCAATGTCTTCAGTAGTAGATTGCATATTGGTTTTTCTCATCTCGCCTTTTCTATCGCATTATCACATCTATTAGATTAAGTGTAATTTTTTCTACCCAGTTAAAGTTCTCGTTGTTCCCACGGGTCAATTACATATTAAACATTCAGGAAGACGGTATTTGCCATCCTTGTGGCAGTGTTCTAAAGATTTCGATAAAGCGAAGCCAGATCAAAGGGAAAGATTTCATTAAATCTGCTTTTCATTTTCATGACAGCCTTCTGAAATTTGAAGGATTATGACAGTGCAGGTTCCCCTGTGCCATACAATTAAAAACTATACCTTTAAACCATGATACATTCGTTTGTATGTGTGTGCCATGATCACTATCATTAGAGATAACATGTTTGCTTCAAGAGTACACTTGACATGTCAAGTTTAGCCAAGTTTCACCTCGCTTCAGTGGTCCTAAGGGTCTTGATGTATTGCAAGGAGTTCCAAGACGCACGCCGTAAACAATAATTATTTAGTTTTATTATATATCTCCCAAAATGATAGCGAGTTTATTTGCGATGATGTCTATCGGTCCCCATGGTTATGTGCATGCAATATCTGCCCCAAGAAGAATTGTGTCGTATGTATCTGTATGTATGACTGAATTATACAGTACAGGTATAGCTAGGTACCGTACTAGAAATCCTAGAAACAGTCAGATAAAATGGCCAACATTTATTTTTACAAAAATATTTTTTGTCTCCTCTGACGAATACAAGATATTAGTTGTTTTTGAAAAAACTGTGACCGCTCTAATTCCTGGTAAAATAAATGTGGCGAAGATGGCATGGAGATCCTTCTATTCAGAACGTTTTCTTGGGACACATTCTCGGATGAACGTTAACGAGGCAGACAACCACAGAAGTATATCCACTCCACACGCGACGAATATCACAGGGATAGGAATTTCTTGACTGGTTACTTAAGGAGTGCTTGTAAAATGGGGTTTACATTTGCAGCCTAAACTAGTAGATATATCAACGAGATTATACTCACATTGGATATATCAACTAGGTTCACTGGGCCAACTAGTTTCATGATATCATTACTACCGTACTTAATTAAAGCGTATGTACAAATTAAGAGAGCCTAGACGTGTGTTAGTCTTTGATTTATAGAGTCACTACAACTGTAAGTCTGTGTGTTGGGGTTTAATTAGTCAATTAGTTAGTCAATTAGCCTTGAAAACCTTGAGTTTGACGTATAGTTGAACTATACTATCGATGACACATAGAGTTAAGGGCTTGACACACCAACACAACCACGACTATGGAATCCTTAGCCCAGCGAGGCCCAAACGGATTTTAAAACTAAACCAAATGATAAACAGAATGTTTGGAATGTGATGATGACAGAAGAAGGTTCCAATGGCTCCAAAGAAAAATGGGAAAACATATTTCTTATAATAGTTTTTAAAATATCTTGTTCATATACAGCCGAAGCCTGTCTTCAAACTCTTTAGTATACAGTTATCCATAGAGCTATATGCTGTAATGAACAGTTATGTCGGATTAGAGTGAAAGATGATAATAAAATGTATTTTCATCTCTCTCAGTCTTCCTTTCTCTCTCAGTCTCTCATCGCTGTCCCCCTCTCTCTACTCGATCTCACTTCTACCCCTCCACCCCCTTCTCTCCATCTCCCCATTCTACTATCCCTATATTTTGACCTCTCCCTCCCTACCCCTTTTTACCCTCTCCCTTAAATGTATCTCATTTCGCCACCCCCACTCTCTCCCTCTCCCTCACATCCCTCCATTTGACTGTCCCCTCTCCCTCCCTTTTTAGAATTTAAACAGGTGATATTCATTTCATGTCTAGCAATATGGCGATATATCCTGTTTGGTGATGCTATATCAGCAATAGACCAGTAAACAACCCACTGTAAAAGGGAAGTATGTATATATTAAAATTAGGCCGACTGAAAGCTCCGTCTGTTTGACAAGAATTCATTTTAAAGATTAAATTAGAAAATCCTTCTCTTATACCATTAAAGTACAGCGGAAGGTGCACTTCTGGATTTCACAGGTCTTCCGGCCAATCTCCCTGTTGAGTCGCCGCCCATATGAATTGGATTTCTTCAATGAACGGGAACTAGAACGGCGACAGGAATTACAACATATCTGTGGTATGGATGGAGGTCTAGTAAGTTGAAATATGTAAAAGAACAAAAACAAAAAAAGACTGCTGCTCAAGCGGAGCATAATATGATACAGGGCACGATGGGAAAGATTCCATAGGATTGTATAGGTGTCCATACATAGTGTAAAGGTCCCAATCTTCAGGCTATACTTTCAACAACAAACATTTTTACACAAGCAACATTTGGTTTTCCCTTGAGTGTACATAGGTTGAATGCAATTGCTGCGGTCATGCATAAACTCCTGTAGCATGTGTGTGACAATTTCAGTGAGGAGTTCCGTTCCAGGGACTATAACAATCATAGGCAGAGACTAACAAGTTTAATAACCTCCATTTCGGGCTTGCTGGTGCACTGTTTATAATCCCTTGGCTCCGCCTCGGGATTACACACCAAACAATGCACCAGCAGCCCCTTAATATCGGTCATTAATAATTTATCAGCACTGCAGAACCAGAACTATAATATATATCCACTTTTATTACTTTCTTTATGACAATGGGAATGGTGATCAATTTTAACATTATACTATTTATGGTTCCCTTGCATGCAGTGGTTTCAAGTCAAATTCAATTATGGATATTATTTTAGAATGCTTGTTAAAAAATAATATATTGGCTTTCATGTGTGGGCCTGGATCTGTGAATTCAAGGTCGGTTGTAGGACAATATTAGAGAAACAGATGTTTGATAGACCCAGATTTATTATTGGGTCATTTTAGTGGAGTATGGACAGGAGAGGGACGATGGTCGTTTCTTGATGTACCTGGGATGATTACAAGGGATTAGTAGGGTGGACTTGTGAGGGATGACAGAGGACCTGTGCTCGATATATGTGGTAACAACCTGCTTGTCTCCAAGCTCTGTCAAAAAGGCAAACAACTGTGTTTTGTTTGGGTCAATACATAGAAACTGCTGCAAGTTTCTGGGAGACTGTTGGATCCTTTAACTCTCCTTCGATGCCCTACCCATGCTTACTTCTGGTCTGAGCCTTTAAAATGTTTTCATGATACTCATCACATCCACCTGATCAGCATGCAAATCTGTTTGATATTGTTTATTTAACTTCTTCCTTGAACATGTCAAACTTGCTTTGCCTATGGCTTGTGCTGACGCAAGAAGTAAGCAACGTTTCTATCAGCTCATACTTTAAAGCATGACGTCATGTATGTACTTTAACTTGACAGCGATATATCCAAGGGAAATTCCTTTATTCTCAATAGTTGTATGTCTATGTTTATGGCTATATTGTGTAGTGGATTGCATAGAAAACCTATAGATAACCTAGCCTCCATTTAGTGTTCACACCATCTACCATCTAGTAGGTAATTGTATGTATACAGCGACGTGTCAATAAATTATTTGGTATATACCAAAACAACTTGCTATACTCAATATTTGTAATACTTAATGCATGTCGGAACGGGATGCAATTCAAAAGGCTGTGAGTGGGGTACCAATTAATCTTACCATTAATAAAATGTTTTTAGCGTTTGGTAGTGACATATGTATATAAGCAAGACTGACCAACATAATATTTTGTAACCCTTCATATTCATAATACAAAGGAAGACCTGCTCACTGCCGATGTGTACCACCTTTTGTCGTTGTATTTTGTTATAATACAGTAAAATAAATCATTCACTCAATTAGATGTCAGCTCTATCAATCCTTTTTTGTAAACATATTTTATTGAGGGAAGCATAAACAGTTACACTCTCACTTCAAACAAGTGTTTTTCAATAAGTCCTGTTATCGACCATTATTCCTGGTATCTTTACATTTTATTAAAAAACTTAATCATGTTCCAGACTTTAGTTAGTGTGCTATACATCCAAAAGAATCAATAAATTTATACATATGAGTTGGTGATAGATGAGATGAGATTATGAGGATGAGGTGTTTATGAGGATGGAGGCTCCGTTCTATTTCTCCAGATGTTCTCTTTATAGGGAGGGGTGGAGCGAGGAGTACCTCTTTCAATATATTGATTCATTGTATATACGTACATGAAGACGTGAGAAATGTACAGGTCTTCAACCTACACATCAGTATTATTTAGAAATACATTTTTATATAATTTCCCTTGCTTGTTTTTATATAATTTCCCTTGATAGTACGAGCGTTTTCGGGAAATTTAAAAATAGAATCTCATCTGTTATATACCTTAGGCGATACGATAACCTATTCCAAAATAGCCCTATTTGATAGCATAATGCCTTTTTCTCCTTATCTGCCCCAGGTTGATGAATATTTTGTTAACTGTTCTTAACACTCGATCATGACTTTTGCCAGAAATAACAATTTTACTCATAACCCTTATCGTTCTAGTAAGCTTTCCAGGAAAGTCCTATAGATCAACGAGACTAAATTCAGATTTAGTCTCGTTGTATAGGCCAGTCAAAAGAACATTGATCATGTTTTTGACACAAACCAATCTCTCATATTAAATTTCTATCTGATATTGATATGTACTTAAAGGCAAACGCTACTATTCACTACCACGCATTTCCTTTAGTATGGAAGTCTATAGGGAAATGGTGCATTTTTTCACGTTTTAGTGAATAAAACAAAAATGGACATGCCAAATGTCTGTAGATCTTCTACACATATAGAGGATGCATATATATGCTACACATACAAAGAACAAAAGTATACATATGTCATCACGTTAACAAAATTGTAGCTGTCTGAAATAGACATGTATGTTTAGAAAACATAGAAGACTTGGAAAGCAGCAGATATTGGGGCTCTCTGCCATGTTTTGTAAAAAATAGTGTCAATGTTGCTATGGATATCAAATTCAAATGTTACTAAAGTATAGTGAAAAATATTGTTTATCTAATATATGAAAAAAAATGGAAAAAAACTATATTTTTGTTCATGAGAACGGTTGTGGTATCCCAACATTAGGCCACACTGTTTTCGCAGCTTTGTAGTAAATTGAGATACCAAATTTTTCAAAGGCGAATAACTCAGAAACAAGCACCATGCCCCCCTGATTTTTCCATTTCTATGACCACAAACACATTTGTTGCTTTCAGAATCAAAACAACCATGCATTCTAAAAGAAGAGACATAGAATTATTGGCCAAAAATGCTCTCTCCAAAACTGTTAACTTTACTTAAATTGAGTGAATATAAATAGTAAATATGAACTATGAAATCAATGAACTGCAAAATGAAGCCCCCTTTTTCTGGCCATTGGTTGTTTTTGGATACCAAACTTTGAAGTGCTGTAATACAAAAATAAGTACGGTGACCCATTTATTCTTTTCCATTTTTATGACCAGAATCAAATTACAAAGTTTCAGAAGAAAATTATATTTATTTTCATTTTCCACTAAATAGTAGCGTTTGCCTTTAAGTTGGATGTATTGTAGAGATTATAATTATGATAAGAATAAGTTGTGTATATTCCTGAGTACATGTTTATAATTATAAACAAGTCAACAAGGTAAGTCCAGGTTGTATTCTCTCTTAAGAAGAAGTGTCTTTATTTATGTAACATGTAACCCTCTGGGTTGTGTATTTAGTAATTGTTCTTTCGGCCATTGAAAACCGAATAAAATACAAGATCCCAGCAATAAGGTATGTCAGCTGTTGTGTGCATTATTAATAATTAGACATATTTCGAATATAGTAATATATCCTTGAGCAATCCTACATATGTATTGCCAAGCCAACCGAAACAAGTCTCTATCATCGATCTACATATATGGGTAAGATTTTCAGAAAAAGTACAATTGTCAGCTGTATACATTTAGGAAATTCTGCTAAATTAGGCTAAAAAATGGTCAATATACTAGGTAAATTCGAGTATATTTGGCGTTGCATTGATTCTATCAATCAGTTTGATTAGGTTGAACTGTATTTTGAACTGTATTTTTGTCTGAAATTTGGGTTATTTGAGAGGATTGGGGAAGGTGAATTGTACATTTTCTGAAAACTTGACCCATATATCCTAGTGATATTCCTTCATTCTTACATATTTACATAGTTCTGACATAGTTAAATTAAAAAATATCATGTTCCGGCATCTGTACTTGTTATAACTTCTTTTATCAATTTAAATGATTTCATACAAAAGCTGAATGATTATGTAATTGCTATCAATTGTCTGAAATTGCTAGTCATGTAGCTATAAAATATTAAACTGCATGCTCATTTTGGTGGAATGATAATACAATATTATGATATGAGAAAACTAATAGTCGGGGAGCACAAGGCCAAAGAAGGGGGTGTTGCTAGTTTTTATCCGCACTCAACATATTTTGTGCGCGTTTAGGGGTGTACTCAGCCCTATTCCTTGCTCCGTCCACGAAACTAATGCATGCCTCTCAAGTTGCACACAACAATAATAAATAACGTGGATACAGGGATGTGTCTTGTTAACGGAAATTTGAAGGAACATTTAGTTGAGGTGGGGAACAGTTTTAACGGTTTTAACTTCTCCACATACACCAATGTAGCGTATAATTAAGTACATGGTTTCTTCCTCTCACGCTTGCGTTGCGTTTTGCTTGCGTCCTGAGCATCGTCATGGAAACGATGTTTCATGATGCAACTGCTACGTGGAGTTGCACGAATTGTAAGCTGTTAATAGCCCCCTTAACTCTTTCCATGTTAAATTTGAGTGAAAGAAAAATGCTTGAGAAGCGATAGTTAAGAGGATATCATCATGGGTAGGGAATAAATTAGACTGGCTTCACTTTGAAATTTTGCTGACCACTAATCCCAAGTTGAACTGCCAAGAACATGAGTATTGCATTTGCATCAACATCTCGTCAGGTTACCCCGCCAAGTATTGCATGGATGCATAGCTCTTGTTTCGTCATTGTTCTGTCTGACCACATGTTCCTATCGTTTACATGTTACTCCAGCCAATCCCTCTTTATGACGAAATACCTACCTATGGACCCCACTTTCTCCTTGTTGGACCACAACATTACCTACATAGGTCAATACATGGACAAGGGGATTATGATTCGGACTCACCTACATATCTGACGCAGTCTGGATTATTCAATAAGTTTGCTACCACAACAGCGACTCAAGGTTGTAATCGAGCATATATATTATGGAGAAAGGTGCTGAAAAAGAAAGGGGTGAGCTAGAGGAAGATGTTGAGGCACCAAAGCTGCTGTCATCTCCATCGTTCTCTTCTCCCCCGGACGGAGGATGGGGATGGGTCATTGTATTTGGAGGAGGCATTGCATTTTCACTTGTGGCAGGAGTCAACAAATCCATCTCTTTCTTCTATGAAGAGTTCCTACAAAGATTTGGACAATCTGCATCTGCGACTGCTTGGGTAATATCGATATCTGGAACTGTACGCATGATATCTAGTAAGTCCGATTTCTCTAACTATAAGTTAAAATGTATATCATTTATGTATATCATTTACACATTTAAACTACCCGCTTCATATAGAAGAGGGTCGTATAATTAATTTAAGTGAGTCAGAAAATTATATCTTTTCGCCCTGGTTTTCATTTCGTTACCAAACAATACATTTCTGAATACAAACTAGCTATATTTCATCAGATAGTTTTTAAAACAGTCTAGTATAGCTATTTTCCTCGCATAACCAGCATAATGGTCGGAGTTCACATTATATTCCATGCTGGACCACTGGCTATAGGCCAACTAAGTTGTATGTGCACCATAATGCGTTATACTTAATTGTAAACCGGTCTATTAAACGTCCAACATCTAGAGTCATGTAGATAATAATGATATCGGAACAATAATATATCACGGACTTAAATATAATACCAGTTCATGTTCTCTGCTTCTTATAATATGAGAAATGTATGGAAGATAGGAGCCATTATTAAAAGAGGTGGGTTGGTATCTCTCTACGTTCATACAATAAATGTAGCCAGAAAGGGAAAAGAACATTCGTTTCATCAACCGCTGTTCTGACTGAAACTCTCATGATACTGGATTGTGACCTGCCACAGAATTGTAGTCACTTCCCCTTTAATTATTTGTCCGCAGGTCCAGTGGTCAGTGCTCTATGTACCAGATTATCCCATAGAGCCGTCGGCATGTCATCGTGTTTCGTCTTGGCAGCTGCTTTCATTTGTGCAGCATTTGCTCCATCGTTGCCCTACCTCTACTTTACCTTTGCTATTTTATACGGTGGGTACATGCAATTGGAAATATTATAGAATATCTTTATGAATACATCTTATATGGTATTGAATATAACATAATGCCTAGCACACAGAAGAGGTTCTAGATATGCTCTCTTGCTGTTTCACTGATTAATGTAATAAAGAAAAATGCTAAAAAAGAGAAAAATACATTTTATACCAGCTGCATGAATCTGTGTTATAACATAAAGGTCAGTTTTGGACAACAGTTCCAAAAAGGTTAATTACCATTCTTGACAGTAACTTCATGCAAAACGTGTTTTACCTACGTGATGATGATTGCTTGTTTATTGTAGGATTCGGTGCAAACATGTACATCGTTCCGCAATTAAGCATGGTCAACATGTACTTCTTGAAGAAGCGGGGAAAAGCCAACGCATTAAACACATGCTTCATAGGTATAGGGGGCTTCTATGTGGCACCACTAATGGCTCATCTTTTCCATGAATATCGCTACCAGGGTGCTTTATTCATCCTGAGTGCATTATCACTTCACCATATCCCCTGTGCTGCATTATATCGCCCTTTACAAGCACCATCTCAACGTGTAGTCAATTATGAAGGCACGGAGGCGCTGCTAGAAACAAAGGCTCCATCGAATTTAAGCATCGCAGCAGACGAGCAACTTAACGATAATATCCAAACAATTCAAACACAAAATGGGGATTTAGAAAACAAGACCTCCCAGGATAAGGGGATGTCTCAGGGCACCAAGAAATCCTCAATCCTTTCCAGGATAATCAAAGCTGTCTGCGCATTTGCAAGACTACTTGGCTTAAATGGACTGACTAATTTCAACCTGTGCAGTCTTTGTTTTCTAATGGTTGGATTTGGAATTGCGAATACCTGTAACGTATCAGTGCTAGCTGGTCTTGCTTTTGAAAAGGGTTTCACTGTTTCCCAAGTGACACAAGTGATGGCAATTAATGCAGCGACTGAAATACCATTCAGACTGCTTAGTGGTTTTGTGTTTGACTGTAAACTCATCAGGAAGAGAAGACCTCAAATTCTGGGCTTTCTAGGCGCAATTGCAGGAATTATCCTCGCCACACAACCATTTGTACCTGGGGTCATACCGTCCATGATTAGTTGGCCTTTATACCAGGGATTTAGTGGTATGAGTTACGCTTCATATTCTCATTTTCAACTTTCTGATTAGATTAAATTGTAATCACCATCATTGATTCTTCGTTATTATCATAGCATTAGAAATAATTATTTTTCAATACAATGTTGAACAACCGTGGAATCATTGAACTACACATATTCCACATCGGTATAAGTTTACTGCATTGAAAAGCAGGTACAATGATTACCATTTAGATCTTCCTTTCCCTTTTCTAGGAGCTTTCAATTCGCAATCAACGACTGTCATGTCTGATATAGTGGATAAATCACAAATAACTAGTGCTCTTGGCATTATACGATTGCTCCAAGGCTTGGGAAATTTAATTGGACCACTAATAGGAGGTAAGTACGTTGACATGTTTGTCGGTAATGTGCATATATAAAGACGGTGGGTAGTACTTAAACATATATATTGTATACTAATAAGTAGGAAACATATATACTGCAAAATATACAAAAGTGTAGCCAAGCATGACGCCCCCCCCCCCGAACACCATCACACACATACACACATTTTAGATCATAACCTAGACATTAGTCTAATGATTAAGATTTTAACGTGTTCCCTTCTCCTTTGCCATGCATATATAATGATATAAGAAATCCATGTGATTATAATCATATCATATGATTTAAGAATCATTTTATTCGTCTTTACATTGCAGGTGTGGCTCGTGATATGAGTGGATCTTACAAATTAGGGTATGTCATAGCAGGATCTCTGATGGCCATAATTAGCACATCTTTCTCGATTGTCCATATCATTCGTAAGAAAGTATGTGTCCAGCAACCGGCTACACCTCGACCGACACCAACAGCATAATTAATGGGCATCAGTCACCGGAACAATGTCTCCATTATTTGATTTGCTGTAAAGTAAAGGTGTCATCATGGCCCACGTGTTTTAAATAATTCGTTTGAATGAAGATGATAATCTTATAAGCATCCATCTGGGTGCTGTCCTGCAATATCCTACATTGTAAAATAGGGTGTCAGGACAGCTACCAACCGGACATCTACCCGCCGGACATCTACCCGCCGACTCGTACTCCCTGGACAATTACCATCCTGGACATTAGCCCGCTAGGACATCTCCGGCAGAGTAGATGTCAGGGTAGATGTTCGGCGGGTAGCTGTCCTAGAACGGTAAAATAGATATCACCATTATCACAGACACACGCACACACAGACATCTACGGTATATATTTGTGACGCTCGTCCATACCCTAAGCTTATTCATAATACATATGTGCTGGGATGATACTGAACTAGAATAATGTGATAGGAGACAAGGTTGGCCAGAAACCTAGCAGAAAGCGATATTTTTTTCACCAGAAACAGTGACAATATAATAATAAAGGTAAGAAAAAATTCCGTGACGTGGCCGTGACGGGCGTGGAAAAGGCTCACCAGGAATATCGTCATCGATGGGTCGATTATACATAATGATTTGTATTCCGATAAATTTACCGGAATAGGACTATGAACTTCTGTGTACAGGTCTTCCACTCAGTCCTTAAATGATATTAATTAATGAAGCAACAACAGTGTAATAAGTTTTATAATTGATATCATACATATTATTTTAAAGATGGTGATCAATCTAGAATTTGCTTAAACCCACTATTTTTATTTTTACAATTTAGCTACTATGCATTAGTGATAGTAATCGACTAATGTCTAATTAAACCATTTTTGCCATTTACGGGGATCAACGATTTTCCGGTAATCAGAGTAAAACAATCAGATTTTTACAATGTTTATAATAGTAGGAAAAGTGGGTCTGTGTAAGTAGTCGGGGTTGGGGTCAAATTTAAGATATATAGCCATTAATAACGTTCGCAGCATCTCTAATCTCAGATTCTATATATATACGTATGTATACATGTAATAGGGTCTACCCATGATATTTCATAACATGATCTGTACTATATATGAAATGACTACAAATAACCATTCATTTTATGTTTAGCATTGTAAGGGCCACGATGGCAGGATATTTTTTGAAGAAAGCTTTTTGATAATGATAAAAAAAATTATGATATATAGAATATCTTTTTGTAATCAAATGATAGTATGCACTTATTATGTATATCGTGCTTGTTTGTTAACTGCTACACTCCTTTGTATTTAAAATTAGTTTCAATATCATATCTGTAGAATCTTAACCTATTGACATGCTATAGTCATTCTCCGTATAATGTTCAGTGGAGGTCGTTTTTACCAACGAGTACCAACAAACAGAAGTACATTTCTATAATTGGCGCGATTCAAAAATACTATTATATTTATGTTGTGTCTAAATAGATAGCTCTTTAGACGTTAATTATTGCACATTCTCAACCATGTTCATATGTGAATGAAATATTCCTAGTTAATAAACTGCATGGATTTTTAGTTGTATTGATATACTCATATATATGCGTTCCAGACATCGGATCTTTAAAGCATAAAGGCAAAGGGAGAAAATCATTTCTTTTATTGTGCTTTTCATTGCAGTATGTACAAAATTAAGGGTGAACAAATGCTACGAATTATATTGACACATTACATAGAATCCTGCCTCACATACATGTGTACAATTTTATATGAGAACTACAATAGCATTACATGGTACGGAAACTCACACGACTGATTGAGCATAATAATATTATAGATCCAATACTAAACTTCCATAACAGGATATGTGTCCGTAATCATCCAGAGATACCATAAATTTCTACATTGATGTGCTCAAATATCGCTTCCTTATGGGTATACCATTTCAAAACATCCTGACAAATATATGTACGCCCTTTGACCACAGTATTATACTGTATTATACAATAATGGCAATTTAGAATAAATGTGCACATTGGTCGTGTTGATATGAATACTCAATGCCAATAAGTCGTTTCAAAGTCGTTGCACGACAAGGATAAATGGTCTCCACAATAAAGCCTTCTATAAGGAATGCCTGAGATAAGGCGTCGCACGTGTAATTCATTTCTAAAAAATATATGTCCATGTAATGGATTGAAAATTTTGAATAGAAAGTCACAGTTATACGAAACACATATCTATAATTCTGACTCTGAATCAGGAGGAACTGCCCCACGTACAGGAATGAATGCGCGTGGCTGCGGTGGCCCTCGGGGACCCATGGGTTGCATGGGGTGTGGCCCAGGCCCAAGAGGAGGCCCTCTGGTAGGCTGAGGGGGGATTCCTCCAGGAGGTGGTCGGTAACCAGGATATGGTCCTCGAGGGCGGAAGCCAGGAGGTGGAGGTCCCCTGAATCCAGGCCTGGGGCCCCTGTACCCGGGAGGTGGAGGGCCACGATAGCCACGAGGTGGAGGTCCTCCAGGGCGGAATGGTGGACGCTGTCCAGGTAGGAACCCAGGAGGAGGAGGGGGAGGCTGCTGGGGGTATTGACCCTTGGGTGGTAGGCTCTGGTCCGTTTCATCAACAGCAGCACCAGGACGGAATTGCATGACTGGTTGCTTCATCTCCTCATGCTCACCAATCTGGTCAAGTTGGTCTCTGGATTTGGCTTTGCGTGGACGGCGACCTCTCTTGGGAATTTCTTTCAATGCCTTCGGTCCATATGTACCTGAGAGCATATTGCTGTAATGGAAAACATATATTTAATGTATTGGGAAATGCTGCATTAATTACTATTCTACTTAACTTTGTATATTAATTTGGCGATTACCATTGACCATATATATCATATATAATGCTTATCCGATATCTACCTAAATACAGATTATTTATTATAGTATAGTATAGAAATATCATAAAATGCAGCTAAACAAATTGACAGGCTTAATGTTGCCTGGGTGGATAAATACTAACCCCATATGACCTTCTGGCACGTAGGCATCGTTGTATGCCGCAGCAGTGGTAAGACCTTCAGCGCGGAACTAAAAGAGGATTATAACATATATGTTGCTCCATGCACGACATAGTTTGCCAAATAAGATTAAACTTTATTTATGAATTCAGTCTAGGCTTCAGAGAGTCTAGAGTCTCACCACATCATCACGTGTGGTCTCCATTGACTTGATGGATACTGCATAGACCAGAACATTTAGTATATTGTCATATACTACTCCTATATACCCTAAAAGGGTTGGCGATCGAAAGCTTAAAAGACGAGAATTTCTGTTGGTATGTCCAAGATATTTGCACGAATCCAAGATATTTATAAGTTCTATTACTAAATGGAAAATTGGAAGCGATATTTCACTATATATTTATTTGTTCGGGTCTATGCTTTTTTGCCCAACACTGGATATTAAATTTTATTCAAGAAATGGCGTGAGAATCTTTACCAGTTTTTATGCCGTCAACATTACATGGGTTACATTTTGTAGTCGAAGTATACATGATTGTGCACGGACAAGATTCTTGTGACTTATAGATTAAATGTTTGAAAATGCTACCTTGCAGTACATCCACATATATACAATACTGAGCATGGTACTTAGCTTATCAATTTCTAGTTTATACTTAATCTAGTTTGTACTTAATGACAGAGATACATTATTTTACTGAATGATAGACTCTAGTTGTTCATGCAAATTCTTACCCTCACTCCTGTTCTCCACTTATTGCTCTCTTCTCTTGCCTTGAAAATACATTTCCCCATCAAACTTGTGCATATAAATGCTGCAACTATCAACGCTGCGCCCCCAACTTCTGAGCGATATACTATCACTCTACTGACGTTCCGGTGGCCGAAATATAAGGCTGCGCTTGAGAACAATACAATAGCAGCTATTCCAAATCCCAGGGCGTACCTCAGATGCTTTCTACCTGGACCTCTATGGGTCCTGTTGAGAACAGTTTGGAATGTCAGTCCATAGGGCTTTTCGGGTTTCTCCTTTTTCGGTACATACCCGTGACCTGGTAGCATAGCCAAACTGGCCATGGTATTTACCGATGTCATCGATGGGTATTTCTGGAGTTGTTCATTTCTCTGACTTGGAGGAATATACGCCATTTTTGCTGTCTTTCTCCTGTTCCCGAACCCAGCAGAAAAGTATATTTACAGGGGTGACCCCTGGGTATCCGACAGGTCAAACTTGTCTGAGGTTATTAGAGATTCCTCCTGGGGAAAATGGTTAATTGGTAAATCCCTTCCTGGCAGTTACATTACCTGTGTTCCCATTCCGCCATGCTAGATATTGTGACCTAGAAAATCTTATCTAAACTTTGACGACGCGCAGGTCAGGGCTACAGATAAGGGGGAAAATGGTCAGCGTTGCACAGGTATGATATGGATGACACACTAAGGTAAAGGTAGCCTCGGGAACGGATTCGCTATTCCATGAGGTATGGGACACGCATGATTTTGTTGAGGGTTCACCCTCCCCTGAATAAATTTTATTTTGGGGTATAATATTGGATAATGTTATAGATGTCCCCATCCCCCAGATTCTAAGTATTAAATTTTATTTGATAGTGTAATCGGTAAATCATGATGCCAATTATCACTATAGTATTCCCATCAATGAAGCAGGACATAATTTCTAAATCACTAAAACTTCAGCGTTTATGTTTGCTGTGGTCGCAAAAGATGAAAAACCTGCAAAAAAACACTTGAAACGATAGTGAACTGTCGGCCTTTAATGTCTCTTTCGATCCATATAAGTAGGAATACTTTCATTTATTTTCTACGCGATTAAAATACGGTATGGAATTTGAGGAACATATCTAAACAAAAATGTATTTATTCGAAAGCATTTGATAATTAAATAATGCTTATCATATCAAAAATACCCTTTGTTTTTTAAATTAATGTAGAGGTCACGTTGCCTCCCCCGCAAACCCCACAAACGAAACGAGGATTTTAGAGTTAAATTCATACACATAAACTTGCAAAATTAAAGAAACGTCGCTCATATCGATTCGCAAAATTTGCCCATAGATAAATAATCATTATAAATGTACTTAAATATGAACTGTGCATCATACCCCAGGGGTGGAACCATAAATTCTAGAGTAAACTATATGGATTTAAATATAAAATATAATGTCAATGCCAAGAACAATGATCAATTCAAATGTATTATTTCCTTAAAATAATGCATTACCATTTGCAAGGTGAATATAATGGAATCTATTCCCACACCAAGGCACTAAAATATCCAAAAGAA
The DNA here is from genome assembly GCA_942159475.1 of Sthenelais limicola. Classification (NCBI taxonomy): domain Eukaryota; kingdom Metazoa; phylum Annelida; class Polychaeta; order Phyllodocida; family Sigalionidae; genus Sthenelais; species Sthenelais limicola. Next base: position 130,278,182 of record OW804095.1, read on the forward strand.
AGATTACTTTTGTGCTAAAGCAGATTGGCATTGCACGGAAGCTCGGGACTGTCTAGCTATATGATATAGATGGGGAAACACATGCCAAGTAAATGATCAACGGGACTTTTATATATTACATGGGAGATCCAATCTGGGACAAAATGCGCAATTACTACCATTACGCATTTATCCTTATGTCCATTTTTAGTAATTATGCACATTGTGAGGTGATTAACATATTCTTGGTTATTCTACAGCGATCTTTGCCCACTTAGTGCAAGCAGAACACGGGGTTATTTATGTGAGCCTCCCGTGATGCCAAATTGAAGAATCTATATGAATAATCCATTCAAGACATTAAACAATATCAATGAGAATTATAATTTTGTACTCCATTTATCCTACAAAAATAGAAAATCGACCTGTTTTATAGGAGAAAGATTTGTTGTCTCAATCTAGAGAAACATATAGTACAGTCATTTACAGGTAACGGGTGCCTCTCTTCCATGGAATCCACAGGTTTTACAGAGAGACATATAGATAATGATACAGTAATTTTATACCGGAAACAGATAATCAGTTTTACATACAAAAATATTCATGTTGACGTGACATTGGAAAACGCGATGATGACTAGTGAGTTGAACCAAAAACCTGAAAAATACGCGATGTTTAACCTATATATTGGCCTCTATATATTCATAGGATTACAATTTTTTTTAAAGATATATATAAACATATATAATTATTTCAAAGGAGTTCAGTGGTGCATCATCGAGAGTAAAATATGTTACATAAGTATAAGATATAAATGTTACCAAAAGGTAATTACAGTGTATCAGCTATTTAAATGAGGTATATTTAATTGCATATACCATAGGAGGACACCACATTTAATGTTTAGTTTTCTGAAATTAAAATTCAACGTGCCAACGATGCACCACCATGTTATCATGGAGTGTTCGGTCCCCGTACATGCTTCAACTTTTTCGATCCACATATATGTCATAATTATGTATTGTTCAAAAACATCATCACTTCGATTAAAGGTCGGTGCTTTCCTCCTCGATAGCATTGGTATCCGATTTGGTTTCTTCAGTCGAATGTTTTTGGTTGATTTTTTGCGGAATGCAAAATTTCATGTCTGCTTTATACACTACATTTTCGAGATCCATGGAGTTTGCTTCACGGCAGTGTTGAGGAAATGTCACCGGGGGAGGAGGTGTGCTTAATACTAATAGATCCCTCGATCGATTTGTTATTGGTGTTCCCTCAAAATCGCCTTCACACCGACTGTCGCTCTCACCCTCTCGGACGCTTATCCCGGCGGCGGTGAGAATGCCGTCGCTTTGCAAACCAGCGGATTTTGCCCTTGCTTTCATGCCACCATACAATTGCGCATCACTAGGCCTTCTGAGCTCAATTGCCGCCCTGGAAACATCTGTAGGCGGCACAAAGTATGAAGGTATTTGTTCATTTATCTCAGCTGTTCTAAGCTTGTCCTCTTTCACTATAACCTTTTCTCGTCTTCGGAACAATCGATGATAATAAATATCCCTAATTATGACCAGAATGAAGGATATGACGGCAATAATTCCAACTAAAATCGATGTGATTCCAATGACATAAAAGTCGGTAAGACTTCTTAGTGTGGCATAGTAAGTTAGTCCAACGCCCAACGTCAATGCACAAACAGCAACAAAAAATACAAATATTTTAGCTCCCAAGGAGCTTCTCTGAAAGTATTGTTCCGGATCCTCGTCGTCTTCTTCGATGAAGACTAGTTGTTTTATTTTCTTGAATGTTAGCTTTCTCGCCATGGGTCTTTTTGTCTTTGCAACACCTGCTGGGGCAACTTTATTGTTGATTTTTCTACCTGGGGCGACCTCACTGTCCTGTGCCGCAGACTTGACGGGTTGGTCGCGGCTTTTCATCTTTTCTCACAAATTTCTGGATGTTCTGTGTTCTTAGTCACCCGCCTCCAGTTTCAATGTTAGGTCTATACAATATCTGCAAAGAAAATGAGATTCGTTTAACCCTATCTAAAGAGGTACCTTATAATTATGAAGATAATTTAAATGACAAAAATCATTTAAATTATGGACATCAATAACCATTGATGACAGTAAAGAATGTAACATCCATGTTCATGTAAAGTACCTAGAATAAAGCCGGGATCATATACTGGTATAGGGTTTTCACCATTGATGAATCTCCGGTTTTGAAAAGAGGGAGTTGAATACTAGTATATATTTTCCGCTCCGCATCAACAGATTTCTGGCCACACCAAGCCAAGAAATCATGAAATGGGACAAACATATTTGTATTATTATTATTTCATTATGTTTATCAGTATCGCTATTTTTTATATCTTTCGATTAACGGTATATATATATATATATATATATATATATATATATATATATATATATATATATATATATATATATATATATATATATATATATAGCAATTCCATGACAGAGGGGTGGGGGGATGCCTCTCCCATCTAGGCCTATCTAATTACAGACTCGTATACAAAATATTTTCCTTCTTTGGTTGGACAACAATAACAAAACCCGCTTAATTCCTGGGAGCCTGGATATATAGTACAAACAGTCCATATGGGATGGGCTGACAGATGTGTAGTACAGTACCTAGAAAATATTGTTAAAACAAAACTTCCTGATTTATCATTCTGCTTATCAAAGCTCAGAACAAGGAAGTTGATGCAAAATAAAGCAAATGCCTTTCGGGAAATGGCGGACGGGAACTGCATTAAATCACCAATCACCGATATCCACCACCCTAGTAGGAGGAAAAACAAAGTGCAAGTTTTTTTGTTTAAAAAACGAAATCTGCAAAAATTGTTATCTATCATGTTATGGTCACTACCATGTTAGGGTCATTCCCTCTTGACTCAGGGTAGGAAGACCCCCACCCCCACCCCCTTGAATCCCGTTTCCCATTTTTTATAAGCCCGATTTCCCGAATCCCACAGGTTTTCAATTTGCAATCGCGTTTTTCTATTTTCAATCCCTACCTGGGAAAATTAAACCCGGCTCTGCTTTACCGAATCCCGTAGACCCTTTTAAATCACGAATCCCGACCTAAAATACACCCCAATCCCTGTTCCCAAAAAGATATTCCCTATCCTGTTGACTGATATCTCGTCACTCCATGTATGGGCAGTCCTTGACCTGCACCAGGGCCCTACAACCCAGTCTCGGGACGAAGGCTAGTCTATAGTTTTAAGCAAAAACCTAATAAATTTCCTGTGTAAAAATTCTACAAAGTGTTAGATTTTATCAAGCAAATTGAAACCGGATATTGATAAAAATGATGATGTAACACTAGTACATGACTATCCGTAATATATTTAAGACTGGTGAGAATGAAGGTGAGTAGTTTCTAAAGTTATTCTCTAGGGCCTTTAGTTTCTAAAGGCCCTAGACCTAGTCCACTAAACCGAATCTCATGCGATTTTGCGCCGTAGAGGACCTTTTCCCACTAGCTTGTAACACCTTCACCCCTGAAGAAGAGAGCAAAGCTCTCGAAACGTTGGGAAATCAATAAAAGGAATATCAAATATTTCAAATCGTCATTCTTCTACAGTCTACCAAACGTTCACGTGGCCCTCTACCTTTACCAGTTAGTAGTGAAAACTCCCCATTCTCTTTTCCCACTAAGTTTCATGAAAATCCCATGAGAATCGGCTTAGTGGACCTTTAGTGTACCCTTTAGTCTAGTCTTCCGAGTTTAGCAATGTGTATTTCACGTGCAAGCTACTTCCAATGCAGTAATACAATTCCACCGAAGTGAACTGTTATGTAACTCGCTACGAATTGTTTAGACTAATCCCGAATGACTAATGACTAATCCCGAATAACAAACATGGTCTATATTATGCTAAAACAGACTTGCAAGAGAAAAACGCATTTCAAAAGGGTCCGTTTCTTACGATTGCATATGATACAATGTATATACATGTTCACTGCAAGTGTGTCTGGTACACTATTTAAGAGCAGCCACAAGTTTGTATTCCTATATACATTTATATTACAACTACCATGTTTAAATTAATTACCCTGTCCTGCCGTCCCTCTCGACATTGTTCACATGAATCTACGAGATTAATAGATATATAAAACGCCTCGCCTCTCCATGTCTCTGCAAACCACATTGCTTTGCAGAAAACATGTGTTTTTTTGGCAAACAAAATGGAATGTATTGATAGAGCGTCGTAACAAGCTAAGTTGGGATAATATATAATGGTTGATTCTCATGAAAGTGCTTCAATTGCTGTTTTTTTGAAGAAAATTCATGTAATTTCTTTCATTTTTACCGCACACAATTTTAATCAAGTCTATGACATAACTGGACCCCAGAACTTTCTTGAATACCCTACATTTGTTCATGTACTATGGGTCAAAATAGCCTGAAGTTAGGGTATTTTCGTCTTCAAAAACCGATGTTGAGGCATTCATGACTCAAATTAATTAGCCATTATTTGACAGAACCTCATGTTTATATAACGATTAGTCTTTTGACACCATCGTATTTTGAAAATATCCCTAGACACAAAAGAAATCTCTTTAAGATGGAAAATTCAGGTTTCATGAAAATGATTGCAATATTTCCTGGGTGTCAAGTGCATAAAATATATGATTACCTTAACGATTTAATCCAGCAGAACAAATAAAATACCATGATAAAACTCGGTCAGCATGCCAATCAGTGTATGGAGTTCAACATGCATTATCTAAGCAAAGTATAGGCATTTAAGGTGCCCACACATCTGGTACTAACGTACCAACAAGTCGGCTATAAATAGGCACACATTAGTTATAACAACACGCATTTCTGAGCCCTGTTTACCCCATTTGAAGCATTTTCGTGAGAATTAACCATTACATATAATATGCATACATGTACATTATTTGTACGTGCGTGTCCTCTCCACATATCATTTTATATAGTATACATGCATAAAATTTAGATGCGCAATTATTTATGAGTATTGATTTAAAATGTATTATTATAGCCGAGGCAGCCATAAAAAAACATGTAATACTTTTCCACCTATTATATGGCGCGTTGTGTGTTGTGTATCAATAATAGAAGTCCATGATTCCAGTCCACATGGAATATCCACCAGGAAGGTATATTTAAATATGCTGTGCACATATAGCCGTAGGCCTACATGTATGTATATCGCCACAATGTGTCGTATTCGCCTAAACAGATGATATGTGTTCAACAGTTTGGGTGTGTTACAGTGTATGGAAATTCCACTAAAATCCAACACATGTGTTTCATGATTAACTAGCTGTAATCTAAGTGAATACTAATAAACAAGTTGATAATAATAGAATGATATCCAGAATGTGCCTTGTACCTGCTTCGAAGAATTGGTCAGGACTCGTCCAATCAACCGGAACCTCTCCATGCGTATAACAAGGCACGTACACGACGTAATCATCTATGGAACTGATAGTGACGTTGCCTTAAAAGGACATTGTGATCTCCAATACACAGGACATCCTCAAGTGAGCGAGTCAGCATATTTTCCCTATTGCTGTCTTTGGACATTATCAAATTATGTATTTATCCATGCAGGAACAGGGACAGGAACCCGTTGCTACCTGTTATCAGGTTATTGTATACACACCCTCATTGATCCAACAATAGGTGTGGGCAAGGCGGCTTGGGAACTCATTATTGGTTGCATTCGAGAATGCATGAACGAATGTATACGAAAGAGCTATATAGTTTCAGTTTCAGATGTAACAAATATTATATGCGTAAAGCAAATATTCTAAAACCCTCCAAATGTGGTTTGCAAGTTGTTATTCCCTTTTTTAAAAAGAATACAATGCGAAACGATCTGACGCTCTAACCTGACTCGATTTCCTCCGAATCATGATTAGTCAATGATTAAGCCACCGTGATATGACTCTCGATCTCAAGGGGTAGAGCTAGGTTGGAGAGATTGGTGTTGAAGTATAACGTTGCTGGGTTATTAATAATAATAACATGAAGTCAGTAGTCCTGTTTCTAGACTAGTAAAGTAATCCTTTATTCCATTATTTATACTACATATCATGTGACCTTAATGTCATTGCGCATGCGCGCTCATTATCCAATTAACATTCATATTCATTAGTTGACCACAGGAGGTCGCTGACCTTGGCCAATGGGGCCGTTGGCCAATGAGGATGAGGGTCCTATGATTGTTAGCCAATCACCTGTAATGACACCTGGGTTATACCATGTGTGATATATGGGTGTGTCAGCATGTGATGTTCTACATGACTGGACACATGTGAGCATGGCTCCCCCCTGTGGCTAGGTTACATAACTATATACTTAACCATTCATCATATGACATTAATAATAAACAGATGTAATTATGAATTATGATATGATTATACAGGATTACATAATCTTACGTAATAACGAATATGAGCTATTTATAGTCGTGACATAATGCCCCCGACTCCAACGAGTGTCTCTCCGTAGACACAACAATTAATTTTATACATGTTGCGATATAAATTCTTTTGAAATATACAAACTTTTAGCAATCCATTCTAACCAGGCTTTATTACGCTATGTTATTATACCTTTATGTCTTTATCTTTTCTGCCTGCCTGTGGGCCGGGCGTGGCTGCATTTTAAGACTATAGACAAATTTTTATCTGATCTTCACTATGTTTTTGTCCCTTAACCTGGTGTTTTGTGAGATACACTTTATATGATGCACATTCAATTTTATATATATTATCCTAGTTGCGGAGTATTCATGTCGCATCTACAGGTGGGCGAATCAACTAAACAATGTGAGATAAGGTATATGCGACGTCTCTGCTTATGCGTTCTGGCAACTGCCTATGTTACTTTAGCCTTATGGTTTAAGAAATAACTTTGTGGATTGTGCATGTTCATATAGGTAGTTTGTAATACCGTAGTATAAGAAAACATACAATTACATGGAAAATGTACAAATACAATTTGTAACCTCACGATATGCCTAGTGAACTGGTCACTTCTGCGTTTAGGCTGCAAAATACATACATATGTTCATACAAGTTCAATTCATGTCAAAAATCAAACATTAATTTCCTGCAAGACAATTCCCTAATCACTAAAAACGGTGTCATTGTGTCATACCTTTTTACTAATTTGTTTATAAATTTATTCTGATGTTACTTCGGTGGGTGTTCCTAGTACTGCTTTAGCGAATGTATATAGTGCACTTTCGGCATGTATTTCCTGAGGGATATTAATTACTTGGTGTTCTATTTCCTCTTCCTCTTTCTTGTCTTTGACGGGAATTGATACGGGTTGGGATAGGTTAGAGGTCATCAAGATTCTTTTTACTATGGTTTCGTCTCTAAGGGCGGGAATTATGTTGAATCTTGCTCTGTATGGTAAGTTGAATTCTGTTGGTAGATAGAAATCATTGATTTCTCCCTTCACGTTTATTTCTATTGGTCCTGACCAATTTATCTTGGCTTTTGGCGTTGGGCAGGTATCCACTTCTATGTTCGTGATCCTTGGAGCTGATACCGGTTTTACTACGTCGACTTCGTATGGCAGGTCAAGGAGTGGTAGGGTATATTGATTCTTGCTATAGAGTTTCAATACTACCTTAGGCGTTGTCCTACTGCTTTTGGGAAGGATTCCTATTTTCCTTTTGCACCATCTGATTATGATTACTGCCGCTTTAAACACAACATAGCATACTATCATCACAATTGCTGCTGCAAACCAATTGTGGGTTTCTGTATCATTCAATAGTTTGAAATACACTGGTTTTCCTGGTTCACTGGCAATAGGTGCTGGCACCGGTATTTCGTGTGATAAATTGTGATGTATTGCTGCTTCGATATCGCTAAGGTATCTGTAGGCTGATGTAGCTCTGGCGAAAGCGATCATAGGTGCGGCCCTATGAGCTCTATATAGATTATATATTGATAGTGCCATTGCTATTACTGCGAATATTAGAGTTATGACATCCCATGTTTGATGGTTCATTATTGCCGAGAGTATTGAGGTGTCCTGCTTTGGTGGGGTTAGGGTTGGTATTTTTAGTTCTGTAGCGTTGTGTAACAATGCGTCTGCGAATGGCATTAGATCAATGTTGGTTTGTGCGTCCATCATGGGTTTGCTTTTTAGTTTCTCTAGGAAATCCCTGATGTTTGGTGGGTTGAATCTAACCTCCTTATGTCTTACGCTACTTGCCGAAATAACTCTGGTGTCCACTTCCATGGCTCTTAAAAATGGTAGGTTTGCTGTGTGTAGAGTGTAATGGAATGACATTGAACTATTGCACGGTAGTCTTGAGTTTGGAATTGATATATCCTCTATTATTGCAGTGCAAAAACAGGGTATTCCCAATATAAAGGCTGCCTTTGCTTTGTGTTGGCTGGCAGGTAATCCGTGGCACACTATTGTATAGTGTGGTCTATTTGTCGTTATCAGGTATTCATCTTTACTTATTGCAACTGCTATTGTCTGAGGGATGGCTAGAGGCATTATTGAGAACTGGCATTTCTTGTGAATCATTGTGGGAAGGTCTAAGAATATAGCTACTATGCACGAAGGGGCAGACGCGTGGATCCTTGGAGTAGTTCTTTGACAAATTCTGAATGCGTCCCCTTGGCACGAGTGTAAGTTGGCTGATGACATTTCTAGGAATAATGTGTTGTCCCTTGATACTGCCAGAAAATCAACTTTTGTCTGTAGCCTCGTTGTACCGATTGTTGGAGTGCTATTAGTGTTTATCGGAATCGGTAGTGTTACCACTTGATAGATGTCAAATATCGCTTCTGTTGCGGATATTATGATTGGGATGTGGACATATAAATGTTTGTTTGAATATATAAAGAGTGATATCTTCTGGGAGAAGTAGTAATCTGTATTGGTCACGGCAACGCGTGCACCTGGAGTGGTAATTTTTAGTTGCAGATCTACTTTCTTAAGGTAACTAGCGAATTCTTTAGGGTCAATTATATCGGGGGTTAATATCCCCGTAGATAGTAATCTAAGAGAGTTTGCTACTGATTGTAGAGATTGTAAGAAATGGAGTTTGTTTGTAAGTGTAGATATAGCTTCCATTAATAACGCTAGTTGTGATCTCTCATTCGCTGCATTAGCGTCTATTTGTCCCAGGCGTAGCGTAAAGTTAAGATTCCACGAGTCGATGCTTTCAGCCATCGATTCTAAGGCTCCATTTAATAAGCTTTTATCTGCAATGTACATATTTTTCAAGGAATTATGTTGCGCTATTACCTTTTTCATTAAAGTTGCACTTTTTATATCTTGGTCTGCGAAGGATTGGAGTACCGTGTCGATGTTGTACATAGTTCCAATTACGTTTTCTATGTCCGCCATTGTAGCTAGACCAAAGATACCTTTAAAAAGTCCTCCTAGAAATCCAAATATGGCAGCTCTTTTGCTCCTGGCTGCTTCTTTAGATATTGGGTTTGAAAGGAATAAGGTTATTGTATCCATAGTATTGTCCGTTTGGTCCTGAATATCTATTATCATATTGTCCACAATTTTTGCTTGTTTCACTAATATCTCTGATAGGTCTGGTCCATAGGCACTATGATAGGTGAGATATGTCATTTCCTTCTCGTAAGAGTCTGCTTTGTTTGGAAGTTCAGGTATTTTGTAGGGGACTGCCAGTATGATCTCTGTTGAGTCATGGCCGTTTACTATTGGTGATGGTAGTGGCTCGAAGAGAGTTCCTACATTCTGTCGTAATGTAGGTTGTGAAGCTTGTGCCCAGTAGGCGGTCAGAAGTATGCTCCAAGCGAGGAGCATGTTCCTAAAATCAATATTCATTTTGATAGTTATATGTGTATATGCGTATATCTATGTCTATATATATATATATCGTCCGGTCTGTACTATGGAAGGTATGTAAGTGACAAATGACAAATAAATTGAACCTGGCGCACTATGTGAAATCAATCCTTCAATGTGCTATAATCATTGATGAGAGATGCGAATATTTACCTCGTCATGGCTTCAAAATGACAGAGTAGTGGACTAATCTCGGCGAATTGCTCTGCTATTTGAGTATTGGACGCGATGTTGTCTGTCTTTCGGAGTGTCTGTGAATGGTGTCCAGCTTTAGGGAATTGCCGTCTATATGTACGACCAGTGGAGTGGCTAGCTCCCTGTACCTTTTGAGTTGGTATTCCTCTCTAAGGCTGGCATATGCGTGTGTTTTCATAATTGCTATTGAAGTGCTAAAGCTTGGTGTCAGATCTGTCTCGCCAGCGAGTCTGTCCAACCCACATGCTTATCGCGAAATTCGCACATGGTAAGCGATGACACTTGGCTTATTGTCGGCATTCTATTGTACTTGTGTGGCACATAGGCCTCTGTGAATTGGGGATTAGTCGAGTGTGGCGTCTCTTGTTTACTCTGGTAGCATTTGGTGGCAATTGCGTGTCTTACTATCTGGCTCATGATTTCAGTATAATCGCGTGTTTATGATAATCAAAGGGATTGTTTCCTGCGCCGTTGCTTTGTTCTAATAAATGACAATGTAAATGGGAATGTCAGGTGGGATTATAATTCTTAGCGTCTCCTTTGTAGTTTGGAGTGGCATGGCCGTTTGGAAATTGCGGTGTCTGTCTTTAGAAGTTGTTGTTTCGGCGATATTTTCCCGTCTGTTGTGTTCCATAATTTTCTTTGTTGTGCAGGTAGTGCTTTTATGAGCCGATTGGCAAAGGGATTTTCTTGTAGATCCTGCACCCTTTTTAACCTGTCAACGTGGTATGGTCTCTTTGATAATTTGTTCGTTAGGATGTCTTTGAGAACAACAGATGTCGCTGAAACGAATTTGCAAATTAAATACGGGCCTGCAAATGTTTGTTGTAATTTCTTTGATGAGCCCTTTTTGATTAGATTTGGCACTAAAATGTAGACAAGATCGCCTACTGAGATGTTAGTGTAGGAAGCGTTGCGATCATGTTGTGCTTTCATCTTAACCTTTTGGCTTTGTTGTCTTTGCATCAATGATTCTTGGGCTAAAGCTTGGGCTATAACTGAGTCTGTTACATTCTGTATAATATTTGTGACTCCCTTGTCTAATTTGAGTGAAGAGTCTAATATTGATGCTGGGTGCCGTCCATGAATTATATAGTAAGGACTGTATCCTGTGGTCTGATTGATTGTCGTGTTCAGTGAATAGGTGATGTGTTGCAAGTATATATTCCAGTTCTTTTGATGATCCATGGAATATGCTCTAAGGGCTGTGTTAACGCAAGAATTGTAACGTTCTACAAGCCCATTAGATTTTGGCCTATAGGCTGATGAAAAGATCTGTTTGATCCCGTATTTTGTGCAACCATCCCTAAATATTTTTCCTGTGTACGACGTTCCGTTATCTGATTGTATGGTTTCTGGGATACCATGTTTACAGATCAGATTTTGGATGACTCCTGATATTGCGCTTTCTGCGTCAATATTTTTGGTGGGAAAGGTGATGGAATATCTAGAGTGGAAATCTAAGATGCAATGGATATATTTAAATCCCTCCTTAGTTTCAGGTAGGGGTCCTATTGCATCTATGCATACCTGTTGAAAAGGTCTGGATGCTGGCTGTCTGATAGTCATAGGTGATTTTAATGTCTTCTTGAGCTTTTTGGCTTTCAGACATGTATCACAAGTATTCACATAGCGTTTGATATCTCGGTTCATGAAACGCCAATATACTTTCGGTAACATTGCCGCAATCATTTTTATCTGGCCAACGTGTCCCGCTATTGGGTCGTCATGGAACATATATAGTATTGATTCGATCCAGTCATCTGGTATGACTATTTGTAAACTGAGTTGGCCATACTTTTTCCACATCTCTAGGGAGTGGCGCATGAGGATGTTATCAATAATTACAAAGTTGCCATTGTTATTGAGAATAAAGTTCGCTATTTTCTCGTCCTCTGGGAGGATTTCTTCTTGTAAGTAGCGAATCATATCTCTTATGTATGGAGTCTTTGCCTGTTCCCTTTTCAGAGTTGTGATGGAAAATGTATTTTCAGGCATTTTTGTTAGTATTTCCTCTATATCATTGAACTCCCTCGTTGCCTGTGATTTCAGGTCTTCTTGACTGATCTCATTTGTCTTACCGCGCGCTCGAGTGACGCGTCGGTTTTTAACACTGAACTGTATGGCGTCCGATTTTGAAATATTTTCAGTTTTCGGCGCTATTGACTTAGGCTTGCGATTTTGTCCCGATTGGTTTATAGCTGATATACTTTCTAATTCTGGGACATCTGGTATTAGTAACGATCTACCAGGTATCTCAGTAACTTGTTGGTCAGTCTGGGGTGTTTGATCATTTGTTACTAAGTTTCTGGGAATGTAGCTTTGATGTTCTTTCGGGTATGTCCATTTCGGTATTTTCAGATGTATATCAGATGTCAATATTGGGTTATAATTGTTTTCAGGGTGCTCGTGGCACCATGACAATTCACATCCACAGTAGTAGTGGTGTGTGGTGTCTTTCTTGAGTATACTTTTCTTTGGATCACTAAGTCTTGTTATTTTGATTGTCTGATCCTTTTGGTCAAATAATAACTCATTTTCTTTTTCATTGAATTTAACGCGTGTGGCTACTCTGATCTTTTTAGGCTCTGGAGGTGGCTGTGTCATTGGCCTTTCCTCCTTGTATTCTCTTCGTGATAAAATGTCTGGGACTGTGTTCTGTTTTCCTTTCACGTGTTCGATTTTAAAAGAGAATTGTTGGATCTCTAGTGCCCAACGTGCCATCCTATTCTTGTTTTGCTTGTTTGTTAGTAGGGGTATCAGGGCTGCGTGATCTGTGTACAGCTTAAACTCCCTACCTTCGAGATAGTGGCGGAAATGTAGCACTGAGTAGACCACCGCTAATAGTTCTCTTTCTGATGTATTATAATTTACCTCATGTTTTCTGAGGCATCTGCCTGCGAATGCTACAGGTCTTAGGATCCCTTTGTCGTCAACTTGAGACAGGACAGATCCCACACTTTTATTTGAAGCGTCCGTTGCTAAAATGAACTGCTTATCAAAGTTCGGAAAATGTAGGAGCGCGTCCTCACATATAGCTTGTTTCATTTTGTTAAATGCATTCTCACATGAGTTATCCCAATTGAATTTTGATCCTACTTTGGTCAGCGCATATAATGGTTTTATGATTGAGCTGAAGTCCTTTATGAATCGTTTAAAGAACTGGCACAGGCCGTTGAAGGATCTGACCTGGCTGACCGTTTTAGGTCTAGGAAAGTCTTTGAGTGCTTCGATCTTCTTGGGGCATGGCTGTATTCCTTGTGGGGTTACTACCATGCCCAGAAAATTTACTCTGTCTAGGAAGTATTCACACTTTGAGCGTTTGAGTTTCAGTCCCCCTTCCCTTAAAGCCTGAAAGACGTTTCCCAAATCTCTGAAGTGGTCTTCCTGAGTTTTTGACAGTATGAGAAGATCGTCTAGGTATGGGATGGCGCATTTGTATTTTAGTTTGTTAAGGATCATTGTGACTAGTGCGCAAAAGGCCTGCGGGGAAGTTTTTAATCCCATTGGTAGCACTTTGTATCTGTACTTTTTACTGTAACTACAGAAGGCTGTGTAATCCCTAGAATTCTCGTGTAATGAAATTTGGAAAAACCCTTGTTGGGCGTCTAATTTGCTGAAGATTGTTGGTCTGAGGTCTCCTACATATTCTATAGATTCATCAGCGCGTGGGGAAATGAGTGCTTGATTTATTAGATTGGAATTTAGATAACGAAAATCTGTTACTAAGCGACTGCCACCGTCTGACTTTTGAACTAGGAATGACCTGCTTGACCAAGGCCCTGTTTTGGTCTCTTCTATTATTCCCTGTTTCTCTAGCCCTTCACATATTGTATCAAACTCTTGGGCTTTCTCCAACGTTGTCCTGAAGGGCAGCATGTGACATGGGTTTGTGTCTGGCTTAAGGTGGAGCGAGTGCTCATATAGTTTTGTTACACCTAGTTGGTTATCTGGTCCCACAAAAACATCTTTGTATCTAGTGAGTAGCTTATCTAACCTAGCCTTCCCTTCTTCATTTAGGACAGTGGATGGGGGTACATTTGGGGAATAATCAACATGAACACTAGAAAACTCATTTAACTCTATGTCTGAGTCGGCGTCCGAATCTGAAAATGAGACATCATGTTCATGGGAATTGTCAGAAGCAACGCTTGACTGATCACAATGTAATGTATCAATAGTTTGTTTCAATTGCTGAGGGACGTGGGAAATGTCCTCCTCCTTTACTTTGGTAAATAACCCTAGTATTTGGCCTTTGTGTATCTTGTATGAGGAAGGAGCTGTGTTCAATATTACCACTGGGTGCCTGTTTGACTCATTTGGTCGTACAACGCTTCTTTGTACTATAAACGGCACTGTCACCCTTCTAAGCATGTTTTCTACGATACCATCTTGTTTTACATCGTTAATACAAGTAATTTCACCTGTTACCGCTATCTCTGAATATGCTGGTACGGTGATAGATCTGACGGCTCTCACTGGTAGGTTCTCAGGAGATGGGTCTTCGTCAAAAATAATGTGGGCTTTGAATTTCCTAAAGAAGTCTACACCCAATATCATCGGTCTGTTTAGATTGTTCATGACCGCAAAGTGATGTTGAAAGGATTTTCCTTGTATAGTAAACTCAATGACAGCTAATTTACGTACATGTACCACACCTCCGTCAGCAACATAGATTTTCCAATAAATTCTTTTGGTTACTACTTTCCCTCTAGCGCAAAATTGAGCGTATAATTTAGCATTTAAGGCTGAAACTGTAGCTCCTGTATCTATGAGTGCAGGAACGCTATAATTGTACCCAATGACACGTATACAACCGTTTTCAATGACTGCGTTAATAGGAATTGTCTTACCTGACTCTTCGCTTGGTTTGAGGGTGATTTTCGCTGATTCTTTTACGTATTTGCCTGTCTTGGTGGTATATATATGTTTACTATCGGATTTCTCCTCATAGTCCATATTTTCAAAATCAAAGTCCTTTGGATTCTTATTCGTCATCTTTTCCATCACTTGCTCTTGCCCGACAGAGCTTTTGTCACCAGATCTTATTGGCCCTAATAGGATTGGTGCTGTCCGTTTCCCTGTTTCTTGCTCCTAAGGAATTCCTGGAATTCTCTGACCATTTGGTCTTCTCCGGGCTGGTTATATCCCTGGTTCCAATTACTATTGTTCCAACCTTGGTTGTTCCAGTTACCATTGCTGTTATTCCAGTTACCATTGCCGTTGTTCCATCCTTGGTTGTTCCAGTTACCATTACCATTGTTCCAATTGCCGCGTCCTCTGCCGCGTCCCCGGCCTTTCTTTCCATTCCACCGGCCGCGGCCTCGACCTCGGCCCCTTCCACCTTGGTGGCCTCCTCGGTCGTTTCCCATGTGTTGGACGGCCTCGGATGCTTCGATTTTCACTGCTTCTTCTTTAGCTTTGGTTAAACTATCAATTTTATCGTGTAAGGCTTTCAATTCTTCCTGATGAACCTTTGTCAATTCTGCACAAGATTTTGCGACCATCGTGGAAATTTCTTTCGTATCTAAAGTTGGCGTTTGTCTTGCCTTATCGCCTGCTTCCGCGGTTTTTGCACATTTCACTGCCGCGTCAAAGGTTACAGGGTTCTGAGCGATTACAATACTTGCATAATTTGATTTGAGACCTTCTACTAACTTTTCTATCGCTCCTTCTTCATTTAGTCCTCGAGCTGTAGTAATATCTCTGAGGTATAACGAGTAATCCTCTACTGACTCATTTACACTTTGCTTTCTGAGTTTACTGATTCTGATGTTGCGTTCATCAGGTACAAAATACGTGTTCATGGCCTCAGAAATGACTGGGAAATTGTTCCTATTGGCCACATTTGTCCTGACATACCTGTCGTACCATTGACGAGCTTTTCCATCTAAATATGTAGATAGGTACCTTGGAAGCGCATTTGGGTCGTTCTGGTATGCTAGGTTTATATAGTGTGTATAATCCTGGAGGAATTGTCTTGTTGTCACAGTTAGGGTTGGGCCCCTAAAAATATCTGGTCGTCTTAAGTTAGGGTCTTGAGCTCTCATGGCCACAAGCGCCTGAGCTAGGTGTACCTGGTCGTCCGGTCGTTCTTCGGCGGCGGGTCGTGCAGCCATTACCGCCCGCCTGATCCTCTCGTCTAGATTTTCATCTCTGGCTTGTATTCTTCCCTCTAAGTTTTCGCCAATTATCCTATCCAATTGGTTTCTAACTTCTTGCATTTGAGCTTCATCCATGTTGTCGCCTATGAATATTTGGTAGAAAGCCTCATTCAAATCCTGTACGGGTTGTGGCTGTTGTGCGACTGGTCTCTGCCTCCTAACGTATGTTCTCTTAACGTGTCTCTGTTTTGTGACAACTCTTCTCCGTAGGTTATGTGTGTTCTCCAGCTTTTAGGTTTGGTTCTTCCACCATTTGATATGACTCTCGATCTCAAGGGGTAGAGCTAGGTTGGAGAGATTGGTGTTGAAGTATAACGTTGCTGGGTTATTAATAATAATAACATGAAGTCAGTAGTCCTGTTTCTAGACTAGTAAAGTAATCCTTTATTCCATTATTTATACTACATATCATGTGACCTTAATGTCATTGCGCATGCGCGCTCATTATCCAATTAACATTCATATTCATTAGTTGACCACAGGAGGTCGCTGACCTTGGCCAATGGGGCCGTTGGCCAATGAGGATGAGGGTCCTATGATTGTTAGCCAATCACCTGTAATGACACCTGGGTTATACCATGTGTGATATATGGGTGTGTCAGCATGTGATGTTCTACATGACTGGACACATGTGAGCATGGCTCCCCCCTGTGGCTAGGTTACATAACTATATACTTAACCATTCATCATATGACATTAATAATAAACAGATGTAATTATGAATTATGATATGATTATACAGGATTACATAATCTTACGTAATAACGAATATGAGCTATTTATAGTCGTGACAACCGCATTAATACCATGCACATGTCACTTCGCACATAAATTATTCATCCCATGCATGTCAGTTAGTTCTAAGCTGCAGCTTGCCATTCTCTTGAGTAACTTTCAGGGAATTCAGAATAACTATTAGTGTTTCGTTCCTAAAGTCAAGCACACGAATGCACTTTCACATAACGATTATGTATGTACATACATTTTACCCCGACAATGTCAAGTGCAGCCCCAATAAATCCCATCAAGAGTATATTTACTGAGAGCTAATTTAGAGCTTTCTGCTATACTAGCTGGTTTAGGCGGGAGTACTATACTATACGGCTAGTTGTACATTAGATTTTAAAGAAGTTTGTTATTTCCATTGTCCCTGAAGGAGCCCACTACGAGGCGAAATATTGGACCAGTTAAGATAAATAAAATGAAAAAAAAACGAAGATGATGACTTGAGTGATTTATTCAATCTACCCAATTAGTTTATTATTTTAATTCAACATAAATGCATGTATCAGAATTTTAGGTATAATTAAATACCTGTACATCATAGCATTAATTAAGTCGGCAATGAGAAAGAAAGAGGAAGAAGGAAGTCCTAGAAACAATGATGAAATGGTCTTATGGAGGTAACATTTTGAAATAAGATTTATATCATCAAAACTGCCGGTAATATATATGAACTGGAATAGTCTGAGAACGAAGTTGCCAAAAGGAAGGACAATTACGTAGCCTATATATTGTTTTGCCGTCGCATTATTTTTCTATGTTGTAATACAGACCGGCATATACCTCCTTATTCTACTAGCTTTAGGCGGGTCGTGCCAATTTTATAAATATAAGGTACCGAGGTGGACTTAGCACGGTAACTTGTAATTATTTTATATCCTGAATAAATTACTTTAATTAGTATTCCACCACAGGCTAAATAGCATAGGGAAGATCCAATATATATATATAGTCTTTCACTGTTTCAGGGGCTTACTTCATGGCTGCTCGGAGCTTTAATGACTTCACAGGTTGGTTGGTTCGGATTTTGTGCAAAGTGCACCAGAGCCCTTCTGGGATTAGCAGCGGGAATGGTAAATGGGCTGAGCTACCTCGTCCCCCTATGCGAGTGAGTGAGTGAGGCGAGTGAGTGAGATTGTTATCAACACATAGAAGGCTATATCAAGAGCGGTGAGGCGAACAAGGGATTTATAAATAATATTTAATTCAACTGTACATTATGAGTGTTGGAGTAAAACTGGGGATGTCGAAGCATCAGGCTGTGGTGTTGATTGCACAGTCACACGCAGTAGGCATCAGATCACGCAATAAGCAGCAATGGAAACGCAGTAGGTGTCCACTCACGCAATAAGCTACCATTTTATTAATAATATAGTCCAGGACCAGGAGAGCCATTAATAGGAGAAATATAGGAGACACCAACAAAATAGAAAGCGTGAGATCCAGGATAGGGAAAGCCATTAGCAGGAAAAATAGAGGAGGAGGAGGAGGAGGAGGAGGAAGAAGACGGAGAGAGAGGAGGGAGGAGGGTGAGATCCAGGGAAGGAAAGTCTTTAGGAGGAGGAAGAGGAGAACAAACAAGACAACATACTACTGCCCAATTGCTATAGTATCTTTCGATACTAGGAGGGTAGCCCAGCTCATTTGCCTAACTGCTATTTTCTTTTGCTTCTAATTTTTAGTATATAGTTCTTTTTTTGTATTTCTTTTTTTCATTTGATTGCATAGGCAACCATCACTCACTTCCAAACCTGGCCTCCTCCACTCTGGGCCACAATCAGCAGGAGGCATTTCACAGTGATGTTACACTTCAGTTACATAACTTATCTGATGATCTCCTCAGATATTTCCTCTCACTGAAATCAGTTTACACAGATGTACAGATGACAGTCTACAGATCCAAAGATAAAGATCTTACAGGATGTAGCTTGTCAGATCACACTTGTAGGCAAGATATACATACAGTTTACGCACAAGCTTTCAAACAACCTACTGCTATTTTTGTTTTCAGCTGAGTACTTCAGTCAGACAAGGATATCAGCCCATACTAATTTAATTTGTTACTCTCATGAGTTGATTACGAACAAGCTTTCAAGCAACATTTAATTACACAAACTTAACAAAAGCCTTTCAGGGTCCTTCACTTATACTCAGCTTTCAAGCAACCTTTAATTACACAAACTTTTCACAAGCTTTCAGGGTCGTTCACATTTACTCAAGCACCATCACCAACATAACCCTAACTATTCACAAGCTTTCAGGGTTGTTCACTTATCCTCAAGCACCATCCTAGTAGCCAACCCCCTGCCTAGTACCCAACCCCCTGTCAATCACAGCCAGTCTGTACACCTCCCTCCCTGTCCTCCCTCCTCCCTCCCTGTCACTCACAGCAAACAGGCCAAGCCAATACACTCCTCCACTTAACAGCACCAGCCAACACAGTCAATACAGACCCATGTGGCCACTGACAGGCCACCCCTCCAATTTAGACTAAGCCAGGGGTGCGACAGAGGCTCCAGTATAGAGTATACCTTTCCTATAGTGATACTAAAAGGAGGCTGCGCCCATTCAATCGAAATACAACTTAAAACAGAAAAACACTTAGAGGCTACCCTCCTAATGAAGGAGGAACTGAAGGAGGTAATGGAGAAGCAGTGCAGCACTAAGCAGCAACTTTCTACCCAGGTCATACCTATGCCTACCTAGAACAAAACTATGCCTACCAATGTAAAATTGCATTGGAGATCTGTAAGTAGCATATGGTATTTTAGGTTTATGAGTGCAAAAGTTAAAATCCTGCCATAGCAAGTGTCGAACACTGTCAGCTGAAATGACCAAATGGTGGTCTCCATGGTAATTCTTATGGCAACTCGAGGTTCTCAAGGTTGTCTTCGACTCAACCCAATTAGTATTTACGATGCTGTCGCTGCGACCTGCTACCACAGTGAGCCAAACGCTCTTCCGACGTGACGTCATGTTATATGTGACGTAACAAAAAAAAATCAACCCAATTAGTAAAAGTGAGGCTATAAGCCTCACTGAAAAGACAGAGAATCAAGAAAACCGAAAGTTCGCTTTAAAAAACTCATTAAGATTGTATTATTTAAAACAATTTATGATGCACGCATTGCTCTGAGAACAACATATCTAGAGTAATTTACGCATAGTGCGTATTTCACTAGTGATTTACGTGGGGGTGTCATGGCAACCAATCTAAATTTTTTTACCAAGATTACCGGTAAAATTCAAATTCATGATTTGATTTGTTTCTATTTTTATGATTGTGGAAAAAATCCTCCCAACATTTTGGTCAAATTAATGACTTATAGACAAGTTGGAAAAGAACGGAACAAAAAGTTGAAAATCTTTCTTTTTACAGACGTTAGTTGAGAGTGCAGCTATATGGAAGCGGGTGGCCTATGACTATCACTGGTTCTACTTAGTCACTATGTGGAACCATTCATCGCTAAGGGAAAGATCCTGAAACCAAGTCCTTTCAAATTTTCGCGCCGTGACTCATGCACGTTTCTGGCAGTCATGTGATCATATGATGGCCGTACAAAAGGGGGCGTGGTCCACATACACATCTATAATACCATTCCCTTCAGGAGTACTAATCAATATTTTATAGATGAAAATACATATTGACATACGGAAAATACCTTCGAAACGTACAACGTTTATAATAATATACTAGAAAATTATGGTAAATCAATAATCTGTGATTCCCACTTATACTTTCAGTCCACAAGAGATTCTTGGTTTGGGGAATAAGAAAACAAATCCGGAACTTGTAAAGATCAAGCAGCGATATAAACATTAAAGAAAACCATACAAATTCTTTTTAATTTAATTTATTTTACAGTATGCCCACTGTACCATCTCTTTATCTAGATAGGCTCATATAGAATTTATTACAATATAATTTCACAATAAATTATGATATTATTTTATATGACAAACTATACAATGTGTCTGGTAATTAAAACTATTTCTAATTACTCGTACCATTTGATGCCATAAATCATCAGATGAAAGTTAAATCAATTCTATAGAATAATCAGAGTGAAAACGTCACTGTAGAACATTAAACAATGTCAATATCATGAGAATAACATGTACAAAGAGAGCATAAAAGCATCGTCCAGTAGAAAACCAAACTATAATACAGAAGAGATCTTGGGAGTCAAGACTTCTTTTTTCCGGGGGGATTAGTAGTAGCCTTTACTGAAAGAGAGAAGGAATAAAGAATGATAATGCAATCGATATTTCTAATCGATATTTTGCATTGCTTAGATAATTAGATTTATTTCAGCACAACGATACAAAAAAGCCAAAGTTAATGGTGAAAAAAGTGATCTCTATAATTACTATATCCGATGGGAATACATACCTGGACTCGTGGATTCTGGGCCCGTTTTAGAAATTTTTACTTTTTTAAATGGCTCGTGGAATACACTATGAAGGCGTTTTGCCTGGAAGAGAAAACACCAAAAGGCTATGCTATCTTCCATTCAAAGGTGAAATTTCTGGAGGTAATTAACTCAAAGGTTAACATCATTTAAATGCGCAACATTTAAATGAGGAACATAGAAGTGACATGTTAAATCATGACAGTGCCTTTAACAGTTACCGTACCCTACTATTTGCACCAAACATCAAGATATGGTACCTGAACTAACATGTGAACAATCAAAGTAAAATGTAGTTTCAGCTTGATATACGGTAATCTATATGACAGACCCACCTTTTGTGGTCCAAACCCAGGACAGAGGGATAGGTCTTCTTCCGTTGCTTCCACTGATTTTTGGAATGACTACAAATAAAGATGATAAGTCAACTTAAAATTGTGACTTGACATCAGACATCAAAGGTTGACCCGTTTCTAAATTTCGTTATTTTGGTATTTCTTTCAGCTATATCATCAGGGAAATGTGTGGATACTCGATGGAATCGGTAGAAAAACAAGATGCACAGCTATAGCGCCCGTTCTATATGACTAACGTAGCCGACCTGCCACCTGTGAGCAGAATAACATACTGCGGTTGTGGGTAGCAGGATGCCCAACGTCCAGTTTCCCACTGTTAGTCTATGTAGACCTTGCCATGGATATCCCTTCCAAACTTATTTATGAACAAAGGGATCATGTTAAAACTAAACAGGATTGAGCAGAAGGGTCAACTTAATTGTTAAATAATCCAAAAGTCTAACAAATCCCATTCCAATAAGGCAAGAAATGATGCTTATTTCAAGACGTATTTGAGGGGTTGGAGTGGTGGTCCTGCATGCTTCCATACAAATGAGGTCAAGTCCCCAGTAACTGACACCCGCCTTCTTCCTACTAAGGCCATTAGGTATCACTAGGGGGGATGGGGAATGATGAAGTATGTACCACTCTTATTACATTCCTGATGTTCTATGTTTTTACTGTACTTATATTGTGTGGTAGGCATTTATAAGAAAATTACAGGATGCTTCCTTTGTCCTATTTTTGGTACTAAAATATATCAGGGCAGGGAATACCTTTTCGGGAACCAGGATTGGGGCCTATTTTAGGTTGGGATTCAGGATTTAAAAGGGCCTACGGGATTCGGGAAAAGGATTCAGAGCTAGATTTAATTTTTCCAGGTAGGGATTGCAAATAGAAAAACAGGATTGTAAATTAAAAATCTGCGGGATTCGAGAAATGGAACTTATAAAAAATGGGAATCGGGATTCAAGAGGGGGTCTTTCCTACCCTGATATATGTGACTTATCGAGCACATACATTTGTACCACCCCTCATCCCCACTACTGACTCCTTCCCACTTGATAGCTTGCTCCACCACTGTCCCTCCCGCTCCCGCTCACGCTGACCAGTGTGTGTGGTGTGCTTCCAAAAACTCGCACTGTATCTACCAGCCCAGGACTGGTAGATTCAGTACCTAATATATCTACTATGATCAGATCTCTTAATGTAAAATATTTCACATGCATTTAGTGCATCCCTTCTCACTTGCAGATATGGAATTTAAACACAGTTAGAAAATAAATTGTGTTCATAGAAGCTGTTTTCTTCCTGTCCACAGAAAGGCAGCTAGAATGGAGGTCCAGTACAAAACAATAACAAAACATCAAAGCATCTAAAACTCCTATTCCATTCATGTTACAAATGCATTTTCAATGGAAAGTTTTAAAACACCTATCTGTGTATGGTTTATTTGAAGAATTACTTTTTCTCATGAGTGTTATACCTAATTGAAGCAGTTTTAGTACGTCCTTTTTCTGGTCTCCAGTGTATATTCAATGGGGAGCACTGTGACCTAGTTCTATGCTACCCACAACCTCGCATCTTGGTCAGTGAGCTGTCTTCTGCGCATGTTCACGGAATTCGTGTATAGAACGGGCGCATACACATACACATACATGTACACATACCGGTTCACCCATGCATGTACTACATGTATACATACACGTACACACATGTAGTGAATATAATGCATGTACATGTATACAATATATCAATATCTAAATTTATAACCACTGTTTCAAATGTTGTAGTTACCATTCTAAATTTCAAGTAAGCATGTAAAAGTTTGGACTGCCCATTAAACCCCTTATTGGAACTTCCAACACACACTGCTACTGTCCCTATACCGTTGTACATTTCCTTGAATGAAATCCACTTGGTTAAAGTAAAACCATGTAAGCCAGCTTGATACAGTTTGACTTATAACCATTTGACACTTCGATAATTATACCAATGCTAGTCAAAAACAATTTACTATTTATAACCACTAATCACTATACTATCTAATCCCCACAGATTACGTCATTTGTGTCACATGTTACCATGACAAACGTAACGGCACACGTGTGCGATAACAAAAGCTGAAGGCACCCCGAATGGCACAGTAGTAACTGATTAGGTATGTAATAAAGGAACAAACGTGATGTGCACCCCTGAAACTATAAGTTATTCAATGAACTTCTGAAGGCATTCGTCTCAAGTTCCAGGTACGAAGTAAAAGAGATCACATATAGGAAGGAAAATGTCTACAAACCCCAAATGCTGATAGGAGCGTCACGGCATCTGTTTTATTCACTTTTTTAACAGTAGTGACGACATCAGATAACTACAAAAGTAATCACAATGAACGCTATTATGCTCACATGGATGAAGGTGGAAGATGCCACTGAGAGATAGCAAAATGCTTGGCCACAGACCACAACAACAGAATGACTATGAGTGAACAACAATAATGAGTGTTTTATTAAAGAAAAACATTAAAAATGTACTAACCCTGGACATGAAATCGGAATCTGTTTTCTCCATGATCATCTCAGGGGGTTTAGTCTCGAAGGATTTATACGTTTCCAAATAGCGGCCAGCCTCTTCAGAACTGAAACAGTTGGAGCATTTCGAACAGATATAGTTGAATGGGTTTACATGGAATCAGTGCCATTCTATTAACTCTTTCGAGCCCGGCCTCCCCAGGGAATTTTGGGTTGATTTTTAATTATTCCAAAGCCTATATCTTAATCAAAACAATTTGACAGTTTGATTGGACATAATATGTATATATCATCTAAAAGCATTTTGAATGGAGATTACAATTTTGAAATTCCAATGTCCGAATCTTCGATTACCGTGGCAACACACTGTTTTTTAAAATGTAGTTTAATTTGCATGTTTTCATACAAATATGAAGATTACTATTTGATACAAGTATATCATCTAAATAGGAAAAGATCAAGATTGGTCTTGCCATTTGGAACATTTTGATAGTCCATAAATGTTACATTGGAAAGACATATGCTTCTAGCTAGATCTGAGCAGCGCTGCGGGATTTATTGAAATACCATTATGCAGAAAAATGGGAACAGATACCCCAGTATTGAATTTTAGAATTTCATCTTGTAACAAATATGTTCATTGAAGAATTATCATTAACGTATTTTTGTATACATTTAAAAAAAATATCATTAAAGTACTTACCTCCATGCAACAATGAGTGTGCAATCGGAGAGGATGCAAACTTTTGCTAGTTGTTTTAGAGCAAAATGGGGGTCTTTCTAGGATACAAATAGGATAGATTAGGTAACATGGTTCCCGCAGCACAGCCAACACCAAATTACCGACTTTTTACTGATGCACATCAGAATTACTGACTTTTACTGACCGCGGCAACCATGGATAAGGATTAGTTGAAAATAAGATAAATTCATTAATCTTCCGTATTCGCATTGTTTAGGTAATTAAATGATTTAGAATATCTTATTTTACACAGATTTGCTATAATTATAATTAACCTTTTACATTGTTTTGCTTTTCCTAGAGAATTATACTCATCTATTTAACAAATAGACTTAAACTTACAGTATCAACTTGGACTAGTAGAACGCGTAGATTATAGCTGTGACCAAGCTGTTTTAGTCGTTCATGAATATAATTAGGATTTAAGGCATGGTAACGCAAGCTGAAAAAACAACAGGGAATTACTTCAGACTATGAATTACAGTTCTCATTAAAGAGATTTCTCATGTGGAACACTTCCCCATAGTATTCCCTCAGGGGTAATTATCTAGAACTAGCTTTACCATACGAGTGGGGTGAACGACATCAGGGAAGAAAATGAGACAACCAAGAATTATACGCATTTATAAACAAGTAAAAGGAAATAAATAAAATTGTTTTGAAATGGCTCTACTTTGAAAACGTAAAAACAACATTCAATAACTAACCTCAAGAATAGAGCGCACGTCGTTTGCCCCATCACATAATCGGGAATTATGTCACCAAATTCCCAAGGTACATTGCGGACCGATTTCAAGATTGGATTTCCTTTCTATATATATGCATAGACAAAACATCTTTATTCATTGGGAAACATGGCATGGCATCTTACATATTATATGTGATATTTTAAACTGATACTATATTATAGTTAGAGCACTATTATGTTGGGAGACGAATACGGTATCTAGGATTAAATATCTAATGTCTTAAACTGATACTATATTATAGGTAAAGTACTATTGTGTCAGGATCTTGTCTCAAAATATACCGATACATATCACTGACTAAAAGAACTACTGCAAGTTGTAAAAGGATTTTGGGTTCCATTATTGAAAACTTGAACCGAAAAAGCTAAAAAGAAATAGCCTCATGTATGTCCTTCTAACAGACTGAGTTAATATAGCTCAGGGAATATATTACACAGAAATAATCTGTTGTTCTTACTTGACGGTTGCTAACGATAACAGAGCTTGATGTCTTAAGCAAGGCCGCGGCGCTGGAATTCTCGGTACTATAGTTAGCAAAATGGAAATAGGTTAACATGATTTGTGTTATGTACTTGTACATCTTGATGAACAGACAACAAATATGCAAAACGTATTGCTGATAATTCGATGGCAATCTTTGTCAGAGATAACTTGGGTTCCCCGAACAGCAGATATATTATATGTCCAGTAGCAAGTGATTTTTTAATTGGAATCTCCAAGAATGTTAATTCTTCTCGATGGGTATGGCTGTTGAGGCCATACGTTGTGCTCTGTTTTTTTCCTTAAAAAAAATGCTCATTTTTAGATTTCACCTTCCTGCTGAGATAGAGCCGGGAAGTAGATCTATATAGAATACAGCTCCCTAATGAAAAATATGTAAAACATCATCCCACTGGTGCCATCTCGTGTTGGTATCCTACATGAATAGAATGTCTGTCATGAAAGTGGACTATAACTTTGAAGGAGTATAAACATTTTGTACCGGTACAACTACAAAATCTGCCAACGGGAAGAGATTTGACATCTACGCCATAATAAACTATAAACGGTACTCAAACCGTGACAGCTGTTCTATCCCTGTATATAGGGAAAGCAGATCCAATGCTCTGCCTCTGGGGGCAAGGGGACGGATACGTTGTCTAACCCACCCCATGCTAAAAGTGACCTGAAGTTAGATAGACACACACAGCTGGTTAAATTGTCTTTCAGATACACTGACAAGCAAATCCCCATGCAACCCCCTGGAAGGTTGGCCAATCACTACACATAGTGACATATGGTCTGGGGCTTGTATGTCTATTGTGAATTTAAACTATTTAGTTTGGGGACACCGACATTAATTATTACTCTGATAGCTACTAGCATCTCAAATCAATCCAGTAAATAATCTAGAATTTACCCCTAACTTAGCTATGAACAAATAAAGCTTTGAAGAGGCTTGATTTGTTGACAACTCACCTTCCTTTGGTAGGAGATGATGTATTTGTATTTTGATTTGCAGCAGTGATTTGGTTTTTATTTTGAATAGACGAGTCAGTGGGTAATGACTGTGGTGTGCTTGATATCAGTTTCGATGGATTTGAAGATGGAGTTGTTGATGAATTTGAGATTGACCTGTGATTCGATCCTGAGCCTGATATTATTGGAGAAGACTTGGATGCAGGTCTACTCTCTTCAGACTCCTTCAATTTGTTGATGCCAGGTCGGTGAGAATCAAATAGACGCTTAACCTGATGAATAGAAATCGTATACAGAATCATCTTTAAATATTAACTACACAAATCTCACCCAGAACAAAAACTACCAAATTAGTGAAAGAAACGTTAGTAGCCGGTATTTATAGCCCAGGGGCCTATAGGCCTACTGTTATTTAATATTGCTAGTAGGCCTAGGTACCAGTAGGCTAGTAGTAGGAGCCTACAACTTACAAGTAGGCCTACATTACAATATAATATATTAGTCTGAATCCTCTGGTACTAAGTACTATATATCATTATTATAATTTAATCGCTAGGGGGGAAGGGAGAGGTTTTAGGGATATATTAATTACTATATATTGACTTGTTAATGTTTATAATAATACCAGATATATAGGCCTACATGTATATCATAATTAATGTCTCTAAAATACTAAATCTAATACTGGTACGGTACCGGTAATAGATTATCATTATATAAAATAATAGTCATATAGATCTGTAAAAATTGGACTCACACTTGGTTGTTGAGTATTGCTGGATTGATCCATTTCCTGGATGGAAGGGATATGAAAACGACCTTTTCCAGACATGATGATCATGCGGGAAATAAACAGATCATGAGATATTGTTCATAAACTTCTAGTGAAGTAACTTTAACTAAGTTAAAGGCCAACTTCTCTTTGCATTGGGCTTGGCTTGGATTCAACTGGAAAGACTGTCTTCAGACTTCACTCTTGAATCTTGTCTGTTGACGTTTGTCAAAGGCTATATAGCGCCTACATTCTTGGCATCCGGTGATTCTTGTTATCATAGGCCTGTCATGGTCATATCATGGTGCATATTCAATACATCCTTTCCAGAAGCACCCGGCCAAGATATAAAACCATAGCTATTTCACAACAAGTCCTTAGCCTACTGTTAGCTTCTGTTTTTACTTTTCCCAGACTTTTCTGTGGGTAAAACACAACAGAGTTGCAACGTTGAAACGCTTATCTTCGTCATATTTTCGCCATCAACACAGGAAGTAAGGTCATTTCTTATAGGGGCATACGTGAGTTTATTATCAGACCAATATGTGTTGGATCAGACAGAAAAGTAATCAGATAATTAGAGGTGTGTCAATAAAACTTCTATATATTTTGAAAGTTTCTTGTTTAATGTTGTCATTGTTATATGAAATTATTTTGCGCTTCTTACACCTAGACGAAGCGTGACAATCCCGCGGCCGAGGCCGTGGCCTACTTCTTAGGGTCACGTCAGTCACATCAGGCCATTCAGGTCTAGCAAGGACCATAGTACAGAACAGAGGCAATATCGACCTGTTTGCATAGAAAACACGTTGTAGGCCAAAAACCAGTGACTGATTCTCATAGATATTGATCCCCTCGACATGATTATAAAGAAAAATCTTAGCTAACTTACAAATTCTATTACCTGTAGTACATTTTCTATTTAAGACTCACTCGGCATGAGTCACCCTAGGCGTATGACTCTTAGAATGAACCACGGCAGATAACAACGAGACAAAGTGCTCGAGTCCAGACCTGAGGGTTGGGAGTTCAAGGCTCGTCAGGATCTCACATCTTTATTTTTTCATCCTCTACTTGTTGGGCCGTGTTTTACACGGCCGGCACGGGATGGTGGGGTGGGTTTAATGATTTATGGTGAGGGGAAAGGCAGGAGAAACAAAATATCCATATAATGCTTTAATAATAACAAAACGGCCTAAACATGTCTAAATAACATTCGCAAGGTGCCGACTAGCAGCCGCTCCTCCTGGTCCCCTTTAGAGTATGACCACGCTAAGCTACACCAGATTGACCAATCAGCGCTTAGAGTAAACCGCTTCACAATATTCGCTCTCCTGCAACACGTCTACGCAGCATCCTCCATCTTGGCTGGTGCCTTACTTACTTCAGTTCCAGTAAACCATCAATATGGACGACTATCTGGAAGAAGATAAACTGTAAGTAACCAAGGCAGGACATACATAAGGATTAGTAACCCATTGTATGTAGGAGTTTGTTTAGTCTGTGGCATTTCCATTGTAATTATACCCACACACTCTCGCTTTACCTTCGTCTACGGCTACGCTTCCTATCAAATGGGAGTGGCACCTGTTTACATTGCTCATGACATTTAGTCGACGCCTGCCTGTGCTTGGTTTCTTCGCTTGTTGTTGCTGTCTGCATTTACTTCATGATAAAAAACTGTCGCCTTTTTTTAGTTGATAACCAATCAGTTAATCTAACCTTAGAAATGAAAGGGATTAACCTAGACCTATTTATAAATGTCACACATGTCCATGTCACAGACCGGTCCTGATAGATGATTTGCATTCTTTGGGATCCTTCACAGAAAGAATTATTCACGAATTTGATTGAAAAATACCAGCCATGATGTAGTACATAGAAAGTCGGTAGTCTATTGAACCTCGATACAACTACAGCTTGCCCGGGACACTGCGAGATATTTGGATTTCAGTGAAAGTCTAATTTGTAAACACTGACCTCTGCTCAGGCTCATCTTCTATTCTAACAACAGATGCTATAGCTATGCTTTGACTAACCAGTAGGCCTACTGCCTGTGCTTTGACGTATCACTATAGTATTGTATACTAATCCGTGAACACTAACTTAGCATCTCGTTTTACATGCTGATTTGTAGGCTACCCCCCTAATTCATAGGTACCGTACTGAAATAATAATATTAATAAAATTAAGATAAGAGTATGGTCGAAAGTTAGTTATTTAACACATGTAGCCTAGGCCTATGTATTACACCATCTATAACCTAGTCTAAAATCAGTACCGGTAGGCCTACTTTTGTAGGCTATACATTAAAGTGGCATGTTCTAGTAGTGTTTCTCAATTATTTCTTAATGACTTAAAATCAGGGTTCTATTTTTTCTTCTGACATTTTCCATAACACTTCTTTTGCTTGGTACATTGGGTGCAATCGAGGCTAAATTTTATGAATCTACTCCTCTTATCCTCAAGACAAATACTCAAATATCTATATTTGTTCTCCTTTTAATCAATATATTCTATAAGAATTTATTTTCAGAAAGCCAATTCCAGGCTAAACGTTTACTTTTAAACATAATTTAATCTCGTTTACTATTCATATTATTTTTGTGTGTCACTAGGAACTCGGATAGATTTTTCCCCTAAATTATTTCTTCTTCACCTATAAACAATTTAAGACTACTAAAATTCCAAATAACAAACATATCCACAATTTTGCATTTGAATGCTTCCAGTTTTCTTGGTCGCTAATCTGCAGGTCTTCATAGGGATGAACATTTTGCATGACTTACAACTAAAGCAAAGCTTGATAAAATCTTGTAATAACCATAAATTAAAGACCTGTATAATTGTTCAGCAGAGAGTGAAACAAGATTTAGTGGTTTGATTTGACAACTTAAGACTTCGTTCTACATGAACGCTGAAGGACCCTCAAGGTATCATTATTCGCCTGTGCCACACTACGACATGGACGACTTTCTGTCTGATGAGAATAAATTCAAGCAGCTCCCGTGGGAGGACACGGGGTAAGACTTCCCCATATGGCAATTTCTTGCATATATACCATTCAGTAATATCAGCCTTTTAAGAAAATTGAAATCTAGTTACTATGCATATTCATGGAAATTAGCATATTATATAATTAATATCCATTCAAGTTTGCTCTTGTAAATTATGCATCAGTCGCTTATAAACTTGGTATTTCATAGATTTCTCCTAGAAAAGGTAGTTTTGCTATAAATCTATTTCTCTTTCCAAACAACTTTAAATCCTAAATACATCTTTCCCCTTTCTATAGTCACTTGAATTTAAGATTACCATCAGGAGGTTTTTAAAATAAGGAAGGTGTTTATGGTCAAGTTCTAGTATTAAAGTATACATGTGCAATATGAATTTCAAATTATCCATGAACCAGATGCAGATATTTCACATGCGTTAATTCGCAAAGGGCAATCGATTACAGGCCACCGATATACTAAAGAATCCCTGTGTTTAATCCGGGTCGGGAAAGTGTCCAATTTCTATTGCTATATATTGTCTAATTTCAATTGCTATATTGCTATACTAGTAAGAAGTGGAATATAATTTTCGGTTGTGTTCTGTCGTATAAACTACTTAGTCCTCATTGAAGGTTCCTTGAATCTATCAATTCGAAGCTCTTTGGGTAGAGTTTGTATGATCTTCTTGCACTGGAATTCGATATCTGAGTTCAGCCTTTCCATCGATGTGCAGATTTCCTATACTATGTTGCCCCCCCCCCCCAAACCAAGGAAAGGCCTTGGTGTAAAACTTTTATTCGCTTCATTTGACGTGGATCTAAAGGGTAATTGTTGGTTCATATACTATTGGTATCAAATGTCCACTAGAGAATAGTCTTTGTTACATCTATTGAGAAACATGGCTGCACAGATTTTACATAGCAATCTAAAAATATCATTTGCATTTGTTGATTAGATACACCCTTATTGGTGTCATCGATCAAATGCTTCCCTCAGATTCTTGATTTCCTGCTCACTCCTTCCTAATAAAAGTATATGTATATATTTTTCATGGATTGTCATTTCATGTTTTCAGACAAGTAAAGAACCATGTTCTTTTTTTTTACCAACTTCTTTATGAAGAGCATCATTTTGATGATATGCAAGGTTATGTTGTCTCTGTAGTCATCCCAGGCATTGTCCTTTTGTACACTGAGGGCCTTCGTGTAGGTAATTTATCATGCACGAAAAATATCTCACGAATTTCATTTGGTTATGATTGATATATTGCAAGTTGTGTATTTGTTATTCCCATCGTCTCTTTGAATACTCATATTGCCTTGCATTTACTAGAGTTGTATGATTGGTGTGCTTTACGTTATAATATGGTTTGCGTGTTGTGTGAATTTCCAAAGAAATTAGTTTTGTAGTGGTATTATTCAGTACTTATGCCTCGCAAAGAATTTTCTACATAATGCAACTCCCTATATAACTGCTTATACCCCATCATCTCATAACCAACTGAGAAGCTTATCCCTTCACTCTTGTTTTTGAATGAGAATTTTTTTTTTAAATGAGATAATTTGTGGCTGAAGACTACTGAACAAAACCCATTCTAGACACCCATCTGACCTCATATTTTATACTTTTGACTCTTGAATAATATATTTTTACCTTGAAAATTATTCAATTATTGAAAAAATTCTTGCACTTGGAGCATATTTTCTAAGTGCACCCTTTAAATAATTGTATGTCCCTTCTTTTACAAAATATTGGCTTCTAGGGGGATGACCGTGAGTTCTGGGAGTGTTACACTGAAGAAAGACCCCCAGAATTTGATAGGTATCAGTATTGGTGGAGGGGCGCCGCTATGCCCCTGTCTGTATGTGGTGCAGATCTTTGACAACACCCCTGCCGCCAAAGAGGGCACACTCGCCGCTGGAGATGAGATCGTGGGTGTCACTGGACAGTCTGTCAAGGGACGCACCAAAGTCGAGGTGGCCCGAATGATCCAGTCGGTTAAGGCAAGGACTTTTATTTTTCGGTAGAACTCTTTTAATATTTAATATCATTGCGGCCTTATCTCGTGTCTTACTAAACAATCAAAATATATTCGTGTACAAAAATGGCCTCAGTCAATATTACAAGATGCCTATGTAGCTCGTATGTAGGATTTTGTAGGCCGCCCTGTCATCTGATAACTGAATCAATAATTAGCAATTAAGAATAATGTTTCACTTTGATGTCTGTGTTTGCCTTTAAATTCATTTGATTCTTTTTTTTTTCTATTTCAGGGAGAGGTAATAATCAACTACAACAAACTCCATGCAGATCCAAAGCAAGGGAAAAGTCTCGATATTAGTGAGTATTATTCTAACAATTTACAGGTTTCCTCTAATTTTCTTGAAAGGTTATAATTTATATACGAGTGTGTGTTTGGTTTTATCGGAATACATGTTACTGCTAGCTGAACAGATATTAGGGACCTTAATGCTATGATGAATGATACAACTATATGATAAAACAAAGATACCAATGCTAATAATGCTGTTACCAATGCTGATAACAATACTGATGAATTGTCTTTCCAGTCTTAAAGAAAGTGAAACACCGGGTGGTAGAGACTATGAGTTCAAGCACGGCTGATGCACTGGGTTTAAGTAGAGCCATTCTCTGTAACGGTGAGTAGCTATTGCTAACCGAGTATATATACATGTTGTGAAAGCAGTCTATATTATGATATCTATTATTCACCGATACGACCATAATTCGATCCTAAACTGTGTGGATAGACGACCTTATCAAATCGCGAATGAATAATGGTCGTGGTAGGATTATAATCAGGCAACACACCTGTCTTAATGAAGAGAGAATAGTTAACTTACTTCTTTGGGGGTTTATTTAATACTCCAGTTAGTTACGCTTGAAAAAAGAGTTCATCAATAGATGGCATGTATGTCGGTTTGTCAGTCATAGCTGTAAGCTCTGAACACAAGAATTTGTATTCGCTTTCCATAGATGGTTTGGTGAAGAAGCTGACTGAATTGGAGAAAACGGCTGGCATGTACAAAGGTTTAATGGAACACACTAAAAGTTTACTCAAGGCTTTCTTCGAACTCTCCCAAGCTCACAAAGGTATTTATTCCTCATTTGGTTCATTCTCATTCATCTGGCTTCACATTTTAGTCATGCATTTGTGTTATCGTTATTTTAGAAACTGTTTCAATCCAAGTTGAACGTTGGTAAATATTTGTAATATATTGAACACCGGTTATATATATCGTTTGTTTTCCCGATGTCTTTACTTCAACCAGTTAAAAAATCGCTTGATATTTATGGAAAAATATAGCGAAAAATTAATTCAGTTGCGATTAATAGTGAACCCGAGACCTGGTGCAATAGTATTGATTTCTCTCAGTCAAAGTAGTTCTAAAGTGTTATGAAATACTGATTTTTAAATGTACCAGTGGCATCTACTGTTTATGAGAGAAATGTATAGCAAAAGTCCACATGGAAGATAGTCGTCCTCATGTTCATTTTCTACCTGGATTTCTAAGTTGCAGCGAAGAAAGAAGTCCAGCTAACACTTTAGTTATCATCATGACATTTAATTTCATTCCTATTCCTTCCTTCCCACGTTATGTTTGTCCATAACATGTCTTGGGTTATTTTTAGACGAATCATCATTTCTTAAATTCCTTAATACTAACACCTTTTATTTGTTCGCCCTCTTTTTCTAAGTGTAATCAAATATGTCCTGGTGATGGGTTACATTATTTTATTCCCTTCCAGCGTTTGGTGATGTGTTTTACGCCATTGGGGTGCGGGAACCCCAGCCCAATGCCAGTGTGGCGTTCAGTAAGTTTGGTGAGGCACACCGTGAGATAGAGCGATACGCCATCAGAATGCTCAAAACATGCAAACCTGTAAGTGTACTTTTGATCAGATGTATCTCCTTAATGTGTCCTTTTCAGCATGATTCATCCGTTTCAGATTAATTTGTTTCACTTTATCTGTTTTTATTTCCCTATGTATACATGTATATCAACCACGATGTTTGTATATTTTTATCCCCCAACTGTGGGTGTAATATTTCTGTTTGACTGCAGGTTTTAATACTCTCCTATACATACGAAGGCTTTGGATATATAGCATGTCGTTTTTCAGAATGGTATCTTTGTTGATGTATTGTTTACTTCCGATGGTTAAGAGTGTGGTCATGAGTTGTCCTTCCCTGTGAAAATCCTGGTTTCATTTCAGTATGAACAGTAATCAGATGGAAACGTACTGAACTTTGACAACTTCCGACAATGATGGAGATATCCTCTTCTCTAGTCGCTTGACAATTAGTTGTTTTCAGATGTCCCTCACAAATGCTCTTTATCTACTGGTAAACGAAGCAGTGGTGGATACACTATCAGGGGATTCAAATGATCTTAGAAGAACAGAACACTTTCCTTGACCCTTAACTATTCGTTATGAGGAATGGCGTACAGTTCAATGTGTCCTTCATTTCTTCTCAAAAGAAACAGTCGCATCTGAATCATTAGCTCTCAGTATATATATAGAAGAGGCTTGCTATTTCAGACTTTGGAGAAGTGTTTCATGCTATAGGCGTAAGAGAGGGACAGGCTAGTGCCAGCGAGGCCTTCTGTTTGCTAGGAGATAGCCACCGACAGGTGGAACGTTACGCTAACAGTATGCTTAAAACAGTAAAACCTGTAAGTGTCAGCCTCCTGGGTGAAGGGATCGGCCCCAAATACTAGTTAAAGAATCAGATTTGGGAGTTGTTGTAGCATTAGTACTAGACTAAGAAGTATAGCTCCTGGTTCCGACGTTGATCCTTTGCTAATTTTACGAATGTTAGAAACAGATTTTTCATATTTATTTCATGTTTGCAGGGTTTGTTTTAGATTTTACTTTCATACCTTTCCTCAGAAGTCCCTCGCCCCTAAGATTTATTGAAATCTGAAAGATAGTTAAAGAGATTTTCTTTGATATTTTCCAAATGTTCATGGATTTGTCCTCACGGGTGAACACTCAGGCTTCAATGGAAAAGCAGTGATCGCTCACAATCAAAGGCTAAGGAAAATGACAGTGTCTTTCTTCGGCCTTTCAGTTGTATAGCGACATTCAATGATGTCATACTTGTGGGGAGTCCTAAGCAGGTCAAAGAAATGTGACCTTTTAGGACTCATATAGTTGGGGATGTGTTTGGTACAAACTGCATAGTTTTGATGTTTAGTGTGGAATAGAGAGGTTTAATTTTATTCGGTTTCATTTGGAATACATGGAGATATTTATTTTCTTATCTGTACGTCTGAGGAAATTCATTAAATCTTTATTTCAGGACTCCATTTCTTTCGATCCACCAAATTAGTTTAGATTTCTTTTTACTATTTCTTTCTATGAGAATGTAATGCTTTGTATTGGTATTTAAATGATTGGTGTAATTGTAAAAAACAACGTTAGTATAATTTATTCTATACTGTTGTCTAACAGAGATATTATAAAGACTAAGTGCTTTCAATTATTTTCAGATGATTAGTGATTTGAATACATATTTAAACAAAGCTGTACCTGATACGAGACTTACGATCAAGAAATATTTGGATGCTAAATTTGAGTACTTGGTAAGTTGTTCGATATATATTACAATCATCATAATAATTAGATTTGAGTCTTCTGCATTTTTACATTCAACATTGCAGTGCTTCTTCTAACTTCCTGGAGAATCTTTCTTTCTCATTCTCATAGATGGTACGATACTGCCATATTTTTCTATCAGTAAAAGCTAAAATTTTCTCACATTGGCTTCATATTTATGCTATATAATTAAATTGAAATGTTTTATGACGATTTATAAATACTTTTTAACTACAAAGTTTACGTATTTTGTTGGGCTGATTATGTCTTTTTTGTCTTATAGTCCTACTGCCTAAGAGTAAAGGAGATGGACGATGAAGAGTACAGCTATGCTGCCTTGCAAGAACCTCTCTACCGGGTTGAAACTGGCAATTATGAATACAGGTGATCTATCTCATATTACCAAAACTCTACGAAAGATAATTTTCTGAACTGTTCCTGAATTGTCTGTTTCTATACCTCTCTCAGATTGGAACTGAACATTTTGTTTACTATCAAACCACTCTGATTCTGCTCAAATCGATGACAAAGCAGGAATTGTTGTCTTTAACCTACTGTTATTTTTATGCCCGTAGAAATGAAACGATCATTTTAAGCACCGAGCTCATTAACTTAATGAGTTCTTTGCTTCCTATGCATCTCAGTGAACGTGATTGTAGCTAATCTATATCCGTGAACAGTAACAGTACAAGTTGAATCCAAAGTATGTTAATGATGACATTATTGTTTCTTTCAGATTGATATTGCGCTGTCGCCAAGACGCTCGTGCTCGATTTGCTAAAATGAGATCTGATGTCCTGGTGAAAATGGAACTACTCGATCAAAAACACGGTATGACTAGCTTTAATGCTCACATCCTTGCAACATTTTTCTGTGTGATATGTTTAATATGACCAAGAAATTTGCCAGTTTGACGACCTGTTCCATTTCTCAGATGCTGTAGACTTCTCTAATGTATGTTCTAAATGTCTTTTTCTTGTAGTTCAAGACATCGTGTTTCAGTTACAACGATTGGTGTCCGCCATGGCCAAGTACCACACCGACTGCCACGCTGTCTTGAAAGAGGCAGACGTGTTCCCTATAGAAGTTGATCTGTCCAGATCTACATTCACTTACGACACATCTAACCAGTTCAATGATAACGAGGAAGAGGAAGAGGAGGAGGAAGAGGAGGAAGAAGAAGCTGAGGAAGCCCTACCTAACGACACAGATCTCATCAGCACTGAGTGAAACAGCAGTTACATGTAGACCTATGTTTGCGATGTGATCTCTCCACCTTGAAGTCTCTTATTTATATGTGAATCTACATCCTGAAGCCTCTTATGATTTGAGAAGATTATGCGATAAATAACAGCGACAGGCATACGATCGTGTTATTCTGCAGAAATTTACAAATATGTGTAATTTCATTCCGGTCTTCTGTCTTCTTTCCATGACCAGTCGGTGGTATTACGTTAGGCCTAGTTGTGGAAGGGACCACATTCCAGCGAATAGATACTGGTTCCTTTCTTTTGGATATACATTCCAACATGGTATTGAAATCATACTGCGTATGAAATCATGTATTATTTTAACTTTGGTCTGTGATCTGTGGAAATGGAAACAACCCCCGACTATCTATAGATAACATTCAATATTGTGGTTTACCTTCATAAGAGACTATATGATCTGAATGAAATTAATTTAAAATATAGCATTGTGATTCTGTACATACTTTTCCTATGTAAAAATGGAAAAGTCCTTTTAAGGAAATAATGTGAGTGTCATTATTTCATTGTTGTGTTTTTGGCTAGTGCTATACCTAGATCCGAATGCTGTTGGTGTACATTGATGTGGCGACAGGGAGTTGCTGAATAGATCTACTCCCTGCAATTGCAATGTATCTAGTCCCAATATTACTGCCTGTTCCTCTTGGAACAATTTTCTTTCTGCTCCTTACTGGCAAACTATTTAGTACATTCCATTTGTTATAAAATCGGTGACAATGTTGTTAAGATGTTATATATATGGTCTTCAGTTATGACATAAAAAGGAAAATTCAAAGGAAATAAATATAATAAAGCGGAAATATTATCGTTTTCATTTTATCGAGATATTATTCGATTTTAACCGTGTCCCATCTTTTCCTCGCCTCTAGAAACTTAAATAATTTACAGTAAAAAATGAACGGATATTCGCGAATAATTAAATGGACACGCTCAATTTCAAAGTATTCAATTTATTTTCCAAGCCATATACACATATCCGCAGCCCCCTATGACTATATTTCATGCATGGCCAGACAAAAAGCATAAGATTTCATACACCTATTTCCATAAATGTTCTACATATTATAACATGATATGAAATACACAGACTTGGCATATCCCATCATCTCCATTTGGTACACAGATAATGCTTCTACATATCCCAGAATTTGATTCATATATAGATGAATTTAATTAAGGTTCTTGAGGAATTGACTCATGGAATGGAAGATTATAACATCACGTAGGAAAATCCTCAAAACACCCAAGACATCTTAGGGTTGACCAGACTAATAATTTGTTTGCTTTCGCGCGGTAAGAGTCATTTCCCATCTCTTCACACAACTCACTGCCATCGATACCGGTACATATTGAATATCCCTTTACGGCCTAATACGACGAAATTATTAAAAACATTATATCAGTGTTCTCGTCATGTATACACCCCAATTCACCAACAATAGCCGGTGTATTATCAGCAGTATCATTATGTTTAGACTTTACATGAATCTCTCGACCGATAGGCAAAATCACAGCTTCATAACAAGAATAAATATGAAATAGTTACGAAGTGGAAAAATCATTCCCATTACGTTTTCCCCTGGTAAATAATGTATTCCCCCTATATGGTTCTGTGCTTTATTATGAACACATTTGTAAAAATGGCCTACATTATTTTCCAGCCATTTCTAGTCTTGTACTTGTATAGATAACATGAAGTGAAGGCAGTTCATTTTTCACTCAAAATAACATTACAGAGTATCAACGTAAACAAGTATTTTAACGATATTTGCATGTGGAAATCTGTTTGACTCACAAAAAATAACATATTATATATAGAACCGATCTCTAGTAAACGGATGGGTCAAGTACTAATATGATTTTCCGTGGTAACACACTTTGATTCGATTGAACTAAATCTTAAACAATTAGCATTAGAAATCCAAGTTCGAACACTGAAGTAAACAAATAAAGTTCCTTCCGAACAGAACAGATAAGCACATTTAATTATCAACAGTAGACTTCAGGGATCTGTCGCTTCCTTCTAATGTTCCTTCAGCGCTGTGAAATGTGCCGATGTCCAAGGAATCTCCCTCCATACTACAGTATTACATCTGAATCGCATGAACCTTAAGTAAACTCCTGGGTTGATCAACCTGAAGAAACAAAACAATCATCTCTAAAACCATTCTGCAACATCTTAATGTTAGGGCAGATATAATACTGTTAAACATAACTGTATTAATTATATTTGTCTATTGTTTACATAATATCATGTTCAAAGACTCATTATTGTAGCATGTATCATTTTAAGAAATATGTAATAGCACACGATAGTGGAAGCTATGACCAGGTCGGATTACTCATTTTTCATAACATTTTTCCAAGATAGCTTTTGGAAACGGTGTGAAATTGAAGACATCTAGCCTAAGTTAATCAAGAGGCAATTTGGGTTAGAGATAATTTCTAGCTAATTAGTTATACTTTCTTACACTGTAATGACTAATTCCATGAATTAAAAGTCTGTGACATGGGTGATTTGTGGCTTTAGTTGTAAGTAGCAAAACAGTTTCAAAATCATCCCTTAAATATAGATGACATTAGTAACATTTATCAAACGATATGAGTCATACCAGTGTATGGAAGTCTTTAGTGATGAACAGGTATATAGTATATTGGTGATCCTTATAGCTATAAGCGAGCTCTCATCAAAACAAACATGCATTAGGACGATAGGTGAAGTACACAGAAAAGACACGAACCAGGTGCTTACAAAGGAAGGCTTAAACTAAGTCAGAATTGGTAATCTAGTAGACTACAACGAGAGGAGTGGATTCTACCATTCACAAATTAAAATTCGAAGGATTAAATAAGAAGTCCCCAAACCAAATGTTTGTCTTAACAGAGGGAAAATCAGACATCTTTCTTTTGTAGCGTTTGTAAATGAATAAAATGCTTCAAACGTTAAAGGGGAAACCAAATGATTAGAGGAAAGTATATACACCAGAATAGTCGTCAATAAACAGGTAAGACAACACCGGAGCCGGGCCCAACAGAGGATTCTTCCCTAACATTCTAATCCTCATGAGGACTAGATGACCAACATCACACAGGTATCAAAAGAAAGGTAACACATGGACGTCAAAAGGCAATCGTTTCTCATCGTCATTAACCTATCCAGGGATGGGCACGCAGGAATGGACACATGCTAACATAATGACTATTCATATGGGAAAAAATAAATATTCATATGGAGGTTAAGGGAGAAGGACACAATACACTGCAGTTGTTATAAATTGGTGGGTTTTTAAATGAAGCAAGTGCGATTTCGACTGTGCAAAGATATGGATTTAAAAAGAGATTCCATTGAACCTGAAAGTGCGATTTCCAGGGCAAAGATGGTAAAAGGAGAGCAAAGGGAGGTGAATAGTAAGCTGAAAGGGCGCATGCGAAAACGTCGATAATAATTTATGTAATTGCAATAAGATAAATGTAGGTTTGTAATCTATTTGTTGTTGACATGTTAAGGATGTTCGCGATACAGGAATGCTCTAAGGTTTGGGGTGGAGGTGGAGGGATGACGAGTGTTTTACATCAACGATACCATGTGTGTGGATGAATAAAAAACCCGAATTATATCAATCTCTCTTGCTTTCTCATTAGAAAAACTACGAATCTGTCTCTCTAATTTCATCGTTCTTTGGCTGTGGAAGGGTTACAATACAGACAGGTACTGATATACTATTGGGTAGATAGTATATGCCTAAATAATAGTTAATGTTAAATGGAGTAAAGTCCAAAACACGTCTTTCCTAACTGTCCTGGTACGGTTTGTTCAATGTTGCCACTTCGCCATCCAACATATATTAATATTTAATTTCCCATGATCATTCTAATCCTTCATGCAAATAATCTGAAACCATGTTTAAGTGTCTAGGCAAGGGTTCATTAATAGGTGCTAATGTTATTCAGATTTTAGTAAAGCAAGCCGGGTACCACTGGGTGTAAAATAAATCTGTTATATTATATATATATGGGTATGTTATAATGGAACACCAGGAATGAAGAGCTATAGGTTAGAAAGAACCGGAGGACGCGATTACTTTACCCTGAATTCAAAGAATGGGTGTGTCGTTTATTATTCCACGGTGACAGACTTGGCAAGGTTTCGGGGACAGTCAACCTAAAACGACATAAACAAGTCTCCAGTCACATGCATCAAAGTCTATGTTTACACCATTAATATTAACACAATTTCGACTACTTTCTGAGTCTGAGAAAACTATTCTTTATCCATATCATGCTGAATTTAGACCCCTTACTTCAAGTTATCAACCAGGTTTCATGAAGGGAAAATAGAATTTGACAAGAACCGAACTTCGAAGTCGCACATTACAAGAAATAGGAAAGAAAATACTAAAGACAATTTAGGAAGACCCCAAACTAATCAATAAATGAATATGAATTCAAATTGGATAATTGTTTGAAATCTCTTGAGTATACAGTTCAGCGTAAAAATAGACAGGGGCATAGTGGCCCAGTGAACGACCACAGAAGCTTGGTTAGTTTGGTCAGCCAAGTCGAGGTAATGTTATGATTTGAAGTGGGAGTGATCCATACGGATAACTCAACGATTATCAAACTATACTTGTCATTAGGTAATTTAACAGGCAGTGATGTCAACATACAAAATCCAACTTCATAATGTAATAATTGCAATGGAGCGAACGATTACATTAATACCGGTTCTGGACGTAATGAATGACCTCAATGCATAATTGATAATGGTAGGCATACTATACAAATCAACATGAAACAAATTCATGATTTCATGTAATGAATAATTGCCGCAGGGAATATTTTCCTCCGCATAAAATCAAGATAATTATTACATATCTGACTTCTTAATTGTCACATATTTAAGAAGTTCACTCATGTAAGTCCAGAACTGATATCGAATTATCATACCACAAACATACCACATATGGTAAGGCAGTATGTTTTACCAACAAATGGTACACATTGGTCAATTACGCTATGGTACCATAATCCTAAGCGCATTTCTATCTATCTATAACAGAATGGACAAAATAATCAAACAAACTCAAAAATCCTAATCTTTCTAGTACGCGTACCATAAATGAAGGCAGTTTTAAATAACATGCAGTTTTCCACTCCCTCTTGCGGAGAACTTTTAAATAAGCACATGAAGAAGGACGATTACTGAATCAAAGGTCATACGTTCAAGCATCAAACTCCAACCCAAACAAACTTAAACCATAATATAGGAACAGGAAAAAACTGGGGAAAATGTAATGGGACTGATTGAATTTTTGTGTACGCAGTTGATCCAGAGATTGGGGTTTTAGAATAGTTTCAGTAAACGAAACTAAAGAGGAGTATTTTTCTGTCTCTAATAATTAACATGGGCAGCAATTAAAAATATATTTAACAAAAACTTATATGGATCCTGCATTTTCATTAGCATTTAAACCTTTTTAAAAGGGAAAAGCTACCGAGGAAAAGGTCCCACGATTAGCATTGGTCAACCTGATGCAGAATGAGCTTTAGCTTCAACAATCGTACTTCTTTCAACAAATTGTTAGTACTTTCAACACGAAGGACATGCTCCGCAATGAACGAACAATATTTAAAATTAGAATAATGTGGAGGGGAAACATTGAACCAAACGATGCAAGTGACAATGGGATTCGATGGAACGATATATTAGATATTCACAATCGCAACGGGATGAGTTACATTCACTGAAACTACAAGGCAACGGTCAAGTTCAATTTCTCGTTTCTGAAAATAATCGATTTTTACAAAATAAAAAGTGTTTGACAAGGAAAAAAGGGACCTGCCTTAAACAACGACTTGGTAAATTGCCTGCCATTATGAGAGCACCATTGGGCAACAAATGCTATACAATAACAAAAGGACACTAATGTGCCTCAGACTATGGAACAAGGAGAACCATTTTAATTTATTTACATCAAGTACGAATCCTGGGGCCCAAGATGATAAGCAAAACATCTAGTGATTCGAAAACCCAAGTTTTAAACACAAGGAAAGTACAAGGATATTGAAACATGTTGCATAGGAGAAGTGACCCTGTATCTACCATTGGCAATTCATAAATCTGAAGACCCTAACAAGATTGAACTTGCACAAAGTAATTAAATCTACTACTCGAAAGATCTAACATCGTCTTAGCTGCTTGATCATTTTTTACCATAGATCTCAAAAGGAGAAAGTTTTGAACCTGTTCATAGAATCTCTTAAGTGATCGACCTACCGAAA
The DNA here is from genome assembly GCA_942159475.1 of Sthenelais limicola. Lineage (NCBI taxonomy): Eukaryota > Metazoa > Annelida > Polychaeta > Phyllodocida > Sigalionidae > Sthenelais > Sthenelais limicola. Next base: position 130,322,349 of record OW804095.1, read on the forward strand.
AGGCAAATTATCTCAATTGATCCGAAGCAAACGAATGTAACAATTTTTCTCAGAAGCTACCTAACCACTGGAACGTGTTTCCTTGTACAGAAGGGCATCGGGAAAGTTAATAAATGGAGCCTGTGACTTAATCTTGGACCATCGTGAAATAAAGAGGCTGTACGTGTATTGCACACATGTTCTACTCCAACTAAAAACTAAGACAAATGCAGATATTTTGCGTGGCGTTTCTACACGTTGTAACAACAGAAACTATAAAATGACTTGTGTAATAAAAGCTCTATATATACTGATTCGAATTGACATAGCATGTCGTCTAATAAGAACAATCTCAAAGTATTCTAGAAACATTAAAGGAACAAAACGAACGATACGTTAAGGAACAATAACTACAACATTAAGAGAACAGACACTTAAGATGCAAAGCATGGCACATCAGGATGGTTGTTCCAAATGAATAAAAAAAGATATTTTTTTTGTTGAATTTGAACATTCATGGTCTGATTTGTTGTTTAATATGCAAGACAAAAATCTCTGATACGAAGAGTAAAAGTATACCAAACGTAATGGCAGTTCATTCTTAGTTTGAGGATCATAAGAACAGCTCAAGTACACATAAATATCTGTGTGTACCCATAATTGTTTTTGTAGTTCAGCCCCACAGCAGCTACTGATATTATTAGTCTACGTTTACTCAAAGGGTCAACTATGATATTACAATAACTAACACCGACCTGCAGTGCCAGGCTTCAGCAAATAATCAACTGCCATGCAATTTTACCGATTACACAGAGAACAACAGAGACTTAGACATTATCTCACAGCGTCCGCAGGAAAACACGAAAGTTTTTCTACATGATATTCTCATTGCTTTTTCGTCAAATTTCTACTCAATATATCCCAATCATTGTTTGCTACTGGAGTGAAATTCAATCGTCTGTAATATTTGGATACGTTGGCGTTCTTGAATGTGCCAGGATAATCAAATGGCATAATTTTAAAACCAAAAAATGACTGGGTAAACGTTCAAAAAGAAATAAATGAACATCCGAAAATAATTGCTACAAAGCTTCAAACAAGCTCATTTCAGAACTGGCACTTCTTTACTACTACGGACGCTGTAAAGGGGAAATTTGATTTGCTCTGCCAAGCCAAGAAGTTGCTCGTGCTGTTTGTGTGTAGAATGCTTACGTCATAGCCTTTAAGAACGGCTATATGGAAGGACAAGAGCTGCATGGGGATGACCGTCAATATGCCCTGTAGGCAGTCTACGTTCATGGGAATATCCAAATACTTGTACGCGTGTCTCTGCGTCTCCTCGTCCGCGCGCGTACAAATCAATATGGGGCGTCCCTGTAAGGTTCAAAAAAGCAAAACCACCAAGGTAGGGGATGAATAATGCCCTCTTACAACCATACTGTTATTTCTCTCATGACCAACCCCGATCAAACGAGGTACTGGGATGCCTTAGGCTAAGCTTTCTTTGGATCAACACACAACCGAAGCTCAAGTGATTTGATAAACGCAGGATCAACGACTGGGCATATTATCAATGGGCTTAAATTCCGGTGGTAACACAAGAGCACTGAGGATAATCTTGTGGGTCATGTTTTTAGAAATACATGAATTAAAAATTTGATTGGAAAAAGTCTTTATCAAATCACTGTCATGAGCTTTGGCTTAGCTGATATGTGTGTATGAAATGTCGTATGCAGGTCGACGGCGATGCTGCTCCCCTAAAAGGATCTTGAACGGCAGAGGTCGCGAACATAGCAATAGCAACACTTATTTGCATTAATTAATTTAAGTCTTCCATTTATAAACGATAACACTACAAACAAATTTTTAAAAAATGGTTTTCCTAAGTGCAAAGTGCCTCGAAATGGAACATGAAGCCATAGCTCGTGCTACCTCTGACGCATTCAACATCCACCCTGAAAAAAGAGAGTATGTTAAAAGAAAAAGAAGATGGCAAACATCTCCTCTTATAAAAAAGAAAAGCAGCAGCGAGCACGCATGACACAGGCGATGATCCCAGGCAAGCCGGGGATATAGGATCGAACATTGATATCTTACATCACAATTACGCATCTCAGCGATGTGCATAGACAAGAGCTGCAATGGCACGATGGTAAGAATGCCCTGAAGGGCGTCTACACAATGGGGAACTTCCAGGGCGGCAGTACTGGAAGATTGTTTCTTTGTCTCGTCGTCGCCTTGGTTACAAATAATCACTGGTTGTCCCTATAAGAACAGATGGAAATGCATGCAACATACAAGGGTTAAAATTCTACTGTAGGACTAAGTGAACTGGTTCTAAGCTGATTTGTCTTTACTGTATAGTTTTACTAGGAGTAAGTTAGCTCAAACTGCTGGTTTTTCCTTACCCCCGCCCCCCCCCCCCCCCAAAAAAAAAGTAGGTGTATTTCCGATTTACCACTCCCCCTTACATAGAAAAACTTACCCCACCTAAACGTTTTTTTGACCTTTCCTAAAAATAATTTAAGGATCTTTCATTAAAAAAAAGCTAATTAAAGCAGGAAAAAAACCAGAAAACTCTTAAAATTTAGCCTACATTTCTCATGTTTAAAACAACTACTGTTATGAAATAATCGTAGACAGAAAATAGATTTGTTTTCAGTTCCCCCCCCCCCCCGCTCACCCCGCCCCACCCCACAACAAACAAATATCTAATCTATAATTTCTTTACCACCCTCCTATTTCCAGCTGGATAAATCGGAAACACACATTTGTTTGCCTTAGTGCCTGTGGGGAGGGACTGAAATGGCAGCCACACTAGGTTTCGAACCCACAGCATTCTCATGCCTCTAGCTCCAACGCCCGCGCTTTTGCCCGCTCAGTCGCACCGAAAAACGAAATCTGACTTTGGTTAAATCATAAGCTATTTGTGAACTAAGCGTGAAGGCGTGTGTGGCTATTTGTATTTTCACTGGATGATACATTAGATACTGAACGTTAGTACCCAAATAACCGCACAATCATTGAACAAAATAATGGAAATTTCTCAATAAAATAAAGTGTTAGAATTGCTTGATCTCAACATTTCCCTAAATAAACTATTGTATATGTATATATGTGTTGGCTCTGATTCAACAAATAATTCTTATGTTGAATAATAATTAGCTGAATATATTATGGGACGATATCAATACGTTTATAGTTAACTAGTTCAAAAAGTAGCGGCATTTCATTTAAAAAAGGTACCGTATTTGATATGTTTAAAGCTATAGTAGCTAAACTTCTAAAATCACCGTTCGAAATAATAAATACATATTAGTCAGGCTTTTTCAGATATCGGTACTAAAGAATATAGACTAGCCTCCACACTGAAAGAGATCACCCCCATTGGGTAATTAGAAGACACACATGGTGAGATAATCAAGACAGGGATAATATAATCACGGTATTTTATAAACACAATTTTAAGTTGTAAGAATGAAATTAATGAGAACGATATATTAATTACTCGCAAAATATAGATCGAGAGATTTATCGCAACCAATATCGTAAAAATAACAACTGTTCAGCTCTACCAAAGAAAATTGAATGTTTCTTAAGTTAATTCCACCAGAGTCAGAGAAGACCCATTCAGACATTCAGGGAGGTATATTACACCTGCCTGGTAGATTACAGTATCGACACTATTTAACTAATACAATTTGTTCAACCACGAGTAAGTATGATATATCATGAAGGGTAAAATACATACGTGTCTGGCCTTAACTTGTTGCAGAGCATTCATACATTTCTGCAGAGGAAAGGAGAAAATATGTTTGACAAACTGCACTTGATATCTCAAACTAACATACAGAGTCAGAGGTAAACAATAGGTACAAAATCCGACGACTATATGATATATGAGATGAAATTTTTGTTTGCCAGGAGGGATACAAGGTAATACATATACCCGCTCCTCTTGCAAACGAATGGTATATATTAATTTATTTTTTTAATCCAACATTTTTATTCAGGTAAATCAAAACAGATTCCTCACTCTTATAAATTGATTGTGGTTTTCGTTGTGTCCTGAATTTTAAGTACAATTAAATCATATATCACAGGGGAAATTAATGGGTGGTTTATTAGATTCATATGCTTCTTTTATTACTTAGTTCTTGCTAGTAGAAGAAACTAAATGTTGGTACCAGGAGATTAGTAAGAAACTGTACTAATGCCTGGTAAGAAGAGATCTACCCTGGTACTTACAGGATAGACAGGGTCTCTAGTAACCACCATAATGACAGGCATGGCCTTGTCCACTAGGGCCAGGGGACCGTGCTTCAGTTCTCCGGCCAGGATGCCCTCTGAGTGCATATAGGTCAATTCCTTGATCTTCAGAGCGCCCTCTAGGCAGGTAGCGTAGTTGTAGCCGCGGCCCATGACGAGCAGAGACTTCTGCTGGAAGAGTTCCTTAGAGAGGTCTTTAATCTGGTTATCCATTGTGAGCACCTCTTTGATTTGGTCTTAAAAACAAAATAGAATAGGGCTTAACAGAGTGATTTGGAGTTACTGAACTGAGTGAAATGTAATGTTGAAAGTTTATATTTTGCAACAACCGTCAACTATGTTTTTTTCCATCTGGACAACTGAGAATATCACGGATCATTTGTGAATATTTGTTCAATAACATTTATTAAACAAATGTTAAAACATAGTTTTCTAAAATTATAATTGTTTTGCGAAGTCAATGGAAGTAGCAAATGCGATGGTTTGAATGAATTATCAAACACACCGATTTTTTAAATTATTTTTACTATAATCACTGTTACTTCGTTAATAAAGAATAAAGACAAAGCGTTCACACGGAACATACATCATGAACCTATTTAATCTGCGATGGAGAATGAAAAAAATAACACCAGACAAAAAAATCAAACACATACCAGGCAATTTTTTCAATCCCTCGATGATTTCTTTTCTCCTAGGCTGTAGGGATATGCGGTCTTCACACATCATTAAGGCGAATAGCACCAAGGCAATAAACTGACTGGTGTAAGCCTAAGGAGAAGGGTGGACAAAGAAAAATTTTACAATTGTTTTCAAAGCATATTTCATAATTAGTACAGATATCATTAATGATTTACCGGGTATTGTTCTGTTCTTTTGGCCACGAGTAGCGCCAGTCTACACCCAGTGGGAGCATTTTAACATTATTTAACATTAAATCTGACAGCATTCACTCAAAACGGTGTTTTGCCACACATATATTACCGTGTGTAGTCACTGCACAGATTACTTAATCGTTATAGTGATACCGTAATGGATAGCAACATTGCATAACTATTAATTAACTTTGTAGTCCACACACAGTTACAAGGAAGCCATTTGATAGTTGGTTGCTTCATGCCCCAGAAAAAGCCAAAATTGCATCAAAGGCAAGGAGTTGAAATGTTGGTTATGGCAAGATTCGAATAAACTAGTACCAAAGAGGTTCAATACTAATTAGTATCTAAGCTCTTTGCTAGTACTCCCTCGAGGATAAGAAGCACATGCCCTAGACCAAAGATTCGATATAAAAATAAGAATACGAGAAAAGAATCCTTTATTTTGCCTTCATTCAATTTACAAAGTAACCGCCAAACAAAGTAGTATCATACAAAATGTCACCTTCTGGTAAGAAAAATTTGCAAAGATTATATGGGGGTAGCTAGTAGTCTTGCTCACCTTGGTGGAGGCGACACCAATCTCTGGTCCAGCGTTGATGTGCACGCCACAGTGTGACTCCCTACAGATACTGCTGCCTACAGTGTTAGTGATGCCAACAATGAGAGCTCCTCTCTGCTTACAATACCTCAAAGCCATCATAGTGTCAGCTGTCTCACCTGCAACATATCATAAACATATTATGAAAATATTTATGGTGGTATTAACTTATATTCAAGGAGGTATATGTAACTGGGATTAACACAACCTCTTGTCTTATTCACAGCAAATCCTAATTTCTTTTCCTAAAGAGTTCCCGTTATGTTAAAGAACAAAGGTATACGTGACTGAGAGAAAAATATCATGAACCACGAGAATATTATGAAAATATTCATGGTGCAATTAATCTTTATTTCTAGGCGGTTTATGCAACTGGAATAATTGACACAGTCTCCTGCCTTATTTATAGCAACCCTAATATTTCTTTCCCTACAGAGTTCACTTATGTAAAAGGACAAAGGTATACCTGACTGAGAGATAAAGAAACAGACGTCATCTCTAAACACTGGAGTCTTTCTATCCAGGAAATCAGAAGCCAAATCCACCATCACCGGAAGTTCAGTCAGCTCTTCCTGGAGCTGTCTCGTCTAGAAAATACAAGAGAACCAATCCACATAAGATAACTCATCTATAGGTATTATCTGGGTATAAAGAAAGGGCAATGGACCATTTACTAGAGACTCACACATCGGGAAATCTATTTCTAATACAATATACGTAAGTACAAATGGCACCCTAAAGGTACAATAATAATTGGATTCCCTTAAAAGAATTCGGCCCATATTCGAAGACCATGAATGTCACAGTTATAGGGAATGGAGGGTAAGAAGTTATTAGAAAGATAGCTCGTTACCCAACAAAGCACTTTAAGCGGATTGACTTACAGCAATTGCACTGTGGTAACTGGTGCCACAAGCGATGAAAAGTAGTCTCCTACACCGGCGGATTTCTGGCATGTAGTCCTTGATGCCTCCCAAGATGACCTGGTCAGTGTCAAAGTTCACTCTGCCCCGCATGGTGTTCAGTACAGACTCGGGTTGTTCAAAGATTTCTTTCTGCATGAATGAGCTGTAGTTACCTATAAATTATAAGAAGACAATTTTGTTATGTTACGGCGGTTAGTCCCTCGCTATGATATAGAAACTGTTTAAATCAAAGACCCCTTTTTAATTCCTATCATTGATTTTAAACTTAGTTTATTTTTAGAATAAGTAAAAAATAGACTGCAAAATTCCACCCAGGAACGGTCATTAGATTTATGCAACGGAGCATAATTATATTGATCTCAATATGCAGGAATGAAAAACGAACACAAAGATCTAGCAGTTTGAAATAGAGAGATCCTAAGAATATACTCAGCTATGAATCGGAAAAAATATATAGCCATTAGTGTAGGCCTAAGTATGTACGGTATATTGCCATGGGGAAAATGGGGTTCATACATAACTAAAGTTCCAACAGGTATAATATTCTTTCAGATCCAAGTTAAACAATACACACTAGAAAGTCTTCTTATGAATTCTGTCATCTTTGAACAGATAAGAAAAGGGCTAATCTGAGTATCACATAATAAGCTACAATCTAAAGATATAATTACTGGCGCTGACCTTTCATGATCTGCTGGATCTCCATCTTGAGAGTGATGACCTCCCTGACAGTGGACTCGTTAGGGTCGTCATAATTCCTCCTAATACGGTGAATACTGAGTGAGCCTCCTTTAACAGCAGCAACATCGTCATCCTCCAAGTATATGACCTGATTCGTATGCTCAATGATAGCACTGGAAATTAAATTAGGGAAAAGGGTTGTAAACACATGTGTATGTATATATAAATAATCTGCACGCATCTTTGTACGTCTTCTATGTAATCTTGTTGGTATCCTCAATGAGCGCATGAAGATCATTGTAAGAGAAAGCTGTATGTAACCAGGGATGTATACTTATGATAAAGTAGTCGGCTGCTAGCCTCTCAAAGAATCAGCTTAATGGAGAGAAATCTAGATGGACATTTCCTTTTTGTAATCAAAGTAAAAATAAACAATATATTATCATTAAATTAGAAAACTATTTACTAACTCTAGAGTACTCTAACAATCTTCTCGGTTCCCCAGGTCTTTTAGCCAATCTCCTCATATCATACACTATCTTCCCCCGGTTAACTAAAACATGACACGCATCAGAAGTGTTTATGTCTTCACCTCCAATCTGGTAATCATACCAGACATTCCTGTATAATGTCGAATTGTGTTTTTTCTCCGCGCAAAAAGAGATTTTATATTCCCTAATTGTGACCTTACATATTATATAGTGTATAACTTCCAGATGGTATATAGAGCAGTTAGTCGACCCCACACACACCGTCGTCCTTGGCCGCCTTTACTTTTTAACCGTAACCAGGTAGTAATAAGGGGTTGGGGTGGAAACTTCCTAATGCTAAAAATGACTGACACAGGGAAGCAAAAATAAGTCGGCGTCCATAATCATTGAGGCGAGAATGACGTATAGCACTCATGAGCACTACTACGTCTAGCACTCACTGCCCAATGTTGATAAGAAAATAAGTCCATGGATTTATACACAGCATATCAACCGCCAATAATACTTAATATATTAAAGGAAACACTGTCCGGTCGGACACAAAGTTCGGCTCCAATATATGGTGACACTGGATAAGGCTATTGTATGTGTATAACTACAGGGTCTCCGCGCTTTCAGGCCGACATCAATGATTTATCATAACTTTAATGACGGGACCTGAGGGTTGTATTTATTCTTTTCCATAGACAAATGATGTATTTAACCAGTTGTATATTCATATTTTATATCAATCACCGTTTTTCAACTTTTACTTTATGAGTGACTCCGTGGAAGGTGTGAGAGGGGTGAATCAGGAGAAAGTGAACAGTAAGAAACAGAACCTTCGAAAATGTCAAGGCCATTTAATATATCCCTACTGGATTCAAGGCCCATATAATGATTTTCCAGGCCCTTCGACCAAAATGACCATTTTCCCGACCTAGAATTTATTTTTCCAAATCCAAGGCTTTTCCAGGCGCCCCTGAATTATGTTTACCGATGTATTAGACTCCAAGACTGTATGTAGATATAGAAGTAGTAGTACTTAGAAACAGAACCTTGTACCTCATATGGATTTTGTGAGTCGAAATAAAAATATTGATAGTTGCTAAGGAATAAAGGTGGCAATTCACTACAACGACTTACCTTGCATCGGAAGCGAAGAAGTACTCTGCCTCTTTGAGAGAACCGATGGGCTCCACACTCGATGTCTCATCGTAGGCGAGAGAGGAACTGGTCGGGATGCAGGAAACAACACCACGATGGTCTGTCATAGTCAAACAAGCAATTATAAATCACTGTAATTAGCGAGAGCTCATTTAAACTTTTTAATTAAAACTGAGCCGCGATATGATGGGGATATTGTTACTTGTCATTCTCCAGTCAATTACTGTTTCGTTCCCACGCTGGTGAGTCAGATAAAGTTATAATAGTGTGTACATGGATTCCTAATTAATTGGGGAAGGGAGAGACAGACCCAACTGGTTTGTGGAGTTTCTAATGTTCGGCCATTGGGTTTGCCCAGTTAACTTTACTCTACTCTATAAATTTGTCGATTCCTTCTGATTCTATAAGGATTCAGTAAATGCATGGTACCCAATTCAAGACACGAAAGTATCCTTCAGAATAATGTGAAATTCATGTCTTTTAAAAAATCCTTGAGCTTACTGATTCAATTACTAAAGCCTTTTTAATAGTAATGAACCCCCTAAAAAAACTCAAATAGATCCTTTTCGTCCTAAATGATGAAAAAAATATCTATAAACAACTGGAGATTGATCCGTTTCTATGGAACACTTGTTATATACAATAGAGTATTAGAAATTTAACAATCAAAAGTCTGCATGCGCCTTGTATTATAATAGAGCAAATTGTTACGTGTGAGATAATGGTGCACCAGATCACATTCCGTCAGAAATTACCAGAGATTTATAGTTAAAACAGCATAAAATGAAATAAATGCAAAAGAAGGTTGCAAAAGGTGGTTCATTGTATCTAATATCCTTTTTTTGATTTCACACTCTTCACGAATATAGATATCGAGAAAATGGCAAGATATTTAGCTTACATATCCTGCAATACAGTAAACAGATTTCAAAATGGAAAGTATTTCAAACGAGAATGGCAATTACATAAAATGAACCACCTAGAACAAGTAGTTAGAGAGTGCAGTACCTGATACACCAGTTAAGGAGCTTTTGCGTTCCCTTTCTACAAACGTAGTCAGGCCAAACAAATAAAACAAAAGTGTGGCAAAACGTGTTAACAAAACAAACAATTCTCAAATCTACACCAAAATTGCACTGAATAAGACTAACATATATCATGCAGGTAAGTAGAGAGATTAAACAATGTAAAGAAATGATAGGCTGATATTTTTTAGGAACATGCTTTAGAAATCCACATGTATACTAGAAAAATGTTCGACTGCTTTTTGAGCAATATTGCCTTAACTTGTCAAGGAAATCTCTTTAATAAATGTATAGAATAATAGGGAAATCATTCTTTCTCAACAGTTATCCACAATGAGCATGGATGATATTTGGAAAAAAATATTAGAAAATCATCTAATAATTGCTTGGCTATATCTTGCAGGATGTAAATTATCTAACTTAGAATACATGTGTATGTCTATGGAAGCAAATATATTGTTTTTGAAACAGGATCAAGTTTTCAATTAGATTTCTAGATTGTACTTTGCTATCAAACAATAAATTCCATATTAGTAATTGTGGAACAGGAAGTAATTATAATATAGATTGGTATAAGTATATATCATAGATTAGTTGTTTTTTTTTGATTCTATATATTTTAGCAATATAAATTGTTTTTAAAAAGCCCAAGCAGAAGACGCGAGGGAGAGGACATACAATGACTTTGCCAGGCAAAACACAAAGGTATTTGTCATATACAAAGCAACGGTTTCTAACAATTTAATTGTATAAGATAACACCAGATGTCCCCCAACATTAAACGCTGATCAAACGCCAATATATCATTTGCATTTTACAATTAAGATGGGGTGGGGATAGCAAAGTCCAAAGTCTTTCATTTTTCGACATAATTCATGAACGAATAGAAGTTTGTTTATAATTATCGCAACAGATGAGGAAATAAATTAATGAATATTTTGAATATTTCTTGCCGCCATTCGTACCACAAAAACGCAGGAAAAGAAGCAGGAATGGTCAGGATATAAGCCTTAATGACATGGGCAAATCTTGCCATCAAAGCAATACTTGATTTAGCGCTAGATGAATAAAAAAGAAAAAAATACATGACCAAAAATGGCATAACACAGCATGCACTAATCAGGGAAACCATTTGAATAAGCCCAGATAGCAAGTGCTTGGTGAATTGTAATTGTATTAATCGTCGAACTGACATTCCTGGGTTAAGTATATCAGACAGCTTTCCTGAAATAACCCTTCTCCCCATTCTCTATTTATGTTTTCTTTAGTGGAGGCTTCAATCCATGTTTGGTCAGGATGTATACGAAGGGCGGAGGTTTGGGGATGGGATTTTGGGTGAAGGTTGGATATTAAGATCTAGCCTTTGTCCTTCAATGCTGAGAAACGCCTAGGAAAACCTAAGCCTTGATAAAGTGTTTTTTACCAGGATATTCATCGAACGTACCACTATCTTTTCCTGGTGTGAAATTTAACGACACAAGTATGTTTAAAAGAGGGACGATATATTTAATTTGTAGTTTGCAGTTTCTTACATTAGTAACAAAGTGGAAGGGTCAATGTTTTTGACATAAAACTTCATAAATTTTAGTAACAGAGCAGTGCGTGTGTGTCTACAGTGAATTAAAATAACTAGGTTAACTCTATGAACGAACTATAATAAAACTAACATGTGCAAATGTAATAAATCAAACAAAGGGTCTAACAAGAACAGGCATGCTGGTGCAAGTCCTATTATAAATTCACAAACATCTTACGTAACGTAGGTACTTAGGAGTTATGCTCGGGTATTGTATAGAGTAATAAGGCATACCTTTACTGAAGAGAATGGGAAAACGGTTTGTGGATAGTCTGGTTTTGCTTTTCACGCCAATAACCAGTGGACTGCCCCTCCTAGAAAACAAACAAGTACCTTTTTTGTTCACAATATAAAATTAGCACGAAAAAGATTGGTTTTCTTTTTGCATTTTCGAAATTCGATCAACCTAAGTAAAATATATGATGGAAATATTATTTTAATGAAAATTGATATCGATATCGAATTGCAATCTGGAAATGGAAATGCCAACCTTGTGACCATGATTTCCCCAGGAAAATGACAGCTGGCGAAGCAGAGGGAAAACGCCCCTTCCTACAAAAGGCAAAGAAAGAACTCTAGAATGTACACTGCATGTAAGATAAGACATGGTATACGCTTGAGAGCAAATACTTATACAACGCGTTATTCATTCCATCTACGTTTTTCCTAGCATGTAAATCAAAGAAGATTCCATGCTCCAGAATTGACTAGATCAAATAAACATCTTCACTTGGGAATTATTTTTCCAAAATTCGACTCGGTGAAACACCAAAACTAGTCAACAGCAGTTAAGGTTTTCCTAAAATTTCCAAATAATTTTCCAAAATTCTGGCAATAATAAGAAACATTTAATGCGGACCAAGAAGTTTGTCAACAACAGCAATAAAGATATTTTTTATATGAAAAATTTAATGAATCCAACAAATAATTAGAAAAGAAAATAACAGAATGGTACACAATACGTTTCATCGGAAACTGAGTGATGTGTTAATATTTGATAGTTCGTTTCACATCTCATTGAAAACAATGGAACATGAATTGTCATATCTACAATCGTTACCATATCATTCCCCACTGCAGATATTCTGAAATTACATATATATATTATACCATATATATATATTCAAAAACGTATTATTATGTATGTTGACATAAGTTTTTAAAATAATAAGGAAACATATGTAAAGAACAAGACTTACCAGTTGAGGGATTACATTCTCCACTAGTTCTCTGAAGCTAAGATCACCTTTATGTTGGTCGTAGATGTGTTTTGCTAGTTTAACGATAGCCTCTGTGTCCGTTTCCGATTCAAATTCATAACCCTTTTTCGTCTGCAAAGGACAGATATTTGTTTACAACATCTTTGTATAACTTTATTTAACTTATTTCAACATTTCATTTACAGAACTGAAAGGACGGATATTTCGGGTTCATTATATGAAAATATGTTCCCACTAAAACGAGAAATTGTGATTATTACTGAGTATGCTTCAAGTAACAGAATATTGTTCTAGGTGAAAGGGATGGTTTACGTCATAATTGGGTATAAAACCACGGGGAAACGAAGCTAAGCATAACCTTGAAAAGTACAGGTGTACAATGGGTACACCTTTTTTCATAGACATTCTAAAAAAAGGGATAGGAAGGAATTGTCTAGTTCCCTGTAAACGGTATTCGTATACTTACTAGGAAAGCTTTGAGGTCTTTGTAGTTCGTGATAATTCCATTGTGACAGACCACAAACTCTGAAATCAAAATGAGAGCATTTGTTAAGAACACACCACAGTTTCCCTGCCATTCAGTGCATCACAGACGTTTTTCTCGGGAGTGTATATATCTAAGGAGGTGCAACATGCAAACACACAAAACAGAGCAAACAATTTTAAGAAAGACAGTTCTATTCACAAGCATCTTTTGGATTTAGATTGTCAAACAGATGGCTTTCATAGGCAAAAAATAAAACTAACGAGGGATTTGGCTAGCACTTCGATGGAAATAAAATGTTCAAGAGTTTTCTTTAAGGAGCATCACGAAGGCCCTATGTATACGGTAACCTGCTGGTGGGCTAGGTATTCAATAATTAAATAAATTAAACTAAGAACTTACTTAAATTATTCAAGATTATCAAATATATATTTATATCTAGTTAATATTGGGGCATATTCGGTACGCGTCAGATGTTAATCTTCACAATTATTTGAGACTGTTTGTAGTTTAGGTAATTTTGATTTGGTACTTTGTAAATAATATTCATACGAAGTCCTTGGACATATTTTCTATAAATCTAATCCACATAATTGATACATCTAAATCATTCCTGCTCCACTAGATGGCAGTGAAATAAACTTGATCAATGGTAAGACATCTGACAAGACAAGCTCAAACGACTCAAGGGATGTCAAGATGTTCTCTGAAAATGAAGGGATAAAGAGACACAACAAACTAAATATGTTCCCACATTGTGTATTGAAAAAGTATGTTTTCCTACCATTATCAGTGCCCGAGCGTTGAGGATGTGTGTTTATCCAGTTAGGTTCTCCGTGTGTTGCCCAACGTGTGTGAGCAATACCAACATGGGTCTCAAAGACTGTGTCGCGGGCAAGGTCATTCTGGTCTAAAGGATAATAACAATTTCATCATTAATATAGTTAAAATAACTGAAAAGAGAATACATACAGGTTAACTAACGAGTTGATTGAAGGAGCGTGCATATATATTCTAAGCGACTGAAACCAACGAGTTAGTTAACAGATTTATTATAATATTGGATGGAATTCTACCAACTACTATGGATATCACTATTATTTTCGATTCGGTTCTTCTTTGTTTGACTTTCTTTATTGCCTATATGTTCCATGTATAGATTTATTATAAATGCTTTCAATCATGAAAATAGAAAAAAATCGAGTTGTGAATTTGGATTTTTCTGGTAAACTTTTGTAAACAGATTGGTTGCCATGACAACCCCATGTAAATCACTAGTGAAATACGCACTATGCGTAAATCACTCTAGATACGTTGTTTTCAGAGCAATCCATGTATAATAAATTTTGATTTATCATGATATCCATACTATTATTGCACAATAATAATAATAATGATTTTTTTATCTTGCAAACACTACATGTTACAAAACTGGTGATACACTTCAGATAACAATCTGTTCTTCCAGTGTATGCCATGGCACTAGGGGTGACTAGCTACGTTGGGGGTTAAGTTGAGGGCCATGCTACATAGCAAAGTATAAAGAGAAGTAGCGAGTACGCATTATCGTTACACACAGCCAATGATAATATACAATCCGCGTGCCTTTATAGTAGGTCACTGATAATTAGACACTTAATTTATCCTATTTCCATTCCTTTGAACAAACAACACTTGGTTATTTTGCTTATGTATTGGTTACAAGAGGTGAAATTGCAGTATAAGCGTTTTTACTCATTTTCAAACAAGAATACGATCCAGACGGTCGGTTCAGAATGACGATTTGTAATTGTACATTTTATAACTCAGGAAATCATTATCGTAGTATATGAAAATAATGTTGAACAATATGTTATGTTGAACAATGGTAAATCAGTACGAGGGAGAATGATATGAACCTGGATTTATTGTCTAGTTAAATCAATACTTTTAGCAAGTGCAAATGTTCATAGCATTATTTTCAAGTTTTTATTTCAACTAACCACAACATGCCGCCACACTAGAGGTTGCCGCCACGCATACAGAAATACAAACATGAAAATACAGGATACATGAAAACAAAATATTAGAGGACCAAATAGTATCTTACTCTTTATTTCTTCTTCAAGTGCCTTTACTTTTCCTTTCCTCTTGATGATTCGTAAATTTACCTCATTCTTCTCCTTCTTCTCATCTTCAATCGCAAGGCCTATACAGAAAATCAATTACACAATTAAATTAGACTTGCTGATTCAAGTAAGTCCAAATTTGGTCGTATCAATCAAAGGTTAAGGAAACCTCAGAATATTATTTATTTACACCAACAGAGAAATTATATCACCCAGACAGAAGAATAATCGACTGTGAAATGATTGGGACAACATAAATTGTGAATGATCAGTCAAAATGGATTTAAACAAACATAGAAAAAATGATATGTCTAAATATGTGGGAACTGGGGCAACTCACGAGTTTTATTTACCAAGCGTTGTACAGAACAGTGCACATTTCAAAATGTCAATGTCCACCAAGTACATGTATAATACAGGACCGCCAAAGTTAAAAACTGTATTCTCTAAAAAGTTCTATTATATTGTAGCAATCTATAATGTACTACATGATTGGGTGCGGTCGCCAATACCATATACATGTAATCAATAACCTCACACAATTCATCCTGGAAGAGCACAAATTGATCATTTTTTTAACCTCTACAAATAGCTATTGTGTGGATGGCGGAAGTACATATTATTAGATAACATTATATTTGTTCACGCTTAAAATGTTGCACAAATGTGGTACAATCCTTAATGTATAGAGTTTGAATGACTGTTGGAATTTTTGGACACTTCTTTTATAACTAATGAATATCATGAATTGAACCACGCGCCGGTTTTGATATTGTTTTTGATATTCACATATTACATATTTTCTTGTCAAAAACTTCTATGTATTAACGTTAATATATGGTAGAAATTTTCAATAATCAGGATTCACTGAGAATAGTGTACCTTGTTATATAAAGTTGTTTTCTGAATAAAATATTTTAAAATACAAGATACTCGTATATTCAAGGTATAAATCACTGCATGAAATTTAAGAATCTTCTCTCTATTATATCAGAGTTGTATAGCTCAGATAATATTGAACTGTATTTTATGCAGCAGCTTTTTTTACTAATAGTTTTATCACTAAATGTCGGTCATTAGTAAACTACAGGTCGAGCTCCCAGCGATAATTACGTAACTCTTTAAAGTGATCCGCAGCAAGTTTATATACCCAAGAACATCCCCGTTGGACACATTCTCACTGGGGCACCGCATTTTGATGCACAACAGGTTATGCGTCAAAATGCACCTCCCCACAAGTTGTTTTATAAACACTTGACGCACTGTTTCATAGGCTGAAGTGTAGCGGGTCAGGAGGCACTACTGTGTAGTGCGTCAAAACACAGTAATGATATGTGCGTCGTAACACAATAGGCCTATAAAGTGACCTTGATCAATACAGTATGTTATTAGCCCATCAAAATCAACATTTATGCATTAAATATTCAGCTCATTTTAGGGAAACTTTTTATAATGCTAAGATTACTTTCTATGAAGATTCAGATTGAACTAACATCCAATTAGAGCTGCTGAGGAAACTCAGCAATTGAACATAACCACTGGTTTCCTTAGAAAGACATCTATTTATTCATCATTTTGACTTCAGACAGTGTTTGCATGAGAGCGTGTGTCTGTCATTTTCCCCTATGTAATGTAGGTAGTTGGTTGTGGAGGTAGCGGGCCCACTGAAGGTACACTACATATACTGATGTAAATGATTAGGGTGTTTTGATTACACGCTCTCTACAAAATCACACAAATGATTACACTGATAAAACATAAAAGAATATCACCTATTACAATCCAACATACATGATGTGTAATTCCGATAATGCATTATAACTTTCACAATATTACATAGATAGTGCTTTTAATATAAAAAAAATAGTTATAGTGTCAGGCTTGCTTGTAGCGCCCTCTAGTGTCATAAATGCACAATGGACATTGTTTGGTTTAGTGCAGAGGGGTTTCTAAAATATAGGGAAGGAGAGGTGGGTGTAATGAGCGACAGGTGAGTGTGAAATGCCAGCTATAGGGGAGTGAAGTGTCAGGTATTGTGGCTTTTCACGGGAGGGGTTCATAGTGAGCTTAGATGCTTGAGGGTAGTTTTGTGGTGCATTTTCACGCACTGTTAAGGAAGCACTGGGAACTTATATTATGCTAAATATAATATCTTGGTGACCACACTATTGACTATTGAATTAATTAAAAATACCATTCATTTGTTATAGCCTAATTCTTTACATTGCGATTTTGCAGAATTGGACTATAAGATGTCAATTATATATATGTTTTACCATTGGGAATGTACAGTAGAAGAACTGCTCGATGTAAGGATTATTTTCATAATGAAGATTGTAATTTACAGTTATTAAAAGTCCTTATTGCATGAATATCCAAGATCTATTGGTACATAGGCCATATATGCCTTCATATAACTTTACTTATCAAATTAAAAGCTATGGTGATTGACAGTGTGTACAGTATGCAGTCACGCACTATGCCCCTCTAGGAAAGCTTGTAGCTTGACCAGTGAGTGGACTGCTTTTTATGTGCGGGTCGCACTGGGGCATACACTTTACATAGGCCTAAAAAGCTGTGAAGCAGAATCGGTGTGCGCATAGGGTCAATATCCATCGATTGAGTTCGCATCAGTTTTTCTCTTTTTTTCCAATTTCAATCCAGGGACGATCGAATACGCTTCCTCCCGTGTATATATGGGTCAGATTTTCAGAAAATGTACAATTCAACTTCGCCAATCTTCTCAAATAACCCAAATTTTAGACGAAAATAAAGTTCAAAATACAATTCAACCTAGCCAAACAGATTGCTAGAATCAATGCAATGCCGAATATTCTCGAATTTACCTAGTATTGACCAAATTCCAGCCTGATTTTGAAGAATTTACTAAATGTGTACAGCTGCCAATTGTACATTTTCTGAAAGTCTGACCAATATACATTATACATGTATACAAATCGAACCATTATTTGGACTGCACAACTTGAATGTGATGAAACACAAAGACAAACAGAGAGATGAAAGACGTAATAATGCATTTATAAACATGTGCAAACGGTTCATATTGCTTCATTTAACGCTCGACTATAATCATGTATGTTGAAAAAAATTATTTACAAGGGCGAATGATAGGCCCACAGTCATGACTGCCTAAAAACAAACATGTTGCGAGTGTCAGTTTCTTTTGATCTGACCAGCTGCTGATGCAATGATCGCATCTGTGGCATATCAATAATGATTCATTTGTAAGGCCGGACTGTTCCCAATAATTGCAGAAAAACCAGGTGCGGTTTAACAGTCGTTCTTCCCTCCTTGAGTGCAGTCAACTAGCCAATATCATATGTATACATGTTGGTTTGAATTTTGTGGTCGACGTTGGGACTCAACCCATCACACTCCGTGAAAGATCGATTACACTTGGAGCGTTGCCAGTGGTTAACGTTTTATTGAGCCAGTTTTTGATGTGTAAAATTTATAATATACACAGAGATACAAGTCAACATTCCCTGAAATGAGCACAGGTATTTTGAGTACATGTAAGTTTCTTATTGTATGACTTTTAAATCAGATATTAAACGCAAATACATGAACACTCAATACTAATATTCGCCACATAGTCCTTATTAAGTAATTAATTAATATTAACATCTATTAATCAGACAAATGAATAAATAAATCTATGTATCACACTGAAGAGCAAAGGGAAAAACCAATTGCACTGAATTGGTCATGAGGGAAAGGTTCACACATTATTCTGATAAAAATAAACGAAAATGGCATTCGAATTTAAGGACCGTCTGTTTTCTGAAAGGCTTCCTGAGAATGCTAGAAAACCGATTAAATATAATATAATTTTATGGCGTTGATTAGAATAAACACCGCATCCTTCAAATTAACAGTGGAAAAAAATGACGACTTAGGTTCTGTCTTCAATATTGCCATGCATTTATCTAAAGACTCGATCGATCGCTCATCCGTACTGTACAGAAATAGAACAACTTTCCCCATCTTGTTTTCGATTCTCGTACTTCCCCTAGGGACCTCGATTGTGATATCCCCGCTCCCTCGATATCAACATAATCAACCTCTACCCAGTTATTACATTTTTTATACCGATTTACCGAGCAAAATGGCCGCAAGATGTTTACCTAAAGCACGATAATCCCCACATAGAAGGACAGGTGATACATAAACATAATTGCTGTGAAATGTGTTTTTGGTCTATTAAAGGCAATTGTGTCCTGGATATAACATACAAAACGTTTCCGACGAAAACATTACTGTACAAGGTTGGCAACAACATCTTTTTACACGGTTTTGATGTTTTGGTGATGTATAAGGAATTTAAGTAAAGTTATCAATCGATTGTATATTAATTAATCAATTCAGGTGGAGCATTTTAATGGTGATGATAGATATGCTTAAAATGGGTTCAATGACATATAAAACAATGCTACTTGAAATTCCATGTAAAAGCAATTGTTTACATAGCATAGATTTGATTCGGGTCAAGGACCGATTTTAAATAATGATATATATTGGTTCAAATTCCAATCACATCAAAGAGCAAAAATCGAGCTAGTGACGCACGATGAAGAATTCCTAACAACAAGGCACATTTGCAAAAGACGTTTATGAATGTAGCAATCAGGTGTTAAGTTGTCTGAAGTACATACATATATACATATTTTGTTCGGATAAACGTTTTTCCTGGATTCCATTAGAAATCCCGTATCATTAAAGTCTTACGCATCGACGTAAATGTAGTAAGATATAGGATAAGGATGGTGATAAGATAGGGTTATAAGTACATCATGAGTTTCAAAGGTACACCACCTTAATCTGCTAGTCTGAATCGATTATGAATGAACTGTATCAGATGTAAGGCTTAATAAGGAATCAATTTTTAAATTTATAATTTAGGTAAACCCGATCAAAAAGGAAATAGGATGGCAGGCAAATTTAAACTAAAGATGGACCGAGCGTCTAATTGCGATGTGGAAAAAGTAAACTATTTGATACTTAAAATAGTATTCCTGTACATCCCCCGAGACCATTTACCCGAATCAAAAATAGGGTAATTATGCTATATACGGTAGATGCATTCATTGTAAAGGTATCTATTTTTGTCGGGTGTTCAGTACAAGGGAACAAATCAATGGCTAAGTATAACTTGGAATGCAAGTTAACACTCAGTAATCATACTCAATGTCAGAATGCAGTGCCTTACCAGCAGAGTCGTAGCCTCTGTATTCCAACCTCTTCAGACCATTGATGAGAATACTGAGAATCTCCTCCCTCGAACGTGGAGTCAAGTAATTCAAGTAGGCGAATATTCCTAAACAAAGTAAAAGTTGATACAATTTAATAAACAGTTCAGCAACATGTCCTGCACACAATATTTGAATATAATGAAAAAATGTCAGTTTTTTAATGCTCAAAACTAGTATCTTAGAGTGGATCTTGAAGTAAATACTGTATTAATCAACATAGCAACACGTTTTCCTCATCCAATCATTCAAATGAACTGTTGATTCGACAGGGGATTTAGATTTTTAAAATTTCAATTAGAATCTGGATAGTAATGCAAATATTAGGAAGCAGGGCACGTGGGCAAATGGTAAATAATCGTTACAAGACTTTTCGTTCAATAATTACATTACAATAATTGTAACTCAACTATGTCATTTTAATTTCCTCCATTTGCCATCATGCCACTAAGAGTGGCCTTCACCGAGGTCAGCACCTCCAGGGCAGGGAGGCTAGTGTACGTGGCATAGATACGTTGCTAATTACAACTTATCTAAACTACCAGCACACAATGGTATATATATACCAGACCCTAGACTCTAGCTGTCTAAATGGTATATCAAACCCAAATGAATGAGAAATTGCTGATTGGCATACACTGTACACATCAAATCTTACAAGTAAGCTCTAACGAATTTCTCTATATATAAAGGAATATGGAGAATATGAATGTTATAATGAATATGCGACACGATGGAAAAGAGGGAAATGGTGAAATAATTGGTTGAAGTTGGCACGTGGGTCGCTCACAGACCGGTACAGAGCTACGCTGGGGACGAGCGCCCGCCATGTAATTAGCCAATGGTCCCTGTTGGTTAATCACTCTCCATGAATAATGATTAACACTAAATGATAATGATCAAAGGGAGCCCAGACAACTTGGGTTAGACCTCATCGCATCGGGGTATGAATTGATAGATAGTGAAAGACATTAATAGACAAGGAAACAGTCAATATGTGACTTTAGATTTCTAGAATATTTTATATATTATATATAACTAGACATTGGATCTGACATGGGCTTATCACATTATATGGTTCAACTTTAAGCGTTAAACATAATTTAATGGGTTTAATGGGAAGTCGTTCAGAGCAACAAGTATGGAAGTCTCTGAACAGCGAGTAAGGAATCGTATATACTCGTTGTTCAGTGCAATCGATGCGTTATTGACCAAATTTACCGCCGACATTCAACTATGTGGCGTGAAAATGTTCCCTTTTAGATAATTAAAAGCAAAGAATATCGCTTTACAAATATGAGAATGTAATCCAAAAGATGGGCATGTGACGGAAGACCTGTGTTTCTCAGAGACATAGAACGCCTTAATTGTGCGCTCTGCATAATTAAAGGATTATTCTAAAATATATTATTTTATTTTCCTGCAAATGGAGGGATACTTACGGTATATATCGAACGAAAGGCGAGAAGTACACAATAATACATCCCAATTATAACTTAAATTGATATGAAAATGCTCATGTAGTTGGAACTAACAGATTTGTACCCCGAAAAAATTGTGTTTATCTTTTCTAACAGAATGTCTACAGTACCGAGGAAAGATGTCAATTATTATTTGGAGTGACTCCCTAATCACACGCATAAGTAATTAAATGGGTTCAGACACTCGTATGAGCTCTTCGGTGGCAGGACAATATACATTATATGCATTCAAGCATGGGAAGGACAAGACCGATTGTATGTATTATAGTGCATACAAAATGCGCCAAAAATATGTCACCAAAAAAGGAAATACGTTATCAATATACGGGAAATCTGAATGATCTGAATATAGATGAAAGAAAGCTCTCAAATATGAACATGCGAAGTTGTAAGATCAACTAAGAAATAACATCTTGATATATGTAATTTATAACATCAGATGAATGGGGTTCATCCCTAGCAAGGAACGAACCGACCACAATGCCATTCAAGCAAAGAGAAGCATCACAGGAAGGAATCAGCAGATCTATACTCCTCTTTAGTCGAACCACATTCATTTCATCAATTTATAATGCTTTAAGTACATCTTATGCATCTATATTTATATTTATCATCAATCTTCAAACTTTGTCATCAAGTACTTAGGGTAGGTAGATCCGTGTCATATTATTTTGAATTTACATTACCCTTAGCACTAAGGTAACAGTCGTACGTCAGACAGATTCAAACAACCAGACACTGACCCTGGGTGACCTTGACCATGACCATGACCTTGACTGACATTAGGTGAACAACACCAGGAGCATATATTAATTGCCCTGGTCTGTAAGCATGAACGATGTGGAGATTAATGAATTATTAATATGACCCTGTCTACATACTACCATGTCGAGTAAAGTATAAGGGGAGTGGACACAATATGTGTATGTTTCCCTGAGAGAGTTGGTATGGGACATTGCCCCCCCCCCCCTCCCCCCCCCCCCACCCCCCTCCAAGTATGTATCAGGGCAAAAGAGAAATTGTTGTATTCGAGGGAATTGGGTTTCGAGATATCAAGTCAATTCTGAACAAAAGCCTATGCAATTATTTTTAAAAGACCAGGGATACGGTCCACTAATTTCAATAAATATAATATTGATATAGAGATAAATACGATTATAATTCAAACTTCGCAGGATTACAAAGATCAACTTTATGCATAGTGTGAATACATGAAGTATATTTTCTACTATCACATATCCTTGTGATATGTACAAATACAACGTGTTGTTTATTCGATAGTACGAACTGCTAATCATGTTAATTATTTAATTAATTCAGAGAGGACTGGAACCCACAGGGTAAAAAAAACCCAAGCGATTTGAATTGATAGAAAGGACAGCGCAGGAGATACGTAACTTATAATTTTAAATTCGCAATGGTGAACGAATCTATTCATTTTTTGTATATATTAAATGTATTAGATAGTTCTTAAAACACATCTAGGCATGTCGTTCAAGAAGCCGCCTCTAAGATCAAGGGGGTCAGGTAGGTATTTAAGATAATATCGAGGCAACAAACGGAAAAGTTTCCGCATGTTTACGGTTCCTGGTTCAAAAAATAGTTGCTTATATTTTTCCTGTATGGACAGGCACCGCCTAGATCGATTACATAGAGCCGGGACTAATATTGTATTTACATATGGCATGTAGGAGGGAGAAAATGTCAAAAATAGACATCCCTTTGACAGATTATGAACTACACAGGATGAAACCCTGGAGTCTGGGGCATGGGAAGCACACACACATGCTTCGAAGCTGCATTAAACATTTTTCATTAACTTAAATACACCAGGAATATATATATAGTACTGACTGACACGATTTCCCCCTTTTCTAAGAAACCATACAATATAGGATTCGCGTGGAGAGGTAAAAAGAAAACTTCCTGAATTAATACCTTGGGTTGTGGTTATTTATTTTGAGGTAGAAATGTAAATATTCACCTAATGCTGGTGGAGTGGAAGACGAAAGAAATATCCACCTACTCTAACCTGATATGACATACATATATTACAAAGCCTTTACAACCGGTAGTAACGCCGGATACAGTGCCCCTGCCAGTAGACCACAGCTGGACATAGGGATTTTCTTTTTCTATATTTAGCAACATTCATTGGGTTTGTAAGTAAAGCTTCACTTACACCACGCGAATCTTTTAAATGGCTCGAAAAAGATTCTCCGAATTATTACAAACTAAGCCTTTTAAATAAAGGCAGCTGCATTCCAACCATCGGACTTAGCGAAGAGTAAGAATGAGAATAAGAATGGTAACGAATATGAACAAGAATTTAATTATTTTCGATGACTTAATGTATTAAGAAACGCCACGAATTGTTAATCCACCTTTCCACAGGGGGCTATTGTTATTTGTAGGCTTTCCAGCCTACTGCAAAAAGTCTTGATCAACTTTGAACAACTTCCCATTGATTATGTTACTGACTGTGCACCTTATCCTTGGACAAGGAGTTGTTTTTATTTTCAAAAGATAATCTAATCAGCCGCACGTCATGATACAGGTACAAGTAGCACTTGAGTGTGTTTATCAATGATCAGTGATCTGTAAGGAGGGCTACCACTTCTATCAGAGGGACGAGACTAAACAGACAACCGGACGCGCTGATTTCAGTGACGTATCTTGGGATTTATCTTATATTACTTATATTCCATCTATATCAACTTGAAGGGGGAGCGGGGCGCATTTACGTTATCTAAACGGATTGATCGGGACAATCATATTTATATAAGTAGGTGGGTTTCCAGGACGGGATGGGTGGGATTAGGCAGTCATCCGGTAACAAGGAAGTTTCCCTGGGAAAGTAATGCAAGGTTTCGACATGTCGGTATTTAGGATGAACAATTCTTTAAACAAAGTATAAAACTACATTTCCTAACAAGAAAATGGTAGCAAGATTAAATATGCATATCAAATTAATCACGTCCCACTCCCATATTAGGCAATTGATAACTAAATACAGACTGGTGTCTTCACCAACCCACCCTGATGATTTCAAAAATCGTATTAATTTCAAAAATCGTATTAATGTTTATACACTGTGACAATCGTGTATGTCGATAGGAATATCACTATCAAACTATATTTTAAAAAATATGAATGTATGTAAACCATAATTATGATTATCAGGACACGACGAAAAACACTACAAAGTGAGAGTGTTGCTGTATGCAACGAGAATATATATATTCTCGTTGCTGTATGACATACCCGAATAAAATCTGTTTGAAAATAAATAAATTTAGAAACACACCCTCATTCAGACTCACATGTCTGACCGCCCCTCCCCCCCCCCCCCCCACCCACACACACCTTTTTCCTTACATGCACACTCTCACACATTAATCAAATATCAACACATAACGTATATCATCAGTCCATTGTGTATAGAATTCATGGACGCTAGCTCATCATTCGTAGACATTTTATTCAAATTTAATTTACCACGGTATACCTGGAGTAGAATGACATGCACTTGCAGCATATTATTTGATAGAGCACAGGTGGAGTTTTGTTGGATTTCAACTAAATTGTAACGCATTGCAATGATTATTCCATTAATAATGACAGGTTACTCTATGGCCGCTGAACACAGGCCAAACGTGATTGAAAAAAAATCTTAAACACATCAAAAGGAATTTTAAGTGTTGAGGCGCAGGCAAGTATATGTCGACACGTATGTTTCCTTTGTGGAAATAATCCCCCATAGTATTTCTCTTTTATACATCTCCTTTTAATGCAAACAGTGAACGTTAAAAGATAGGAAATAAGTAAAATTACAGTTTAAAGCTAACACCTCTGATGTGCAACACCCCCAGAGAAGCATGCACATGTACAAACATGTTTTTTCGCCATATCCCTCTAGTTTACACTAATGTTTTCTCTAACTGTCAATACAGGGTGGACTAAAGGGAGCGGCACGGCTTACAGGGACTACTCACTCTGGCCTAACATATGGTTCTCCGCTAAAACATGCGGCAGAACATTTTTCCAAAATCAATTCATGCGGAATATTATAATGAAAATCGTTGAGGAAGTGCCCAATTCCAGATTTGTGTTATAGATATATTTATATACGTTTGTGAATCGATTCTGTATTGTGGGTGTGTGGCAATTTCTTCTGCCCAAATTGACTTACATGTATGTTTTTACATCATGCCTGTATAATTATAGTGTGTGTGTGTGGGGGGGATATCAGTTTAATCTAAGCGCAAGTGCACGCCGACTGGGTTACTAAAGCTGCCTGTGGTTATTACTAACATTACTAATATTCGAAAAGAGCAGGGTATCGCATCTCTCGCCCTGATATGACCAAATATATGAAAGTATGGCGTAAAAACAGGGCGTAAAGCAACCGCCCCCGCTCCCCTCCTCCCACCCCACACCTTTATAATTATGTTTTCTTTCCAATATACATAGCTATACATGTATTGTATATAAATGTGCCTACGTGGGGAAACTAAATTAAAATTTAAAACGTGGATGTGTGTACGCGATGCGTGCCATCGTCACTGCGACCGGCGTGTATACATGTATGTACACGCCTATATCAATGAACACCAATGAAATATTCAGATGTTGTCCGGATACATTAGCCAGTGTCCACGTGGACTGGACCATGCCATCAATGAGAGGATGTGTTTACATCACGATAACAGTGCACATGCTCCACAGGCGGTCAGCACAATGGTATAACTGGGATTGGTCAAGGGATGCACTTCACCTCCAAGTGACCTATTGTCTTCTCAGACAAATTCATTGTGTCCTGCACTCTATTTTCGGTCTCCTCCTGGTTATTTTTATCGCTTCTGTTCATTATTCTTGAGCGGAGAAACGTGTTGTAGTTAAATATAGTGCATGCCCGAGTGCATGACATATTGTACTAAACACTAGAAAGCAGAAGTGAATTTCGGGGGTAATATTTAATTTGAGACGCCACACTAAGTTCTATATTTTACTTGAAGGAAACGCCCTTTTAAGTGGAATAACATGCAGACAAGGCAACTTTGAGAAACTGAGCTAAACTGTATTAAAGGAAAAGAATCTGATATAGTATTCCATGAAAGGGAACGTAGTTATTTTGTTTGGACATGGATGATTACACAGGGGAGTGTTGAAATGTGACCCAACATGTTTTGACGGCCAAGCCTTCATCAAATCATAGAACTAGCGTTCTATGATCAAATGCTGATAATGGACACAGATAAAGAGATTTAGGGTTCGGCCGGGTGACTGACAGCTACTGACGTCAGGGTTCTACATCCGTTTAATGTTATAAGGTTGGCCTCGATACACGTAGAGACACAATAGCTAGACAATGCTCTACTAAGCACTGTTCTGATATGATCAACTCATATTTGGCTCAGCTTTCTTGGATTCTGAATATTCGCAAAGAAATGCTGGCTATCTTCATATAAACGTGCATGCAAACAATGATTTCCATACGTTGAATCTCCTACTAAAGCTAATATTTGTGATATAAGAAAATTAGCAAAGAGCGAGACCAAGATTTAAAGTTGTTTCTAGTTCCTGTATACAAATCCTTCCTGGTATGGGAAAGATTAATAAGTATAATCTGACAAAACAAAGGTCTAAAACCATGGGCCAGATCGAGAGTCGGTGGTTATTTCGATTGCGCTTGGTGAATGAAATTGCATTATGTAACCAATGGTCACAATAATGGGAAAACTACTATTCGAAAAAAATCATTCTCAACCGGTCCCATTTATATATAACGATGAAACAAACATCAAGCATCTGAGAAAATTACCACTTAAAGAATCTCCATGACAAGGGCTGTCGAATGTTCAAAGATTGGTCATGTGGAACGGGTTAGAACCAAAATGGAATGTTCAGATAAAGTCTCTTCGAACTTTAGATTTGTTTATCACAGGTACTGATATCTCAACCATAATTCATTTCAAAATGAAGTTTCAAAACTAACAGAGAAGTGTATTCTGAGAAACGGGAGGGATTCTAATCAAGAAATTCTGTTTGTCAGACCTAGCCTAAGTTGACTGCCCATCCCAACATTTAGACACGATATATTCGTTATGTAAGGGTTCGAAAACTAGTTACCAAACCCTAGCTAACTCTATAACAAAAGGGCGAGTATCATATGGCACCCCAAATGGCGAGTATCATATGGCACCTCAAATATCCAGTGCTTTATCCTTACATAGACAACCCATAGCCAGGTGGACCGTATCCTGGTGCATTTGTAAGCCACACCTGCAGCATTGATGGAATGAGTTAAAGTAAATGAAAAAGAAAGGCATCAAAGAGATACCAAAACTCAAAGCGGAACTTTCCGGCATTTCTTTGGTCAACAACCAACACTCTTCGGGAAGGGTTAGCATGTAGACACAGTTCGGTAGACAATCCCAAATCAAAAGTACTTAGCAGAGGACAGGCTGCTGTAGAGGCTCTTAGTATAAATGTATAGAAAAGGGTTTAGGGACTCGACTCTGAACCTCAAAACTTATTCTAGTTTATTATTTATATCATTTCTACCAAATGTTCTAGAATGTCCACAAAAGCAGAGATACAAGTTAAAACTCTTGGGTTTGTCCCTATTAGCCTCTCATTTTAATTGCCATTATTTAATTGGTAGATCATTGGCAACAGCTTCTTCTAGAAATTAAAATCTAAATATTACAAAAGAAACTGCTCGCGTTTCCTGATTTAATTGCAATTGTGTCTTTTTATCGGCGTATATTTCAAAATTATACCTGTGAAGCGCATTACTTGTAAACATTAAGACATACGTGTCAGTGGGACATATTTCTAAATCCAGGACAACATAATATACCATCTAGGCATATCTACAAAAAAAACTATTTAACCACCGGTTTTGTTTTTTTATTGAATACAGCAACAAAAATCTAAACGCCTTTTAAAGCAATATGACATCTCGCACATATAGCTACACTTACATTTCATGCCTGGACTTCAAGTTCGCACTTAAGCCTAACATAGATATAATATATCTTAAGTATGCAAATAGATACGGTTTATACTAAGATCACACTAAATTGCGTATGTATAGATGAGGACCATTAAAATCAATAACGTAATATTTATATCCCTATGATCATGACTTCCTACAAGGAAGTTAACTGGGGAAAATCCACCAAGGATCCACACATAATAGATATCAGCCAAGGGAAACAGATCGAGGCAACATACTGGAAGGTAGCATGGGGGAAGTAATTAAAACATCAAATGCGACGCAAGCATTCAGCAAACGATTTTTAAAAAAAGATCATATCATGCATGTATATATAATCAGCAACATTTCCAATGGGCATATCATGCTCATTATGTTAAAGACCACCAATATTTTATTAGTTAAAGGGTCAGAAAATATTGATATATCTATGTGATAGTAATTCCCTCTCATTAATAAGGTTAACAGCTAATATATTTGGTGCTGTGATGTGAAAGTTTTTTTTTATCAACAATTCAGAGCCCCCAGGTAAAAGGAAAGGTAAAATTAAGGGCAATACTGAATCAGAGTGCATCCATTTCCCTGCCTGTTGGAGCGTCTCTTAATATGTAGGCCTACCACTGTAATACACAATTTGTGGGATTTTTCTATATATAATGTTATATTTTACCTTTGAATCAGACTTCACGTGTCAAATAGATAAATAAAAGAATTAAAATGCCAATTGCAATTATGTAGTACATAATTTAACACACATTTTCAGGGATGAGAACGGGGAGATCAAGACCCATCAGATACACAAGCAACACCCATCTTGATCAGAATTCGCCATCAACACAAAATGGAAAGATGCAAAAACGACCTCAGCGTTGTAACCTTCATTTATTTGACCTTCAGCGTCCGTTGATGTCCTGTCAGGTGACATGACAAGATGGAGGTCAACCTCCTGGAAGAGGTACATGCACACACATACCTGGCATGACCAGACATTGTACTGACTGGCACGTGATGCTGATTTACTCCCATGAACCAATTACATTGTCCAATTCAGAAGGATATTCTATCTAGCATTGATCCGAGTACAGCAATAAGCAGTACTATATATATATAAATGTTGCATATATATAGGGGGAGAAGTTGTTAGAGAAATATAATGATACCTTGAATAAACTTGCACACCCAAAGACTATATTTCCTAGTGTTCTATTTAATCAATAATATAATATCTTCCTTAATTCTCACTCATTAGTTAATACTACCAACAATGTAAGAGGTCGGTGGTAAATAAAACAGATCCGATACTGAGTGCAGGAGAGGGGAGAGGTCCTCAATAGAACACATAGAAGGCTAGCTGCAATGGCTATATAAGGATAAATTTGGCGACCAGCAAAAATAATTAATTAATTAACAATTGTATTGTTACTTTAGCCCCATCGATTTCCCATCTTGGTAAGACAATTCTTGGCATTTCGATGTTTGTACCGATATGCAGAACTCAGGCCTTCTCCATCTTAGACCAAAACCAGACCATTGGTGAATCGCCTTCGAAAGGACACCAAATCCAAAGGCTATAAATAATGGTGCCCCCACTCCCCCATCTCCCAACCCAGGCCTAATATAGCTATTGTGTCCACTTATTTATATACTATAGGAACTGAGATACAATAGTCTCACTGGCGTTATCTCTCTATTAAAATGATTCCAACTCAGTTAGAAAACATTTATCTACTTATAAATACATCGAAAAGACGATGTATTATGGATTCATGAACGAATACAACTTTGTGAATCAAATAGTAATGCAGTACCCACTCCCAATATAGCCAATAATGTCACGTCATCAAAGGTCGATCAGAGTTTTAAATTATTGACTCAACGAAGACTATAGGGATATCCATATTATATGAATGTGTATAGGCTTGATTTTGATAGTGAAACTAGGTCGTACTCCCAACCAATTAATTTTGCATTACATTATACCGTAGCCTATATGGGTATACAATCATATCAATTCAAACTGTATTTTTCTTGATTTCAGAGTAGGCTTACAAAGTACTCGTATCTGTGAATGAATTTAAGCCACGATTTGAGTTGTTGGTTCTTTGAAGTTTGCTAATCTCCGTATGTTAAAGCATAATGAACGCATTCATCACGAGTAGATATGTTTTCATATATAAACATTCAAATATGCACAACGTTTTAGATTGGACTTTTTTAATAGGCACCTCCCTATTACATATGGGTGGTTTATAAGCCTACGTTCTCTATCTGTACAGCAAATCCACAGTTAGCACGAAAATGCAACAATCATAATAAATTAAATAATGGGAAATTATGACACCAAATTTGCTCATAGTCATATAGCTCGTTGGAAAGAACAATATCAAATGAATGGAACATTGACACACATGCATATTTTCCTCCAGTTCAAAGCACACACCCAAGGCGTAAACACAAATCAAACCAGTCTCCTGTTGAAGATGGGAGTGATTTATTGCTAAGTTTGCATGACTGGATCTGTAATTAACCAGCTTCACTGTCTGTCCTTTTCCAAAGCCATATAGGATCCAATAAGCAATATATGAATAATAATTAACATCTAGAATAGTGTGCTCAAGTTATACTGGTACCATAGACTAATTATTCAACTTCTCAGTTTTATTGATATTTATATAGGCCGAATGATGTAAATTGTAATTGTAAAACATGGTATTATTTTTTTACATTTACATGTAGTTACATCCACCAGTGTTGATGGTACGGTAATTAAGTTTCCTAATGTCATTGACATTGAAGGCTAGCAATCATTGAAGCACCTTGAACCCTTCATCCCTACATAATTATAGAGAAATATAATCCACGTCATTGCCACATATTGTAGGGATGGAAAACGTAAATGGTACCAACGTTTCAAAATGCTTTCTGTGTAGTGTCAAGGCTGGGCAACATTATCAAACTAAACTGCAGTAACATGTCAGACTAAATGTCAGTATATGACTTCTTTAACTTATGCCAGTCAAGTTCTAGAGGGAAACTCTGTGTATTTAAAGCCTGGGGTGACGCCTCCGGTACACTTCTCATTAGACAAATCATACAGCCAGTCAATATCGGATACCGTAGGCTCATTGAAAAGGTGTGTCCTTATGGCGAACAACTGCCTAAATGGCTAAAAGCAGAAGTGGCTTGCAAAGCCAAAGCCCAAAGGCAGAGGGGTGTCGCCTCGTTCTAATGACAATTTGCACTGAAAATAGGAAGAAAGGGGTGAAAATGCAAGGTAAATAAAACGAGCAGATACTTACCGCACATGTTTGCGTGTAGAGGAGAGTAGAACGGTGTGATAAGTCGACCAAGACCAGGGGCTGTGAATGTTTAGACTTCAGTGGATCTTCATTCACGTCGACATGTGTGCATAGCCACTAAATACTTCCTTCTCCGTGTCTCTGATTGGTCCGCAGTCTCCATCGTGTTTTGGGCTGAGAGAAGCGATCTTATTGGCTCTCCTCCCGACATGTTGGGAAATCCCCTCGCGACCAGGGACGCTAGGGAACGCCTTTTTGGCGTCTCTTGGTTGTCTGCTTTGACAGGAGATGGCACCAGTAGCAGAAGTGTCATGGGGAGCAACGTGGAGCTAACTATGAACTGGTATACTAGTTCTGCCTATTATAGGCCCTACAACCATCTAGGGCCTACAAACTAACTCTTTAAGGTAGGCCTAGGCCATCCACTCCCCCCCCCCCCCCACCCACACCCACGCCCATCTAAACTTTTTTCCTCTAAATTTTGGCAAAGGCATAAAGACAATTTAGGTTAGAATATAGCCCCCACCAACACCCCCACCAACACCCCCAAGGAAGACCTGTGCATTTTATTGTCACTCAGAGAGAGTGTTCACAAACTTTGAACTAGGCTATAGAACACAACTGTTCACAAATTACTTCGGCACTGGTTGAATCGAGTCCCTGATACGGTAGGCCTACCTGAGTGAAAGGCTTAGGCTATAGCTATACATAGATATATATGTATATATTCCGCCCTATTTTACGTCGGAATGAAATAATAATCAACCAATCAAAATTTTCCCACAGCTAAATGTTAGGCTCGTATCTATGTAGGCCTACGCTATAGGCTATACGAAATCAAATCATTATTTTAAAGTGGTGCATTTAATAGGTCATAGATCAACAAATGTTATTATTAGATCTATAGGTATGTACGGTATAGGCCTATGTATATGTATATCCTATGAATTTTCAGGCGGTAGGGGGATGGGAAGGAAAGTCCATAATGTGTAAAGGACTCAAGGAGGAAGGTGTGGGAGATCTGGAGGGGAGAACTAAGATGATATAAGGTCAGTTGCCGCCTTTATCTCGAGTACCTCCTGTTATTATTACGTGTATTATAATGTATATTCTCTGAATCATCGACAAGCTCCGGTAGACTAAACGGTTACGTCGGTCTTACCTCACTATACTACGACAACACTTCACTTCATAGATAGGGCTACGTGTGCATTATAAGTATCTTTATTTCTCTTTATAGCAGATACATAAATTGTAGAGAAAATGGCATCTCTTCCGACAGCTTCGACTTACCACCTCCATTGTAAATCATATCACCAAATTATACTATCTATAATGCAGAAATGTGCAAGCTAAATTTTAGACCGTATAATTATAGGCCTGCCGTTTTAACCTGCTCGTTGATAATGTTTTTTATTCATTGGCCATGCAGTATGAGAGGTGCAATAAATATATATTCCCCCAGCATAGAAGAAATTTGAAATATATACCTCTGGTTTTGGTTTTAGATCGTCATAAAGTATCTATAAATAATTATATTAAGTATTTTTATTTCTCCTTTAGCATATACAATACTAGTGAGAAAGTGGGTGGTCCTATCAGCTTATAGCTGGTCTTCCCAGGTACCCTATGCATATTGTTTTACATTACTATCATATTTTTTAAATCTTATTTCTAACAGTTTGTACATAGAAAATATAGTTTGACAATGTGTACAACAATATAGTTAGTTTTCTTTAGAATTCTGACCTTATACCAGGTGCCAGTGTTCAAACATTAGCCATCCTATACTGGATCTCGCTTTACAAAGTTTATTCTTCACTTCGAAAATACTTGCCAATGTCGATTCTAATTAAATCTTATGTTCATACATATACCTTCATCAATAGGTTATCAGGTTAACAGGTTAATAAGTTCCTCGTGCTATATGTTACATTCTTATTTTATTCACCCTGCAATTCCTTGAATATTATAGAACCTAACAGGCACACAACGGAAGAACTATCTCAGGCACTCAACGGAAGAACTATCGATCTAGGCAATTTAGAAAGTTGAATTACCGCATTGTAATAAGACCAAATACAATAAAAGAATTCTTGAATTGAATTGAATTGAACCTATAGCCTTTATTACTGGATTTGTGTTCAACATTTCTGATACTGTTCATACATTAATATACGGGATTGTAATTATTTTTCAGGAATAATTTAAATTCTGTCAAAACAACAATATTTTGCTGCTCGGGGGCCAAACCAGTCCATAATGTAGGCAATACATAAATGAATGGTCAATTCACCTTCCCTGACTTCGGTGTTATAGTTATAGGGTTTTTTCCCTTTCAATGATCATAAGTTAACATTTTTTTTTATCCAGAAGCATATCGCCAAGGTGGTGTACCGTGTAACTGTTTGGCTGGTTAGTTTAGTAAGATTATTGTGCTCAGGATCTATAGCCTTCCCACCCCCACCCACCCTCTCGCACCCACCCACCCTCTCGATTGTCATGTTGACATCGTTGGTCATGCTCTGCTGAGCCTGACCAACGGTAGAGGGTTGATAGGTAGTTATTCGGTACTATTCGGAATACACCATGAGAAGGTACGGGTAAACACCTTTTTGGTTCTTTTTTAAATAAGGCCGTATGAAACATTTCATTCTGTCCAAGTAGAGTGACATCGTTTATGTAGATATACAGTGATAATAGCGTAGTTTTACGGGGAAAATACATCGGAAAACGCAGATCCCCTTGATGGGCCCTAGTATTATACGAGAGACCCGATTTACGGGCATCATTCGAAATGTTCTGTCTAATAGCTACGCTATGTAAACATAGGCGATGGGATGCCGGCCGTCAAGGTTAGATTCAATTTGTGCTGATTTGAATCCCCTTTCTAATGGGTGAGCTTTCCTTCTATGGTCCAATTTGGGTAGATCAAGGCCTACATGCGCTTGATCATTATTTGTTCGTTTATCTAGATGTTTAATTACCCTTATTGCTGCAATTTGTACCAACTGTAACTTCTTAAGTTCTGAAATACAGTCACCATTGTATGACAAATGTTACGACACGGGTCTTATTACTACTTTATATATTTTAAATAAAGTATCATCATCCGCTGAATGTCTTAAATTATGGGCTAGTTTATTTGCCTGGCTGACTATACTCTAGATGATATATGTTGCTTAAAGGTTATCATCAATATTGACTCATAAGTATTTGTTGGAGTTTGTACATTCTATTTAAGAATTTCTTATATAAAATTAGGTTTTACACTATTTTAATTTGTTCTTCCTTTCCTACCAGTTTTAATGATTTTACAAGCTTTTACTAAATGCTAATAGAAGAACCAATTCAATTTTTTAAGGTAGCCGTACGATACAAATATTTTCATCGTGCCCACTCCCAAGTGGAATGCATTATAAAAGGCGCCAGTAATCGAAAAATATCGGAACCGATAGGCCTAATTCTTTAATTATCAGTGCCGAATTTCATCCACTGTTTACTATACAGTCTATATGTCATAGGCTATGCTCTTAGCAAAAAAGAATAGGCCTATTGAAATATAAACCTTTGTTTTTTTAATTCTGAATCATCTTAAAGTAGCTAAACTATCGTATCTAAAAGTTGATAGAAAAATAAATTGGAACTCATAATGATATAGATACCCTGCGACCCTTTCTTGTTCCTTTCAGACAGCATGGAGTACGTATAATAATTAAGGGCGTGGGGATGTTGGGATGGGTGGGAGACGCTGAAATAGGATGTGAAGTGGAGAAATCTATTTGCGAATGTTTATACTAGCTGCCATTAAGTTTCATACAGAAGTTTCTTTCCTGAGTCATTTTTGTCGTGAGAAGCCCATTTTTCGTGAGGACTTCACCCGAGGATCATTCATATTATTTTTTGTTTGCTTTAGGATATTCAATCAATTATATTGTATATATCACATTTTAAGCAATTTATAATTATTCAGTAAATGATTCTTTATAATACTTAGAAGAATCTTCTTAAACCTGTGACATCGCAAAAACAACTTCCCAAACATTTTAAGAACAGATCATTGTAATGCAATTAATGGAATATCATGGAATATTTATTTGAACCCCGGAGTATGGAACATACGTATAGTCATACATAGTAGGCCTACAAAATATATTCCAATGTGACCGATATATATATGTAGCTGGTATGCCGTTCCATCACTGTTTTCCTCCCTTTTTGACCAGAAAATACCTATTTTTGTTTACGCTAAATTGGGTTACCCTGAGACAGAAACAGAAGATAGATATTTTGACACCAGAAACAATGTTCATTTTGAATTCGTCATAATTTTACTTTAGGTTGAAAAACCTCTGTTTCGTTTCGGTGGATTCACTCATGTGAGTTTGAATTTATTTTTCTTTTAACTTTTAGATACTAAATGGCGATTCAGAATTTTAAAAGAAAGTTTACATTTTGGTATCCTTCTTTGCTATGGATATTAAGGACATTAGATAGTGAATAGAACTCAGCACAGTGGATGGGTATTTTAAGACATGTCTAAACTATGTACATGTAGTGATTCGCAATCTCGACTTTGCGCAACCAACCCGCCCCCTACAGGGCGGATTTAGACCACCTCTAAACTTCCTTACGTTGCTCAAATACCCCTGGTCTTCTCACTTATACAGAACTCGCAGTCCTGGCCCTGTTTTTTATGTATTCCCATATAAATGGGTACCATTACATCGTCTGTAAGGCAAGTTGTGTTCCTCCTGATGCCTTTTTAGGGGACGACTTATGTATAATGTGGTACAGGAAAGTTGCAATTTTAAATATAAAAATTGGTTTAGACTCCCACCCCTGTCGGAGCTCTCACACACACTGCACCTTCACTCACTCACATAGCTTCACACAACCCAGTACCACACACTGCCCCTGCTACTGCCTCTCGCTGTCTGCCACTGCCTGCCACTGCCTGCCACTAGTGTGTGTAGCCTTGAGGCAAGGCTACACACAGGTATCAAACACTAACACATATGGATTCTAATGGGACGGGAGGAGTGAAGGGTGGGTGGGTGGTGGGCATCCAGTGTCATTCAAGGTGAGAAAAACAGACAATAAAATAAGTACACCAAGCAAAAGTACTAGCGGGTAAAATTTCTGGACATGTATAAACAAGTCAACCAGAACCAATTCCCTGCTAGACCCATCCCTGGTTTATTCTTTCGGTCCGCTCAACAGCCCCTAGTCCGGCTACCTCAGCATGCATGGCTAGTGTCCGGAAACATGATGCCTTTTTAGGGGACGACTTATGTATAATGTGGTACAGGAAAGTTGCAATTTTAAATATAAAAATTGGTTTAGACTCCCACCCCTGTCGGAGCTCTCACACACACTGCACCTTCACTCACTCACATAGCTTCACACAACCCAGTACCACACACTGCCCCTGCTACTGCCTCTCGCTGCCTGCCACTGCCTGCCACTGCCTGCCACTAGTGTGTGTAGCCTTGAGGCAAGGCTACACACAGGTATCAAACACTAACACATATGGATTCTAATGGGACGGGTGGAGTGAAGGGTGGGTGGGTGGTGGGCATCCAGTGTCATTCAAGGTGAGAAAAACAGACAATAAAATAAGTACACCAAGCAAAAGTACTAGCGGGTAAAATTTCTGGACATGTATAAACAAGTCAACCAGAACCAATTCCCTGCTAGACCCATCCCTGGTTTATTCTTTCGGTCCGCTCAACAGCCCCTAGTCCGGCTACCTCAGCATGCATGGCTAGTGTCCGGAACATCATAATTAATGGCAATGGGTAGCACAATAATAAAGGCAAATTCGGGGGTATAAGACAGTATACAGTATAGTAGTTATGAAGAATACACAAGTAACCGACAAATCTAGACATATATAAGCCCATAACGGATCCGTGTAACACGGTAATTTAAGGGGGAAATAGAGAGTATAAGTTTAAGGATGTAAATTAAACATAGCCCAAGCATAGGGCACCTCTACTGATAGAAGAGTGAACCAACCCTTTATGGATTGGCCACATAGTGAGGCATTGTAGAACTACTACATGCATATCATTAATAGTATGCCAACAGAATTGATGTGATATATTTTTAGCACTATGTTTAATTATTAGATTTCATTTGACTATTTTTTTGTTTGTTTTTACAAACGACTTTATTTACCAAAACCTGCCATCTGGGCTTTTACAATTCTAAAAACATTTGAAAAATATCAAAAAAGGAAGAAATAAAATCAGTTTTTCAGCAAATTAATGTTTTCTGTTATACCTTCGGCTACACGCCGCCATATAATTTTTTCATCACTGCTGACTTTCTTGAAATCGAAAGCATATAGAACAACATTACACCTCATACGAAGTTCATACATGGTAGAAAGAATATCAATACAACCTTTGGCGAATAGCTTCTGCCTATATATGAAGGATTTTGTTTGAAGAAAAATCCAGTTTATTATCTTCGAATTCAAATTCATTTGACTATTACTTGCTTGAGAATTTACGTAAAATGTATTTGATAAAATCAGGCTATATATACTGAGAACATTTGTACTCAATGTATCGAAATTAATTAATGTGCATGACCTGAATAAAGTATTTTCAAAATCAAAATAAAAAAGCACAGGTAATATTACGAGTCTGAGGTAATTAGCCTCTCGTCGTTGATAAGATAAAACGTGTGTGCCAAGGCTTGGCTCTTTTTTTCAGATCGTCGGTGGTTTAAGGAGTAAGATTAGAGGCCAAGATGACAGGACATCTATATAGGAGTGCCCCCCACCCCCACCCCCCAGGCAGGGCCTCTTCAGCACCGAGCGCGCACACTGCCTAGGGAGGATGGCGTGGACAAGCTTTCATCCTAGCAGGTGAGGTCGTCAATCAGATTGCAGAGTTTAGGTGGCGTCGTATGGCGTCCATATATCAAAGCCAATAACGAGTTCAGTTCGGAAAAGCAGAAGGCCACTCTGTGATTGAACGCCAGTGGCCACGTCTACGTTAATACCAAGTAATCCTAATCAAACATACCTCGAATCAAACATGTATACCTACTCTCTATTTGAGTTCTACTTGGAGCGGTTCGCCGTAGGGTTAACATTGGGCCGCTTTGGTGTTTACTCTGAGAAGGTTTCAAACAGAGTGTACACCATTGTTACATGATCAAATACTTCAGGTGAAGATCTAACCAGTGAAGATAATTATAATAGATTTTTTTTCACGGAGAAGCACTAAACCTTTAAAGGCGGATTGCCTATACTTTACATCATCATGTGGTCCTGTAATGAAAGGGATACTTTTATAACTATGGTATGAATACATCCTTTAAATGGATGGGAATGGCATGCGTGCTGTCCACCTAGGCACCAATTAAGTCCTTGATCTCAGGGATTGATTCCGCCAGTTATACAATTTCGTTACAAAAGAAACCCATTATCAGAGCTATTATATTTATGCATAGCTCTGCCATTATCTATTCCAGATAGTCTTTTTAAAATCTTAATTGGGTCAGTCTCACTTCAGTCGTTCATTTGGAGTTTTGAAAAAAATCGAAAAAAATCGAAATATATTAAGGCCTTCATCGATTACATTCCCTGAAAGTACATGTTTGTCCCTACAATATCCTAAATAATTGGCACTCGCGGACAAATATTTACTAAAATATCATAGAGAATAGAATATCATAGGTAATTTAGCATAGAATCATTATCATTATTTATGGAGAATCATAGGTTGTTTATAGAGAATCATAGGTCATCTTATGTCATTATAAATAGAAATTCGTATGATATTATGTATAATATTATATAGAATATCATAAACCTAGACTCAGAAACTTGTGTTAGGGACCAATATATATATATAGTCACATATGACGTCATATGGTGTCAATAAAGGGACCTATAGATGACGATTCTAAAACGTGACATATACGCGTACGGGACACCGTGACGTAACGGGACATTTTTTTATTATCAAGGTATCCATAATTATAGAAAAGATAGATAAATAAGAATATGTCTCTGAACTATTTTTCCATATAGACAACTAAAGGATCACACAGGTATGATTAGATTTGTTCATTATTTTATAGTTTAGCCATGATTGCCTTGACATAATTA
Source organism: Sthenelais limicola (assembly GCA_942159475.1). Taxonomy (NCBI): domain Eukaryota; kingdom Metazoa; phylum Annelida; class Polychaeta; order Phyllodocida; family Sigalionidae; genus Sthenelais; species Sthenelais limicola. The sequence goes on from OW804095.1 coordinate 130,362,914, forward strand.
ATTACCATATTTCCCCTTAAACATACCGTGGCGTAACGGGACAAAACCTCAGGGATCATATTTCAAATATGTTTAAAAAATAGGATTTGCAAGTCCATAAATGTTTTTCTGTCGATTTTATGAAAAAGACATTATTCCTCAATTTCCCCTTCCATATGTATACGAATATTATTTAATTCTATATGAATTACCTGGCTTCCAAAGTGAATAATAGGCTGGGGAACATGCTGTTTTAACGGTGATTACCATGTTTAGCCCGAAAAATCATTAAGACTATCTGCCCCAAACCATAGAAAAATATATGAACAAAAAGACAGTAGAGTCCATTTACCAAGACAAATAAAGAATATGAATGGATTGTAAGAACCAGCGTTCTACTTCACATGGGCGCAGTGCTGACCTCTGGTGTTGAAAGCCCCAATCTACCATACATATATGATCCGCCTAAACACAGTCTTGATGTCGCCACTATATATATAACTATATAAATAACTTTATTTCTCAAAGCACAAATAGTCCTTCGGTTGAGAAAAAGGGATGTACACTTCTTCCAGCATAGAAACACGTTTCTACACCAGATTTGCCAGGAAGCAAACATTTTTTTGTCAAAATACAAACTAATATAGGAACATCATAACCATATATCCCAATGCTGCTGCTAGATTCTAATTGCTACACCGCCCGGGCTACACCGGCATACAAGCGGGTGTAAATGATAGCAAAAGATACATTTATAGAAAACATACAAACACATGCATCGGGGTTGGGGGATGTATGTACTTATTCTAGTACCAGAGAGTTTTTACACTCATTATTGCAAAAGAGTCGCACATATTATTGTCTCCAGATACACCGTTGCGTATACGTACACCTGAATGAAATTTATACACGACTGCATGGGTTTAATCATTGTCGAAATAATATATATAATCCCTTAGATAAACATTGCCAGTAAAATATGTAAAGCAGTCATACCTGTATGGTGGTATGTATTATATTATATACGCTCATTTCCAAGGAATTGTCCGAAAGAAATTAACTGATACGAATTAAGTGCTTTAAAAAAGAAGTAACGTTACGTGTCGTGTAGTGCCTCCAAACTGAAAAGGAATTTCTTATTTCCTTACCACTTAGCATCAGTCAAAGCTATTTAAATCAATGTTGTCTATACTACTCTAGGTCAGACATCAACAAAAATCATTATGATGAAACCATCATAACATCTTAACTAATTTGTTAAGCTCTAAAGCCACTGAGCCGAGCTATATATTGTTGACAGCAAGTGCCAAGAGAGTAACTAAACATATACGTGTATCAGTGCAAGAAATGCCTAGTCTTGGTCCAATATAATCCTATTGAAGAGCAATGTAAAAACATTGCCCATTTAGCTCCAATAGGGGATACACTTTCCCTGTGCCACCGACCTTAATCCCTTCGCCCAAACCCAACACTGCACACTGGGAGCAGTTTTAATATCCCAATAATAGCAAGGTCTTTGTTCAAATAAACGTTTCACCTGCCCAACATTAGAGAAGCATGCGGCGCACATGTTCATGTATGCGTGCCCGTATTCTTTACACTAAACTTACCATGTTAAGACTTGTACAACGGTGTAAATACTCTGTATGAATACGTTAGCTTACAGACAGAATTGCGGAGAGCTTCATCAAGACGAGAAGGTGCTTTTGCCAATCACTGCCATACATATATAAACACATATATTATAATGGACAAGCGGAAAAGTGATGACAGTGATAATAACGAAAGGGAGAATAAGCCAAGTACTAGCCGAGAAAATGGAGACTCCCAGGAGTCACCCCCACGTGGACGAGCAAATGGCCATTCAAAAAACAAAAGACCTAGGATTGATTTACTTTTTATACGAGGAACATCAATGACAAGAGAACCGTCGGCACCATGGAACGGACAAGTAATTCTTTATTTTCGTTTTCTCTTTCAGTGGATTCAATGCACTCCAAGACACAATTCTCATTACGTTATGTTCTCAATGCGTCACCAACCTTTTTGGATTTTAATATAAAAGGGAAACAAAACCAAAACAAAACAGAGGGAAAGTAAAAAGAGAAATATGTATGTATATTAATTCTTCCACACAGCGAAATAAGTGCATATAACACTCAAACATTGCTTGGTTATGCACATGCATTCATGAGACTGGCCTGACACGTGCTTTTTTATGCGGGTCACTCTCCCACCCCCACCCCCACCCCCACACCAACTCATCTGGACCTAATTTGTAAATATATGGATCTACTAGTATCACTAGCTCTAAGGTTTTCCTTAATATTACATGAGCATATATCATACGTATTTCATTATTGTTCGTTGTTTTGTAATCAAGTTGTTCTTACGCCCACACTCTAACTTAACAACTCATGAATAGTCTGATTGTATTCCCTTCGTATATGATAGTGTAATAAAGAATATATCAATCAACAGGTTAAAAGAGTGCCGTAAATATGTATTATATTGTATACGTTATTTGTTGATGTATTAGCGTACCTGCCAAATGGAATTTTGACTTCCACGGTGGATTGCAAGACTTCTTATGAAATATGTCCCTTTGAACAGTTATAAACCTAAATGATTATAGGGCCTTCTAGTAATTATGATTCACGTCGGTACACGAACACAATAGCTACTTAATTGTTATATGAAATGCTAGGTGCAATACCGATAAAGAGAGTATATAAAACTAACTTTATTGGCTCTCACTTATTCCTATAGACATATTATGTTGCCAGAAGTATTTTTTTTTTCTGTGAACAAACTTTTTTGGTATTATTTAAGGTACCATCATTACGCCTATGTCTAGAATATTTGGCCCCGGAACATAGATAAACATTACCCTAGATTGCGAACAATAAACTACTACTTAATGTTCCACCTAAGAATATGATATATATATACAATTTATTCGTCATCATCTTCTGAGAATTTGCAGAACAAATATTTATTTCTAAATTTTTGTTCTGTTTTTCCCGTTCAACACTCTTGTAACGGCGATTCATGACCTTATGTACTAACACAAATAATATCTATATCAGGAGATAATTGGTGTTATCTTATATCCCAGATTTTCGCCCATCAAGAAACATAGTCTTTTGAATAAGAAATCAAATATAACCTAGTGAAGATTAACCATTAATTTAAGACCTACTCAGGAGTTTAAAGCTTCATTCTCAGCCATTACGACAAAACATATCTTACCAAATGTATTCATATTATGACTTATAGGACTGGTATTATGCTGCTGCTACATGTGTATACAAGCATTTGAAGTCGAATCTGAAAGTCCCAATGTGTTTATCTTAAGTGCCAACCGAGAAAGTCATTTTTACGAGCCTGAAATATACACATATTGCTCCTTCTTCGTCTAGCTGACTTATTAATCAAACAGTAGATTGTTCATATTGCATGTTCGTTTCAAGACTTCGCCTAAAAAGACATATAATATAGGCTGATGATGGTGGCGCCCTAAATGAAGTGTTAAACTGTGGAACTAGTTATCCCCCTCCACTTTTAAGTGGGTAAAACTGTCTGGCGCACAGCGTCATTGGGGACGTTGTATTGGAATACTATAGCAAATTAAAAAAGGTGGCGTTCCTATATATAGGGTTAGTGAAACTTTAAATAGATTAGCTGAGATAGAGTTGAAGTATTATATTGTCTACAGAAAAAACCCATAAATTTAAATAAGCCCGATATGGAATAGGAGACCTTCATTTGTAGTGATCTGCTGCCCCCCCCCCCCCGGACACACACCTCCCTCCCTCCCACCTATCTGCTATCACATTCAAAATGAATCTTATCAGATAAGCATAAAGGAGATAATTGTACATGTGCATATTTCTCAGGCCCAGTTCAAGCGGTCCGGTCAAACAATCTTCGAGGTCACATACCCTTAAACCCGTATAGGTGAGAAAATAACATTCTCATTCCTTTTAATTCGCATTGATAATTTGACGATGCCACTTCATTTCTCCCTAAGACCACCCCCATTCTCCTCAACACATACAAAGGTTCATTATTATAGACCTCCACTGAATTGAACCAGTTGGAGATAACAATGCGTCAGACCTATGTATGGTTATTGACCCCGCCTATAGATCTATACTAAAGTACATAGATGTATTTACTGGTGGTTCTTTTGACATATATATATCAATCTATTTAAATTTTTACACGCATCATACAGACAGGCTAAGGGTAATTTCTAGTTGAGAGCCATTTCCTGTAATCAAGTAGAATCTGATCAAATGAGGTTTCATGATTTTATTTTTTTATTGCAAATAAAGGCCAGTAGGGGCCTACATTTATTTTTTAACAAAGACGCGTGTCGACCCTGTCGATGTCTTATCGCGTTGCCTTTTATTAATTTCATTTATTTGTTTTTTGTTGTTGTTTTTCCCCCAACACCGGATCTTTATTCAATCCGTCAACAAATTCTTGTTCTCACTGCGGATAACATCAATACTACATCTGCTCCTTTCTCCTCATCCGTGTTTAAAGTTATTATGTTTTCTTTACCTCATTGACCAACGTTTAGGTTTAAAAAACAATTACTGGCTAATATACAGTAAAATCCTTCTTTTTTCCTTCCCTAGAAAGGTACAAAAATACAAAAAAGAAAAATGACTTCTCTTATCTTGTCTCGACCTATTTCAAGAGAAAAAGTCAGCAGTGACGTTTACTATTTTACAGTTAATTAATGTTTTACTATATATCATACATATCATGTATCCTTATTTCTATAATTTATGGCAGGATAATTATAATGCGGTGATTTCTCTCTGACACCAGAGAGAAATCCCCGCTTTATAATAACCGATGTGTGGAAGGCCAAATTAGGGGTACAATTCCTCCTGTCTTAGCTGAGCCATCTCAGGTAGCCGGCGCTTTAAGCTACTTTAATGACCAAAGCATCTGACCTTCCCCCACCTTCTATCTTCCCCCTTCCCTATAGAGGAAAGGAGCGCCACACTTTTTGTTATATGTATGGAGCATCTATTATTGCATGGTCATGGTATAGGCCTACTCTTGAGGCTATCAGATGTGGAGGAAATTAGATACAAAAACAGGTATTGAATGGACTTCAAACTTGATGACCAACAACCGGAAAGATGACACTTTCAAGATGCATAAATATAGGACAACGGGATGTAGACACTTATAACCTGGATCAGTACATGACTATAAATAACTTAGCTCAAACATTATCTTGAGTTTATCATGAAACCGATCAAAAAAAGGCACATGTCTTTTTAATTCGAAGGAGGGGGGCATGTGAGTTTCACCTGCCCTACGAAATACCGACGAATATAACAGATTAGAATTAATTAGACATCGTTGAAATTTCTCTTAAGAAATTAAATAGTGAACTTAGAATTTTCTCATAGCATTAGGTAGGACTATTTAGGATTGGATCCGTTCATGACATGCACCCCCAAGCCCAAGCTTTGCTTCACGTATCTTAATCGAAAAATATCAGAGCCATGGGATAGTGACAGATGTGGGGAGAAGGGGACTAGTTCTGGTGAACCAGTGAATATCAGTCAGTCTGCTCGTTAGGACAGGGACATAACAGACACCGCCTTATATATAGCCTAACCACACTTTATTCATATGTTCATTTAATATCTGCCAGAAAATAAGTTGATATCAACTCCTCAGCAAAGTCATGGTAAGTTCATTAGAATCTACCACCAATGTCGAAATTTATTTATCATTCATCTCACTATTTGACAGCTGTTTATTTATTTCAGAATCTATTTTATTATTCTAAAAAATATTATTTTATCAATGTTATCTGAATCTATCTTTCAATTCTCTTCATCGTGCTTCACAATTGCGTGCGCTTTATTGACAACAAGGATCTGTTATCCGATAAGATTTGACAAAATCATTGACAACTCTCTTTCATTTTGCGCAAATGATTCGTAAAAAGGGATTCTCCATCCACAAATGATGTTTCTAAAGAGGTTCATCAGGCCAGTTTGGGGCAATGGTCTTCAACAACGGTTCTTTAGCTTTAGTGCAATTTCCGTGGTTTGTATAATATTAATCCGTGTAGTATAATTTAACGTGCACCATGGTATTAAGTTTAATAGTGAGGCAGATATGTATAACAATCGTGCATTTTGTCATAAAAGCATGAAACTTGGTAGAATTGTAGATTAGGGTCCCAGGATTAATTTCAGATATGGCGCCATCTTGAATTATTATTATTACGGCCGTGGCGGCCATTTTAAAAATGGCTGCCACCAAATAGTCTGGCAATGGGGAAACCTAACTAAAAAATCCCAGAAAAGTCTTTTTCTATCTTGATTTATTATCTATTGGGTCACTAAATAACATTACTGTGCAGTCTGAAGTTCCTGGCATTGAATGACACGAGATATTCAAAATGGCCGCCGCTGAACCCCATAAATCTACAAATAGACATATCTCTGCTTCCAATGGGACTAGAATCATGTTCTACATGTCTAAATATATGTTAATTTAGTCTAGGAATTCAATGAAGACATTCAATAACTCATTGGAGCAATAATTTCTAGTAAAAAATCCCTTTTATTATGAAATAATTCAAGATGGCCGCACCACAGAGCCCTGCAAATCTTTATACCAGCATATCTCAGCTCCTCATGTAGCTAGAAATACATTCCAAATGTCTACATATATGTTTCTGGAGCCTAGAAATTCGATGGAGCCATTAGATAAGTCATTGGACCAACATTTCCCAGTGAAAATAGTTTCCTGGTATAAAATAATATATCATTTGTATCAGGTTATCCTATACCATTTCTCCTTCTGGTTATCTACATATCACAGTCCCTACCACTGCAATCACATAATGCAGTGCATTTCATTCCACTTTTCTTGCATTTACAACATCCTCTGCATCACTTTTTGCATCGACAGCGTACAAGCTCCCTTGATGAAGTAGTAGCCTCAGGCAAAGCTGTCCAAAATGGCTTCCAGTCACTTTGGTCTATCCATCCCCAGTCTCCTGGAGTAAATCTGGAAATATTTCAAGAGCTTTTCCCCAGCAGTGTCCTCCTTGGTACACAGCCCTCTTGATATATGCTGCAACAATGCTGCCTGACTTGTAGGGATAGCTTCCATAGAATGCCCTTTCTTGGCAAACAACTCTTGCCTAGCCTCACTGATGTCCTTCTTGCTACTTGTATGGTCATAGAGCAGGATTGTGAACTGTGCCAGCACAGCCATTTGAGCATCCAATATATGAGATGGTCCAGTTGACAAAGCAAGAAATGTTGCGGTCACCTCATCAAATGCCTTCCATGTCTCTCATCCTGTCTTTTCCCCCTTGTGCTGAAGAATGATACTGTATCACATCCAGTAAAGGCATGAAAGACTGGAAGGGACTTGGATTTGTCTGGTCCAAGAGAACCAGAGGTCTCACGTGCAGCTATATATCAAAAGTGCTGACCAGTTCCAAAAGGCGACCCACAGCTCCTTTACTCTTGTTTTGGCTACTGCTGCCACTGCCAGGACAACAACATCAGTATCAACTGTCCTGAGGGAATCTTTTGGAAGCCTTGTTGGACTGCATCTGCCAGGTGCAGGATCATTCTTGTATCAGCCTCTTCATGATTGCAAGGAGCTAGTAGGCTGGAATCTTGTGAGGAATGACAGAGGACCTGTGCTCCATATGTGGTAACAACCTGCTTGTCAGTCTCCATCTGAGAAATATGCTCTGCTAAGAAAGCAAACAACTCTGTTTTGTTGGCATCAACACATAGGAACTGCTGCCAGTTTCCTGGGAGACTGTTGGGTCCTTCAACTCTCCTGATGCCCTTGCCGTGCTTACTTCTGGCATGGGCCTTCAGACTATTTTCCTGATACTGATCCCATATTACATCTATCTGATCAGTATGCAAAAGTTGGCCTTGTATGTATGGGCATACAACATTCCTGGCGTATTCACTGAATGTGTTAGCAGCCATTGGTTTGAGGAAGTTCACAAGTGCAGCAGCATCAATGATAGTCCCATTTGTTTCTGGAAAATCACCTTTGCTTACTGTGGAATGACCTTCCAAACATAAAAGGAGGTCAGACTATGTTCCAGATCTCAGCTTACCTTGCTGGGATAGTGAAGGGGGGCATGCTTGGTTTTCATGACAAAGGAATTCTTCCAGGTTGCCATCTCGGGACTGGCAGGCAATGTACAGGTGTGAGAACAGGGAGCAATCATTCTTAAGGGAGGAAACTTGCAAATTAGTCTCTGATTTCTCCCTGGTATGTGGTCTACTGAACAAAGTCAGCTTGTTTCTTTTCGTGGGCTGCATGATAGGGATTTGTTGTTCTACTAATCTATCATGTAGATATGACTCATATTTTTGCTGACCTATCTCCTCTACTGAGCTGACCAGAGATGCTACTAAAGGGTCCACAATGTCTCCTGTGTCTAGTCTCAGGAGGTCATTTTTCTCCTCCAGGAATGGGTTGCCCATTTCCTCCATGACTGAAACTAAGTGGACTGTGAGACAATCTTGGTCAAATGATCCATTGAAAATACCTTGCATTGCAAAAGTCTCTGTGCACAATCTTTGCAGCCTTTGCCATCTGGCTTCATCAAAACTTGCTTCTGGCTTATTCAATATACAAAAGCAGTTCAGAAAGGGCAATGCCATGGCTGGCCTTGGTAGTTTGATCCTCTTGGTCAGTGTGATCATGCAAAACTGCTGTTTTGTTGTACAGTGCAGCAAGGCAGGGAGTGTGGTATTTAGTCTGGGTGCATCAAGATCAGAATCTGAGGTTATTCCATTCCTTTTTACTACTCTCTGTAACTTTGCAGCACTGAACTTTGAGAGGCAGTATTTGTGCCACTTGGCCTTGTTCACGCGCAGAGTATTTTCTATTCCCCCTCCTTCATTTAAGCTTCTCAGATCTAATATTATATGACATGGGTAAATCTTGCAATTTTTGAAAATGCACAATATTCTCAGCAAATGTTGAATATGCTTGGCCAGTGTCATGACGTTTTGATGCTGCTGGACAATTCAGTGGTCACTGTTTGACAGAGAACACACCTCATCCAATCTGTTTAAGTGCATCTTTAGATAGCCCAAGTTGGCCCTGCTCAAGTAGCTGATAAGCTTGGAACATCGGTAGTCACTTTTACTGCAGTAAAATAATGACATAAATACACTTTCAGTTATATCCATGAATCATCTGCATTATATATTATATTTGCAATAGAGTAACAGAGCTGCCAACCTCTATGATTTTGCTGTAGTAACTATGTTTTCAGGGTCAAAATACGATGCTGCGATCTGTATAACCCAATCTATGATTTGGGGGAAATCTAGTTCACTCCATGGATTCCTTGATTTTTTCATATATGCTTGTTCTTTGATAATCAAACTATTATTGGTTATCTTTACAAGTAAATATGTTCAAGGATTACCTGGAAATGATCTGAAGAAGGATGTTGAAGTTGAATGCTGCCAACTTTCTTTCAGTGCAGTTTTGGTGAGAAATGTGTATCCTATGGAAAGCAGGATGTATACAAAATGAATAAAGTGTAAACAGTAAATTCAGATGCAGGAATGACATCTAAGTCGAAAATGATAACTCAATGTTGGAATTGTATTTGGTCATGTATTTTATTCATAAGTTTGAAGAATACTCACTTTTGATTGGCGGTCGCTATCTTGAATTATTTTACAGCAAATGCTATTTTCACTGGGAAATGTTGTTCCAATGACTTATTTAATAACTCCATCAGATTTCTAGGCTCCAGAAACATATATGTAGACATTTGGAATGTATTTCTAGCTCCATGAGGAGCTGAGATATGCTGGTATAAAGATTTGCAGGGCTCTGTGGTGCGGCCATCTTGAATTATTTCATACCAAAATAGATTTTTACTAGAAATTATTGCTCCAATGAGTTATTGAATGTCTTCATCGTATACCTAGCCTAAATTAACATATATTTAGACATGTAGAACATGATTCTAGTCCCATTAGAAGCAGAGATATGCCTGTTTGTAGATTTTATGGGGTTCAGCGGCGGCCATTTTGAATATCTCGTGTCATTCAATGCCAGGAACTTCAGACTGCACAGTAATGTTATTTAGTGACCTAATAGATAATAAATCAAGAGAGAAAAAGACTTTTCTGGGATTTTTAGTTAGGTTTCCCCATTGCCAGACTATTTGGTGGCAGCCATTTTTAAAATGGCCGCCACGGCCGTAATAATAATAATTCAAGATGGCGCCATATCTGAAATTAATCCTGGGACCCTAATCTACAACTCTACCAAGTTTCATGCTTTTATGACAAAATGCACGATTCTTATGAAAATTGTTACATATCTGCCTCACTATAAATGGAGATTTAAGCCTAAAATTGTAATCGTACATTGTCTTTAGAAAGTAAAAGCACCAAAGTTTCAGTCAAATTGTGTAGGCCTATACAAATTTAAAACATTTGCCGCCTTACAAACGTTTGCCAATGTATGCCATCTTAGAGTTTCAAGTGATACACATGTGCAGTGCAATCTATGGGCAAAGCCATATCATTCACAAAATGGCAGCGAGTTATATTTTACGGGTTGGGAAAAGTTGTTGCCTTGCCCATTTATTTCTGAATCATACCAACATCATAGAACTTAATTTCGTCAACAGTATTATCAGGCTTTAAACAACTTCTACTGGATATTTTGATGTAGTAAGCTTGTCCCTATATTTTTTTAAAAGAGACTGATGAACTCCTTGTAAAGTTGTGCAAGTTATACGTGTTACTAAGTTCATAGTATTAAGGGCCTTGTCCACTAAGCCGATTCACATGCGAATCTCACAGAATTTAGTGAAAAAGGGTCCTCTGCGGCGCAAAAACGCATAAGAATCGGCTTAGTGGACTAGGCCCTTTAGTATGCGAAAATGCCTGTAGTAGGACATACCAATTTGTATAATACTAGAATAACACAAGTTAAAACGTTAGATTTGAGTCAACATTATAATTCAAATGACTTAATGTTAGTGATTTTATTATATAATCTATGTCCGTCAAGTATACAATGACATCGGGCCTACAGGGTCTAGTCCACTAAGCCGATTCTCATGCGATTATGACAGAATTTAGTGGAAAAGAGTCCTCTGTGGCAGAAAATCGCATAAAAATCGGCTTGGTGGACCAGGCCTTTATCTTTAATTAATGCTAGTTGTAGATTATCGCTCTAAAGTTTTTTGCCTGTCACGTGATTAACGCTAATTTGTTTGATGACAATTTTGCCAACTTGTTTAAAAACATCTAATAATCTTATGTACATAGACACCCTATCGAGCTAGATTTAGTTTATATCTATAAGACCCGATTTAAAATAATAGTTTCTGAAGTAAGTGATCGCATATTAAGCTTTTATTCCATGTTTAATTATAGTTTAAAATATTGTTGTATATGCTAGTAATAATGTTTCAATATTGTGATAATTAAAAGTCCTCTTAGAAGAGTACAAGTTTACATGAACTTACAAACATGACAAATGCTATTACCTCTTTGAAGTTTTATGATGGGTCATATCTATCCTCCCTTCAAAGTAAAGGCCCTTGTCCACTAAGTCAATTCCCATACGATTCTCACAGAATTTAGTGGAAAAGGGTCCCCTGCGGCGCAAAACCGCATGAGAATCGGCTTAGCGGACTAGTGTCTTTAAGAGCAAGTCCAACAAGTGGGACAAATTGAATGATTCAATCTTCAACTAAAGCTTGTTTTAAAGTAACGGCTCTTTTATGTAACTTGCAGGCAGACTTAAAATTCAAGATCAAGGGCCTATGCTGTGCACCTGTCACGCCTTTCAAAGAAAATGGGTAAGCCTTTGCATTATATCATTAGAAACATTCTCATTGCTTTAGCATCTGTAAATAAATTGCCTATGGCTGAGGTGTCGTGTCTAAATAATGTACAAAGCTTATCAGTATTTAACATAAAAAAAACACCATAGAGAGCAATTTCAAGTAGATTAGGCGATCAACTTGAAATATAATTTTTTTTATATTTCACCAGCGACATCAATCCGGATATCATTGAAGATTATGTCCAGCATATCAAGGAGTTCGGCGTTCCAAATATCTTCGGTAAGTAATTACAGTACCCTATTTTCCTTCTTCGTAAAGCTTATGAGCCCTGGGTAGCTCATTTGCCAATGGTCCATGACCACATCCCAAATGCAATGTCCGTCACTGGAAGGAGTGAATTGAGCAGTAGTGATCATGGACTATTGCAGGTCTTCCAGGACGTTCTCAACTTGGACAGTTGTCAGATAACTACTTGTCAGGTTGGCATGGCATTCCTATCAACGAGTGTAAAATTAAAAACGTAACCCTAGCTCGCCAGGTTCCATTAAAGGGACATGTCTGTAGTCATCTCTGGGTGGCAGTAACCGGCGGACGGAGGTCATAATGGTCCTTTAACAGGTTTAAATAAAGAACCAGTGAAATAGAAAGGATTCACAACTTATTTCTTTGTCACATGTGTGTAAGACGAATTGTTAAAGGGCCGAATTTCAAGTTTTCATCTATTTGTGACACTCAAAATAATTATTGACTTTCTTGGTTTCTAGTTTGCCAGGTAATCTCAATTCAGAATTAACACCTTTTGCAATAGATATGAATTGATTTCGGGAGGATTAAAGAACCTTGTGTTACTTTTTTTTTTATAAAACAATATTTTTATTTGCCACATCGCTTTTAAACAATGCTTACAAAATACGCATAGCCAATAATTTGATTATTTGCGTTGCCGTAATAAGTATTTCCATTGATTGAATCACAAGAATAGCTAATAAGAATGCAATCAGGTAGAAAGTAAGGTGCAAAAATAGAAATATGGAATACACTGTTACTCAACATTCGCCTTTTATTGTGGGTGTGGGCAATATGCTCCCCGCTGGTATGTCATTGTAGCAAATGCAAATTATAGACTTGTGTGTCGTAGAAAGAAATGACTGACAGAGATAATTTCTTAATCACGCATGAATTTATACTCCTAACAGCTAACGGGACTAATGGGGAGGGAAACAACATGACTGTGGATGAGAGGAAAACAATGGCAGAAGCGTGGGTAAATGCTGGAAAAGGAAAGTAAGTTGTTTACATTATTAACCAGTTTCAAAACACCAAGTTATTTTGTGAACGACCAGAAATAAACTCTTTCCGGCGCACTCCGCTACCTGGATTATTTAAAAATAATTCTATTCTATTTCTTTGGCTCAGTTTGAGAAAACTAGAGCCGTCGGAAGAACTGTCTGAGACGCGAGTCCTATTTTCATATATAGACCTTATGTTTATCAAATTAAAAATGAAAATGGAAGAAAGTAATATCAACTCAATTAAAAAACTCCTCACTGAAAATTCATTGTAACATTTTTATTGATTGGCGACTCTAAAAATAAAGTTTCAATAAATATGCATAAGTTGAACACAAATTAAAGGGTATTCCATTCGTTTTGCTCCTGATTTAGATTGTCTGCCATCATATTGCATATAGGCGCTGGTACCCTGCGTGAAAGTCAAGAATTGGTAAGTCGCTTAAATATAATAGGATAATTTACCAATCTCCTCATACTGATTCATTCTTCATTGTCACCGAAAACTAGCATTGTGTAGGCATGAATACGTGTAGGGAATATGTACAGGTACATGCATGCGATTTAATGGCCTCAAACTCGATAATATTTAGCACACACATGTCAATCATATTGGTTCTATACTTTCAGGCACGACACGCACAGAAGATAGGAGTAGCTGCAATTGCATGTGTAGCACCGACGTATCACAAACCTCAAACATTGGGTACGGATACCTTTGGTGCAGTTATAAGATAATGATAATAAGATAATGTTTTTGGTGCAGTTATTTTTTTTAAGAAATAGGAGTCTTCTCCTTCTGTAACCATACACCGTTGGCCGGGTAAAGTAAAAATCGTTTTTTGTCGCTCCTTTAAAGCCCACGCACACATACACGAATTGGGCCCACGAATTGGCCTCACGAATGCTTGTGCGAAAAAAAAACGGCTGAAGAAGATGAATTGGAATCAACTCATCGTTAACCGTCTTATTTTTGTTCTAAAAATTATGTGTGTCTAAAAATATAAAATATTTTTAATCTATCGAGAAGCGTGTGGATGTGGTGTCTTTTTATTTACTGAGTCAAATCAAGGAATTCTATAAAATGTTATGGATACTTTATCTTTGGCCGAATGAACATTGGGGATGTTATGCCTGTTTTTTTTTCTCGATCATTTTTCATTGTCATACACTATCTGTATTCTCCGCGATAACAATTATGCTTAAATGAATTATTTCAGTCAGTTGTGATAGGCAACGTCTGAAGACATTCATGACGGATAAGGCGTATTTTTCAGTTTTTGTTGTAACCATAGATATCATATCGGCCTTAAATGAAAAAAAAATAAAATGTGTACATGCCCGAATGTTTGTCTACTTCCCCACAGAGGACTACGTCGAATACATGCGACAGGTAGCAGCAGTGGCATCGGACACACCATTCTTCCTCTACGACATAGACTTTGTGACAGGAGTTACTTGTAGGTGTCACTTTCTGGTTATAGAAACGTATCTCACCATCCCTGTTATATTCTCTAGATGGACTTCATATCGGGGTCGACGACCCCTCTTGCCATTTGGTTGCCTTATTTGATTAATCATTGGAGTATATAGTCTGATAAAATTGAATGCTTAGTCAATATGTGTTGGTAATAATTCAAATATATTGTTTTTATTTCAGTCAGTTGTGATGATTTCTTTACTATGGCTCGAGACAAGATCCCCACATTGTGTGGTGTGAAACATACTTCCCCAAGCTTAGTATCAATGCACAGAGTTGTACGTAACCACGGGGAATGGGTCCAGGTTCTTCAGGGTACAGATGAGGTAATTAATTTATGATTGAATTAATTCTCACAACATAATTAACTCACGTCAAACCAAGAAGGCTAAAATAGAATCATTTATCATGTTGGTTACACAAGTTGTCAGGATAATAATTCACGAAAAAAACACCGGAATGATCATCTTTTGCGTGGTTCATAAGAAATCCGTACAGTACTTAAAAAATCATTGCTTTGACATCTGTCCTTCCATTGGGATCTACTGTTATTTATTAGGCCAGCGTTGTGAAATATATAAAAATCCGATTCACTTTAATTGTATAGTTCATCATACTTATCAATATGGAAATGCATTGACTACTGGCATGTACCAAACACAAAAAGTTTAGGTTGTTTGTAAAGATGATAGGTTCTGTCTGTTGTGTTTCTCCCCCCCCCCGATTATTAGATTATAATTTTAGTTATTACCACTATATAATAGCAATTCATTGACCGTACATGACAATAACTGGCACTTGACCATCCATTAAATGTAACTGAAATTCCCTTGGAAACGGAAATTAATTGAATAAGCTGGCATACGTATTAAATACTTTAAAACATTAATACAATTTATAGATTATTTGATTAAGATTATACAATGTATAGATTAACATTTTAGAATATTAACTGCAACTAATTCGTGTTACAGACCTACTTGGAAGGTTTGACTCTAGGCCTCGATGTTACTATCATGAGCTCGTTCAGCGGAAAGATTCTGAGTCGAGTAAAAACTGCAGTCGATAATGGAGATCGCGAAGCTGCATTCATAGAGCAGGTAGGAAGATGTAGTAGGGAGTTGTTCTACATTATAAAATCAACCTCTTCAAGCGATATAATAATTAAGGCTTTCAGTTCATGTACAAAGAACATGCCAAGCTGTCCCATGACTGATATTGTTATTTTTCTTTTCCCCTTTGTATTATAAATTTACTCGCCATCCCAGTGGAATGAGGTATACTTTTCTCGCGTGTCGGTGACGTCTTTAATTAACTAAGTAAACTATTTTCCGCGATCTGTTATGAATGAACGTGTTCAAAACACGATCTATTGTTCTTTTTTTCAATAAAAATTGCCATTCTCAACCGGTAATTCTACATTTATCTTATGGTTGTTGTTTTTGTTTTAAGGGAAGGACGATTGGAATAGGAGCGATGAGACAAAAACACAGTAAGGAGCTGTTTTCTATAGGGTGCACACGTCGTGTGGCTCTAGAAAAATGTCCATTTTGCCAAAATGACTGATGTAGTTTATTCGATTTTCTCCCCACGTTTCCAATTTCTCAGTATTTTGTACCTCTCCAAGTATATAATAATGATGTATTGAAAAATATGTACATACACGTATAGAAAACTCGACTCTCCCGCGACCTACCGCTTTTTTTAAAAAAGCCGCCACCGGCTCCTCTCTAAAATTGGAACAGTCGTACCCGTTATCACGGTCTCACGTACAAAGTAGAAGAAAAGGGAATTGCTGCTGTCTCTGCCAACGAAATAAATCCTCATTCAGCTTTGTGTCAGGTGTGAGAACTACCGTATATTAGTAAGCAACGATATTAGCTAGTGATTACTGGAACAATATTGTCTATATACAATGCTAGAGTCAGGTATAGCTCGATAGGTCCCGTCGGGAAGATTCGAATGGACGGCCATTGCCGCGAAATATATCAACAAGCGCCGAAAATGGTGTCTCCCAATGCCGCCGCTGGCGCCACTGCATAGGCCGCTGCTCCATAGGCCGCTGCTCCGTGCCTACGCACGGAGCAGCGTTATACTATAGGGGGGGGGGGGGGGTGGAGGTGGAGCGTGGACGGGACCTCGTCGGCAACTGTTTTTCTTTATTTATACAAGCAACTAGCCTAAAAGCCAGATCACAACACAACCCAATCCAGCGGTATGCTTTCTGGACGATCGGCGACCATAAACCGCCTTGAGAAAGGCGGGCGCAGCTGGCATACTTCGAATCATTCCGTCGCCCCAGGCTTTTAGTGTCAAGACCCAAGTCTATACAGAACTCAACGTGATCATGTCGTTTTCCTATTAAACATACCGATAGCCGACATCCTTATCTGGAAATCTAAAGTATATTAAGTGTTCTCAAAGTTTTGTCAGAAGAAATAATCCATCTATGCTTTAGAACACATTATCGATATTCCTATAGTAATCCTATGGGGATGCATTGGGACTTGCCGACCGCCATTTGCGCCACCATGTTGGAGCCCTAAGGGCACCCTAACGCCAGGCCTAGCGTGATGCAATAGAGCGTGCTCCCCGCACACACGGTGGTGTGTGTGGGGACACTAGGTAGGGCGGGGCAGGAGAGGGGGGATCATTCAACAATCTGTAAGATAAACGTCAGTCACAAGCACCTCATTTATCACAGGAAAAAACATATTATGAGCGGTTTGATACTTCTGGACAAGGAGGTGTCAGTGGCAAAATTAATTATGCATGCATAACAAACCATGCTCGTATCTCTGCCATCATCCCAACAGGGTGAAGCCTATTAGTCAGGATCCACCAAGATTTCCAAATAATGCACTATTTCCCATTTCACTGGCCTCCAGACCTACCTTATTCTCCCTATTAGTAATACTAGTATTAGACTATGTGAATGAGAGTTCACCAAGGTTTTTAAGCTCTTACTAGTACAATTACTGCACATGAGGCCACAAGCGGTACTGCGTATCCCTCTATGTATTCTTCAATGCTGGCTAGCTCGATCACTCTCGCACATTGAAATACATCGGCCGTACTCGTGTAAGTTCGGGTAAACTCGGAGTAATGGTTTCTCACTCTCTCACCAGTAGCGCCACCAGTAGCGCCACCATAGAGCATATAATGTGCAATAGCATTGCTGTATATCGGCGATGGTTTGCACATGGAGTTAAGGCTAAAAGGAAATGATTTTAATGTGTCGGGCCCGGGAGGAGGGAGAGGGAAGCAGGTAGTGTCAACCTATAAAAACACTCCATATTTATGAAAAAAAATAACCCAAGACTTCCCTTCATTCCCATCAAATTGTGACGATACTCTGGTGCCACATACATCTGGACCATGCATACTATTATGAACGTATACATGTGTGTGTGTCTGTCTAAATATTTATTTACACGTATTTTATTTCTACAAGTATTAGTGCAAATATGAGTACATTTATATGCTTACATGTATAGACTCACACATACCGTTTACAATACCGTTTCCTTATGTACATATATGAATGTATACACATGAGAATCCATATGTAGTACGTCTATGCTTGTTTTTCTGCCTTTTCATACACAAATATCCAATTAGCTTATGATGCTCAATGACAAATTTATGTTGCCACACTATTGTGTAACACCACAATAGAGCTTATATTTAGCTAGGAAGTGTTATGTTTCCAGTGTTTAGTTCTTCAGAGGGCTGTTGCACAACGCCTGTTTGTAGCAAATTCGTGGCTCTTTTTAGCTCTGTTGCTCTGTCTCTGTTGCTCGTTGAAATTTGTAGAAATCCCTGCTCGTTCTTTGTGCAACGAATGAGAACCTGTTGCACAACCAAATCATAGATGCTCGTTCTTTGGGATAAATGATCCCATTCATTATTTGATTAATTTAATCATTGATACTAAAATAAAATGGCAATGATTCTGTATCAAACCTAGACCCTAGTCATACATAAATGATTCTGAACTATTTTTGAAACTTAAGCCCAAGCACTTTTGCTTATAAACATTGAAGGATATATAAGGCCTACTTGTGGCCTATTCGTTGATGCTCATTGACAGACCTTGAATGATATTAAAGGTCAGAAGCTAGGTCGGAATATCCCCCTTGAATGACGTCAATATATGGAGTAACCCCAGTTTTAACTGGGTACACACCCTCTAGTAGGGTACACCTACGGACGAGCAGCCATATGAAATGAGCAAGAAATGATTAATTGTGTTCATTTCTGCTCGTTCCTTGGGACTTAGACAGATTTTGAGTAAAAATTTCTGTTGCACAATGAAAAGTTAGGACGACCTTCAGGGTTGTCCTAAGTATGTTCGTATCTAAATTGAGGGTCCCCCAAATTTATTCATTGATATATATCATTTCATAATGGGTAAAAAATGACATATCAAAAGATTTCCACATTTATTATTCATTTTTCTATGTTTTTGATATTCGTGGCTATAAGGCTTGCTCGTGGCAGAATTATTTATCTGCCTTAGTCTATGTGTATGTGGCCTGTCAATCAAACCACTATACAATGTACTATACCTTTACTAACTGCCTATGAATATAGAAGGGTACATGCATCCTAATATAGAGGCACTGTCCACATAGAAGTAAGTACCAATTATAGGCCCTCAATGCAGACACTGAGAATTTCAAAACAAACAAATCATCAAACTGGTCAGATAGGTCGGGATATCCCCTATACATGAGATCATTCTACAGCCACATTTTGACTGGGCCCACACCTCTTAGTACACCCACGAACATGAGGACAAACAATGAGGGAGGTTTAGGACGAGCCATTGTGCAACACAGTGCTAATTGTGGCTATTCCTGCTCGTTCTTAGACCCCTACGAGGAGGTTATCATGTTCGTTCATTGAATTTCGTTGTGCAACAGCCCTCAGGCAATGCAATGTCACATACAACTGATATACAGTTTAGTATAGTTTAGCGCTCCTTTCCTTTAGAGGGAAGTGGGAAGGGGTAGGTGGAAGGGGAGGGAAGGCCATATATCCTATGGTCATTTAGGCATCATTTCATGATTTTAAGTGCCATTAAACGTCGCCTACTTGATATGTGCTATCATGACTTGGCTTAGATGGGAGAGGATTAAACCTAAGACAGGAGGAACTTCCCCCAAATTTGGGTCGAGGGTGGCGAGCCCAGCTGTTTTTTATGGGGATGTGAACTGATTAAGAGGAACTAATGGAATATGCCTTCTTCCATACCTCGACATAAGAGAGAAATCCCCGCTCTATAATTACCCTGCCATAAACTATATCTCTCAGTCCAATAAATTCATATTTTATTAATGAGGTAGTAATATAAATAGGTAGAAGTGGATGGAAAACTCCTCCTTTAGAGTTATTATCTTTTGAAACAGCAGGAAACACGAGAAATTTAATTTTATATGAGTTAGCAGGAACAACTTTGGGATGGAATCATCAGTGAAGCAATAGTGGTTGTAGGAACAGGAAATAAAAAGGAAAACATGCACGTAATCATCTAAATTATGTATTCTTCACTGAATACAACAGAAGCTTCTTTACGTCTAAGTGAATAAGGGGGACGTACAGCAATATAACGTTATTTTCTTTTTTATCCGTTCCTAATTTGCTAGTTTGCCCACGAGCACAATAGGCACAGTGGAAAAGACCAATTATAATATTTCGCTTGCACCTTTTGATTATTTCCTTAACAATGTCCTTATATTATCCAAAATGTCAAACTTCCAACAACCTGCAGGGGTATATGTATAATATGCAGTCTAGGTTTACAGTCTTTCAGATCAGATAAGAATGGCATTTCAGTGTTTCGACCCCAACTGTGCTAATGGCTTTCCCGGCTCTGGAGTGAGCGTCCTAATGGCATTCTAATGACATTTTCTGGTTTGGAGCCTGAGGTTTTCCCTCTTAAAGGGCCTTGTCCACTAGGCCGATTCTCATGCGATTCTCATGCGATTCTCACACAATTTAAGGCCCATTCACATTCCAACGGCCGACTTGGTGTACGGCAATCGCACTACCAGAAAAAACAACGTAGAAGATCTTGGTAATGTGAACACACAAACGTATCATAACATGTGAGGTTGTACGGCAGAGTGCGTTGGTAGAAACATGTTTCCACTTGCCTGATTTTCCCGCCGTGCACCTGCCGCACATTGATTATATTCATTGTAAAGTAAAATGAACTATTCTTGGAATTTGTTATTATAGTTTAAGCGAAATGTACATGAAATATACATGGGTATCCACGGCTTTTCAAAGCAATCTGGTGACCGTGTGGCTCAATTGAACATATTCAATTTTCTGCACGTCTACATGTGATTGTTCTGTACGAAAATACTATTGAAAAGTGTAGGAACATATGTGCAGAATGTATATATATTCATATATATGTTATATGTATTTTTAACATAGGTGCTGATAGTAATTCCATGAAAATTGATGAGTAAAAAGTAATAGTGATGTGTCATAGGAAAATGAGTCACAAATCGCAAAAAATAGATTTGGATATATCATATTTGAAAAGATGGGATCAAGCTGATTCTAGTGATGGTAAACATTAAGGACATAGGACAGTGTTTCTATATTTTATGTTTGATAGATTTATGTTTGAAAAAAAGTTTGCAATATTTCTGGGTGGGCAGATTTTTACCAGTAAAGTATCTATAGATATACTCGATAGGATAACCTTCGAAATGCAAAGATATATTTGATATACTGTCTTAAAATTTGATGCATGTATCTGTATGACTTAAGGCACTAAACCCTCCAAAAATCATAACATTCCAACAAAGAGATCTTGTAGATAAATCGCTTTCGAAAATATCATTTTAGCAACTTGTGACTCATTTTCCCGAAACACATCACATATAATATTAAAGAGAAGGGCAGAACCCCTCTATACTAACCCTGTCAGGGATCAAGTAGTTTTAGACATAGTCTTTTCAGGCACAAATACAAACCATCAATTTCACAGTAGCTATCATCACCACAATTAGTAAGTAATACAATGTTGTGATACCCATAAACAAGCAATTAATAGCTCAGACAAAATAACTGCCTCCCCACCCTTCACAATCAACAATAACAACCAACTGATGATGGCAGTTTAAATAGCCTATCTTATTACATCAACAAAACAATTGATTGGGATGTCCACATATTAAGACGTACGGCCATCGTATATTCACCGTGGTAGTGGGCATGTGAAATCGTGGCACGATTTTACACCCCCGCCGTCCAGAGTATTACCGCGAGATTAATTTGGGTGTTGTGTCTTAGGCTATGTACTTGTATTATATCAATATGTAATCTTTTTCTCATTTTCAATGCTGCCCACCACCCCACCCCCCGGCTCCCGCTTCCCTTCTACGCTTTTGTTTTGGTGTCTAATAATACACATGCCTCACAGAAGCATGTGTACCGCCAGCAGTAGTGGCGCCGCAGCGGCCACAACGGCTTGTCTCGGAACTAAAATGCGGCAATCGCGATCGATTCAAATCATAACACACCAATCGAAAGTGGTAAATGGGCTTATATCTTCTTTTCTAGACAATATTGTTCCAGTAATCACTAGCTAATATCGTTGCTTACTAATATACGGTAGGAGTGAGCACGGAGAATAAGCTCAATAGGCATGTATTTCGTGGGCAGAGACAGCAGCAATTCCCTTTTCTTCTACTATGTGCATAGTTCCAATGTTCCACTGTTCCAATTTTAGAGAGTAGCCGGTGGCGGCTTTTTTCAAAAGCGGTAGTCGCGGGAGAGTCCAGCGTTTGACATACGTCGGCCATGATTGCCAGTAAACGGCCTGGCGATCGGTCGTCGTAATGTGAATGAGCCTTTAAAGGGTCCTCTGCAGCGTAAAATCGCATGAGAATCGGCTTAGTGGACTAGCCCTTAAACTGAGGGACTCTCAAATATGAGCCTAGACCGCATGCATTTAATCATGGAATCCTCATGGAATAAAAGAGGATACTTTGACTAATCAACTTAATCATTTCACCTTACAGAGTTCAGCATACCAGGTGGGACAAAGGCTATTCTCCGGGTACTGGGTCTACAGGTCGGTTCACCTCGTCTTCCTCTCTCCCCTGTCACAGATGCTCAAGTAGAGGCAGTCCGTAAGGACCTCGAGGAGATGGGCTACTTTGATTGGGGCGTCAATTAATTCAATTTAATCATGCCTTGCATGGTTAAAATTCATCTCTAGCACTAAACTACAAATATCATTGCCTTATTATGTGTGATTCGATCCCCCTGATGGTACCTTAATTGTAGTCCAGGGGCCAAATAAATTAATGGATGACATTCCCAATATTTATTGGACTGTACCCAAGAGTGCTTTCAGGAAAAAGCTCTGCATGTGGCAATGCTGCTGGTTAATTGTGTCTAAAGGCCCTTGTCCACTAAGCCGATTCTCATGTGATTCTCACATAATTTAGTGGAAAAGAGTCCTCTGCGGAGCAAAATCGCAGGAGAATCGGCTTAGTGGTCTAGGCTCTTAATACATTCTGATTTGCTTCTAATTGAGAAAAGCAGAAGTGTTAAAAATGATATGTATCTAGTAGATATCATAGATTTAAAATAAGATATTCTGGTATTAAATACCTATATCAGGAAATCATTTAAACCCAGGGGTATCTTTATATGCATACACCTAGCAATTTGACAAAGTGTATTTCCCGAACACAATAATGCATTATATATTATCTTGATGTGAATTTTCCCGAACACAATAATATCTTGATGAGAACTTTCGCTGAGATAAGATGTAGCTTGGATTTAAGCGTGTAAATCCATTGGTATGCTGCGGATTCACACTGGTACACTACAGATCCACGATAAGAGAGGGGTCGTATTGTTAACAAATAAAATACCTTGGTAAATCGTTTTTCAGATCGAACTAGAGTACCTATCATACCGCTATTATGAATTCGTTCAGTTGTATGAGGCAATCACACATTTTTCTTTTTCTTCGTTCATTCCTTATGGTTCACCATTTGTATGTATTTTACCTTTTACAACACAATCGGAGATGTCCTCCACTAGATTCACCCATATTTTTCTCTCTTCTTTCTTTCACTGTTACCTATGTTAATTTTTACCAGTGTGGCTCTTTTGTAGGAACTGAATGGTCGTGTCATGTGCTTTCCAAATCAAGTTTACTGGAAGCGTTCTGACAGTGAGAGCATACACTTCTACGCTTAACTTAGAATAACCTTATTTAAAATGTTTTTAGCTGGCCAGTAGCCGGGGGAGGTTAGCGCACAGTGGAGTCACACCTTAGCATCATTTATTGTCAAACATATTAACTAGGGAAGCCGTACACGCTTACTTTCCTGTCTTTCTCTAAATCATGGAACTACATGAACCTGGAACACATTGTCAATCTATATTTGCTTTCCTACACTAATATTAAAGGAGACGGCTATATCTCGTTAAATTATTCGAAGTACTCAGCATTATACTACCCTCCTTTTTCTAGATACAATGTGTTATTTAGGGATTAATGCTGGACATTTCTGGCCTGCTGGTGCATTGATGGTGTATAATCCCGAGGTGAAGCAGGACAGAAATGAAGGCTATTAATACTTTTAGCCTATACCTCATTTGGTTATAGATCCTCGATCACTCAAACCTCAACTTGAATCGAAAAGATATAGATATTTCTCCCAAGCCACCTCTCCCAACTTATATAGTGTATTCAAAACAAGTATGTCAATGAATGAGGTAAAGAGAAATCCGGGCCTTTGGTGCTGAAAGATATTTGTGAGTCCATAACGATAATTATTATCACGAAAGTGGTCATTGACCCATTTACTCACATTTTAAAAGAATCTGCTTGGTTAAGTTAAACTGTATTTTGAACCTTATTTTTGGCTTAAATTTGAGTTATTTGAGTGGATCGGTGAAGGCGATCTTGGAAAACGTTCATGATTGCGTAACTGCCATTACTTCAAATTTCAAAGATTAGGACACCATCGAGGGAGTATGAATAGGATTTTTAAAAGATATTATTTCCATAACCATCACATCATTACAATGTTATATTCTCAGCTTAAGTTCCAGAAAAAAGACTTCAGATTATATAATTAATATTCTACCATCAATACTACTACAATATACATCAGTTTTTGTTATCTATACGCAATAATACATAATTATATATACATAAGATATAAAGTAATATTTAGCAGATAATCCACCATAAAAGTATTTTTGCAATTTCAGGTATAGAAATATGAGACTGTATGATAATATAAGGGGATATTACAATGTGGTGTAAATGATATAAATGCCGTGCATCTAAATACAATTAAGGTTCATAGCAGACAATTTAGTATGAAGAAATACAAATTAAGGCCCTTGTCCACTAAGCCGATTCTTTTTTTTTGTTTTTGGAACATCTTTATTAAAACATTTCCTGCCATCTCGGCCTCTACATTTCTAAGACATAGACATAGTTATGAAATTTATTATCAACTTTAATGCGAGTACTTCCTACAAAGGTGGAGGTCGCTCAATGGTAATCAAAATATTAGTACACAGGTTTATATCTTTCTCATCAATACAATGAAATAACAGGTCATGCGATTCTCACAGTATGTAGTGGAAAAGAGTCCTCTGTGGCGCAAAATCGCATGAGAATCGGCCTAGTGGACTAGGGCCTTTACAAATAAAAGATTGAAGGGAGGCAACTCATCTAAAACAATCATGGGAACGAGTGAAGTTGGCATTATGCAGGTTTATTGGCGTTCCTGACGCGTTTCGCCTTTCTTGGGCTTCTTCAAAGGATCAAATTAGAATAGTGACTATGTATCAAGGGCGTCACCTAACTGATGAACAGTGAGCATTCGGTAATGCTTTCATGTGCTCTCTTGATTATGTTCATTGCTGGTCAAATACGGTCTTCTCGTCGATTAAGAGGTGATTAAGAGGCAAGCGTCTCCCCATTGTTAAGTGCCAAACTTTATTATGATGTTCAGATACATACATGTACAAAACTGATTCTGTATCAGTGAACTCTGTGAATGTGAATGGTCACCAATAAATTGTAGATCTTCCACAATTATTGTTGCTATTTTTCATTATTATCCCAAAAGTAGAACTGCCATTTTTCGATGTATTTTAAGGCATACTTTTATCGGCTAATTATACTGAGATTTCCGGTTCGAAAGGGAAGAAATCACACATTTTAATTGGATGCCGACCTATACCACAATAACACGAAACTAACAGCCGGACTTAGATTTTAACAACGAGAGTACATTTAAATGTACTCGCGTTGATTTTAACAAGGAGTTAATTAGCTAGGTAAGGAAGTGATAGATAATAAAGGATTAATGAACGACATTGAGGAACTGCTAGTGCAAGCATGGTGTACTGCCTACCTATGGTAGAGGACTCGGGACCGTTCAAAACGTTCAGACTTTCACAGGGCACCATACTTATAAACATGTGAGAGACCATGGAAAAGTAGTATAGCTGTAATCAGGTATGTTAAACTTAGTATATATACCTCCCCGCTATAAATTACATCTCGGTTCTAGAACTAAACATAATTATACGACCACTTTTGTGGCAAATCCAGGGCTATAATCGACCAAAACTGCTGAGGCAAATTAATCATCTGACATTTCGACATAACGGTCAGTGTATGTTTAGAACATCATTGATTATATGTCGTATAGCTTCAGAGTATAATGTAGCACGGTTTAAACTGATAAGTCTTACTATTAGTCTTAGGTTCCTCGTTACATTTAGCTCATGTATCCCTATTACACGGTGCCAACACCTACTTATAAATGATGAGGTAAAGTGTGATTCGGAGGTTTCAGTTCATAAACGTTTTTTTTTTAGGTTTTAACACCTTTTTCCTTCATATTCATGGGTTGCTTATTAATGGGTTTGTGGAGGCATACAACATCAAGGAATACTGTAATAACTTTAACTTCAGGCTGTGCGGAAGTAAACAGTGTGGAAATACTGCTTTTATTATTTTTAGGGAAGATGTCTGTAACGTGTTTGCGTGGTACAGAAATCATTCATTCGCTTTAAACTCATCCTCACCTTAGCGTTACCTCATCACTATCAGATTTGGAAACTTGTTTTATAAAAAAAAACACTGTCATGATGATGATAATGATGAAATCCATATGATCTAATATTGATTGTGATCTCTGATGATTATTTTCATACATGTCAGAGATATATATACACACTGAAACACCTATGTAAACAATGCCCCCCTTTAATTACATTTGCCATACATGATGAGGTAAAGCGGTTTTCTTGATTGGTGTCGCCACAGTGACTTAAGATGTTGTTTGTTTGTTTTATTTCAATTACGATGTTTTCAGCTTAAATCTAGATAAACATGAGATTCATTACATCGAGAGAAAATATAATATTCATTAATCAATATATGTTAATTTGTTTTAGATTCAGCTCCAGAGCTCTGTGATTTCTCCACGATGTGAAGTTCAACGGTTTTCTTCCCTCGAAATGTATACAGGACAATGAATAGTTTTTCAGTTGATTGTTTATTGTATCGATTGCTAGTACAGTGAGTCTTTTCTTGCTAGTGTGCATGACGATCTATGGTTTCGTGATAAAAAAGATTATGTAATAGTGTCAAGATGTATATAAGTCCAAACGAAGTGCATGGTAATTAATGAGGTAATGATCTAAAGGTGCGTTTCCACTGGATCGCTTGTATATGTGCTCATGGCTCGCTCTTGCTGCGCTTGTTTATAGTGCGCTTGTCATTCGCTCTAGGTCCGTTTTTATTTTTAGCGCAATACAAGCGCAGAGCGATTCTACTGGTTTGCTTCTTTCCTTATGCAATCAATGGTAAATCCCTTGGTGCGCTCTCACTGCGCTCTTGGTCCGCTACTTTAACAGGCAGAAAGAGCGGCGTGTAGACTTTGCGCTCAAATCAAACATGTCTGATATTTTTTTTTTGTCCAACACCGGATCTTTATTTAACAAAAACATGTAAATAACAGGTAAAGTTAATGATACATTGAACGAATCGTTGAAAAATATATAAAATTTGACTTTCGCTTTACAGTTTTCTCTTTCTAAGCAAGATTACATGACTTTAGCAGAGTGATTATTTGAGTACATGTTGTTAATTTTTACTCTGGACCTTTAACTTTTCTGGAGTATTTTCTCCTTTTTAATATTTTTTCTCTGTTTTTCAGGGTTTTTTTCTACACAAAACTTTTTCTAGGTTATTTCCCCCATTCCTTATTGGAAGGCTGGGAAGATATCCTTCCATGGCTTAAACACGTCTGATATTAGCGCAAGGTCCTGCGCTCTTCTAAAGAAGCACAAATAGGAGTTTTTAAGAGCATATAGAAAGCGCAATTACCGATTCTATTAGACCGCTTTGGTTTCACTCTAACTTCGCTTGTTAGATGCTTAGGAAAATAAAAAGAGCGGGCCATGAGCGGGCCATGAGCGGGCCATGAGCGGGCCATGAGCGGGCCAAAAGAGTGAGCCAGTGGAATCGCAGCCTTAGGCTGTGTTTCCACTGGCTCGCTCTTTTGGCCCGCTTATGGCCCGCTCTTTTTTATCGTCTTGAGCGCATACCAAGCGAAGATTGAGCAAGACCAGAGCAGTCTAATGGAATCGGTTACTGCGCTCTCTGTACGCTCTAAAAAGTGGCTATGTGCGCTTCTTTAGAACAGTGCAGGACATTGCACTCATATCTGACCAGTTTGATATGAGCGCAACTACACAGTGCTCTTTCTGCCTGTTTAATTAGCGGACCAAGAGCGCACCAAGGGATTTACCATTGATTTCATAAGGAAAGAAGCGGACCAGTAGAATCGCTCGGCACTTGTATTGCGCTAAAAATCAAAGCAGACCTAGAGCGAATGACAAGCGCACTAAAAACAAGCGCAGCAAGAGCGAGCCATGAGCACATATACAAGCGAGCCAGTGGAATCGTACCTTTTAAGGTCATGAAGAGTTCGGATATAAATCCACATAGTAGCGGGAGGCTGTAATTTACTAGGTTACATATGTAATGGCACATGTTCTATCTCTTTTTGTTGTTCCTTTATTCTTTTCTTTTCTTTTCCTTTTTCTTGTACTGCAAGATAGGAGGTGATCTAACTCCAATAATGGCATGGATATTTTATAAGACAACGCATGAAACATGTCGTTGAACGACAATTGCGTTTTTTGATAACTATTGATGTAATTTAACGATTTGGTCTGTAAATGAATAACAAAAAATATATTATATAGAACCCATATCTAACTTATCACTGGTGATTAAGTCTATATGAAAAAATCCTAAATATAACCTATTGAGTGTGTACACATGTTCACTAAAATAACATGTTTATGAAAACACGTTTCGTAACACATGCCCAGTATAGCCATTGTGCAAAATAGTCAACATGCCAGTCCTAGATCCTTCACCGCAATTTCCATTACCCCACGGAAATGTTTTTCTCAAAACATGCAAACATGTGTTAACTACATTTAAAGCGGTACACGAGATGACATGCTCAGTCCGCATACCGGACAACTTTATTTTGATTCAATTCGTTATCAGGCGCACAATTTCATATAGACGCCCCACGGCGACGGTGACAGCGGACAGTGCGGGGAATTTATAAATAGCATGCTGCTGTTATAATAAGTTATAATGCTTACAAGAATGTGGACTTATTAAGCCTGTGGCAAAAACAAATACAACCGGCAGAATCCACCAAAATGTTGGTCAAATGACTTTTAGATGGGTTATAACAAAGAGTAGAAAATCTTAAGTTTTCAATCGATATCAACAACCAAGTGTAACCTAGCTGTACACGCAAGTAACGTACAGACAATAGTGAACAATAGGCAAGGCAAGACCAAAAGTTACCTTACTCAGAAGCATGTGCACGTTCATATGGTGTTTATTGATTAAACATTAGCTCTATATATTAGGCTATAATGCTTTATATTATAGGGTTATAGATCCTCGAAAGCATTTGAGCAGTAACTAAAAAGATTAACGGCCTCCATTTCGGTGATCTGTATGTGAACGCCTCGCATACCAGCACAAAAATATGGCCTTAATGTCGGTCATTAATCCTATACTAGTTTTACATACTATAGGTTGATACCTTGCTATATCACACGATTCTATATAACTATACATTTTGCTGCGTCCTTCTTGACCCGAGAACAAGATTATACGAGAATATAATGACCGTCTTTTTGTTAAAAGTGTAAGACTACTTCCAGACACTATAAGACAATTTAATAATCATTATAAAGGAGACTCAACACATTAGTACACACTTTTGTTTTATTCAATATTGGAATTCTTTCACGCCATCTTGGGTGTAGCCTGTCGATGGTTAAAATACGTAGATTTGAACTGGTGCTGTTCTTTGCTGTGTACGATATAAGATCATTTCATGTTATTTGATATTTAATATAAGTCATATTACTGTGATCAACAAGGAATTCACGTGAACAACAAGGAATTCACACACCCACTATGGAATCTCTGATGACATGTAGGCCTACTGACAAGACGATGTCCCACGACGATCGTCGACCACAGCGATCGCCAGCGGAAGTAGCCAATCGGAAGACGACGTTGGGACGCCTACACAGCTTCCCGTTGGATGCTTCACTCTACTGGGACCCACCATCGTGTCTACTCGTGAACATCGCACTCCATTGAATTTCAAATTTTATGTGTAAGAAAAAGGAGAATAATAGTATATCATTGCAGCCAACCTCTGTGTTCGTGTCCATATATTCAAGCGAGCCGTCGGGTTCTTATTTGTCTGCACCGAAATAACTTTGAAGTACAAAAAGAAGAATTTACTCAGTGGGGAAAAGCAAGAGAACAGAAGCTGATTAATGAGGTGAATAATTAATGCATATCTAGTGTGTTAGCTGTAGGATGAAGGAAGCACACTCTCAGTGGGACGTCATAGAGACATTGATTCGCTCTCCTGAGGCTATTTAAAGAGGACAGTGACACCGGCATTTTGCCATGCATTTCCATCATCGACCCATCAAATCCATAAAATATTCTTTTCATTATGCTCATCCAGATGGTGTCCGTGTCCTTTTTGTAGTTTTGAGATAACAAATTCCTACTTTACATTTGAAGTGCTGAAATCAAGGACTGGATAGCAAGGTTCTTGAATGTGCACAAAACAAATCTATCCCTCACGGTAGAAAGATAATCATTCCATGCGCATATGGTGACATTAAAATGACAGTTGATGTTTTTATCATTACAGTTTCTACCCGGATATTCGGTTTCGAATTTCGTTTGGATTTGATCCGTCAGGTTCAGCGTATAGTTGTTTGTTAATTACAGAAGCATACTTAAGGAGGAGGCTCCGATACCTTAATGGCTCAGACAGTATTGGGTACTAATTAATGTTGATGCATATATTATGATCGATTAATTGATTACATTGCAATTATGACCCACCGAAGACTGCAGAGACTTTCATAGATTCGAGCAAGGGGTTTACGTATAACAATATTTACAGATTCAGAACTTTTGATTTTCGATGTATCATGTTAGAACGTTGCTAAAACCTCAACGTATAATGTTGAGATGTAGTTTTCTTTTCTTTTGTAAATCTCAGACTCTGGATGTTTCTTTTTTCTTCTTTTTTTTTAAATGTTTTTATTGGCCACATCATTTAATAAATTTACAAAATACGCATAACCACTTATGTGATATATCTTTCATGCGTTGCCAAATGTAATTAATGTAACATGTATCTAACCTTTACTACCATACGCAAAAACCTTTCATATTCATATAACTAAGCAACCAAACAAACAAACACTGTCTACAACCTGATTATTAATGAAGAGGGTGTTTAACAGCAGTCAATTATACTACATTCTACACTACAATACAATGGTGTTTACAACAGGTAGTTCATAACACAATCAATGCTAGGGTCAATCTCAATAGGTATTTCAATAAGTATTTCACTCTCTTTAGATCATATGTTCATTTCATAGTGTAATTGGTTTCCATACCGCTATATCCCAATTTTTGATGATTCCATTATCCCAAAGTACGTTTTCTTTCCATGATGTTCTGTCTGCAGTATCCTGGTAGTTCCCGTAGATCTGTATTATGCTTTTACATTTAATGCCCAGTGATTAACTGCATGGAATCAACAAACACAAATACTGTGTTTTGGATTCAGCTGTAAAAGTAAAATGATTTTTGTACGTAGTATTTATTCCAATAATGGTCCAAGCAATCTACACCATGTCATTACTGTAAAAGGTTTTGAATGTTTTACCAAACAAACCAAAACTATTACCAAGGGTTATTTCATTCCTCAACTGAAAGCGAATACCATAATACCAGGACCATCGATATACAAGGGATACATTCCTACCTCGCTATTACCAAAAGATACCAAATAGGCATAGGGTGCATTGCACTATACACGATAAGATCGTGTCTTAAAGGCCTCGTAACACCCTCTTAAAGTTACGACTAAGAGGTCTTTAAGATACGACAAATGTGCATTGCAGAATAGAATCTTAGAGGCCTCTTAGTCGTGTCTTACCAAGACCTTACGAGGGACTTAAGACAGACTTACGAGGGTCTAGAGGGGAGAACATTTCATGATACACCTTCCAAAGCAAACAGCGTTTCTTTGTTGTATTAGTTTCTCTTTTTGTGTTTGAGAGGGTTAGAAGAGATGATGAGACTTGAATGTTGGCAAAAAGCTTACACCTGAAGATATGAATACACTGTAACACCATCGTAATGTACACGTTTTGAATGGGTGGTCAGCAAACACTGAAAATTCAATTATCCACGGCTTGGTGGCAATCATATATCAATCAAGTCAGCCCCATGATCGTTTCTGCTGTTGCTGTACCCAAGAAAACAACATCTTATACAATCGTATGCTGATAACACAGGAATTATCACTAACCTATTCAATTCAATTCGTTCTTCAAATCTATAAAACTATACTTCACAGTTCCAATTTTTAGAGTCAGTCGTTCTACAAGTCATTTAATTTCTGCGAGCTATAATCACTGCAATTACATTCAAAGTATTACAAAAATGTAAATATATTATACAAAAAGGAACTGTACAAT
The DNA here is from genome assembly GCA_942159475.1 of Sthenelais limicola. Classification (NCBI taxonomy): domain Eukaryota; kingdom Metazoa; phylum Annelida; class Polychaeta; order Phyllodocida; family Sigalionidae; genus Sthenelais; species Sthenelais limicola. The sequence continues at coordinate 130,395,690 of OW804095.1, forward strand.
AAATTGGTTTCCACGGTGACAGATATCATGCTATAGATACTGTTGACAAGTGAAACACATGTTGCCTAATTTCGAACAGCCACTTGTCTTCAATGACAAATTGCATTAATCCTTTTCTCATGGATATAAGATATTCACTGCACATATGATGATATTGCCAGTGATAAAAACTATAAAGTTGTGGTTGATGTGGGGGACATGGGTTCGAATCCCAGATCTGGCAGCATTTTTCTGACCAATATGTCCTAAGATATGCTACGAGCCCTCTACGAGAACTTTATCCACACCTGTTTTGGTGCTCATAAATTCTTAACTTTACGAGGGCTCTGAGAGTACTCTGAGAGTAAAATCGTATATAGTGCAATGCAACTTTTGCTAAGAGGGAATTACGAGGCCTCTAAGAGTGGTTTAACACAGAATCGTATATAGTGCAATGCACCCCTAGGTATTGTATCGACGCTTTGAGCCATGCACTTTGGTATACATATTCAACTAAATAAACATATTTGTGCAAGCTGTTTCGTTTTTATAAATCTTGCTTTGAAGCCCGATGCGCAATCCAATATGGTTCGACTTTTGCGAAGAGGGTGGATGACAAGTTGATTTAGTTGTCCCTCAAATCCATTAACTTCTTCCCTTGCACCAGTAGTAATGACAGGGTTTGGTTAGAACCAATTTCTAGCTCAGCTTTGATTTGATGCTGAAACATGGTGCTTTCCCAAGGGAGTAAAATCCCCATGCATGTTAAAGGGTTAATGTCCTATAAAGCTACCGTAAAATGATTTAGACAATTCAATTACATCGCTACTAACTATAGGAAACTAGGGAAGGGCAGCCTAATTGAATGAATAATGAATGCGTATTAGAAAAGATAAGCACTAGGGTCTTTGAAACTAGATCAAGGTCTACCATGCACAATATGTTACAGTAAAGATAGTTAGAGATATTATATAATAGTCGATTCTCATGAAATGAGTACATTTTGGAGTCAAATTTAAAATTCATTGAAATTGCTAATCCTTTAAGCCATCGATTCGTACACATGTTCAACAATCCACAGCGAGATTGGAAACACTAATCCTAACAATTCTTTCTGTGGCTACTAAATTATGAAAAACTTACATTTTCTTGTGTTCGTTTCATCAATGGCTATAACCTTCATAGGGTGATAAATACAATTTTGTTTCTTGTTCATCGATCATTGTACCATTAAGAAAAGATGTTTTGCTTACTATTTGGCTGAAATTCTATGTAAAAATGATATCTTGTGCATGTTATATCGAGATATTTCTTCCATGTTCTTTAGTGCTTCTCTTGAGCGTTGGAACGCAACATTCCGTGTTGACATTTCATCCTTGTCTTTTGGCACTTCTCTGATGTTATAATTCTGTTTCTAAGATCAATAAATGCCAATAAAGGTGAATTACCATAATTATTAGTCAATTACTTAGTCCTAAAACAATTGCTCCAACACAGCAGCCATCTTGTGAACGTCATTAGAATGCAACAGACCTGTGCCGTTGGAATTCAACATTAGAACCCAATATTTGAATGATCTAAATCATTGCCAAATTCACCTGTCACTGAATCTAAAAGAAAAAAATATTTCTTCTTCTGAGTATAGTGCCGACATACTTTACAAGGTTAGTCTTTGGCGCATAGTTTTTCATTTTGTAATATACCCCCGCCCCTAGACTCTCTCACCAGAGTAAGTATCCAAAAACATATCGCGCTCAATGAAACAAACGCAAACTTTTCTTCTGTTGAAACGGTATATATAACATATGTCTACAACCCTCATGTTACCTTTATATTTCAGAAATACATACATGATGAGCAGAGGGTACGATGTAAAAATAGTGTGATCGACCCCATGACAGAAAGTGGTTATTTGTTGACATGCTGAATAAAAGTTTTTTTTTCAAAAAAGTTATTGCAACATAACATATGAACAATCATGACAACAAGACGACATTTATTGGAAGAACTGGCTTGACAGAAATGATTCACCCAATTGTACCAAGATCAGCAATAAAGAATTTTATAATTGAATTGAATTGATTAAATCTTGGTTTGAAGCCCGATGCATAATCCAATATGGTTCGAATTTCGCGAAGGGGGTGGATGGCAATTCCCTGGCACCAGTGATTGTAATACATGCTGTGCATTCTTCTCATTGCCTTTTTTCTGCTTCATCAGCAGTCTTCCTCTTGCCAGGTTTCGGGGCTAACCAATTACATTGCACCAGTAGTAATGACAGAGTTTGGTAAGAACCAATTTCTAGCTCAGCTTTGTTTTGATGCTGAAACATCTTTATTTAGTCAAATATGTATAAATTGTTAAAATTACGGCATCAACTTTTATAAATGTACATGCTTTAAAGTGTTATATTTTCATTGAATGATCTATATATCTTTCCAGACAGTTGGAATGCAATGTAAAATCAATTGTTTTTATTACCCACTCAGAGTTGCTATAGATACTGTTTTTTGTATAATTTGCTTTTGTAATATTTTGATTAAAAGTGATGTTGTTTGGGAATAATATGCATGCACACATAGCCAATAGATAGGGGTATAATCATAGAGGTATTGTATGATCTGTCCATCACTGTTTTTGTAAAGTTTTGTATAGTTTGTATATATGGAAAATGAGTGTTTCCAGCAAGTATAGAATATTTATTATTCATTTGAGATATACAAAAACATACTTCCCGTGAAAGCCCTATCTGAGCTCCAAGCTTTGATATAACTTTGACTTGTACACCATCAACTGATATCCTTGTATGTCCCATGAAAGCCCTTGGGCCCATTTCGTGAGAATTTACCATAATATATGAGATCTGAAAGAAGCAAGAAATATGTCTTCATATTATATCACTAGGCTTCGACCGACCAGCTCCAGAACATTGCAATTTAAACCCGAATACATATGCACGATTTGAGATTCAAACTCTACACTCTGATTCTACACCCCCATACATGTGTAGTGACTCTATACCCCCATGTGTAGTGACTCTATACCCCCATACCTGTATAGTGACTGTATACCCCCATGCTTAGTGACTATATACCCCCATACCTGTATAGTGGCTTCATATCCCCATGTATAGTGACTCTATACCCCCATACCTGTATAGTGGCTTCATACCCCCATGTGTAGTGACTCTATACCCCCATACCTGTAGAGTGGTTTCATACCCCCATGTGTAGTGACTCTATACCCCCATACCTGTATAGTGGCTTCATACCCCAATGTGTATCAACTCTATACCCCCATACCTGTATAGTGGCTTCATACCCCCATGTGTATCAACTCTATACCCCCATACCTGTATGGTGGCTTCATACCCCCATGTGTAGTGACTCTATACCCCCATACCTGTATAGTGGCTTCATACCCCCATGTGTAGTGACTCTATACCCCCATACCTGTATAGTGGCTTCATACCCCCATGTGTAATGACTCTATACCCCCATACCTGTATAGTGGCTTCATACCCCCATGTGTAATGACTCTATACCCCCATACCTGTATAGTGGCTTCATACCCCCATGTGTAGTGACTCTATACTCTGATACCTGTATAGTGGCTTCATACCCCCATGTGTAGTGACTCTATACCCCCATACCTGTAAAGTGGCTTCATACCCCATGTGTAGCGACTCTATACCCCCATACCTGTATAGTGGCTTCATACCCCCATGTGTATCAACTCTATTCCCCCATACCTGTATAGTGGCTTCATACCCCCATGTGTAGTGACTCTATACCCCCATACCTGTATAGTGGCTTCATACCCCCATGTGTAGTGACTCTATACCCCCATACCTGTATAGTGGCTTCATACCCCCATGTGTAGTGACTCTATACCCCCATACCTGTATAGTGGCTTCATACCCCCATGTGTAATGACTCTATACCCCCATACCTGTATAGTGGCTTCATACCCCCATGTGTAATGACTCTATACCCCCATACCTGTATAGTGGCTTCATACCCCCATGTGTAGTGACTCTATACTCTGATACCTGTATAGTGGCTTCATACCCCCATGTGTAGTGACTCTATACCCCCATACCTGTAAAGTGGCTTCATACCCCATGTGTAGCGACTCTATAACCCCCATACCTGTATAGTGGCTTCATACCCCCATGTGTATCAACTCTATACCCCCATACCTGTATAGTGGCTTCATACCCCCATGTGTAGTGACTCTATACCCCCATACCTGTATAGTGGCTTCATACCCCCATGTGTAGTGACTCTATACCCCCATACCTGTATAGTGGCTTCATACCCCCATGTGTAATGACTCTATACCCCCATACCTGTATAGTGGCTTCATACCCCCATGTGTAATGACTCTATACCCCCATACCTGTATAGTGGCTTCATACCCCCATGTGTAGTGACTCAATACCCCCATACCTGTATAGTGGCTTCATACCCCCATGTATAGTGACTCTATAACCCCCATACCTGTATAGTGGCTTCATACCCCCATGTGTAGTGACTCTATACCCCCATACCTGTATAGTGGCTTCATACCCCAATGTGTATCAACTCTATACCCCCATACCTGTATAGTGGCTTCATACCCCCATGTGTAGTGACTCTATACCCCCATGCCTATATAGTGGCTTCATACCCCCATGTGTAGTGACTCAATACCCTGATACCTGTATAGTGGCTTCATACCCCCATGTGTAATGACTCTATACCCCCATACCTGTATAGTGGCTTCATACCCCCATGTATAGTGACTCTATAACCCCCATACCTGTATAGTGGCTTCATACCCCCATGTGTAGTGACTCTATACCCCCATACCTGTATAGTGGCTTCATACCCCAATGTGTATCAACTCTATACCCCCATACCTGTATAGTGGCTTCATACCCCCATGTGTAGTGACTCTATAACCCCCATACCTGTATAGTGGCTTCATACCCCCATACCTGTATAGTGGCTTCAAACTCCCATATCTAGAGATTCCACATCCCCATACCTGTATAGTGGCTTTGTGCCCCCATAGCTGTGTATAGTGGTTTCATAACCCAATAAATGTTTAGTATCTTTATATCCCCATACATATTTAGTGGCTCCACACCCCATACATGTGTAGTGACTTTAAGATCATGGCTTATTTCTATTACTAATACTGCTGGGGTTTTATCCTTTGGGATCAGGTCCGTATCCCCATCTGATATCGTTTAATGTAATTGGCAACATTAGGCTGTGGGGCTTAGCCAGGGACTTTGGGCAAAATTAATGAAAAGGAAAACTGCCTTAATCTCACCATTAAGATCTGATGAACAACCATGTCATGACTCATTAAAATTCAGATTATAATTTTAAACGCATAGCAATTCTTTGGGGAGAATGGTTTCGCCAAGAGCGGCAACAGGTTTCTCTGTAACACGAAGCACAACAAGAATTCGGAGATAAATAAATCAGTTTAAATTTAATCATTATCTCGTGCTTAGTCTAAGAATATTTAGGCGTCCCTGGGTCAGTTTTCAAACTTTGCGTGTTTGCAGCGCGGCAGCATGCAGCTGTGAAAATAAAAATTATTAAAAAATGTAAATTAGTTAAAGTAATCATGTCGCTATTTTATATCTAGGTTCAATTGCGAAAACTGGAAGTACTCCATGGGCCTGATGGAGTCGGGAGAGAATCAGGATATTTGCTTTTTACATGTTATAAAAGTGTACATGTATAATTATTTCATTGCGAATCTCAGTTGAATTGTATATGTATAATTATTTCATTGCTGACCTTCATACCTTCATTTCATTGCGGACTATATCACCCTCCTGTAATTCCCACTATAACTGTGACTTTGATATTGTTTAATCTTGTTATCTATTCTAGAAATCCTCAATAATCAGAACAGATAACAGAAACAGACATTACAAGATCATATTATGTTCAATTGAGAAAAACAATAATGTTATTGTAATAACATTCCTGAAACAAAGCTTAAATACAAATCAACAGAATATATTATGTCTCCACCAGGATATCCAGGATGCATGCAGACCTAGAAGTCCTGCATTCGTAATTAGAGAAATAGATTGCAGATGCAAGATATTTTTTTATGATTATTTTAATCATTAAATCGCCTGCGGCTAACACAAGGACCTTCAAAATATATTTCCCCATTCTTCTCATTCACCATGAGGAGAATGGGGGATTAAAGAAAACCTAAAATGTGATGCATCAACGTTATGCCCAGTGTTATAATATGCATGATCCCTAGAGTCCCCTATGGTCAAGTGGTTAGCATCTAGGACTGCTAATCAGGACATTGTGAATTCGAATCCCAGTGAAGGTAACCTTTGTATATTAAATTTGTCTCATTTTCGAGTGATTTTATTTTTTAATTTCACTAATATCTTCACATCTGGGACTCGTATTTCTTTTGTAGTTATTGATGCAATTCTCTTTCAATTGGTGAAAGAATTAGAGAGTCTTAGATCGAATTAAGGGAGAAAAGTCTGTTGGATGGGGTTTGGAGATACATAGGTTCTCTGTTATAGAGGTGGCAGTCATAAGCTTGTGTTTATTCTCGGCGAAAATGGTTTTCACACGGGCCACAATACGTCCAGATACCAACATTCCGCTAATTGGTATTACCCCATTGAAGAATAAGTGAGACCATGTTCTATTTACAAAGTTTTGCATATAATATATCTCCATCCATGTTTTACTTTTGGCGGCTATTATCTCTTTGGGATTAATTGTTGGGGGTTTAGTCATTGTAAACACTAATGTAAATTGCAGACAATCAATACCACAAACACAGTCTGGGAGGTTTTATTTCAATGTAAACGTTGCTATGGCAGATACACCAAGTGCAATATGTTATGTGCCATGCAAGTGGGGTTGTCGGTATACACTTCTTCCTTCATTAAATAAATTGGGAGCTAAATTTCCTTTTATGACTATACCTCCAGTATCACTTGAATTTGAAGCCCTTAGTCACTTTAGTTAAGATATGCAAAATAAAGAAACGGTATTAGGATGGAATTCACCTTGTTAGAACAGGGAGAGGAGGAATATGGTGGTTTCGTATTGTATGGCCCATTATGCAAAGACAAGTCGCGAGGAACTAACATTATATGACCTGACCATGACTGTTTTGTAAGGTTTTGAATATTTTCTTTGGAAATAAATGTTTTCAGCAAATTTATTGTCCATAGAATATTTATTATTTTATTCTTGATATACAAAACCATATATCCCGGGAAAGCCCTATACTGGAATCCACTTTGTTAGAACAGGGAATTGTAAGACCCATTATGCAAAGGCAAGTTCTGTTATGAGAAACCAACATAAATAATGCACTTTATCCGTTTATACAACAGCTCCCCCATGTCTCCTTATAAGGTTGTCCGGCTTCCTGCGCCAATTAATCTCACTAGAGTTAGCAACATACTTTTGGGCTGTCGATGTTTAAATGAGATTGAATCGCCCCCGCATCTGGTCTCACTAACAAATAAATGTATCGGCTAAGGCGCCTTAGAAAGATCTGTCAATTTACCTAATTACCTAATGGCTAATTTGTATTATATGTATTTGTATTGTATTATATCTCTTATAACACTCATGTAAACATGTTCATGAGCACGGCGTAGAATTCGCTGACGCCCTTGTTGAAATCTGGACTGTAGTTGTACTATTTAACATGCCCACTCCCAATAAAAACTGCAGTGCGAAATTTATGTTTCCCTTTCAATAATTTACCCTAAACAGTTCATTGTAATTCAGGGTACGCACCCACTTCAAGATCATATTGCGGCCTGTGGTTCCCGAAACAGTCGTACCCGAAAGAAATATTTTAAGTCACGAGATATCTGAAGAGACATGCATGGAGGAGAATGGGGAAAGTGGAGGAGGAGTGGGGAGAAGGAGGTGGAGGAAGAGGGGGGAGAGGGGGGAGGGGAAGGAGGAGTGCATGGGGGTGGGGGCGTGATGGAAAAATAGGGAATGGCCGCACGATTATGTTTAAATACACGCATTCTCCCAGAGATATATGTTACAAAAAGTGTATTTCATGTATAACGTAAAGATATATACCTCGGGGGATAACCTGCATGCTGAAGTTACCTTTTTCCTGCATTGCATTTCCTTGAAAATCGCATGCATTACTAGGAAGGTACATCATTCTGAATAGGGAACATATTGAACATCATGAATACAAATAACTCCCACCGTTGTTGCTCACTGTTTACGTAAAATATATATGTTATGGCCTCCCCCTCATGTCTCACTAGCGCATTATGTATCACAAAAGCGTTATGTATATGGCCCTAGGCGTTCTTGCATACAACACACACGCATGTACACACATATTAATTTTATTCTTAAACTCCCTTTATTTATTTCTCAAATATTCCTTATTTTTTAGAATAGATGCTAGGTGCTTTAGGTATACCGAAATACAGAAATCTGCTGGCCAGCAGTTTTTTAAGATCCAACAGAGAATCAAAGAAGCTGTTATTTTAATGTTAAGGCCAATATCCACTTACAAGTAAATTGCTCCCGTAAATGGCTCCGGTAAACGGGGGCCCCTCTTCTCCCGTTTACTTACAAGTGGATACCGATGCTCCCGTAAACGTGAGCTTAACCGGATTCACTTATTATGTACAAATCGATTATCATTCACTAATCAAATACCCAGGTATTAGGACTTGCTTTCTCATTGCCATGGCTATTTGGGCCATAGTTATCAGCAGCTACCATTGAACAGCCAAAAAACAGTATTTATATATGATTTTTTTCTAAGACTTTTGTAGGATGCTATACTATTGACACTCAAAATCATTGATGGCAATAGCCTATATTGTATTGCATTAAGGGCACTATATTCTCAGATGTATTTATGAGATCGTTACGGGGAGGGTTGTTCATTGCATTCGTATAGATTATATTCATTGTATCATATGAAATTGGTGGAATTTGATTAAGGTGTATGCGTAAAGGTCAATACAATTTTTTTTAAAAGTTCTTTGCTCTTTTCAGGCCTCCAATCGCTTTCTTCATGCCCAGAATATTAAATATTAGAGAGAGATATGCATAAAAGGGAGATGTTTCTCATATATTTCCTTTCCTTCTCATGCATTTCCTTCCTGATAGAAATAGCTAAAATCACCTCCAAGTGAGAGTTTAAGAGAAAACTGAAAAATAAATATTTCTATTTCCCTTTTTTAGATTATTTTTCACCATCTGTGGCCAAATTTACGTAATAGTGGATACCGGGTAGTGTAAAAACGGGAGTCATTTACGTGCCAAAACAGGCCATCTTTTACCGACAAGTGGATACCGTATGTGAATGATCCAGGTATCGTAATGATCGTATGTGATCACTGTCCCAATTTACTTGTAAGTGGATACCCCACTTTACATGTAGATCTACTTATACACTATATGCAGAAATAATATGACATGATTCTACTTCTCAATTTCATGTACATATACTGTTGTTCTTTATAATTATTATCGTATTGCTTTTCTAAATGAAATGAAATGTAATCAATCAATATATGCAATTAGGCGAGTGACTAGGGGAACGATGAGTGAAATTGTAATGCTATAATTTGGAGTTGTTGGACTCCCGTTGTACTTAGTTCAGTGACTTGACCCATGCATGTTTGATGTCTCTGCCAGATGTTATTAAGTAATGGTATTAACATTAGTTGGCCTGGGAAGAAGACCAATAACAATAGACCTCAATGTCCATTGTGTGCATATTGTTTATCCTAGAACAAATACAGGTATATATTTATGCATGCGATACTTAGTGCACCAGCGAGAACAACGTTAGCTACCATTACACCATGGAGGTAAACGCCATCATTAGATTGCAAACAATCTCTAGAAAGGGAGGATATACACACGGAAAGCTTCGCAGCCTTTCATGGAAAAGCATTGTTTAATTAAGAACGCCTCTGAACTGGGACTAGGATGGCATGACAGTTGCCGAAAAATACAGATATAATTATGATACCTCCCTTACAAACAGGTAAATGTGCGGCCATTCACTATTTGTTCTATCTACTTTGACGTACGTTGCATGTCTTGTAGCACCTTTCTCCTTTAACCTTTTAACCTTTAGGAATTAGTAATAGTTCTAGAATATCAATCTCACACTGAAAGTATTCCAATATCTACCTTGTATTCAAATATAATATTATTCCCCTTAATCCAAATATTGACAATGAAAAGAAATTGAAGCATGAAAGCCGTGGACACACACAGCCGATTTAGCTCCCGATTGTCCCCCAATTTTGGTCTTCCAATGAATCCTATGATTTCATTTTCAATCCTGGTTGAGTTGATGTTATTTCAAAAACATAAACCAGGACTTTCAGAAATCATATTGTGTCCATGGCTTTCATGTTTCAATTTCTTTTTATTGTCAATATTTTGTTGATCTAATTATCAGAATACGAAAAGAACGGCTCCTCAATTTGCTCTAATGGATAACTATGAATTGTATTAAGAACGGATCAATTTCATGCTATGATGATATCGAAATCAAGTGTTTTGCTTGAGAGTATTATAAAAGTCAAGTAAGTAATCGTTAGTTACAAAGGATAGGGGGTCATTTTTGTTGGAAAGTTGTTGGAAGGGTGTAGGAAGCCCTCCCGGCCTACCGATTACTTTCCCACATATCTCAACACCACCCCTAAATAGGGGAGGTTCAAAATAGTGTTGGAACTTTCCAACATGGTTGTAAAGTTATAACAACTTACTCACGTTGTTGTCAATTTAAAACAGCCCTCTATAAGTGTGTGTTAGTTGTTATGGTTGGGATTTTGTTGGAAATGCCTACCAAACCTTTCCCACGACTTTCCAGCTATCTTAACACAATTCTACAATACTTTTAAAAGATCAACTAGCATGACGAAAAGCTTTACGATTCATTAGCTTCATATTTTGCCAGAATATTACCCATGTATAAAAACAACATGGCAGGTATAAAAACGAGAGATTTATGTCTTAAAACAAGTAGATTTGATTGAAAAATTTGATTGATTTGACTGGTCGATTTAATTGAGTGGATTTGTGTTGTCAAGTTGGTATTGGTTGAGCTCAGTGAGACGTGAACATAGTGATTCTGGTTATTTAACTTCTTATGAAGCGGTTTGTTGGTCTCTGTAAATTGATCGCTTATTAATAAACAAACAAACAAAAAAGCAAACAAAAACAATCGAGGGAATTTTACACCCCAAAAAGGTGGCACTCACACATAAACAATGCCAGAGAATAGCAATAATCAGCTCACACAGTCCCCATATTTCTTTGATAAAAATGTTAATGTTGCAATAAAAATATATCTATAAAATCGGGAAATTGTTGTAAAATACACGACCCTGGCAAAGATGTATAACCTATCACACTTCTTGCACTCCTTGGACATTGGGGTCTGTGCATAACAAATGTCCATCTACGATGTCATAGACATTTTTTTCTACGACTACGAGGTCTGTTTGCGACTCGTAAAAATAAACGAAGTTGTATTGCATAATAATGAATCGTGAAATGGAGGATTCCTCGTGGCTTCAAAAAATGGCATTAAAGGACAATTTAAAGGTAGAGAAGCATTAAAACGCCGAAATGTTACGAGGGGGAACATAGTCCATAAGTCTAATTTATTATAATCTTTAAAAATCTGGCTTTTATTACTTTCATCTAAAAAGAAATACGAAACCTATTTTGAAGTACAAAAAATAAATAAATGTGCAATGTATCAAATTCCTAAAATATCATATAACATTACATAGTGGTATATTTAGAAAGATCAACTTTTTTCACTCTTAAGCTATTTTAAGATGGGTAAATGTGGTATCAGTGCATCGCAGGGCATGTTTGTTATGCAAGGCAGAATATTAACACAGTGAATATGGCATCGTTTATTTTTGCACCAAAATTATGTATTCTGATATTTTTTCAATGAAATGAATTACGAGAATCAGAGGTATTCAGAGGTATTCGTCAAATGTTATGCAGTGCAGACATAGCAGATGGCTCTCTTCGACGTCGTAGAAACAATCCACGTGTTTGCAGATTGTTATGCAACGGGGACATTGTGTTTAATATAATATTATTGGGACAGATGTATACAATTTTACGTATTTATTTAATGTATTATGTAAAGGACCCATTATCGGACCTACTCTTTATTTTGGCATGTTATTATACACCATTTTCTGTTCTTTTTTTCAACCACTCTCTTTTGTAATGAGTATAGGACATGTAACATCGTACATCGTATCGTATATATATCTAAACATGTTATAATCAAATACAAAAATCTGCTGAGCTTATATACTTCTTGAAGAAAAGGATGGTAGTGTAGCCCCCCACCCACCCACCCAACACACCTACATGCACGTCTACTGGTCTAAGAGAAGGAAATTTTATGTAAATTATAAATCATTCCGATGCACTTGTACAGCGTTCAATATGCGCACTGCGATTCATACATATATGAGGCTATCAGTGGTAACAACCAGACTGCGTTCACCGCCAGATATTATATATTCCTGGGGTAATCTTTAGTCCTTCTTTCTGTCAGATCAACCTGCCATGAGGTCAATATGCACTACCTGACATCTGACCATGTGGTATATTGTGTGCCAACGGCAACACTGTGGGTTGGAATATTCTGGGCGAACAAGATGCAGATGTAGCGACTTGGAATATACATGACCATCCCCTCTAAATTGACCCTATACTGGCCACTTCACCCCTTCCATATCGAAGTCATTCGGCCGATGTTGCCTGACTAAGAATATGAAAAGAAAATACAGCTTTTGCATCGCATACAAGGCCCAGCATTCATCTAATAGAATTTATATGCCCGTAAACAGTTGACAATTACTCACATCCTTCTCACTTCTCAAGTAAGAATTGCTTGCTGTACAGAAACACGAGCAATTATTAACTGATTGTGGAGAACTTTTAGAAATGTATCGAAGTCTGATTCATGATGATCAATTAGTTCATGATATATTACATGTACCATATCGAATGGGGCTGATGCACTCTGTTATAAATCAATTAAGTATTTCTATATTGGAGTTTATTGCTTGTGAAATAGACTCTCCTAAGCTTTGCCTGCATACAAAATTATGATGAAATGCCTGCAATCTATTGTATGATGTTGCACATGTCAAGGCACAATGAAAACCACTCTTCCGAGTGGGCGTGTCACAGAATTTCTCTGAATAAAGAAATTTTACCATAAAAAAGCATTGATGCAAATTGTTTGACCTCATCCAAGAAAAGATGAGGAGAAATCCACAAGTATTGGGACCAACTATGTGGAGCAATCTGACAAACCCAGAAAAAATGTCAACCTGGGATAGATTAAAAACAAATCTGAAATCCAGAGAAAATTGGATGTTAAAAAACCAGCTATACCTGGAACAGAGCGGTAGAAGGAAATAAGACATGGGTGTTTCCTAAGATGAAACTATTTATGGCATTGTGCTTAAGTATAAGGTGATGGAGACAAAACTGTATATTTTACCACAAGTGTATGTTTGTCACAAGTGGACTATATGTTTATATGTATTTTATCTGGCAAGAAATCCCTCTCCCCCCAAAAAAAATAATAATAAAAATAAAAATATATTACTGTTAGCTACTGTTACTACTGATATCTTTATCGACATGTACATGAAATGTTCGAGATTAACAGGTAGTGAAAGCCACATATTATAATGATGTTGGCAAAAAAGTGTTAAAAAGAAATATGAATTTTTAATCGTGGATCTACATGTATTGTTATTTTGTAGAATTGCTATTCTAAAAATTTAATTGACAAATGCATGAGATATATCACATCCTGTGAGAATTCGGTCAAGTCAATCAAATTTGTTGGGAAAAGAATATTAACCGCGTATCTGCAGTCATATACAAGCATGCATGTAAAGCATGCTGGTTTCTCTTATTGAAACACAATTTTGTTCATTATTTAATTGCTATTTCATACGTGTCGTCGCATTAGTGGATCACTTCCATAAGTGACTGTGGCTCATGATGAATTAGCCTAATTAATTATGACCCTTGTCTTCAATAAGTTGATTGGTTGATAAATATATTCTGTTCTTGTTTTTTCCCAGGACATTCTCGTTGTTTTAAAATAATTAAGATAAGAAAAAATAATTTAATGAAAAATGATCATCTTATGCTAGGTATTATTACTCTCTTTTTTAAGCAAAGATAGATGTAAAATATATAAGTAAGCATTCCATCGTAGGCTGACACAACACAACACTATCCCAGGATGAAAACTCGATTTCTCAGAAGCTATGTACAACATCATAAGAACCTCATTCAATTGATCCCATATGAAAAATAAGAGCTGTCGACTAGCGAAACATCTTGGAAACTTTTTGCCTTGTAGGTTGCCATATTCTATTGGATGTACAAGGATCCATGTTGACATAGTTGTTTCACGACTGACACAAATGATACATGAGCGTACTATGCAAATGAAGAAGGAGTGACATGTCCTCAGAATGTTTGTGGCCAGGGTATTGGCCTGGCCTGGTGGAGGTCAATACATCTTGCGTCTAAGATAAGACAAACAGGTTTACAGAAAGAAGCATACATGTATATTAATACACGCTAATGCGACTGACTTTAACTCGCCCCTTGTACATACTTTCCATATACTGCTTTGCATATGCAAGCAAGATATGGAGAGGTGCATAACAGATCTTGTATGCGCCACCAGACTATACTAATAACCTACTTCCCTGCTCTTTCATTGGCTGACAAAGCGGAAGTGCACAATAAAAGAACAATAATAGGGTGGCATAATTTACATGTTATGCGCCAAGGGTGGCATAATTCACATGTTATGCACCACCTTGACCAAGTGTGGCATACAATGCTAAAGGTATAGGCAACTACAGCACAGGGGTGTAATAAAAGAACAATAGTGCCTCACAAGGTAGGTATTATGATAGAACCTCACAAGGAGTTGACTGATCAAATCGACGTTTCTGCAACAAGAAAAGTCAAGAAAAGGCAAATAGTTTCTCTGTAGCAGCTCTCTTCTGGGCTGCACGTCCGGGAAACGGCTATTAAAAGAACTAGATTTCCATCTAACGTATCAGTAAAACAAATGTAGCAGTATGTCAACTACATGTTGGTGGTATATATATGTGTGATGGGTTGGGGGTGGGGGCATACGTTCGCTTTACAGAAGATCGAATACGCGGATGGGTACGCATTGCATCCACAAAACTTTTTTTATATTTCTTTTACGGCCAAAACATTTGAATAACGTTCAAATGTAAATACACTTTGTCCACCATGGATACCTTAGAGTGTTGCCTGTTACAAAGATTTGATTAAAGAATTGTTGTTAAGAAATAGACACAAATTATCGACAATTAGACATACCATTAATCAAAGAACCTCATTCAATGTTTTCAGTCAGTATAAACAAACACAGGTATAATAAAATAAAATATTTCCTCTACTCTATATCTTCAAAACATACATTTTCTTTATACGCATCCTTTCCCTGAAATTACCTTCGCTATATCAATTAATAAATTCAGCACAAATAGTATCCCGAATAGTCTCACCCATCTTGTTCATTACTATACACACAAGCACGATACATTCAAAATTGGTGTCTCGCCTTATTTCTTACACATTTCCATTTTTCATATAACCAAAATGTTGTCTTCTCATTTAACAGTTCTTCCCTTCCATTTCAGATACACAAATGTTAAGGAGTAAGATAATCATAAGAAATAACAACAATTCACCTCTGTGTTGAAAATTAATATTCCTTCAGAGTTGTCAGGGGGCGTACAAAAGTTAATTTAATATTCACTTTTTAACAGGCTAAAACACTTAGCATGGATTACACTCACTCTCCCAGCAATTGATCCACCTTTCATTATTGAGTAATATTTTGCAATGCTGCGTAATTTGATATGTGAACTCAAAATCAATTATGGAAGTACTTATTTCAATAATCTTTGTAGGGTGAGGAGAAAAAAATCCAGAATTACCATCAGTACACGTACCTTTCGATTGAAGGCATCGATCCACTTGGGCTATAATATTATATATAATTCCTGTGCTATGCACCTCAGTTACTAAGGTCTATAGACGTACGTCCAAGCTCATTTATTTTCTCCCTCCTAAATCGCCCATGAACAAATCCTGGGGTCCATCTCGATCGTCTTCCCGTGATTGTGGTTCGTCGATGGGTTATCTGTCTGTGGCATTGTGTGCCATACGCTGTCTGCATAACATATTGGGGTATCAAAACTGCATGGGCATTGTGTCACGAAGCAGATCAACGTAACTCGTATTTTAGCCTGGGCTGTGTTGATTATATCCTCCGAATGCAAGTGTGGATTTGCGACAGACAGATAGGGAGATAGATGAAGGGGGTCGTGTAGAACAACGTGCATACATTGGGATCCCCCATAGACTCTCGTTGTGAGTGAGAGAGAGAAAGACAAAGAGAGAGATGGGGGGAGGGAAGGAGGGAGAGAGAGAGTGGCATGATAATAAAGAGGTCCAAACCTATGGGGGTCCTCCGAGGGTAAGGAATCACATCAGGGACTTGTGAAAGGCAATATGGAGCAATATGAACATTCGATTCGGCTACATATTAGCCTTGTGGGCAGGTAGATGAGTATATAACAATGCATGGTTACGATGGGAGTGAATGAGGGATAGGAGTTAAATATGTATACAAGAACGGGATAGAACTTGGAATACGGATATAAATTATTAATCCATGTTGCTGTTTCTGAGAGACAGTTATAAGGAGGTAGGGGAAGCGGACTGAGGAGTCAAGGGCAGGCTCTTGCCCAAGGCCCGCAGGCTCCTGTCTGCGATAATAACTCAACACCACACTATACCAAGACCCCCACCTGAACTTTTGTATTATCCTAGAATCCAACCGTTCAGAAAGAAGAGAAAAGAGATTGGGGCGGGGCATCTAGTGTCGCCCGAGGTAAGGAAATTGTCCTGTCGCATATAACCGTGTTCTCCCTCCCTCCCTCCATACCTGCAATGAAATATAAACACTTCATGGCGTGGGTACTCTCCTTCTACAATACTATCAGACTATCTTCTCCATGTGAGAAGCCCCTGGGGTTGGAATTTAAAATTCGTATAAATATAAGATATATTGAACAGAAGGTCAGGACACGAAAGCAAGAACGCAATTTTCAAATCATTTTGAAATAATCTGAAATATTGGGAATGTTATTAATTTTGAAGCCCAACTAAATCTTTACATTTTGCCTCTATCTGCAATTATAACTGTTTGACAACATGAAATAGAAATGGCCGATGTCCTTTATTGATTGAGGAATGTGCGCATTGCTTTGTCATCAACACTATACATGATTAACGCGGGCCAGATTAACTGTGAGTCATGCCTGAGGCAGTATCTCAGCCGTAACTGTCACTTGAGTTCCTACGAATGAAACGCCCCTAGCTGCCCCTTGACGACCTTGAGGAAATGTGTAAAAAAAATTGGATAAGCCAGCCTATACAATCTGGTTGACGGGACATGCAAAGAAAAAATTCATCTTATTTCAGTTCCTTAATCAAAATGAAGGCAAATGTGTTTTATGAAAGTGTAGGGCCCTGAGAAAGTTGGCAAATAAAATAAGTGTAAGAGGCAGCAATTGCCAGCACATGGCGACGCATTTTGGCTAAAGCCAAGTTCAGCCATTAGCAAATTTGGAACACTCCTCGATTCTAAAAAGGTTTTCTATGATGCTGAGTATGTACTCAGGATAAAATTACTTTTAGATAAAAAAGAAAGCCCTGCATTAAGGAGATAACAAGGACTAAATATGCTTAAATACTTCTTTTAGAAAAGATCCCGTGTGATCTTAGTGTTAAATACACTATAGATGTTTTAATGAATGATATTACATGCACCTGTGGCCTGAAACTGCATAATATTACTCAGCGGGAATCTGTAGCTTTTAGAGAAAACGAAGCGTCCATCTAGTGAGTTAGAGGTTTTCTGAGACAGCCTGTGCCACCAATACCTTTTACAGGTATTAACGGTATTAAGTGTAAAATTCATTAGGTAATAAGTATCCTAGTTCTGGCTATGATATATAAAATGGTTAACAATGAATTAGATCAAAATATCATATCAGGAAAACGAGTAAATTTAAATGAAAGCAATTCGGAGAGAATGCCTACACATGGACGCATTCTCTCCGAATTGCTCTCTCGCCTTTCTTCTGCATTATATGGGAAAATAACACCACCTGTCTACATTTGTTTAACCAAAGGCACTGGGTTTTTGTGCTGCCAATCATTGGCATACATTTCTAGAGGTGCATTTCCCTCAACTGTCATTTAGGCCTGCCGGGCTGCAACGCATGTACACTGTGTCTCACTTCATCTTCTGTAGTCAGTTGTGTTGACACAATGTCCTCAATCCAGTGAGCCGCTCGCAAGAGCAGGAAGAGCTCACCTGGCCGAGCTATAAGCCAGTCTCTTGTAGCTGGTAGTTAGTGTTTAGTCTCTGGAGGTGCAGGTGGTAGCAGTCGGGGTGGTCGTGGTGTTGGTCTTGGTGGCGGTAGTCTCCGGTGGTGGACGCAGTTAGACTGAAGCTGGTGGCTCCCTTGTTACCGCCTTCTGACTACAGGAAACTCTGAAGCTTGCAGGCTTATTTGAACTTCCGAAATTGCTTCGGTCACCTTGCCCTTTCTTCTGGAAACTCTTCGTATCTAGGTGTCTGGATTCTAAAAGTTATTTAAGTCCTTACAAGGAGACTTCGTGAATACCTCTATTTTTATCGGCTAATTAGAAGCTAGGGTTACGAGTGAGAAAGGTAAGCGTTGCACTGACAGTTTTCCCATTTTAATTGAAGAAATACGTTTTAATTGTTTATCAGTCAACCATTTTATTTTCCTCGTCAGGGATAAAAAAAGGTTAATTTACCCAAGTATGTTGTGATCCACAAACGCTATTTATAAGTAAGTGACCACTCACCCTGTGTGCTCGACTATATTAAGATGCATTCACCTTAAAAGGGCATGCATCAGTAGGCATGCATCAATTGCCTACCAAGGAAAGGATATTCTCTGGATAAATTGATATATATATATATATATATATATATATATATATGTGCCGTCAAATTCTCCTAATAGTTACCATATATTTTTGCCTTGTGTTCCAGTTTAGCCTTGCATTTCAAACTATACGTACCTCCCTGAGTGAATAACTATGGATAATCCTATTCTTGACTTCTGTCGGCCGCTTGCATGATCCGGTTAAAGATATGAAACAAAATTAAACCGTTTATTCGCTTAAATTTTATTCGTAAAATCAGTCACTGTATGTACAATGGTTCTCGTAATAGCTTGTTTAGCCAACCAAACGCGAATGATGCAACTGATGCGAGTAATTATTTCTTTCCTAGTGGTATTTCTTTCTCGTCCAGTAGACATGGGCATTGGGCCCATAGCTTTTTCATTGTACCCATGAGCAAGTCTGTATCAATATAGTATCAAAATGATTAAACCGGGCCTATATTGCGACACTCAAATGCTCTCTCTTAGATATAATTTCGCTTTAAGTAAAACTATACATGCATGAACATTTTAATTTCATGGTAGTTTCACCCGCGCGTGAACTGAGCGCCATGATTCCCAGAAGGCTTGCTTCAACTTCAAACAAATTTTACTTGCCATGTCTTAAGAGCACTAAAACAGAGAGGGAATTGAATTGAGGGAGGGCCCAGTGATTGGTGCAATGGAGAGAAAGGGGCATGTATAGGCAGAAACAGGCAATGTAGACAAGACAAGACATAGCCAGACAAATTGACTGCCATACAAGTTGCCAGGAGAAAAAGAACATATAGAAAATATCTGAACGAAATAAATATGCATCAATTACTTATTCATCCTAATGGATTGATCCTCTTATTCTTGTCAAAGATGTAATTACTGGATTTTCTACATCGGATCATACTCTATTTCTTAAATTATAACTTTCCTATTCCAGGATATGAATGCCGAATCCTCCCTCGGGCCAATATTGATAGGATTTGCCATGTTCTGCTGACGACTAATCTCATGTCATTAGCCAATCCAGAATGAAACTATCAATTAGAGGTGTCTCCCTCATCTGCTGATGGATTCTGCACGGCATTTAATCTATTATATTTGAAACTGCCAACTTGGACCAAGATGTTACAGGAGACGCTTCTCAATAGGACAAGATCCCATGTCAATGGGTCGGTATCATATGAAGTACTCAGACCAAATCTAACAGCATTCGACTGTTATGAACCTTGGTCAACAGCATGTATCGAGTATCCTGGCCAAATCAAACGGTTACCCCAACTGGAAGTAGCAATGAAAATACTCTTCTATGTTATTACCATCATGGTATCCATCATTGGAAATGGCCTGGTTATTTTCATCGTTTGGAAAAATAAGAGAATGAGGACAACTACTAATTATTACATCGTAAACTTGGGAGTTTCGGATCTCCTTGTCACGGTATCATGTAGCTGGGTTCACCTTGTAAATGATATCACGGAGGGCTGGGTCCTCGGTGCCTTTTTCTGCAAATTCAACAGTTTCGCCCAAGGTAAGAACGCTTTGTTTTGCATGATGTAGCAATAATAATGAGGATCTACAAGGTGAAGATATCAAATTTATGTTCACTTTAAACATTAAAAGTGGTGATATAAGTTGAAGATAAGAGCGTATCACACACCTGACTCTAGATAGGCAATCTAAATGTTCCTCACCACACGCTCTGAGTTGGGGAAGGCTGGTTTGCTTCAGGATATTCATGTGTCAATGAAGTGTGATGGGGATGATGCAGTTAATCCCGAAGTGTTCCATGTCCTGAGTTGTTCCAGACTTTCAATTCTACATTTCGTACCCTTGCCACGTCTTATAGATTGGTCGAATACATTGAAGAATGAATGATTAAGGGTAAGATAAAACACAGACCATTAACATACACCGGTAATATCATTAGCGATCATCACAAACATAATGAGAGGGGGCAAAGCTGGAGTTTAAAAAGTTTTATTAATGAACTTATATAATTATAGATGTAATATAATTATAATGTAATGAATAATTAAGCCTCCAAAAGAGGAAATATTGGTGTGGTGGGAGAACGTAAAATGAAGGGTATAAAGGATCAATTGCGAAAAGTTATTGATCCATGCAATAGTCTGATGGCCCTTGATGGCCCTTGATTGGTCGTTATCTATATGAACATTGTGAGTGTCACTTCTCCAGTGGCCAAACTATTGTACATCAAGTTCATGGAGGCCCATAGAGTAGGCCTCAGTGGCCACTGCCTTCCTGAGAGAGTGCAGCATAATGCAGCCAGAAATGTTGCCCAGTGAGACAATAGCCTTATCCCAGCGTTTCTTTTTTTTTCTTTTTTTTAAAAAATTTCTTATGCGTTTATTCCCAGCGTTTGTTAATATGTGATGTAGGGATGGGCTGCCCATTGCCGATACAATGTTAAAGGGAAAATATCTTCAAGATATCCCGATACATCAAAGCATCAATCTATTTAAAGACTTAATTGGGGCATACTGCAAATAGAAATATTTAAAAGAAATGATTGGAGGTTAACATGATTATGCAACAATACAATTTACATAAAATTCAGATAATCCATTCCAAAAACTGCATTCATTTATAAAAAAATATTAATGAGCAAAATCGGAGATACATGAGACATGCAGCATACCGAGAAAGGTAATTACATATACTGATCGTGTCAATGCTTTATTTTCTCAATTGGCGAACGATTCCCATGCAGAAATGTATGTGTTCATTACTGATCAGATGACATGACTAATCATATAGTCTAGAGTCCACCTCCTGGATCCGCCCCTGATATTACTTCTGCACTGAGTGTAAGTGAGTGGAGATGTCATGTCTTGATCAAATCTACATGTATCAGAGACACGCGGGTGTGAAAGCTGACATTTCTCCTACTTGCATCTTAAGCTTCGAGGTGCAGAACTCCAAATGAGACATAGGACGCCAAGAATAATTGGTAATGAACACCAATATAAACAGATTCATAAACGAGAGTGTCCTCTACTTTTCCATCAGTAATGATGCTGCATCAATGTGTCTCTGTCATCTTAATGCCGCTCTTAAAGAAAGGACCAGAGGTATCTAGATAACTCAAACTTGCCAGGATTTTTCCTCCTTAGGGCCACGGCAAACATGCTGGTTACAGTTACAGATTATATAACTCCGTCAATTGGTCAACTTTATAGGAAAGACTGACCACATTACTCTATAATGAAAATGCCCAGCAGCTGTAAGCCTACTGAGAGTTAGTGTGACTGCAGTGGCAAAATGTTGAATATCCCTCATGAGTGTCTGTCAACTCAATATTTCCAGTCTCGGATGATTCGGATCTTTATAATTTAAGCTCGATTCTACCCTTTCAAGAATGCATTATACTATGCCTTGTATAGGAAATCGATATCAACGGTTCAATCACATGCACTTCCATCTACAGTTCAATCCCTTTGTTGAACTGGCGATCGTTGAACGCCGTGGGCGTCGAAAATTACTATTTTCACATGGGTGCATAGTATTCTATTTACTTCAGAAGTTTGCATTTTGTCGCTGATGGTCTAGAAGCTTTTAATAGATCCAAACATGTATTTGAAGGACATGCATATGTCCATGTCACATCGGTAATCAATTGTGTGTTGCTTTTAAAGGCTGTGGTTCCATCTCTCTTGAATCAGGTACTTGAACGCATTTAAGTGCTTGTGTCTGTTACCGCTACAAGATTTGTCTAATTCATCACAGAAGGTGTCCTGAACAATAGCATTGTTTTGAATCATGAATGACCATGATCTATTCCAATTCATCGCGTGATATGACGTGTTCATATTCCCACTATTCGTGTAGTATGCCGCCTTTTTACATTGGAAAAAGAATATGGCTTTGTTCTCCATGTAGTTATATATGTTCCTTTTCAAACTGGTCCCCTTAATTATAACAGATGATGGTGATATAATATGAAAACCTCAATGTTTGCATTGGATAGTCAATATTAAGAGCAATTATTGATTGAAGCAAAGATTTTGGGTCCTTGCACACAGAGATAGTAATGGTCTACAAGGCGATTATAGGCGTTAAAATTCCAACTAAAGGGATTTGCTCAAGGTTCAAAGCGAGGGTATATATAAGAGCACATGTTTTTAACGCGCTGTAGGTAAACAAAGGTGAGTTTGCAGCCTTTCAAGGGCCATGAAAAGCTTTAAGTGCAGGAGAATTGTCTTTTCACAGGCCAAGCAAACTATCGATTTTCACGACAAACGTTATTCATTACTGTCCTGAAGATGGTCCTAAGGATGGTCTTTCCAGAAACCTCTGACCCTTTGATACTAACTTTTTAAAGACATGACAAATAAATGTTGGCTCATTTTTTGTCCGTTTATTCTGAGAACACTAGAGTTGTGGATGCTTTTGTCAGGTCTTCAGACTATCCTTGGTTCACTCTTCCCATACGTCAAAAACACTTTAGCACAGTCCAATGCCAGAATAAAAGAAGAGAGAACTGGGAAATTGGCATGTCAAAGATTACCCGAGGAGAAGTGATAGAAGATATAATGAGAGTGACCTGTCATTTAATGTGTGGATGTATAACCCATCACATCCCGACACGAAATAGCCCACAGAATCAATTCTTATTAAGCTCTAATGGGGAGACATATATATTAGTCATAATCACCTTCTGAAAGGTTAAAAGCTTTAAAAACGAATCATCAGTTAAAGTAAGCCCTGACTGACAACAAGTCATTCTTCTTGCTGCCGTTCATGAATCAAATAAAACTTCATTTCCTATCGAGCAACTCCGATATATCCTGGGAGGGATAAATGACTGAATGATATTGTCCTGCATTGAATTATTCATATCGGCGAGGGCTGTATAGGGAAAGGAGATAGATAAGAGCGATCACCGACGTTTCTTCTTTACGAACATTTAAATAATGATCTAGAGGCCGAGAGTCTCCAAGAGTCTGAACTAATATTTCCTTGCCCGTGGAACGCCTGCTAGAACAGCAAGTCCATCTGTCTCTTAAAGCCCTCGGCTCCTTGATATATTAGAAATCCTATCATGTAGTTCCCTACCAACGACCTTGCGATACACCTGATCAACTTTGCTCCTTAGTTTTCTTGCGTGATCACCCCACTTCCAAGAGTGTCTACTAGTGCAGTATAGTACGTCCCTACATCAAAAAGATCAAATTTCCAAAAGATTTTATGGTAAGCTGTTAGGAGGCTTTTCTAAGCGCATGCCCTCCTGTATTATATATAGTACAGTCTAACTCATTATTCTTCGACTTCAAAGCTACCCTGTTCCTATGCCTCAATACATCCATTGATGCCTTCCCCTTTTAAAGTATAGCAAAAGTATATAGGTTTAAAATTAATGATAGAGTAGCAGCACACGTATATATTTCAACAATGTGCTAAATTGATTTTCATATGATGTGAACTCTCATACAAGATTTAATTAACGTAACCAGTGGGTCTATCAAAGTTGGTGTCAGCAGGTATGAAAATGATTTCAGTCATCCAATGTATCATTTTCGAAGCATTTTGGTGGGTATGTCCTAATATAATAGGGACATTTAGCAACCACAACGCACCATCAGAACACTAACGCATCCACTAACTGTTAGTATATTATTACCGTTATGGGGATATCTCGAAAGGCCTGCAATGCAGATGCCCTCGGCCTAGCGCCTTTCGGGATATCCCCACAACGGTAATAATGTACTAAACGTTAGTGGATGCATTAGTGCTGTGTTGGTACGTTGTAGTTGCAAAATCTCCCTAATTAGAGTGCTATCGCGCTAAACATAACAAATAAGACCTGCAGATGCCACAGGCTAAATCGATGCGTGCTATGGACAGACATTCTTCAAAGACGGCAACAATGCATTAGCGCCTAAAAAATATGTCGACAAATTTAATATGCATGTACAACCCTAAATATTATTTTTTAACGTATTTTTATTCAGGATAAACATTACAATTGAAATCTCAGTACACGAGTGTTTAATTAGATTAAATATAGAATCTGAATTAAATAGAATCAGCATGTTCAGAATATGGGTCACTCGTTTTCATCAAGTCTTCCACACCAAAACCTTTTAACACATTAATTTATAGAAGAATATGAATCCAAATAATATTATAATATTTCCATTGCTTAACCCCCATACTCCCATTTGTCTCCGCATTGGCTTTTGGCAGAATCATTGTTGGCTGGACTCGGTACCCATATCCCTTTTGTTATGACCCAATGTACACCGTTATATGAACAAGACCATTGTGAATGGTATGTTACAACACATGTCATTTCCACATACCAGACATAGGATGTACAGGCTGGACAACAGCCTGTGGACACACATTACAATACACTTTCTTATAGTAGTAAAATCACTTACCACCGAACAGATCATTTATAAACAGCTCCAACGATTTTCATTTAATATAGAGTAGATATTATTCTCTAGCGAATAGTACATGTATTTAAGTTATACCATACACACCAGGGTATTACACTGGTGGAGGAACCGATTTAAGATCAATTGGTACAGAAATTTATTCAAAATTATATTTGTAACTTAAGAAACTGCAAGTCTTACAAAATAAAATTCTAAGGGTTGCACTTCAGTGTGATTACCAAAAGCCTACTCAAGAATTATACAGCGATACCAAAATTATGAAAATTGATCAGCGGATTACGTTCAATATTTGCAAATTGGCACATACAGAAGTCTATATTAAGGGTAGGGGGGTAATACCCAATAGGGCTACTAGGCAGGCCGACGCCCCAATATTGGAAGGTTTTCCACCAAAAAGTGAGAAAGACAGGAAGTGTCTAACTAACTATATGGCCAGGACGTGGAATAGCCTGCCTGCTGTATTAAGGAACAATGTTGATAAAAACAGTTTTAATTGTGCGCTTAAAAGACATGTGTATTCTCTCTAGGGTACTCTCTCTGTGTGGCTCTTTGCCTTGTCGTTCCTATTGTAAGGTGCCCTGAGCACCTACATCTATTCATATGTTCGCTATTGTTTCTTGTTGTATTAATTCCAATGTATACATACTCTTATCTATGTACTCTGTTGGGTGGAGATAGACATAAAAAGGGAACTACAAATTCTCTCTATCTCACTATAGCACTATGTCAAGTATATATGCATCATCTGCTTAATAAGTGCTCTTACGTGCTGTAAACTAACATAATGTTGAGATATATAAACAACTCATCTCGGTAGAGATACCCCTGAAGTATTGAATTGTGTATATATCTGTCACTATAAATTGTACATATTGATCTTTTGTCAGAAAGTATATGATATGTTGTCAACTTGGTCGTGGTTCCTCTCGGCTGATAACCAACCCCACCATACTCCCTCTCCCAAAATAGATAATGCAACGCCACTAGTCTGTAACCCTCACCCCCATTTCACTCCATCAAAACTAACTCATCCTACTTCGCCAAGTTTTCATCCATCTACTTAGTATGTATAACGGTCATAAACCGAATGTACTTTTGAAATAAGACAATTTATTGCATATACATAAATTTACGTTCTCCTTGTACATAATAGATAATTGATTGATGGCATCAGGTCGGTACGAAAATCACCTGAATTTGTGAGACTGTACACTGATGTTCCTGAATAAAAGACTTTAAAAACGTGAAAAAAAACAAAAAACAAGGAGCTGACACCTCTTTTCGCCTTCAACCTCCCCACGCATCACCCATCTAACCCACACATACCTTTTATCTTATTCATCAACTTCGCCGTTTTATTTTATCAATATTCATCAATCATGTATAATACCAAAATCATTTTACAACTGTTTTACCAAACAAATCAAAATCGATTTTATCAAAAATAAAATCATTATTGTCCCATACATTGCAGTTCAAGAGGCATGACATTATTGTTAAAAGCTACATCTAATATTATTATCAAAGTGTTTCTTTCATATGAGACTTGATAATTGGCCATCGCAGTATTCCACTCAAAACCGTTGGAGTTCTTTTAGCCTCAATGAGTCATGTAATCAAAACGAATTAATGAGCACATTCTGGTCAGAAAATATTTATTTTCGCAGTTGACTTAATAGAAAGTTGCATCAAGATGACTTTATAAGATCACCAAGAAGCTTATGCAAGGGTCTGTAATACAAGACAGCTATTTCTAAATAACTTCTCAGACAGTTTCTTCATGTTATGGTGGGAAACTTAACCCGATTAATAGACTCAGTAGAATGCCAGACTCTGTCTGGAGATAGATAGCAAGGACATGTCTAAATTCGAATGCATTAACTGTACAACTGTATTGCCAAACGTGTTCCACAGTAAGCAGCTAATTGAAACTGTCATTGTCTCTAAGCACGCAGAGATGTGATGCAATCGTGACGTACTGATCTTAGAGATACTCCCCCACCTGATATGATGTGTTTAAATTCTTTATCTATTAATCCAGGTTGACAAAGATTGAGTGGGTGCGCTTGTGAGCAGAGCTCATGTCTTTCATCGCTTCTTTGTTCGTCCCATTAATTTTCCAACGTGATCATCGTTTGTCCCATCACCAAACTCATCCAACTCCGATTATGTAAATACACCTTCTCTCCACCTTGCACTTATTCCCCCCTTTTTGCGTTATCAAATAATTGCATTCCCATTTTCTGCTCTTCTCCACCCACTCATTATGAGTTACCTTTGGCCAAGACTGAATCAAATCATGGTATTTAAGATCGTTTCATACCGAAAAATTAAAAAACCTTTTCATTGATGTCACTCGTCCTTCCTTTTAACCAGACAGCTTTTCCTGTGAAGCGGTATAAGTATTGGATGAGTTGTTTAATGTTGGGCACCTCTTGAGAATCTGATGCAGCCTCTGGTTTTCCACAAGGGTATTTCTGCCAATCAGAATTTCTTATAACATTCTGTTGGTAAAAATATTCGCTCAAGCCGACAAATCAATTCGTTATATTTTGTATTTTATTATGGTGCCCTATGGTGGGCTTCGTCTAATGAGATTTTAGTTTAAATGGGGGCACTCTTCAGCTTCTCACAAATGTACGAATATTGTTGAATATTTCTCATTTCAAGAAAGGAAAAAAAGCCCAATACATCAAGGATAAATTATATCGCAAACAAAGAACAAAAGTAGAGGTCACTCATCATCGCTTACTTCTGAACTCCCAATTATAATAATTTGATTAATTTTTATTTCTACCCCCGCCCCCTAATTTTACAATCACACAAGTAACGCACCGATTATAGTTATCTATCACATCAGCATAATATGTGTTCCAGAAGAAACTAGTACTTATATATTGGCAGGTACATAACACAATGAGATCTTACATTGCCTAATGAATGAGCAATCTGAGTCTACCGGATTACTTCTCATCTCTACCACTAAACGTCATGAATAACTATTATATTATGTGTGTATGAGTTCAAATATTACTTGTACCAGTGGTCTATGCACATGAACTATCACAGTAACTACGGTGTCCGGTGTTTTCCCCGCCAACATTCTCCCCGCCGACAATCTCCCCGCCAAAATCTCCGGAGGATCGGGGAGAACTTTGGCGGGGAAATGTTGGCGGGGAGATTGTTGGCGGGGGAATGACCTAGAACCATAAATACTGTCAAAAGTAGCTGTTCACGTACGATTTAAATGATTGAAAGCAACAGAGGAGATGACTATATATATAGATTTAATCAGACCATTAAATCGTTTTACGCTCTTAGAGAATCATAGATTTGGCTTATGTATATTGAATACGAAAAACCCATTCCTATTAGGCTACTTATGTCACTAAATATATTTTTGATCAATTGGGAGGCTTAATTTGCAATGTATTGGTTTCTCTTGCTACAGCTAATGTACCCAAGATCCTGCTCTCTGTAATTAACCTAAGGAGATAGATTACAGTTCCGACACGAATCAGATTCCATGATGATTGTACTTAGTATGTTTTCTGGACGTATCGTGGCCCATGCGAAAACCATTTTCGCTGAAAATAACACATACCTCTATAACTGAAAGGGGAATTGCATTAATAACTACCTGTGTGAATTTAAAAGAAATCCAAGTCCCAGATGTGAAGATATTAGTTGAATTAAAAGATAAAACCACTCGAAAATGAGAAAAATATAAAAAGGCTGCCTTCACTTCCAGATTGACAGTCCTAGATGCTAACCACTTGACCATAGGGGACTCTAGAGATCATGCATATTATAACGCTGGGCATAGCCGTTGATGCATCAATTTTAGGTTTTCTTTAATCCCCCATTCTCCTCATGGTGAATCAGGAGAATGGGGAAATACATTTTGAAGGTCCCTGTGTTAGCCGCAGGCGATTTAATGATTAGAATTAATTATAAAAATATATCTTGCATCTGCAATCTATTTCTCTAATAATTATGCAATTCAGGACTTCTAGGTCTGCACACATCCTGGATTTACCCCTTATTAGGCAAGCAATCTGGCAGGGGGAATTTCCATAGAATCTTTTTAACAGTGACTTGAGATAGCTAAATTGTCTGACGCTGAATACATAATGAGGTCCCTCCAGAAGTTAAAAAAAAGGGCATGTTGCCGTTTTAAGATTCTTACTCCGATGTTAAAAATTAAAACATTCCGAATTAGCCTCATGCACAGATTTGTATCGGAGAAGGCTTTATGAGAGTTGAAGATTTGTGTATATATTATAAAACATAGATTTACTAAGTGTTCAGAACGATATATCTTATATATTATAATGTTTTGTCAATTTTACAACCTCTCTCTCTCAAGATGTGTGAACTTTTCGGCAGGCAATTGTAGTTATAAGTGTGGTTTTGCTCCAAATTCGTGTCATCATGGATCCGCCTACACCCAATCAATGAGGACAAATAGATGATGCGGTGTGGACAATCGTTAAACTGATGTCGGATTGAACACATTCATTCACTCCTCCTGCTCGCAGTCAAATTGCATATTAAAGTCGTTGATGAAGAAGAAGCATCATTCATTCTTGAACAAGACTCCTCTCCAAATTACACAATTTTGAATCTCATTGAAGACATTCTCCACAACCAGGTGAACAGGCTCTTGATACCTCTATTTATTAACTCCCCTTCTTTGGCTTCCTGCATGAAAAACAATTTATATTTTTGATAAAAACCCATTTAACGTCTGGCGAACCGTCATTGCATCTCCTTTCGCTCACCTGATTTGCAATTGGACAGGTTGATGTGAACGGCCCCTTTTGATCAACCTCTTCTCATTACTGATCTTGATATGGTTATTTTGATGGGCAAGATTTATGAGTGTCTTGTCCTCTGTGACAACTTCTCGGTGATTCAAAATAACTCATTCACAAGAGTTAATATCCAAAACCTGTGGTAATGGCTCGATGCTGAGTCGAGGCAAAGGGAGGGAGCTGCCTTTCGACTCATTTGGTTAAAGTCGCAGTATCAGCTAATTTCGAATAAATATTGCACTTATGTCTATTTAGTGGTATTTTCATTCCCAACTCCCGAAAAATACCAAGATAGAATGTTAAAAAGATTTTGACCTATTGTTCTTGGTCTAAAACCAAATCATCTTCCAAATTGTTCACTTAGAGGATCCGACTCTTTTCAATATGGCTGGCTGTCATTTACCTACACTTAGGGAATCCTAGATAACATTAATATTCAATTTTAGACTATTAAAGGCATATCAACATTTACCCAACCCGTTGGTTTTAACCTATATATTCACCCCTAGCCTGCCACTGTTGAAAGGCAATACACGAAAATATTGAAAATTCCTCCTAGAAAAAGCTACAGGAATTCATGAAAAACGAGGAAACACCGTTTTGTCTTTATTTTCAGCATGCAAATCTTCCTAAAGCGCTATAATTAAGGATCAAAGGAGGAATTGAAGCCAATGGGTTTTGACCGATTTATCTAGGATTGCAGCTTGAAGCCAGTCCATTAAGCTTGCTCCCTGTTGACTGTCTATGATGGGGACGACTGATGGGTATTATGAACAGCGTAGATAGGCAGTTCCTTATATCGCAAGTAGGAAGCAGACTTCGCCAGGCCTTTGTTATCGTTAATTAAGTCGTTCTATCACATCGAAGCATATAGAGGGAAGTTTACCCTTTGTGTTTACCCTGTCCAAAGGCATATACATATTCCTTAAGCTTGCATCCAGTGACCTTTACGGTTTACAAGGTATTACCTGAACTTATGATATGATGATTGATTGCGCGATATGGCATCATGAAAGCGGCCTATATCAGAGAACACGGATAGACCATTAGGGATCTAAATGAGATGGGATGCTATGTTGATACAGAACAGAATATATATCAATAGATCTGTGTTGAACTATGAATACACCGATTGTGAGACCGCTTGATGTGGTATTAAATTATGTTTATTATCGATATGTCGATCAATCAAGGAGGTGATTCTCTAACTTGGGGAAGATCTATTCAAAATGTTTCAGTCTGAAATATGGAAATGTACAACCTTATGATGAATAGATACAGAGATGTCTGCATGGTTGCAAATGCAATGTACCTTGGCGGACTTTCCCTAATGGATGCCACATACAGAGACGAGTATTATCAATGGGTAATGACACGATCCAAAGAGAGGATAATGATCCTTGCGCCGCTCTGTATGAATTATATATATTATATATTATATATTATATATACCGTAATAGAGAGAGAATATCATTTTTTGCTTGAGGAAACAGCAATTGTTATCAATACGCCATAATTATATGATCTGTATGTGACATTTGATACCTATGACTCAAGTTAGAAAGCTAAGTAGACATTTATAAAGAATAGAGTACATTATTTAGTATAATTATTAATGTTTATCTATCATGTCTAAAGCTTGAGCTGAGAACAACATTGCTGAAATGTAACGCTTGTGGTAATAAAATAAATCAAATGAAATCAAGTACATATACAGACGTTGCTTAAATTAAATTAATTAGAGTTTAAAAGAGTACTATTATGCCTTAATCGGTCTGCATTTCGGCCCGCATTTGAGGGATGGTATTGCTCTACCAAAAATGCATATTGATGGTATTGCTCTACCAAATATTCATATTGCTGAACCGATATCCATTCTTTTGGTTGAGTGTTCCAGCAATTTACAGGAGGATGGGTTTTGACTTAGATAGATAGATAGTCAACAATACATTTTTGTAGATGGTTCTGCTATGTACATACAATTTGACTTTAACGTGCTTTACCGTTTTCCGACATGTTTTAGCTGTTCTAGACGCTTTTTAATACATAGGCATTTTTCATACTGTTAAGCCATGGTTACTATTTTTCAACCAATCTGATATCGACATGGAACTTTCTCTATTCAACAGAAACAGGAACTTTCTGATAGCATTCCTTTAATCATTTAATTGTACTTGTTTTAGACAGGATTATTTCTATCTTTTTATGAAAATGACTCACATGACCTTGTATATTTTTAAGTAATTACTCAAATGGTCTGAAAAAGTTACAACAGTGTGCCATTCTAAATCAACTAAAGCGTTAACTAAAGGCTGGGTTCCACTGGCCGGCTACTACTCCCACTACTCCTCCCGTTTCTTTGACAGCCTATTGCTCCCGCTTCCTTAAGACTGGGTTCCACTGGCCGGCTACTCTTCCTGCTACTCTTCCCATTTCTTTGCTCCTGCTTCTTTAGAAGCGAGATTCAAGCAGCTGAAAGTATACTGGAATGGGTGCTATTGCCCAACTACTTCCACCGCTACTCTAACGCTACCCAGAAATCTAAGCATTTTATTTTCACATAGAAATGGATGCATCGAGTAGCATGAGAAGTAGCGTAGAGTGGTGCCATTGCCCCGCTTCAATCCCCGCTACTTCCTGCTACCTCCCACTACCTCCTGCTACAAAGTAGGGGCTGCTTCAAATTGAACATGTTTGATTGAAGTGGGAGCACTCTACGCTTGGAAAACGCTCCAAAAGAAGTGGGAAGTAACATGGCTTTGTAGCAGGGTCCAATAGCACCCATCCCTGTTACTCTCCCACTTCTGCTCCCACTTCTTTCATCAAGAAGCTGGAGCAGTAGCAGGAGAAGCAGCCGGCCAGTGGAACCCAGCCCTTAGAAGTGAGAGCAAGTAACTGAAGATATACCGGAATAGGTGCTATTGCCCCACTATTTCCACCACTACTTCTAATGCTCGTCAGAAATTTGATTTTCACATAGAAATGAATGCATCAAGTAAGTGAGAAGTAGCGTAGAGTGGTGCTAGTGGCCTGCTTCAGCCCCTGCTATTTGTTGCTACCTCTGGCTTCAAAGTAGCCATCGCTTCAAATCAAACATGTTTGATAGAAGTACGAGCACTTTACGCTTCGAAAACGCTCCAAAAGAAGCGGGAAGTAACATGGCTTTGTAGCGGGGCCCAATATCACCCATCCCCGTTACTCTCCCGCTTCTGCTCCCGCTTCTTTCATCAAGAAGCTGGAGCAGTAGTGGGAGAAGTAGCCGGCCATTGGAACCCAGCTTTAACACATTAGCACTCGTCCAAATGCAGCTGGAAAAGGTGTGAGGTACATTACTGCCACTCTGTTATGGCATTTCCACGTAATTGCACGACCAAGTCTTGGTCGTGCAATTACGTGAAATAGACGTGGAATCTAGCTCTAAATTTAGAGCTAGATTAATTCATATATTTACGGGAAACTGCGGGGTTTATGAATTTGTATAGTATTTATTTGACGTCTAGGTTAGTTTTTCAAGGTGGTAATTTCTTATTCTTAATGGAGTGGAATCTTTCAATAGGCTGTTAGTTTCTACTTTATGTCTGTGTTTCTTGCTTTATGTAATAAATAACTATACATAATTAAGTATTACATATATCTTAGGTTCCTCTGCTTTTGTTTGCAATTATTCGGTCTCTGCTGATTACATGAATGTAATAGTGCAGTATATATGTTATTGTACATTATTAATTTCATACTTCCCTATATACATATCCCCCTGAACGATCCCCCATACCGAAACGATCCTATAAATGGTCTTGTAAATAGATTATCAGTATCCTATTCAATCAATTTCTACACATTTCTAATATGCTCCCATTAACTCCGTCCATCGATCTTGAAAACAGTTCTATTCATATAAGCTGTTTTCTATAAACCTATTCTAAATTGGGACAAAAAGCGTTGTCAAACACGAAGACGTTTGCAGTTGCAGTGTCGATAGACTATAGATATATAGATAGATAAACAGGTAAATTCATATACATTGGGACTTCCGGTGTGTGCCCGAACATTGGGAAGATTCATGCAGACACTGTAAGAAGCACTACTGCATTGTAGTATTCATAACCTAACTTTTACAAACACATGCAATAAAATTATGTCAAAGAAGCTCATAAAATCTGGTACTGGTAAAATATTTCTATATTGAGGAACATATACATATAAGGAACATATAATTAATTGCCGATATTAGAGAAAGAGAGTAGACTACCACAGATCATACATATTATACCTCATTGTGCTATATAGTCTAGATTTTACTTCTTCTATATAACTTTACCCTAGCTCCTAT
The DNA here is from genome assembly GCA_942159475.1 of Sthenelais limicola. Lineage (NCBI taxonomy): Eukaryota > Metazoa > Annelida > Polychaeta > Phyllodocida > Sigalionidae > Sthenelais > Sthenelais limicola. The sequence continues at coordinate 130,430,367 of OW804095.1, forward strand.
CTGTCTGGAGGCTAGCTCATTACTGATTAAAGCCTTCTGTCATTGGTCGCGCTGCACCTGTCAATCAAAAGCAGAGGCTTACCTAATGGTAAGCCTCTAGACTACTTAACACTAACAGGTGTAACGGACCAAATCAGGTTACCTACCTAACACCATCAAGGTATACATATTCCATCCTCTTACTCTGGAATAAATACGATTTCAAGACTACATCATATTTTCTCATTTATGTTACACACGTTATAACAATATTTTCATATAGTGTGAAGTGCTAGAGAGCAATACTGATCCGATCAAGTTTATTGGCAAATTATGAGAGCCATTATCTTAAGGTCAGTTCATATGAGAGGGTCCTGTCGTGATGTATATCACGGGGCAGCCCTGAGACATGTTGGAGTCTGAGAGTCTCCCCTCGGGTATTGTCTCTCGGCTCTGTAAGAGACACCAGGACAAACAAAGGAGAATTATTCAGGGGTCAGATGGATTCTTTGATGGGGAGAAGGTGGATTCACCCCTTCTCACTCACGATTTCTTCATCCTCTTACCTCTGGCATAACCACTTAATAGTTAATGTAGCACTACTAAAAATATATTCTGTTATAAGTACTGAGGGCATGGTGTTGTCTTTCTCTGAACGAGTAACTATGGGGAACAACCAGTTTGAATAGCATGATTAAATATTTGAAAGAGGTCGAGGTGGGCACAGATTCCCTTTGTTACATAGACCCACAGACAGATTTAGCTAACCTTATTAGGTCTGTAAATATAGGTCATGTAAAATGATTAGATATTAAGTGCGCACACAACTCCGAGCAGAATTAACGTACTGCCTGGGCAATAAATTATTTTTGCTGCCATAATAAACCATTCGCCGCCTACGCTACTTCGATCCTGTTCATGGCCATAATGCATAATCATGCATGCCACCACAATGTATCAAATGGCAGTAACTGCAAACGGACAACAATAGATAGCACCCTTTGCACCGAATAGATCTCGACACCCCCTCGTTGTGCTTCAAGCATTATTAATTGTAATATAGCATTCTTTTGTTTTCATGACCAAACCATATTTCCATATCGTCCCGAGAAACCACGTTCATGTGCGTTTTAGGTTTAAAACAATGCATTGGCTTTTAGTCATATCATAAAGGAAAATAGACATAGAAAATTAGAGAGGACTGCGTGACATGTGTGTATTAGATTTCACAACGTACTAAACAGATGTCCAGAGAAATGGGACAGAGTGGCAAAGGTGATGAAAAAAATTAATTGTATATATTTTTTTCCATGCACGTGCAAATGGAAATGGTGCAAATGATGCAAATGGAAATGTCTACTCTTGCTTTTCGGTTTCCATAGATACTACACACTAATTATGACAATTGTATAAAAGCTTGCAGTTTAATGTAGTTTGAAGCGTTTAATTGTGTTATCGTTAATTATTGTCAAATGTCGAATATGTTCACAGAACTTAATGGCTTGATATGGCGAATGTCGTCCTCAATGTATTAGTCTCTTTCATGTTATGTTTTATTAAACTACACTTTTACTATGGCAGTAAAAGAGCAGCTATGAACGATTGCCTTTCCAAGATAGCAATTTAAATCCTGGACAAAGGTGATACTCCTTCGATTGTATATTTATTTCCGAATTTTAATCAGTCCCATTGAGTCAGGATCTCAGATGATCTATAGGATGCATATATACTTCTTGGTTCTCATTGCGACAATATACTCGTCAATCTTCTGTTTTTATCCGATGTTATACCCCTAATAAGGTTTTCAAATTAGGTCTCCTGGGCTTACCGTAGCTAATCAATGAAGGAAGTCGTGGTGTCCTTCCTTTCAAACCAGGCACGACCAAAAGGATATAATTAAAGGCCCTAGTCCGCAAAGTCCATTCTCATGCGATTTTGCGCCGCAGAGGACCCCTTTCCACTAAATTCCGTGAGAATCGCATGAGAATCGGCTAAGTGGTCAAGGGACTTCAGTCATGGCACGATGGTATATATACGACTTGTTTAAAAAGACTAGGATATCTTTGTAGCTCTTTTCATGGCCGGAGTTCAGGTCACATTAATAACCCTGTAAGTAGTTAAACATTGAATATTAATTAGGGTAAGGAGACATGTTAAATCCTTAGTGGACATTAACATATTCAATATTCCACAAAAACTGATAAACGTTATGAGTTAGAGGTGACAGGAGCTGGTTTTTAGTATTCTATTAATTCGCACATAAAACAATAATCACACCTTATACGAGACATCTACATGCAATTCCCCATTCATGAATATATTACTAGAAATACCGTTCTACAAGTGCTTTCCTTGTCCTGGCTGACAAAGGGATTCTTTCACCTTTTGGCCACTAGAGGGCTAAACAGATCATAACATCATAATGATACTAGGTCCACAGCTAGATTAAAATATGAGATGTTGCCATTTTGTGTAAACATAGATCAGGACGGCTTGATTAATCTAGTAGCAGAGAAAGATGAATGCTATATGAAGGAGTGCTACTTTATATCTACTTCGAGTGGTCATATTGGTGGGTGGGAATCATCAAATGTTTGGTCTTCACTTGATTTGAGTTGAGAGGGAGTGCGTGTGAGGGAGCGTGTATGTACGAAGTATAGCTGCGTGACTGGATGAGTGGGGTTGTAACTTAGTGTTTGATTATATGATATATATAGAATAGAACTCAATATATAGCAATACAGGTCGATGTGACTAAGAAGAGGTCCGCGCTGTCCTTAATCGTCAACCCTATAGGCCTATATTGGTGCGAATATACACATACCCGTGCAATTCTACCAAACCATTGAAATGAAAAATAAAATCCCCCTAAATATATCTTCCCTTCTGAAAGATAGAATTGTGTCCACATATATATAAGTGGACGTTTTCGGAAGCGGGTATAGCACCTTAAACAATTGACGTTGTCTTTGTAGAGCCATGTTAAGGCGCTCAAAGAAAACTGCACTTCCTCTTTATAAACTCAACCTTTTAACCTCTACCGAATTCAGAACAGTTTTAGTGGTATTATATAATCGGATATGATTTTTCAAGCATTAATTTCTTTGATTTATCATTGCCGATTGCTTGCCTTAATCATACAAAATGTCAAATACAAAGCAAAGAATACTCATTTATTCCACCTCTGGAATGGCGTGTCCATAGACTTTGTATAGACTAGCTATATATGCAAGTGAGCGGGAAGAAACCTAGCATGTATGTATGTATATTGTTTATTTCCGAAAACAGTACATGATAAAAATATATGATAATTTACATCGGAAATGGGTCTGTCCTCTTCTGTGGCAGCCACAGCTCTTCCAGAGGGTCCCTCCTTGCCGTGTTTCTCTCGCATCAAGTTATCATAATTAAAAGCAATCCAGGATATCTAAAAACCAATCAGAAATAGCGTATGTCCCATAGGCCTAATGATCAAACTCCTAGGAGGTCAAATAAATCTCAAACTAACCTCGGATCTGTCTGTGGGATCTTTTTTCACCTTGTTTCCGGCGTAGGAATCTCTTGGTGCTACGCTACGCTGCGCTCCGCACCTCGGGATTCCTCCTGCCTTCAACTCGGTGAAGAAAGATCCCACAGACAGAACCGCGGTTAGTTCTATATAGTATGTATGTATATTGTTTATTTCCGAAAATTGTACATGACATGATAAATATAAATATAACAATTTATGCCGGAAAAGGGAACAGCCCTCTTCCATGGCAGCCATTGCTTTTCCAGAGGTAATTCTAATGTGAATTGCCCAGCTAACAAAAATGCCCGCAGTTAAACGTATGCCAAAACAATTATCCTGCAAACGGGAAATGTGATTTCTCGGAAGAAGAAGAAGAAGAAGAAGAAGAAGAATGGGTAGTACCCTGGACAAATTATGTAGGAGAAAAGATTTTATTATCTTTAAGCCAATGATTCGCCGAATGTTCGCATTTTTTGCTGGGACAGCACATTTTATTCATGCTATGTTCTTTCAGTGGGTCACGTCCTTAAGGCATTGTAAGCTGATTATCCCCTTCAGCAATGCTCAACAATTTACTGAAAGGTGCATCAAGTTAAGGTCGTCAATCTATACCATTAGTGTCACACTGCCAGAATAATTACTAACTAATTCATCATGCCATCATCGACCTGGTGATGTACAGTACTAACAATGCAATTAGAAAAAAATATGAAGTGGTTGTCAAGCCTTCCACGGGGTCTTACCATTACAGGCTCTGTTCTTAACCTTACTTTTCAATTTGTGTTATAGAATTATATTTAATAACTTCTGGTGGTACCGATTGTTTGCATAGGTTTGCATAGGTTGAATAACCGGTCCAAACTGTCTATATAGGGTCACAGCCTCTGATAAGAATGGCATGACAGTGATTGGACGTCCTCCTAGTGTGATTGGAGCGAGAGGCTTTCCTCCAGTTTGAAAGGACTATCTCAACTCAGCATAGACTGCAAAGATCTTGTCGACACAGGCTGAAATGGCATAACAACTACATACTTGGCTTTCATGGCTGCCTGTCCCCATCTGGAAATAATCGGGCTCTGCCACTAGTAACTAGTATATAGGCCTATAGTCATGAACCACAGTACTCTGTAAACAGTCCTGCCTGCAACTATTATAGTGTCTATAATAACGGGGGAAAGTCATACCTGGATCAACAAAATTGTGTCCGTTTTTTAAAATACTTGTAAATCTGTCAGAGTTTAGATCTATATATTTGGGTGACAACTGAGACGCTATTATATTCAGTGTATGATGACATTCAATGTCGGATTCATAAAAGGACTGATGGGGTTTATGTGTGTCATCTAAAAGCCCTTGTCCACTTAGCCGATTCTCATACGATTTTGCAATATTCGCGTGTTTTCCCGCGGCGGCCATGCGGCAATATAAAATCATTTTCATATATCCCCGCAAGGCCGCGCTGCAGATATTAAATGACGATTCTACTGCCACTTCATGGACACGTTTAGTCAAATTTAGTTTAGCATTAATCCAGAGAATTTTTTATCAAAAATCAATCAAAATTAGACTGACAATTATGTTGGATTTTTTTCTGCAATATTTTTGATATCCAAAGTTTAAAACTTAGTAATTAAGCCTATGGTAAACGCTAAAGCCCCTTTTTTTGTTTGTTGAGCGTTTATTCAGATAAGATATAGGGGTTCATAAGGTTTTACTGGCCATATTTACAATAAACCGAATAACATCAAGTCATCAAGTCAGTCGTCTCGTGTACTATTCGACTCTGAATTCATAGATAAGAACATGGGAGCTAAAAGTCGTTTTGAGTTTGAGATAAGTTAAGTCACCATCTCCGCTCTTCCGCGACTCTGCGGATGTAGAGACTGTTAGGGCCCAAACTAAGGCTTCTCAGAAGTCTTTGTTGACGCCTGAGGGTAGGGCCCCAAGGGAGGTGTCGATAAGACATACTTGTCTGAATGGAAGATGTCAGGGTCGCTCGGGAGAACAGAGTTTTGCTGAATCAAGCTGCGAGGAAATTAGTGCCGGGACAGGTTTACACCCAGAATAATGGAACTGGCAACGTGAACTATCCAAGCCACATTATTTCCCTATTGGGCTTCTCGTTTCTAATACTTTCTGGCGTAGAACAGTTCCAGCATCATAATAGATTTAATTAGCGTGTGTTTCATTTATGTCCATGACCAATTAGCCTTCAAAATGCAGCATATAGTCTTTGTTGCCATGGAAAATTGCCATTGCAAACTCAGATTAATGGTGCACCAAACAGTTTATATTATAGTGCATTAATAAAATCCAATCAATTTGTCTTGTGATTAAATACCATTTGATCATGCAAAGGGTATCATTGAGCATAGTAATTATATGTGACCGAAAGAATGTGAAATATGAATCGAGGTAGCACAATATACAATCAGCCTAGGGGTAATTTCGTGCAGTGGGGTAGATTTGTATATGAGTAGTTGTAGTTTGTTTATTCAGCGAGGAACATTTTCGTACAGATACAATTAATGACTTGTACCCGCCGGACATTTACCATCCTAGACATTACCCCGCTAGGACACCTGCCACCCAGGACATTCACCCGCCTTATGGAGTTTTTCAGGGGACTTTGTGGCACACATTTCCCCACTATTTAAAAACAAATACATTCTATTTTAACTGAAGCCCGACCAATACAACGCATTTCTATGTATGGGAATTTGAATGTTTTTCATAGCACATCAATTTAGACCATTCGATCCCTTTCTTTGGGGCATTATTGTCTATTATCAGCGACATGCCATTCATGCCTAATATGCATGGGGTCGGATTTTCAGAAAATGCACAATTTACAGTTCTACACATCTATCAAATTATGCTAAATTAGAGTGAAAATTGATAAATACTAGGTTATCTGAGTGTATTCTGTATTGTTTTCATTCAATAAATCTGTCTGATTATGTTGAACTGTATTTTGAACCTGATATTCATCTTAAATTTGGGTTATTTGAGAGGATTGGTGAAGGCCAATTGTACATTTTCTGGCGACTTGACCCAATGACGATATGTCCATAAGAGTATGTGTATTTAATTTACTCCAAGCTTGATCATAATTGACGTCTATGGGTCTGCTGTGGGTTTGTTACTATAATTCACTGCCTTTGGAATGTTGAATGCATAAATTCAGATCGTTCCCTTTCTCGGGTGTATTATTGTCGATAGTCAGTGACATGCGACCCGTGCAATGATGAGTATATTGGTAATTTGATACACTTATAAATAATAATACTATAAGTATAGGTGTATTAATTAACTCTATACAGCACCATGGTGGCATGGGTCCCTCGTGGTTTTGTCATGTTTATGGCTTGGCGCCTGAATGTTGTTCAAGGCTAATAAATTGAGACCATTCCCTTTCTAGTGGAATTTAAATGTTGAATGCTTAAATTTAGACCGTTTAGGTCAGTATTCTCCAAAATCAGTGACATGCAAATCGCCCAACAACCGAATATATATGTAAGTGTATTTAATCAACTCTGTGACCATGATCGAATGGCTCCCTTGTGGTTTTGTCCATTGCTTGGAAACAGTGTAGACATGGACAAGGCTATTTATCAGGTTGCTATGCTGAGGGACTCTATTTAGATGCACATACTATTGGGCTCGACGAGGCTGGCCAACGCCCCAGTTCTTCACCGCTTTTTATCAGCATGATGGCCTTTAAGAGGCCCATAGTTTGTGTTGGAAGGAGCCCGGACATGTGGATACAATCTATCTTTATGTCATACAAATTTGCTTCGTTAGAAGTGCTATATATCAACTCTTCATGCAAACGATCCAGTTATTTACCTGGCTATAAAAATGTGTGGTATAATCAACATCAGTTTATGATGGAGTAGATTGTTTCATAACTACCCTCAGAACGTCACTATTAATTCATACTTTAAGGCACATTCACTAAATTTGTCAATTGAGACACATTTACGCAACACCGTCAATGGGGTTATTGCGGGGTTTTAGTGGGTCAAATGCCCCCTCCCCCGCTACCCAGTGGTGCAGTGGTCAGTCGAGTTGTAGGGCCCACCTGGACCCAATGCACCGGTCATTCCCTCTACAATGCTGAACCAGACCACACCTGAAAACCTGTTTTGTGTTGTTTATTCATTATTATTCAATAAAATATTGGGCGGTTAACAAGATGGCTGGCGCACCACCACCTCTTGTTGGGCAACTAGTATAATTATATTGAAAGACGACCAATACAGCTTCGCAAACTGTGAATTGTATTTTTCATGGATCACCATGCACTATACATCGTAAGTTTGTCCATGTTAATATATTAAAATAAATGGGTGGCTTTTGTTCGATCAATTTGTTTGATTGTCCTCACAAACTCATATAATGGTAGTTTGGTTTAATTTGGTTTCAGAAAAGAATATTATATAATTATTATGTGGGATTTTTGTACGATTTTAACGATATCCTCAGCTGACAGTATGCTATTGTTTTACAATCATTCATATTAGAAATAAACAATAAAGGTGGAAAAGAATATATCATATATGCATACATTTCATAGGCAAGAAGATGCTAACAGAAATTTCGTAAGATTTTTCTCCACTGTGAATGGGTCTCTCAGGCAGAAAGGCCCATGATGATAATGCGTCCTAAATTCATTGACCGAATAAGCTTTGCTACTACTTATTGCCCTTGCAGTGACACCTCAGGCCCTTCTCTTACGTAAAATTAAATCTAAGTGGGTTTTGTCGCCACCACAATGACGAGAATTGTAGATGGACCTTTTTATTTTTATTTATTCTTCTTTAGTTTTAAAACAAGTCAAAAATTACTTTAATGTTTGGGCGCTATGGATATTAATCTCAAATTTTATGCATCTGCATGAGAAATATGTCGGAATAATCCCCTTATAATCTCATTTACTTCAAGGGTCCCCGATCCCTGTAGAAAATTATCATATATTATATCATATACAGATAGTGTGGATTAAAGGATGTGATTTTCACGGATATTACCACAATGTTGATAGAAAGGATATATAGAAACGTTCCATTGCAATTGGATGATTGCTTCATCAGTCATGGGGAAAATTGAGCTAGACGTGATTAGACGGCACCTAATAAGTAGATGGAAATCCTAGTAAGATGAGCAATGCTCATGGAAATCAGCTTTCCATGGCATGGATACGCCGAGCAGGGCCAGCGCCAGAATGTGTCCTGGTATGGCCAGAAGTAATCTCTCCATATGTATCTTCGCTATATTGGGATAGGTGTTGATTCCCCAATTAAGTGCCATGCGTTAATGAGTGAGGTTTCATTATCTTCCATCAACTATCAATCCTCTTAAATGGTTTATAGAAACGCCATTATTACCACTCATGTCCGCAATTGGGCAATTCTTGATGCACACATTATAGTGTATTGATTGATTGATAATTCTTTTATTTCCACTGTGAAAGGGAATAGTCTTCTTCTCGTATTCGCATACAATTCACATACCATGTTTAGACCATAGGCATACACAGTCCCTGGCCCTCTGGTTGAAAGAGGCCAGGTCCTCAACTTGGCACTTCTGCTCAAGTAGGGGACATTCCAGGAGGTGTTTCATTGTCTGGGGTTCCATACCACATGCACAGGTCATATCCTCCTCGTCTTCCTGGTATCCCCATTTCTCAGGGGTCAGGGGAATAGTAACATCTGCCCATTGCAGATTTTCCTGTTACAGACATTCTCAATTATAACAAGAAGTCCTAGATTTTAAACCTTTCTAAAGCAGAATAAACTTATTTTATCATTTTAATATTAGGAATATATAGGAAGTGTGTATAGATAGCCCATGTTTATTGAACCTGCGAACCACAATGAAAGATGTCCCTGTTTAAAAACAGACTTTGGACCAGACGCTCGGGAATAGAAACGATTCCAGAGAATGGCTCCTGTGGATGGATATCTGTAGATAATTTAAGGACTCCGAAAATTCCTTTGCCAACAATGAACCGCTCCAGACTCGGTCCTTCAAACTGATTTACATTCAGTTGCTAATCTCCCTGCGATCCTTCATCAATGATTACAGGTCGAAGGTTTTATTAGCTGGCCGTAAATACTGAAAGCATGGTAAGGAGCACGATTGCAGGGACAAACTAACATGTTTAATGTAGAAATGATAGAATCTTTTTTTCTACAAATTTATGGGTCAATAACACTCAATATTAGCTTTAAAATAGTATCGGCGGCATGCCCAATAATCATTTCCACTAAAAAAAGATCGATATGCTTCGTGGGATAGTGAATTCGCCATTGAGGAGGGAAAGTGGAAACAGCGGCACATGAATGGCATCGTTATTTTCTCCCATTATGTTCGGACTGGTTCCTTACAAAGTGTATTTGACGAACAGATTTACCAAAACACTTCATTTGGTGAGCGCAGATAAAGAGATTACTGCTCGCACGTTAGTGCCATTCCTATAAATAAAGGAGGGGAAAAGGATTAGTGTCCCACACACTCTAGTCCTCTTTTATAAAAATTACGGCACTCTCAAAGTAAATCGAATTAATACAAATAACGCATTTATAGTTAGTTGCACACCTCCCGTGTGAATAAAATTGAAGGCTGTCAGCTTTCAGCTTCCTGTTAATTAGGTGATCCAACGCTAGATATAAAGTGATTTTGTTTAGTCATTCTTCCTGTTAATTAGGTGATCCAACGCTTAGTTAGAATAATTAATAGCTCACGTAATCTTTTCACGGTGCCGAACCAATAGGATAACATTATATTTATATAACAAATGGCTGACCCGTTGGAATTCAGTTCACTCTCAACTCATCACAGACACAATCGTCTCTTCCAAATTACCCTTCACTCTCTCCCTTGATACCACATTATTAAACGATTAATGAACGACGTAAGGGATTGATACGTACGACGTAAGGGGTTGATAGTGTTTGTGCATAATCCCGTGGCGAAGCCGATGGATTATGCATCAGCAGGTCCGAAAACTTTATATCACTCTCACAGCTTCCAATGACTTGTCTCGTCTGCTCTTTCACCCACCCAGTTCAAGTACCTTTTCTTATTCCCTTCTGTCACTCTCTTGTCCTTATATGACTTCTTGGTGAATTTTTTCTAACAGATTTTATTTCGTTACAAATTTCACATGAGTGATACTTTTCATTGAACGAAAACAAACTAACTCACAATACAAATATTACATAAAGATGAGAACAAAGCGCATGGTAATAGTCTGAGTTGGGTCAACACACGACCACTAGAAGGAAGCGCTACAGCATTTTACATAGGCAAAAGTGCAACGGTGACAAATAGCTCAATATAGAATATGAAGTTATACAATTGATAATTACCTGGAGGCTCTTCATAGAAAATCAAATAATGGGAAAAAAATAGCCGCAGTATATTTCGATGTCAGAACGACTTTTAACTCTGTTTCTCATAGCCTGTTGTTAAAAAACATTGGAAACTTGTGAATTAATAAACAAAGTGTATCGCTCCTTAGAAGCTATCTGTCCGGGAGATCACAATATGTTAGATCTAGATGTGGTAACAGTATTGAGTATACGTTATATGCTGGAATTCCCCAAGGAAGCATTCTTGGACCCCAAATGTTCTCAATTTTTATTAACGATTTAGTGGAGATGAATTTTAATGGTTATTTAACACTTTGCACCGATGATGCTGTAGTTGTGGTCACAAAACAAAACTTGTACCAACTCGAGCATGCCACTTAGTCAGATATGGAAATGTATGTTGACTGGTGCAAGACTCACCAGCTTGCAGTAAACGAGAAAAAAACAAAGCTTCAACTATTCGGTGTGAGAAATGATCACTTTAACGGCAGAAGATTTTTTGTGTATTAGGTGTGTAATCCAGCGAGTCAAGATTTTTAAATACTTGGGATGCAGCATAAATGAATGATTGATGCTAAACACCAAGGTCAATTATATGATTCAAACGGCAAACTGGAAACTCAGTGAACTACACAGACGTAAAAAATTGATAAATATTTGGTTGTGTATTATTATCTTTAAAACATTTATATTGCCATTGGTGGAGTATGCGTATGCATTAATCAGCACAGCAGCCACTGGCTTGCTAAAAAAAATCAGATCATACCCTTAACAGGGCGTTGCAGGGTGTTGCAGATTGCATATGGTAGTAGTATCTCTTTAGAGGAGAAATATGCCAAAGAAAAATTTCTATGCTAAAACTAATCCATTGAAAAAGGGTAGATTACCTAAGGAAACCCACATCTAACAGAGCTAAGAAATTGTAATGAACAAAAACAATGTGGTGCATATGGTTATATGTATCACGAACGGAACATGATCGACTAACCTAGCAACTACCAATGTGCGAAGCCCTGGACATTCAAACTCATTCAAAGCTGTCACACAGTCGGTGTTGCATTGTTTTTTTTCTTTTAACAGCCATGTTCTTAAAATAGTAAAATGTGGTGACAATATCTATTGGTAAAATAAATGTCTTGATGGGAGATTTCCTATTATGTAATGTGTATTATTTTGTAGTATAGTTGATTCAATATCTATTGTAAACAACGTGAACTTATAGGTTGAAATGATTGTACAATCACTTGGTGACTTGTTTTAATGAAGCTTGTCGCCAGCCAGGCCAATAAGGTAACATAGTTTAGAATGAAGCTATTGTTTATTATATATGGTAGCAGCAGAGTCCGATAAGAGATCTGCTTGTTTGAAAAAGTAATTAAGATTTGATTTGGATTTCTTGGCGATGCATGAAAGAAAACAACATTTGTTAGTCATGCGTATTTTCTAACTCTTAACCCCTTCACCCCCACTGGCAACAATTGTTGCCAGCCCCACGTGGGCAAATGTTGCCCCTTTTTGCCCATTTGGGCAAATTTGACCAAACTTGACAAGGTCATAGAAATTTGGGGTAACTATGTATTATGGAGTATTTAGTATCACTATAACGCATACATCATGGAAATTAATTCTCTAGTATTTATTTCCATGGCAACTCAAGGGGGATAGAATGGTAACCATGGAAACAATGTAACAATTTAGGGCTTATTTTTGTCACTTTTCCTGTTTGTATTTAGTTATTTTGAGGAATTTGTCTTCACAAAAACATTAGATTTGAAGGTCTTTGATGCCTTGATATTTCTAAAGAAAAAATATAGCTCTACTAGAAAAACCGTTTCCATGGAAACAGATTTTGATAAAATACATCAATTTTCACACAAAATTATTTGTAAATTGAAATGAATAATTTCCATTAAAACATTCAGCCAAATTTGCTGAAACTCTCAATTCTTGCCAGGCATATAAAAATTAGTTGTACGAATCCATTTTTCTCTGTGTCTGTCAATGGTAACCATGGAAACGACTTAGGACATATACCCTAGGCTAATTTCTCCCAGAAAAATAATGATTTTTCAGAAATCTCCTGATATAGGCAAGTGTGGTATCAGAAGAAAGGTCTCGAGAAGGAGAATTCAGAAATATAATTCATTTTTAAATTGGGGTAGTTCTGTTACCATGGCGACCAAAAATAGAAAATTTCTTTAATTTTCTAATTCATGTACGTGTTTTCATTTGGTTGCTATGGTAACAGACTCATAAAATGTTGTAAAAACCAACTTAATTTAATAGGGGAATCATTTAGATTGACTTGAGCAACACAAACAATCGAAAAATCCCCATTAAGTAGGAAAATCGTCAAATTGAATATAGGGGTATCTATTTTCATACCTTCTCTATAATGGTATTCTGGTAAACCCTATAGAGGTAGGTATTATTGAATGATGTTTCCAAGGTAACCTTTAGGATTCCCATGATGTGTTTGGTATCAAAATGTTCCTAGTGACATAACCAATCTAGACCCAACAATATCTAAATCATATATTAAAGAATATTTGAATGAAACTAAAAATAAACTAATTATCTTAACAAAACCATGCGTTGCCATGGTAACCGATTTTTAGTACATAACCATTTCAAATACGGGATCTCTATGGAAAGTGCTTCAAGGTGATATATATATCTTATGGTGAAAGAAAGTGTTAAATTATATTTTTTATTCAGATATATGCATATAAATTGTAGGAAATTTACCCCCAAATTCCCCTGGGGAGGCTGGGGTTGAAGGGGTTAAAGATCAATGATGTTAAATTTGAGGCCAATACAAATATTTAAAAAGAAAAGAATAGTTAATATAAGGATTGGCAAATAATATTATAGAATTCAAATTTGAGATATCCAATGCTGTAATTCTCAAAACGACCACGTTTTTACAGGGCTTCCGGCAATCTACCCAGAATATTAATTTTGGTGTTGTCGGTCTTCCCCTTCTATCTTATTCGGGATTCCTTATTTTATGAAAAAGAAATAGAAATATTAAAATGCCATTTATTCCCACTTGCCGTCGATTTTGACATTTGACTCATCTGGGAAACCTTATCAATATACATGAACTCCGTGTAATGCATTACCAATGGTTCTACCAAATCATCTCCTCAGAATGAGAGATGAAAAAGGGCGCACCTCTCAAAAATGGCTGGCGTTGCTGATAGGTCATTGAGAGGCTCCACGAGACCTTATCGATTTGCCCTTAAAGCCCACGCACTGACATCTACTGAATGGGCTTTTAGCATAGTTAACATACTAACAGTTCAATCAATGTCTTATATATCACTACGTGAAAAGCAGGCTGTTTAGGAATTCTGGCTAAATGTTTATTGGGCGAATAGTTCTAGATCACCATTCATTCCGTAGTTCGATATTATTAATGAAATGATTTCTGAATTTCTCTTTTTAATTATTTCCAGTCCTCTCCCTTAATTGTAACAGTTTTTTCCTCCAATTTGATTTTACTAATTAAATGCTATCTTTTTTCCTTTTTTTGTATTTCCAGTCCTATCCCTTGTATCAAGCATTCTCACCTTGACGCTCATCTCATGCGACAGATTTTTCGGCATAATATTCGCCATGAGGGCGCACCTGACAGAGCGACGGGCGCGTTCCTGCCTAATTGTCGTTTGGCTGTGCGCTGTCGCCGTCGCCGCACCTCTCCTCCATTATCGCCAACAGTTCCAGCGGCAATGGCTGAACCACGACGAAATTTGGTGTGACGACACGTGGCCAGTCGTGGAAACACAAGACCACACAACTTCTATGTTGATTGTAACACATCCATCCAGAACTTTGTATTATACGATCGTGACGGTGGTGCTCTTTTTCGTGCCAATCTTCGTCATGTCGGCGGCCTATTCTATGATCATCTGGAGACTGTGGTCCAAACGCCATCCGGGAGAGAGGATAGAGTCGGGTACTTTGGCGCAAAATAAAGTCAAGAGAAAGGTAAGATAGTGCACTATTCCTTTTATTTGGCTTGACCATAGAACACTGGCGACAGAGAAAACGGCTACTGAAGTGTAGGTTGAAATGGATGGATCGATGTTTCGTTTAGCTCTGATTATCCTAATGGGCTTGTTTGTCTGCAACTGGATATTTGCGATCGAATCTAGGTTGGCAACGACAAGTCCTTTATATCTTTGATCATGATGTAGGCCTAGATGTAATAGATCTCAGGTGAGCGATGATGTTTTAATGACCGTAAGAATTTTGGTTTAATATATGCTTCGGGAATCCCTAGTGCACGATTTAGGGTTCATTGAACAATATACCACAATAAGCCCGACATCTTTGATTAATTTCCCTATATATAGAGAGAATGGAACAAGCCGGCATTAATCGAAAATTTATTGGACGACATTCGTCCGTGTAAGCACGATGCCGTAGGCAGAGTGCTTACATGGACGAATCAAGTCCAATAAATTTTCGATTACAACGGCGAGTTCCAATCTAGGCCTATATTCATTATTTGTGCACAAAATTTGATCATATGTCATCAAATATCACTGAAAAAAATTATTGATATTAAAGAAGTCTCAGAGAGCCCCGCTGCCCTGCTGACAGCCCCGTAGTAGGCCTACAACAGTGCCCACTGTGTGATCATGCAGTATTTGGGCCTACTGATATTGTTGAATTAAAACGTTCATATCGCTGCCATTTCTTGAGCTACATTAATAACACTTATATCATTCAATAGAGAATTTAATGCTCCATTTAATGATGTGGGTTTTTGTTATGTTTTTCTATAATCATAGTACCAGAATCACGGCTGGATTACCGATCGCGGGTATTTGTTTACGTGCTTTGGGGAGAGCCAAAGCTCCGCGAAGCATATCAACAGAGCTATTTTTAGACAACTACATTTTTATTATATGAATATTTTTATAGCACCCCACTTATTGCATTCTCAAGAGGGATGCACATATAATAAAAGATGATATGAACCAACTAACCAGTCCCATATACACCACTGCAACCCTAAACTGCGTAGATAAACAATAATTTAAAGTGGTCAAGGTTATTGGATATTAAATTGGAATACGTATACGTACATTTATACGCATGTAATATACGTGTAGGCCCTAGTTGTTGAATTGGCATTCCTTTCGAATAACAACCAACAAACGTCTTAAGAAACATGATTCTATGAGACATGCAGGTTATAAATGTAATGATATAGGTTATATAACACGATAGCACAAAAGGGATTGCGTCCGTTTGCAATGCATCCCGAATGTATACTTCTTGCCCCAAACGGAAGCAATTAGTAAATAGCACGTTCAGCAATATTAGTTCTATAATTATAGCCGCATATTATTGGGGTATTTTTAATAGGGAGAATCCATCAAGAGCTTTCGAACCTACTTCCACTGCATGTGGTCGATGTCATTAGACATACAAATGACAATATTGATTCTCTTCTCTGTGCTCTCATTCCCTCTCTTTATCTCTCTTTCCTTCTCTCTCTCCCTCTCTCTCTCGCTCTGCACACACTCCTGAAAATATAAGCAGTCATTTTCACTACTATAATTAATATCTACTTTTACAAAAGATGCATTCCAACGGAGGGCTTAAACAAAAACTTAATGAGAAATGTATAATTATGTAAAGTTATGTTTGTACAAATAATGGGTGGGGGGGTATTTTTAATTTTTGTTTCAGGCCAATACAAATGCAAATGCAAATACAAATGCTGAAATTTGGTTTCAAGGAAAATTAACCCATCCCTTGTTACTCGTTTCCAGCGTTTGCCTCAGGGTTGAATCGCCCACAGATTATAAGCCTGTTATAGATTAAATCAATCTTATCGTTTTTATTATCCAAATGTTTGTCCTAAAATGCGGTTCAAGTCCATGGGAGGAAATCGGTAAAGCTTGTCTTTCTCCATATTTTCTCACAAAGACACTCTCGTTTTATAATAAAAAGGCGAATTTTAAACAGATTTCAAAGATCGACTCAGCTTAAAACAACCTTGATTACAAACATTTGAAGTGGATTTATTTGTGATGAATGAGAAATTAACTCATTTTAGGAAGATTAAAAACATTCGATGAAACAAAGGTCTGAAATCCTTAATTAAATCACTTTAGGGTGTTGGGAAATTAATGTTTTGTTGAACAACCTTTTTATAAAACTGTTTTGTTGAACAACCTTTTTATAAAACTGTCACGTTATTACCTTGTTTCCTATTTTGGAGAATAGGACATCCAAAACCTTATTCTTAAGACATATTTATACCAAAGCGATTTCAAAATCTGTCAGCAAATTTAGATCACCCCCTAACATATTAAATATGCTAGTTTCCTTATGCTGCGAATGATTAGAGCAACCAGGTACGTGTAACATTATTTAATTTAATTATGTATGTGGCCATCCCTATTAGCATCCATTTCTAAACCAATTTAACTTGACAAATATAACATATGGTTATTGCATTCATGCCTTGTTTTCAGTCTGTATAGACCAAGGTTTATTCATTCAACTAAATTACAATTAATTGAACTATGGAACGCCGGGGGAAATTTCTCCAAGTCCAACGAAGCATAGATAACCAAGCGAGGCGTCCTTGCATGAAGACAAGTGAAATCTCTAATACAAGTTTAGGGATCAATATAGTCTTGCAGTCAACTATGAATTACTGTCTGAGCGTCCTACACAGACAAACTTTAATGAACGATAAATATTGCCAACTCAATGTTGCCGTTTAGAGGAACCGAACCAGCATAGATCTACTCTTGAATCCGTTGTGGTCGTTACATTTCACTGTTTCCCAGGCATGTTGTATAACCTAGCCAAGGAAAGGAATTTTCTTTCGCCTGTAGGAAGGAAAGAAATCCATCGTACAGGCCATTTCCAGCTGGTAGGAATAGATTATACATAAAGTATTGTTATTAGTACCCATCGAAGTAAGGATGGAAAGTTAGCTTTATACAAGCCCCGTTGAAGATCATTCTGCAGGCAGATTCATTATAGACAGTGACAGGAGTCTGATAAGTATCTTTTCTGACACGTGAGGCGTCGGTGTAATCGAAATCATCGATCATGTTTTGCCACGATGACAATTTTTAATAACTCAGATATTGCAATTAGCACTCGTGGAAGCACCCAACTTGTCACATACAGAAGTGGAAACCCGTAGTCAATCAGAAGAATTGTCAATTCTAGTCCAAGAGTATGGCCTCACATATAGGACATTAGGCCTACATCATAATTATGGATAAAATTGATAGTTCTTTTCGTCATATTATCGAGTCTGTGGTAGAGTCTGATGTTAAATTTAGCTATCGTACTTGCCTTTAGTACTTGCTTACGGAAATAAATCACCACTAGGAAATATACATGACCTCCCGCAAGGTCTGAGCTAATTACTTAGTACTGGTAGCCTTTCATCACCAGTTCAGTATCCTCATGCACATGTGGTGGTGACTTTTGAAAGTCACAAAGGTTCTCAAATTCTAATTGTGATGATTAAAGGCATACAGAGACCAATCCCTTCGTTCATCTTATTCCCAGTGATGCATAAAGTATTTTGCTGACATTTACAAGATCAAAAGATGTTCAAAAGTTAATCTATCAGAGGTATTCTTGACTTTTGGAAACATTATTTCTTACTAAAGTTATTGGAGTAGCTTGATATACAAGATCCACTACGTGAAAATGTAATGATTCATTTCAGGTCTCAAAGTAAAATTCCTGAAAATCAGGCTGATTAAATCCTAGCAATTCGTCCTCTTGTCAATATTTTTTCAACATGTCTCCAAATCAAATCACTGAACTCAGAGGCTGTAGCTGATTTGAGTTTATTTTATGTACACTAATTATTCGTGGATTGCGACATTCGATGCTCCACACAAAGTTGTAAAAGGCTTTTTACTGGCTGCATGTACAGGGTGGTTTTCTTTGGTCTCGAGTGAGGTTACCTGGGTTTTTCCTAATTAATGTTTTCAAGGAAGTTGGATTTGACTGTATTTCGTCTGCTGCAACGAACCGATTTGCAGAAACCTTTTCGACGAGCCAGCGCGTGGCACAGTTTCAGGCGAATCCCCAGTTTCACAACTTTTATAGTAGTAGCATGCAGTTATGGCTTCTTTTTTATGTGTGTGTGTGGGGGGGGGGAGGGCAAGGGGTAGGGGAGGGAACATGGGAGATGGGGAGGGGGGAGGTATGGGGAAGAAAAGGGGGGGGGGGGGCAGGGGAAGGGGGGGGGGCAGGGAAGGGGTTTACAGTCTAGGGTCAAAGCCTCTCAGATCAGATAAGATTGGCATGTCAGTGATTGGACCCCTACTGTGTTAATGGACTTTCTGGAATGAATGAAGGAAAGGAAAATGGGTAGAAGGAGGGATGGAGGAATTGAATAGAAACTACTAATGTATGCTTGGAATTTTCCCGTTTTAGACGGGGAGCATCTAGTTGTCATTAATGTTGGGGTAGATTGTGTCGGACGAAGGGTCGACGACTTTGATAAGAATCGATATAATAGAATCTGAATGTTAATTAATTAGGATAGATTTTGGAGTGCAGTCCTTTCAGATAGTTCTTGTTGATGTTTTTATTTTTTTATTTTATTTTGGGGAGGAAGGTGGGAAGAAAGATGCCCCCTTCTTCCTTGGTCAAACTCCAGGCCTAAACTGGCCGAGGTGGTGAGGACGAAAGTCGCTCAACTGTGTGGTTAGGGTGAACCAGCCCCTTCTGCGTCATAACGATGGGAAATTGTTAACGATGTAACAATCTCTGACTATTATATCACTACTTAGCTTGTTAAGCTTCACGTTGGCAATACGCACATCCACGCTTTGAGTTTTGTTTCGAGAAAACGCGTGTGTATACAGGTCTGTGTTTCGTACAATATAAATTTATATGGAATACACAAGCACTCAAAGCTGGTTTGTCGAGGATTGCTATAAACATTCATTGTATTCCATATTTATTACATTGCTTTGTGGCTTTGATTGACTCCATATGCCTTTCTCCCCCTTCCCCCTCCCCACCTCCCTCTCGTTGTCAGGGTTACACATTAATGATCATTGGTGGGACCGTCATTACTTATCATTTCGGTCATGTGATGTCACAACAAGCTATAATAGAGTGTGGATTTCCCAATTAAAAAGGGCTTCAAAATTACTCCAGGTACCTTCACAAACCCCATACACTCTGGTAGATAAAGCGTCTGTGGAACTGTACAAAGCCGAAAAACAGTTGGAAACATCACAAGTACCAAGAATATCTGTGACAAAAAATCACCGATCACCTTTTATATGATAGACTAGCAAAGTACCCGTCCTCTGGACGGTCCCCCTCCCTCCCCACACTTCCCCCTCTCCCTCTTTTCCCTGCCCCTTTTCCCTGTCTCTCATACCTGTTTTTCTCTCCCAACCCCATCTCCGATTCCCCCCCTCACCCTGCCTTCTTCCTCATGCTCCCCCTCCCCACTTTCTCTCCCTCCCCTCTCTCCCTTCCCCTACATCCTCTCCCTCCCCTCTTTTCCCTCCTCCTCTTCTTTCCCTCCCCTCCCCCTCTCCTATTCCCCCCTCTCCCTTTTCTTCACTGTCCCCCTTCTACACCCTCTCCCTCCCCTCCCCCTCTCCAATACCCCCACTCTCTCCCTCCCCTCTTCTTCACTCTCCCACTCCTCTTCATGTAGTCAGGTCCCCCTGGAAATGATGCAGTATCTCACAGGGGCTTTCCCAGGCTATAAATAGAGTGTGGAGATCCCAATTGAAAAAAGGCTTCAAAATCACTTTTTCGCCCCAGATACCTTCACAAACCACATATAATGTCCTCCAGACGGGGTCAATGAACCTGTACAGACCAGAAAAACAGATGGGGAGATCACAGATTCCCAGAACATGCCTGACAAAAAAACCCTTCTTGAGCTTTATATTTAGATATGCTTTTGTAGCCCACTTGGTCCCATTCATGGGATAGCAGTTTTGGAGAGTTTCCATGGACAGTCTTCAACAAATATGTGGATGTAAGTATAGATCTGGGCTGCATTGCTCCAATTCTCATTAACCAATCTGACCTGAGCTATCGCAACATTTGTGTTGCTCCAAAGAAATAGCAATCTCTATTTTTTAGCTCAGGAGCCAAATTGTACTAATCTGCCAAAATCCACTCTCTGTCGTATATGGGTGCAGCAGTTGTAGAACAGCCCTTGATTTAGATGATTGCATGATGGTTCCATTTAATAAAATTGTTGAAACATGTTTTTCTCCCACAAAATGCCTGTGCACAAATAACGAGAATGGCTAAGAGGAGATCTGGACCTCCTCTCAGAATTAGCCTCTCAGAGAGGGTTTTGGGCAGCTAGTAATTGCTGTTCTCAAGTGAAGCAACACAATAAAGCCAATTAGCTCTCGTTTTGGTTATGAGGGAAGAACGGAGCAACAGCCATGCAACACTTTAACAATTTTCGCAATCTGTATTCTTACTAGCTCGCACTAAACTCCAAGTTTAATCAAAAATAACGGAGCAACGCAGCCCTGTGGATCTTTCCACTCAAGACATCAGTGAAAATAATTTGAACCTTGCGATTGCAGTTTTGATAGACGTCACTTGTTAGTCGTTTTATGGTAATTCCCTCTTTCAAAGACTCATGATCAAAGTTGAGCTTCTCATACAAGATATCTCCATCACTCTTCCACACCATCATAATGTTCTTCAAGTCGCTTCCATTCTCCATGCCAATGACTTTGTCTATCGTTTGAGCAGACATGAAGGTGAAGGTTGAGAGTTGTTCTGTACATGCAGTGAATCATCAAGACGAGCAATCCCTTCCCTACAAAGCTTCTTATCAGCTGCTTATCAAGGAAAAGTAGCTATGGAAGGAAAATCTTATGTAAGACTTTATTAGGCAACGCGTCCCCACTATCCAGGGCTTCTACCGAGAATCCTATATATCCAAACGGCAAATCAAATTAAAAAGGACCAATCAGCATGACATATAGTGCAAGTGATAACTCTTTTGAGGAAAGTCCGTGATAATTAACTGGATGCTGCGTTTTAGATCAGAAATCCCTTTACCAAACGAGATGGCATTTATGCATGATATATATGGGAGACAACTCTTCCGGCGTTAATGGACAGACATCTGTCTCTGAAACACTATAGTCAGAATCATAGGTCGGCCGGTAACATTATAAAGAGGTAAAACTGCCCGTGGTATGGAAAACGAAGAAGGGGGTCACAGCTTGTTCAAGAGCAACTTCGGTAATTAAATCAAAAGAAGGCTATTAAACGTCTATAGATAAAGCAATCTACTGAATAATTTAGCATCCAGGAAGGACCCCGCACAAGTCTCATATATATAAATTCAAATTGGGATGGGTGCTGAGGCTATACGATGTCTTATAATATAAAATATGGTAGCATATAATATATGTTGTATAGTATTTGTATAATATATAGTGCAACAGGGGTTAGGACGGGGACTATCGAAGTATTAATGTCCGCCACTGAGGGGCTGCAGCCCCGAAATGAGGATATTAATCCGTTTAGTCTCTGCCTAAGTTTGTTATAGTGCCAGCTAGGGCCGTTCAATGTAGAGACTATAGAGAATATCGAGATGATGTTGGAGAAAGTGCACTTATTTAATGAGTAGAAACGATTTGTTTCATGGAGTAGATATACCAGACTAGTTCCATCTATAGTCAACTCCGCGCCTAGGTGGCAGACAACCCGAGAATATGGCCCTTTTCCCCACTACTTCGCTAGAACATATCCATTGTATGAGAGCGCGCGGGATGAGTGGTCCTTGACAACTGGGATAGCCATGTACCTCCCCCCCCCCCCCCCCCAACATAGACACACACACGCGTGTATACCATGCATTATATTGGAGGAAAAAATAATACAATGCTGCAGAACTATGTGAACCAATTTCATGCTGTCTCATAGAGCTATGATCGAGATCACCGTTTATGAAAGTGAAATTGAGGGGTGAGATGGGTGCGTGGGATATTAGAAACGATGCATACACGTATAGGCCTACACGCTATGAATTACCCGTGGAAAGAACTACACGTGGCCATGGAGATCTCCTCCTAAAACTGGTTTTTATGAAAGGGGGCGATGAGGGGAAAATCTGGAGAGAACATGCTTGGAGATGAAGGTCCTATGGCGGGAATTTATGGGGTAGTTTGGGCTGTGGTAGTTACAAGACCAAGAAGGAGGACGGCCGGTGTGTTGGGTCGGGAAAGGGCAGGAAAATAGGGGGCCAGATCAAATGTAGTGCAGGGTGGGGGAGACAAGCGAGACTAGAAAGGTACTAAACCTGTCTTTATGAGCTGAGGAGGGGAAGAGTGGCTTAGGAAATATTGGAATTTCATCTATACTTTTTAAGAAATTATGACAGACTGATGAAGGAACTTGTGAACATGTAAGCAACAATTATTATTGTCGGGTGCATACTATATACCTAGTAATTGCTGACGTATTTTCAAAGAAATTGGTCAAACGGTTCCGGGGAAATGGGTTTGATATTACTAAAGCATTCCGGTAGCTTGACCATGATGTGGTCCTCGAATTATTTCAAAGAAGTCGGTAAAAAGAAAACAGCTCTTGATTAACGTGACCTACAACCTGCACTTGTTATTAGCCTTATTATCATGTGCAGCCAAAATTATACCCAAAACACAGTTCACAGGGAAAATGATTGTGAGCGTTCCATTCAGCACCATAATGCATCCATCTCCGCTCGGGAAAACGTAAGCCCTTTCAAACTAATGTTAGCGTTAATGGCGGCGCGTGATGAGTAACTGACCTAAGGTATTACATCTAAGAGAAACTCTGCGCCTTGCTATCAAAAGCAAATAAACTGAGGGATCTACATTAATATTCTTATACTATAGTGCCTTGCAGGCTGGGAGGTCAACGCGAATCAAACAAACATTAATGCCCGAATAAAGCGTATGCAACTCCCCTTCCAGCGATGTCCTTGCTTTGATGCATATTTCATCAAGTAGAGAGGAGCTGGGTATGCGTGGGCGCATGGTATATATAAAGGGGGTTGGGGACTCAACGTTGGGAACTTGGGAACAATTCAATGAGTTGTTTTAGTGCACAGAACAGCATCTATGGCATGTGTCTTGGAAGTATTATATGGACAACGAGGGCGCAAAAGCAAACAATACATTACATGCTGAGCCATCTAGTGCAAGACATGGATGCTCACATCGTATAGGGGTCTAGCCTATAAGGTCTTTCCAGAATCGATTTCACTGGAAACACAATGCAAGTTAGTTTTTAGAACAAATGCATGTACAGACAAACCACCGTTGTATGACATGGCAAAGTTGCGAGACCACTCTATATCTCAGCCTCACAACCCTGTTTCTATATGCCTTAACAGTGTTTCTCGGGGCACCCCGATCGCCCAACCCTCGTATAAGTCAGGTCAAATTAGGAAATTAAAAGAAATGTGCTCTCACAGCCCTCGCAATTTTAGAGCTATATTTTGTCATTTAATTATGATATATGTTACATGTGACGTAATAGGGAAGTATTATTCATTCTACACAGCAAAATATACATTAAGATACAGAAGAATTATGATTACAATAAGTCTTTATTTTTTAGCCATATTTACACCATTATACCATTATTGTGTTATATTAATACCTATATAATGCTTAGGCAAATGAGGCTATATGTGGAACTATCACATGACTCCCCCCCCCCCCCCACACACACACACACCTGACGTCATCTGGCGGTAAATGCAAACCAGGCAGCCGCCATGTTCACTTCACGCCTTGCCATTGCCAGCATAATACAAAGCTTTTCTCTCTTAATAATATTCTTAATAAAGGCTTGGCTGCAAGTCGCATCCAACTGTTACTTATTCACTACAATAGGAGAGACATATATATAATCCTATATAATTTGTACACTTCCAATGCGTCAATATCTTGTCAATCTGTTCAATTTGAAATAATTCCTATTTTTGTTCCAGGTGGTAGTTATGCTGGTCGTACTTCTGGCAATATTCGTCGTCTGCTGGTTACCTCTCATGGCATCTATTCTCTTCTCTGAATTCAGAAAGGATAGTGGAGTACAGGTAGGCAGCATCCCTTAATTTATAACACCTTTTCTAATCAAATCGAATCAACCTATTGCAGAGCTTCATTATGAAATTATATTTGGTATCAATATTCTTTGTTGCACATTCATGGTTATTAAAATGTGTATTTAGCCCAAAATGATTTTTTTTTTAAACCCAGCAAAATTAGTGTACACTCTGCACAAATGCGTGTCAGTAAATAAAAAAAACCCACAAATACATTTATAATATAAATAGAAAATAATTTTTTTATTATTTTTTCCCTTGATTATTTTTACCTTTCTTTTATGTGTATTCTTCTTTGTAGTATTTCTAATTTTTACTAGCATCACCGTTTCGGTTCGGGCAAACATAGCAGGGCCAGCCTGCTATCTGCTATATGTCAGGTGTGGTCAGCAGAGCTACGCTGCCACTGCCACTTTGCCACTTTGCCATCGCGGCCCATTAATAAATGAGTTCGATTTTTTTCTTCAATACTTGAGACATGACTAAACTTGATGCGCTTGTTAGCAAGGCTGGTCTTCCAGCATACGCCTTGGGATTCGAAAGAGATGGGGAACAAAACATAGAAGAACATATAATTGGTATTGATATTGAAGACTTAATAGTGACAGGGGACTCATTTTAGCTGACAGAGAAGCTGCATGGTCCTTAATCTACAACCTGCGTATGTATAGGGCTTATAGGATATACCTAGCTGAGAAGAGCGACCCACAGCCCTGCTATAGAGCAGATAATCACTTACTTGATATGATTTAGTATTGCCTGTAATATAGCACTGTGCTTGAATGACAATACTAAATGCCGAGAACAATAAGAATTGCGTTATTTTGAGGCGATACCTGCGATACCTGCGAAATTATGGAAGACTCTGCAGTGATTTTGATTCAGTAGACCATATTTTACTAATCATCTGCACAGACAGTTTGAGGGGAGTGATTTGGTCTCAGATGAATCTTTCGCCATGCAAGTATCAAGGCCTCGGGAGATAGCAAATTCCAAAGGTTCAAAGCAAATCCACATATGGCCATATACGAAATGCTTAACGATTTAATTAATTTCGCCTCGAACACAGTTAAACCATCTTTTCCGACACTCAGGCGTGCATGCACGGGGCATAGTGAGGAATACCTACCATTCTTTTTCGTCGTCGCATATATACTATACATATCTGCGCTTTTATTTAAGGAAAATATCTGTATCTGTATTGTAGATGAATAACGAAATCCAATAAATAAAATCATACGGAATACCTACCATATATATGATACCTACCATTTTCCTCCGTCGCATATAAAAGTGTCTGTGTATTTATTAAGGAAAATGGCTAGTTAATTAATGAGAGGCTCAATTCACACGCGAAGTTTTATTTATAATTTGTGTGGAATCCACTACCACATTCCTAGGATCTCTGGTAAGTCCCGAACTATGGAACTACTACTAATCGATGATAGCATGTATTGGTGTCAAGCAATGCAGGTATACATAATTGTAGTGATACCTGAATCAGTATAACCCCAATTGTTTATTCCCTTCACTCTGCATACGACCATGGTCCAACACGGTCGTTTTTGGTGGTGAAAAAATCTTTATTAAAGGCGGCCTCAATAGTCCCATCCCTTGAGTTGTGTTATTATTTGTTTATTATTATATAAGGAAACGGAATTGATTTATACGCAATATTGCGTCGCCAACATCGGTTCAAAATATCATTATCACTTGTGCTGAGTATTTGTAAAATGTTTTGTGGGCTAAGTGTGGATATTGCGTCTCCACCAGAGTTTGCGTGCAAACTAAATATTGTGTACCAACTAAATATTGCGTCTCCAGACAGAAAGAGAGCGGGGAATTTACCGCAATTGTCTATTATTGGTATATTTGCATCAGACAATGTGAATTGCTGGAGAAAACCTGTCAGTTTCAGAAGATTTGCTAGGCGAATGCCTAGGAACAACAGCCCCCTCCCACTCCACCAATATTAATATCCCCCAGGACATCCCCGCCAAACAAAGTTCCCCCTTAGTGAAAAGCCCCTGGCCGCCCCTAAAACAAAAAACCCTCCCCCTCGGACAATACGCAACCACACCCTCCTCCAGAACAACAACAAATCATTGAAGCGTTAAAGAGAGAAGAAAATCGTACACGCGCTATATAGATTTCAGTCATCCTCCACTCATACAAAGTAGATTCTAATACCATGCTGATGTATATCAATATATATATAGCTAACATTGAAAACGGCTACTCATGTATAATTTGTAATGGTGTTATTTATTGCAATTTGTTAGTTTAGTCTAGGCTCAGAGCCTATTATCGGTATGCCTCCTGCACTAATGGCTTTCCCGGCCTGGTAGTAGGACAACAACTACTGTCATGAAGGGAGTTTTCGGTCATGAGCGAGAGGTATATTATGGGTTTCCTTGCATGATTTTGAAGGGATTTCGGTAGGCTCTGAACCTAGGCTGAGTTGTCAACCAATATAATAGCGTGTGAACCTATAGGGTGTGAATCTATACTTTATATCTATATTAACTCCTTATAAAGCAAGTGTATAGCTTATAAAGCATTATAATATCTGTATATAAGTAGCACTTGCAATGTAGAAAGGGTCGACTCGATTGCCCACGAGCTCTGGATAACATGTTCAGTATAATAATTATACTCTTTCCTGAGCCACCATAGCACACTTGTCTCTATCACTCCAACCTGTGGTCACTTACCTAGACCTACTGCATTGACACGTTTACATATTTTCCCTTTCAGTTACCCACCTGGTATGAAGATTTCCAGTACATCGCAACATTCATGGCCTACATAAATTCAGCTTTAAATCCCATCATATATGCAGGCTTCAATGAGAAGTTTCAAAGAGGTATGTTGAAAAGAATCCTCCTCTATCTCTGTCTCTCAATAGGTATCTTTTGGTCTGTGAAAGTCATTTCATATAGGATTCACGTTTATGATCAAATATACTCAGGAACCGATAAAGACCTATAACAATGTACTATGAACTTTACGATATGTATGGTTCACATATTCCAGCACATTTCTATTGACGACAAACCCATCTCTCTTCCCAGTCTGGGCTGCGTTGCTCCAATTCTCTTTAACCAATCTGACCTTAGCAATTGCAATATTTGGTACAAAAGTGTTGCTCCAATGAAATAGCAATCTCTATGGGCCAACTTTTTAGCTCAGGAGGCAAATTGTACTAATTTGCCAGAAGTCCCTCTCTGTCGTGTATTATAGAACACTGGTGCAACAGAACAGTTGTAGAACAGCCCTTGATTTAGATGATTAATACAAATGTGGTTGGAAGTAGATTAAAACATAGGCGGAGAAGTACAGAGGAGAAAGGGACTGGGGAGATGGGGAGAGGTCAGGTGGAGAGAGGGAGGAAAGGGCAGAGGGGAGAGGGGGGTGGGAGTGAGGAAAGGGAAGAGGGTGAGGATGATGCAAGATGAGATGGGGGCAGAGGAGAGGGATAGTAGGCAGTGTGTGAAATTAACTTATTTCTTACCCACCCGCTAATTACCCCATAATGTAAGAAGTTCGAGGGATTTCAACCACCCAATTACATTATGAAATATCATCCTTTCTTTGTACCAAAACAAGATAAGAGCTTTTCTCTTAATGTCTTATTGTTGATTGAATTCCATAAATGTAACAAATAGAAGACAGGATTCCTTTCCCATCCTACTCTATCTCGTGCTCCCCCCCCCCCCCCCGCCCCTTTCCCCTTTTCCTCTCTCTGTTTGTCTGAACTCTTATCACCCACTCTCCCCCTCCCCCCTTCACACATGTCTGACATATCTTTATCATAAGCAAGAGGGGATAGCAGAAGCATCATTCCTTGATGTGGCAATCACCATGTACTCAAGCTTTTTCTGTTGCATGATACTACTATGGGCCCGTTGTATAAAAAAAAGTCATCGTATCCCAGTTCTAAGTGTTTCACAAGTGCTTGCATCTGTGTGAGAAACGACGGACGTACAAAGTGCGAGAGACATACGATGCAGTGCTTGTCGCAGGAGATTTGTATCTTCATCACATTTTTTCACAAATATCTCGCATCTAGCATAAGGAACTATTGGCGACATCTATTTTTGTATTTATGTATTACACATTTGTAATGGGTTGTAATTGAAAACAACCAAATTTACCAGAAGTTATCCGGCAATTATTTAGCGTCTGAGAAGTGCAACGAGCATGTAAACATGTATGCTTGCAGCTATTTATGATTAATTGTTCTCTGGTCCATACGTTTAGTTATAATTCCACACTTCTTTTTCAATATTTTCATAGAATATTTTATATGGTTCTATCATTGACACTATATTGTTATCTTATATCTATGTTAGGATTGGAATGGGTATAGTAAGCATATTTGTGTATACCTGAGCCTTCACATGCTGCAGTAATCATTGCAATACATTACTATATCACCTTGTTAGTACAAGTACATGCATGCTGCTGATTTAATATTTTGATAATAGTCATGATGATTACTGCTAATTGATAATCATATGTTACATCATAATCACATCACATGATGTAACAATTTAATTGCTTCATTTCAAGAGTAATCTTTAATGAAGGCCTACCAATTTTAATATACCATATTTTAAACGCTACTTATAGAGTTCAAAGAGGATGTGCAGGGGAATGTACAGGAAGGGGTACAGGAGGAGGTACAGGAGGACATACAAGGGAATGTTCCGGAGGAGGTACGGGGGAAATAGGCGAAGGAGGTATAGGGTGAGGCATAGGGCGAAGTACAGAAGAATGTACAGGACATATAGGGGGACGTACAGAATGATGTACAGAGGGATGTAGGAGGAGGAGGTACTGGAGGAGGGATTACTGGAAAAGATACTGGAACAGGATACTGGAGGAGATACTACAGAAGGTGGGGTACTGGAGGAGGTACTGTAGGAGATACTGGAGGAGTGGGTTCTGCTGAGGAGATACTGTAGAAGATAGTGGAGGAAGGGTACTGAAGGAGATACTGGAGGAACTGGAGATACTGTAGAAGGAGGTACTGGAGGATATATTGTAGGAGATACTGGAGGAGGGGTCCTGGAGGATATACTGTAGGAGATACTGGAAGAGTTGGTTCTGGAGGAGATACAAGAGGAGGTACTGGAGGAGGGGGTTCTGGAGGAGATACTATAGAAGATAGTGGAGGGAGGAAGGGTACTGGAGGAGATACTGGAGGACAAGATACTGTACGAAATACTAGTGGAGGTACAGGAGAATGGGGTACTGGAGGAGATACTGGAGGAGGGGTACTGGAGGAGATATTAAGGAGATACTAGAGGAGGTGCTGGAGGAGGCAGACCTGGAGAAGATACTGTAGGAGATCCTAGAGGAGGTGATTCTGTAGGAGGAGATACTGGAGGAGGAGGTACTATACAAGATACTGGGGGAGGTTACTGGAGGAGGTGGCTAGAGGAAGTACTGGAAGAGGTTTCTCAAGGAGGGTATTGGAGGAGGTTACTGGAGGAGGAGGTACTGGAGGAATATTAGAGGAGTTACATGATCATGTTCAGGATGGGATACCTCCTGCTGTACATCCTTCTGTATGTCCTCCTGTAAGTCCCCCTGTATGTCCCCCTGAATCACCTCCTGTATGTCCCCCTGTACCTCCTCCTGTATATTCTCCTTTACCTCTTTCTGTAATTCCTCCTGTACTTCTCCCTGAATCTCCTGCTGTATGTCCTCCTGCACATCCCCCTGTATATCCCCCTGCACTTCCCCGTGTACCTCCTCCTGTAAGTCCCACTGTATATCCTCCTGTACATCCCCCTGTAAATCCCCCATAATTCCTCCTGTACATCTCCCTGCACTTCCTCCTGTACATCTCCAATACTTCCTCCAGTACTTCCCCTTGCACTTACCCCTGTACCTCCTCCTGTACATTCCCTTTTATGTCCTCCTGTACCTCCGCCTGCACTGCCCCCTGTACCTCCTCCTGTACATCCCCTTGTATGTCCTCCTATACCTCCCCCTGTAAGTCCCACTGTATATATATATGTACATCCCCCTGTTAATCCCCCATAACTCCTCCTGTACATCCCCCATACTTCCTCCTGTACTTCTCCCTCTACCTTCTCCTGTGGTAGGTACAGGGGGATACATTGGAGGAGATACAGCTAGTAGATACAGCTATAGTAGGAGGTACTAGTCATAGGCTGTTATCTGCCGTTTATAAATCTTACTTTCCTCCCTTTCCCGGACTATCATGGATATAACACTACTGTAACAGTTGTGGAACACCTGATTCCTAAATAATGAGAATGGCTACGAGGTCTGGACCTCCTCTCAGAATTAGCCTCTCAGAGAGGGTTTGGGGCACCTAGTAATTGTTATTCTCAAGTCAAGCAACACGATGAAGTCAATTTAGCTCTCGTTAAGGCCAGGAAAGCATGGAGCAACAGCTGTGCAACACTTGAAAATTTCTCGCAATCTGTATTCGTGTTAGCTCGCATTAAAAGACAAGTTTAATAAAATAACGGAGCAATGCAGCCCAGATAATCTCGGATTAGAAGTCGATATTATTGAAGTCAAGGGCGAAGATATGGATTGATATGAAGGTCATAGAAATTAATAAAACGTTCCTATAAGGAAAAGGTTCCTATCAATCTAAGCGTTGTGCTATTCATGACCAGGAATTTCTAATCTCTGTATGTAATATTTCGTTAAATCGGCAAGGAATATTCATTGTTAAATCTTTATCATAAATGATCACTACATATGACATTAAAGATGAAAATATGTTAACATCGTCCATTTCTATGTTCAATCAAGTTCAATAAATGGGTGGAATCGAACATTTCTTTCCTAACAACAATATTTCGTTAAACATTCTAACTTCAAAGACTCCTTGATAAAGGGCAAATGCCGCCGAAACGTCGGAACCCAATAAACGTAAACCAACAAGTATTAAGTTAACTAATGATCTATTTAACTATTTGTCTATTCAACTTTACAATTAATGTCAACTTAATGTAGCTACCTGGCGTTTCCAAAGGAAACGTTTTCTCAGAATCAAATACATGTGTCTGATGTCAAGTTATAGTTACTGCGATTCAATGGACAATACATTTTGGCTTATTCGAGACGGAATTTAATTATCAGAGAAAAATCTTCCTTTTTTCATGCATTAAGGATATTCTATTTATTTGGATACATGTATACACGAATCTTTTATGTTGTAGGCCTACATTGTGAATTAACTAGGGCAAATTGTCTGTAACTCCGATGACATTGATGAGAGATACCACTGTAAGTTCTGTCTGTCAGTTAAATGTAAAATCACCGCTCGTTCATCCTAAATTCTTTGGAAGATTAGAACCAAAACTACTGTAGAACAAGATAGGTTAAATAAACGATTGTTGAGTTTTTAAATTGGTTTCGATGAAGTATTTATAATACCTTTATTTCATTGCATTTCATTGACTGGGCCTGTCAGGCCCTGACTGACAAGTAGCCGGAAAGAAGCTTGTCAGACTGCTGATCGTTCTCCTAAATTCTCTAGAAATACTAAACCTATAGCTCCAAATGAGTAGGTCCCCCGAATAATGGAATTGAAATCTTTAATTTTGTAAAAGTATATTGATGTAGAATGGAAATAAATAAGTGACGGCCCACCCACTGATGCTTGTGTGTGTATGGTCTGCAGATCAAGCTCTGACTGACAAGAAGCGTGACTTGCTAGATCGCTGCAGCTGAGGGACTATTTTCTTCATGATTCGCAAAATGCATCCAAAATGGCGAAACACTGAAATTGATTATATTCTTTGGATTCCTTCAGATTTGTTTATTTATGAAAAATAAAAAGGGGTGTAATAAATATGGAATGTATTACAGGTTCAGTCTGTTGAAGGGTTATGGATCAAGGTTGTGGAGGGAGACCTTGGGGCTATGCTGTGCTCCGCCCCTCAGTCTCCTGTCGCAACCTTGATGCATAACCCTTCGACATACTGACCCCTAGCTACATTCCATCCATTTCTGACCATCCATATTGCATGAAAGAAATTGATACATCAAAAAAGAAACAGCTAGGTGCACAAGCCAATATAGAATATCATTTGAGAGTAGGAAGACAGATGAAGTTATAAGTAGAGCGACCAAGATCTGAAAGATTTAGAAAAAGCACTTTTTATACTGGGAAATAGCATTGGAACTATCTCTATCATTGCTATAAGGGAAATAGAGGATATTGACATTTTTGTGTCCAGGGTGCGTAACAAGTTGACCACCGACTGGAGAGGAGACAATAATGCTTAGATTCCCTTACGGTTTTTTAGCTGCCTGTTCATGTTTTTAAATTGGGATATAGCGGTATTGAAATTAATTACATCATGAAATGAATAATATTATACGATTACAAGAGAATGAATACCTTTGAGATAGACCCTTGTATTGATTGTGTTATGAACTACCTGTTGTAAACACCATTGTATTGTATTTCAGAATGCAGTAAAATTGACTTGTTAAACACCCTATTCATTAATAATTAGGTTGTAGACATGTTTGTTTGTTTAGTTATATGGACATAAAAAAGTTATTGTGCATGGTATTAAAGGTGAGATACTATAGCAAGAACAGCATAGTTAAGGAGGAGTGCATTGTGGAGAGATACAGGAGGAGAGGAGAGAAGGATAGACACAGAGAGAGAGAAAAGAGTGTCAGTGTCAGTGGGTGAGGCAGTACAGATGTAGCCTTGTAAATGAAACTGTTTAGGATTACAGATAAGTGCAATAGCGGAAAAATCAGAGTAATTCATAAATTATTAATAATAATTGATGACAACCTATGCCAGTGATGTTATTCTAGCTCTGCAACTTAGTGGGGGAAATGTCATCGACACAGCCTACAGCTGTATGATGAACGTGTGCCAATTCAGAGCCATTAATTAATTAGCTTCTCTACTTTTTTTGAGGCAGTTGCCGATAGATTAAAATGCCCCTGGTACGTTTCCTGGGGGAAGTGGTCATTGAGGAAAAGACTGTAAACCAGATACTTGTTCCCCATTGAAACCATTCTTTCTTTTAGTTTACAGCCCCGTGTTATATGCACATTCGTATAGTATTGATAATAAATAATAGTACAAATCCTTACTCAGGTGATTATTATTCCACGATAATTAAAGAGTGACAAAAAGAAATCCTACATTTTTTGGGCCTGTCTCAAATAATGGCTTCAATGACACCAATTATTTCCAGATGATGCCTCATTACTTCGTAAACGACGGAAATCTCTGGTGTAATTATGAGTCGTTTCTCTTTTTATCTTGCTAGGGTTTCTGAGTCTGCTGGGTATTCGACATCAATCCACTATGCATGGATCTGTGAGTTGGCGTCGAGAAACATCCGTACGAAGTGCTACAATGGCAACAAATCTATGACAGAAAATTCCCTTCAAGGACAGAAATATTTTCCAAAATGTTTTAAACAAATATCATGGACAACAAGTTTAAATATTCTTGAACATATATTCGTCGATGACATTTCCGTATTTTACTGATGCTTAAAATGTTAAAACTTGCATGGGTATATGGAAAAGATGACTTATCATCTGGTCATCTACCATGCATGTTATTTTCTCAACTGACAGTGCTAATTCGTCTTGGGGATTTGATACTATGTAAAACAAAGCTGAGGCAATCGGTACATTCGTTCTAGCACAAGTGGAATTTAAATGCGACTGCAGTGTCAATACAAGTACTGCATGGTACTTGAAGGCTAAAAGGAAAATGAACGGAAACAGGAAGTGACTTCTTACTAAAGGACCGGATTATCTGCTTTTAGGATTACCTGGCATCATGTTACAAGGATATCTAAGTTCTTAAATGTATTTCGACAATGATTGCCTTAAATGCAATTGAATCTGACTTATTGCCCCCGTTGCATAACAATCTGCAAGATAAAGCTCAATAGTAACACTTAAAAAGCTACTCGCAGATTGTTATGCAACGGGTGCATAACGTGTACTTTGGTCTTGGTTCGCCTATTTTGTTGTACTTCTGATAGGTGGTATATAGAGTCCAAACTTATTATAATAAATGTGGAAATGTCTTTGTTACTGTATACATGATTTATGGGACGAGGATTTGTTGAAGGATATCATCACCGGTAAGATATATTTCAGTTCACCTGACAAAATAGCACATGCATTGTATTTAGATCGGCCGGATTAGTTCCATTTCATCGATAATCATCCACTTGGTTCTTAACTTTGGTAAGTCTAATTTTATATATGAATAAAGGGACAATAATAGCCAAACTCCATATAATTATACCACCACATACATGTATTCAATGCGGAATGAAAATTGTGCTTGTGCAAACAAATTATATACATTCCATTTATCAGGTTTTGGTTCTGAGGCTGTGCATGGGTTATTGCCACAGGAACACAAACGAGTGTTTGTTTCAGTTGTACATTGTTCTGAATACATAAAGGTAAATTAGTTTTTAATTATTTCCCCAACAAAAGCAAAAATTAAAATAAATGATTTTGTTAGATTTCTCCCAATGATAGATCTCCAAACGTGGAAAGTAAAATGAATATCATGAATAGACGCTGCTCTCAAAATGAGGGTTCAGAATATTTACAGAAACCTGGTTTAGTTATATGTCAGGATAGACCCTTATTCCCTTTGGAAGCCACAAATCCAGTCATTATTGTACCTCATGTGTTCCTTAGTGTGACCTTATCATTGCTTCTCCATTTGGTAAAATGTCAAATAGCCATAAGCGTTCTTTCAGATGAAGCTGTCAGGGCAAGTCTAATGCCAATCAGGCACTCATGTACTATTTTATTAATGATATGAACATCTGCCCCTCATGTCTGAACGCCCATTTCCTGCATAGCGGTCATAAGACTCCAGACCATAGTCTCTACACCCATTATTACCTCGACTCCTTTCATGATAATGAAGCTGCAGGTCCAGACATAGCACATTACTCCTTTTTAGATCAAGCATGATTGGATAACGCCGTTATAGTGTCAGTTTGTTCTAGTGCATTGCTGGGAATTAGCAGAAATTCTGAGATATATATTATATTTGTATCCGGAATTTTGGAAATCATTATGACATTGTTTTCCATAATGGAAACTACAATATATGTGTATCTTGACCTATTTACTTCACGTGGAGTGTCAAAAGTTCTGGTGCTTGTGCTGCATAGACTTCAATGATGGGTGCAAATGATTTTAGTGCAAGAATTAAATAAGGTTAGATGGATAGTTTGAACATGTATGATCGAGTATATGAGACGTTGATTTACTTACACAACATCAATTATGTATGCTGTTCAGATTTGAACGGTTAAAGGGTTGCATGACTGAGAGGGCTCGGGCCGGTGATATATACCTGTTAAGGTAACTTTGGAACCTTGGCATTCGCCACCGTTGTGTAACTGTGTCCTTACTTATGAAATTTATATTGTATAACCCCCTAATATATGAGTATTTGATATGAAAAAAAGAATAGACATCTTTGGGTTTAATAACGCCCATTACAATGGGCACTGATATGTAAGTGATGAGAAACATGACAATAAACATGAATATTTACATCAAGGCGGAAATAAACATTCCAGCTAGAATCTACCTAAAGATTCCTAATATAAATGGCATAACCTCAATGCATATTGTAATGCTGTGACGTTTTCATCTGGCATCGAATATGACAATAAAAATTCTTACAATTGACTTCACATATGTTTCAGTGTCATTATACATAAGTATAGCGCTTATGTAATTTGAGATTAACAATATCTCAGTTTAAATGCGTGGTATATGCTGCATTAAATGTCACAACTAAAAGCGCACAGTATCTTAAATGCTTCAAGCATTTATATAATGTATGTAAACACGTTGACTTCGCACTTTTTGTTTTGGAAAGGTATAGGGTGTGCAAGTGTCGTGGCAGCAGTGAGCAATTTAAAGTAATCGAGGCGCACACTTGCACCAACCACCGGAAATAAACAATCCCCATAGACTTAATTAGCATTGCGGGCATATATAGTCTCGCTAAAGCCCTTGTCTACTAAACCGGTTCTTGGGCCGGGCTCACACATTCAAGAACTCACAATTCGTACGAATTGGGGAGTCACGAAAAGTCCAAAATTGTGCCTATGAATTGTCGTAAGAACCCACGATTTGTCACATGAATTGGAGGTTTCTTCCTAAGAAAGCCCACACATTACCGAACTCAAGTATGTTTCTTAAGAATGATTTTGAATTCATACGAATTGTCTTAGGGCCAATTCGGCTCTGAGTGTTTTAATGTGTAGGCCCGGCTTTTTGCGATTTTGCACGGCTGAAGACTCCTTTCCACTAAATTCTGTCAGAATCGCATGAGAATCGGATTAAATTAATGGATGAGGGCTTTTGGAGGTTTAAAATTTCTGGTGGTCATGATTAAAATTCATGTTTTGGCGCTATAGATGGATATCTGGTGGTGGGAATCCTTACGATCTCTTGGAGTAATGAAAGAACAGTAAAAACTCCTGTCAACACACTGAGGCAGCCGCGGACGCACTTCCACTGCAGCCTATCTCTGCGGACGAACGGACTTGAAGTTGAACGCTCCTATGCAGATGAACGCTCCACCCTCAGCATGAAGCATCCAGGTATCAATGTGATATTGTTTTGAAACTCATGGTAGCCTCTATTAAATCTTCAATAAAATACCTAGCGTATGAAATGTTTTTTTTAAGAATCATTTAATCTGTCTCGGACGCACAAATTAATTCAGGTAAATTAATTCAAATGCTACATAGTTAAAACTTTACCGCAATTAAATTCTTAACTTCCAGGAAAGCGTTCCAACGTTAAACAAGTTAAATTGTGAGTAGCGTTTGGTACAAAAGCCGGTTTAAGCCACCGTTTATCCCCAGTAAATTCCTCAAGGGACGCTTTCTGATTAAACGTTCCGGGTATTTTTGCTGCGGTTAGGGCCGTCCTTGACATTTATTCATCTATCCACTTGGGTCTAACGAAGTTTCATTCTGAGATGTAATATTTCT
Organism: Sthenelais limicola; assembly: GCA_942159475.1. Lineage (NCBI taxonomy): Eukaryota > Metazoa > Annelida > Polychaeta > Phyllodocida > Sigalionidae > Sthenelais > Sthenelais limicola. Next base: position 130,468,386 of record OW804095.1, read on the forward strand.
TCCATGGTATGTCTGCCAAGTGGGAATTAACTTGCAGTTCACCATTATGAAAAATCGGGAAAAAGTGTCAATGTCTTCACTCTTCACCACCAGCACAATTACCTACGTTTTTTATGAGGGATTAATTATCCGGCACACTCTGTGACTAATTTTGCCATCCTAGAAAAGAAAGGCTGTTGAGGAATGAATTCATTGACCTTTCACAAAATGTCGATGATACCTTGGATTTTCAACTAAATGCTGTGACAAATTATATTAAACGTATCGAGGTCGGGCAATATCATATTCATATTACTTTTGTAAAATCAAAATACTCCTACAACTTTGCTTATGTGAGAAAGGCACTTTACCCAGATATTAATATTAATTAAACTTCACGCTTGTTATATTTCTGCTTTGATTCTTTTTCATTCGCCTTTTCTACCTTCCCCACTCCTCTCCACTCCTATATTATATGGGTCAGATTTTCAGAAAATGTACAATTGGCAGCTGTACACATTTAGTGAATTCTGCTAAATTAGACTGCAATTTGGTCAATTTTAGGTAAATTCGAGAATATTCAGAATTGCATTTATTCTAGCAATCTGTTTGGCTAGGTTAAACTGTATTTTGAACTTTATTTTCGTTTGGAATTCGGGTTATTTGAAAAGATTGGCGAAGTTAAATAGCTAATTAGGGATTTTTGTGGAACAGGCCCGGTCCTCCCCCTTGGCCTCCTCCTTTAATATTATCAATCTCTCGTCACCATTTCTCTCGCCCCTACTTATTCCTACGTTTTCATACATTATTTTCCGACCCGTCCCCATCGCTTTATCCCTCATTGTGTTCTCCCTGTGTCTTTTCCTTCTTTTTCTCATATTCTCTTCCCTGGTACAAATGTTTGGCCTGAAATGTTATAAACAAAAATATAAAAACGATTTTATGGAGGAAAAGGATATCCGAACATCCAAGTCAACGTCCTCCAAGCTCCTCTTCTTTCTTACCGGTATCTCCTATTTTGGTCCTTCTTCTATCAAAGTTTTTCTCGTTTTTCATTACGCTGGCTCGTTTACACATTCTTCATCCAAGAGTGACTAAAAAAGCGTGGCTCAATGAGACTTTTGCCAACCCCTCACCCCCCACTCCATCCCCCACCCACACCCACACAAAACCCCTTATAAAAACCTGCTGAATCTCTCAGTTGACACGGTTGAAAACTATTTTTTCTCTTGTATTTATCAATTTCTCCGACGAGTGTACAATACGAGATATTTTAAGGTGTAGGATAGTGTGAATAAGGTCACTATCAGAAGAACAAACCAATACGTTTTGAAACAATTCTCATTCGGGTAGAGTTCATTAATCTAGCATCCTGTTACCCCAACTAAACGATTGGTGTTATAGTTCTATGGATCAAATATAATGATTCAGACTGGAACTCAGAACATTACTCTCATTCCCATTAATTTATTTAATCAACACTATATACTATAGATGACTTACTATTTATAATCAATTTTAATCAAACCAATATAAGGATCGGCGTTGTCTTAATTAACGTTTCTGTAGATAAATAATAGTTAATTGGGGGTAGGCCAGCCATTAAAGGTCAATTGGAAGTATGGTTAACTTAATTACGGCTAAAAATAGTGTTTCGAGTGCGGTCCAATATTCTTTTACTTATTTAAGAAACATCATACATAGTTAAATTATACCTAATGAAATATTAGTAAAACATTAATTCTGGAAAACCTCTGATAAAGCCGGAAGGCGAAACGTGTAAGAGTCGCCCCAAAATTGAATTACTCCTTCACGTATAATTCTGGAATTAAGAATTACACCTTATTCTAGGAATACTAGATAAGAGAGCCTTTTATGCCCAAAGCAATCCAAAGAAGCCAAAAGGCCCCTGCTCAGCGGGAAGAGATTTTAAACGTACCCACAAGGCTCTGTCTGGATGGAAACAAACCTATCCATCACAACCAAACAGGTAAGTTCTAATCGAGAGATGAAACAAGTCCTTGCATGCGGACGTCATCAAGTAATGAAGGAGTGATTCTTGGTTCTAATCACTAAAAAGCCTCGGAGATAGGAAGAACCCATTACCTTTGAAGGAACAAAAAATACACCTCTGGCAACATAATCCCATGTCCTTTACACAATTGATGAACTAGCAGGTTAAAGGTCCCTTCTCCATCTTCAGCTCTCTATCAGGAATGTCTGGAAAGTTGATCAACCTTGACGGCCTTCTCAAGACTGGAGGGTTAATACGAAGGCAATGTTCTCCCAAAGCAGTTGCACTTTTTACATGTATACCTCTCTAGTTCTCTGATTGTAATCATGAACTAATATATCGAGGAAATATAAGGGTTGTGGCCCAATGATACATCATACCTACACATTTATTGAAGAAACCCTTATTAGCCTTGGCGTGGAAGAACTGCTACTAGTGTGGGAATTCTATATAAGTTCAGGACGCAATCTAATCTAGTGGTGTTCAAAGGTCATGCTTAAACGTCAGAGCTATGTCACGCAATGTAGGTATGGACATCACTAAAAGCATTTTATAGCCAGGCAACTATATATATGTGAGTTTGGTTGAATGTAAAAGCGTTGAATTGTTCAGATATTGTTAGCGCAGTTTGACGCAGTCCAAATGGCGTGTATTATTATACTGTCTGTGCTTTTTGAACTGAGTTGCAAGAAAAAAGTCTTATATGATTGATACGCATAATGGCTAGGTGAATGTTTTGATATGATGGGAAACGTCTATAGGTCTACGAAGTATGTTTTTATTATTTAGAACAATTTTTGTAAATATTATCAGGCCAACATAAATGATGAAAGGCGGTGAGTGACAAGACTTGTGAGAATTTTATATATTACATATCGGTTATGTAAAATCAGGTAGAAGCAGGGCATGATTCATTGCGTTCATATATTGTAGATATTATACTTATGAACAATTATTTTCTTGCAAAGCGCAGTAAGGTTTTATTCTCCATTAATGTTGAAAGCTTTTTGTGCGGGAAGGTTTTAGTGCGGTGACAGGTTCTTAAGAAAAATATCTTATTTGAACAGAACACGTTTTAGCAATGCTGATAACCACTGCTATTTAGTTTACGAGACATTTCTGTAATCAGGTATGGGGCTTCAGGAGCCAGTTCGTGCCGTTTATAATTGGGCCTCGTAGGGCGGCGTTGTCTAGCTGTTAAGAAAATAAAATGTCATAATGACTAACCATCTTAAAGGGACATCTATAGGTGCGATCATATAGTGCCGACTAGTGATGAACTAGTGGTGATCTTATAGTGGTGAACCATGGTGGAGAATGTAATTAAATTGAATTGAATTAGTTCAAATTTTATTCATCCAAATTAAATTAAAATTAGGCAGAACATCTGGTTATATAATCTTTTCCTGCAATGGTTAACAGATTAAACGTTTATCTGCAGATGCCTAGGGAAATATACAAGTAAATTGATTGATCGATTTGATGGTGCACCGATTGACTTTATTTCAGCAGAATACTGACAGTACAAGTGGATATATCTGCAACTAGGGAGGTTTTCATTCCCTCCTGTATGTATACTGATAGTGCAGGTGACTATAGGCTATATCTCCAACTAGGGACGTTTTCATTCCCTCCTGGTCCTATATAATACCTTGCAACACAAACCTTTAGAAAGGAGTAACAATGCCGGCTTTGCAGTGGTTCTCCTCTGGGAATGATTGATGAACTACACTGTATTTTTGTTTGTAAAAGACACTGTGAGTATATTTTCTTTTTTATGTCCTTCGGTATTTCTTTTATAAAATAATAATAACATAAGTAAACCATATCCTACTACTATACTACTACTAAATAATTAAAGGAGGAAAATATACAAATAAACTTACAAATATTGGAAAGTGTTTTGTTACAGAAACTTATCATCGTCCCAGATTTTCAAATATAGTTTTTAAATTAATATTCGTCAACACCTGCAATTTTAGTCAATTACAGAAAGTACGTTGAATATTCGATATATTAGGGTTTATCTTTCCTACTTTCGACCTTTTTTATATCAGATTTTGTGACTATAACTATTATTATATAGTGCTAAACTCTCCCCCAGCCAAACCCAGCCACCCGGTTTTTTTGTTTTTTTTTGTTTTTTTTTGTTTTTTTGTGGCAATACACTTGTAATTGACTGACGCTTTATTTGTTCCAATGTGGTTAATCAGTTCCCACGTTTAAATACAAGTGTAGTAGTTAACACTACAATAACTGAATGATCAATTCTGCCTAATCATCACTACTTGAAATTATTTGAATGTCCAAAAATCACGGCAGTTATGAAACATCTGGCGTGATGTCGCCCAAGGTTATAAGAGATGGTGGGGCGGGAGGACGAACAAGGTGACATTACGTCACCTGCCCAGTTTTTCCTCGTCTGTCAGGTCGATCAGTCATCTGCCACATCTGATGACAACCAAGGAATGCAGATACATGTAATAGATTTACGTTAAAAAATCCATTTACAGATATTTTATTTCATTTGAGAAAATTCAAATAAATAAAACTTCCATTCGATTTCCAAATGAATCCATATAGAAGTGCAGAAAAAGAACTTAATCTTAATGAATAAACACTTCGCAGTTCCATTTCTTTATCATTGGGGATTCCCATTTTAACAACGACATCGTTCCCGCGGAGTACTACTGGAACGTTTTACATTGTCTTCCTAAAAAAAATAGACGACGCATTTCTTTTCCCATTGATCGATACATTTAGTGAAGTGTTACATGAATATATCTGGATCACCACATTCCTTGAATGCGGTATGGGGGCGGGCAAAGCCGCTGCCTAGACCGGGTGGTTGGCAGTAAAGTAAATCATATCACCAATAAGTGCCAAGATCGATCAATCAAACGAAACTAAATGTCTCTTTTGGGCACACACAAACATGCGTATAGGTTGTCCGGAGAAAAAGATTGGACTAGTCGCAGGGCATGATCAGCACCTGGCGGCATAAGAAAAAGTCCCTCCAAGTCCAAAAAGTCCAGCGTGGGGATGTGTCTCGTTAGTGTAATTGTAAGGGTGCTGCCACGAAGCGTGGGGAACATAGTTACAAAATGGAATGGGCATTCTATTTAATTAACTTGAGGCAGTTTTTCGTCCCATATAGATTTATATTTTACCACATCACGGAAACCATCCGCTAAGACAAATCGCACTATCTTTTGCATGGTTATGACTATTTATTCTTCAGTCCCAATTTCTGTATCAAATTCAGAGTCACCTCCGCTTACACTTGGGTATTCATAGTTAAATTGCCATTAATTAAATTGGTATGATTTCTACTTTAGTAGCACAGCACTCTTTATTATAGATATGACCTAACCCAGGCGATAGCTATCTAATTTAGTCCCTTGGCCTTTTGCACATGGTTCACTACTTCTGAGACTGGCTCGAGCGGTTACCAGTCCAACCAACAAGCTTTTGCGATGTGAACTGATGAAGACCTGCGAGCAACTGTCGGCAATTTCGACCATACCAAGATGTAAAGGCAGGCAAACGTTATTTATTTATTCATTACACCTCCACAAAACTGCTTCAACAGGACCTAAATGCCTTAATATATTGGTGTAAAACAAATAAAATTTCAATAAATTACGATAAGTCAAAAGTACAAACATTTCTCCCCAAGCAATTCCTGAGGTCGAGGTGGGTAAATCAAAACCAATCGATGTCAAAGGTGCACCAACTGACCCTGGATGGGAACACTATGGAAGATGTAGAAACCTACAAATACCTGGGAGTGGAAGTAGATAGAAACCTAAAATTTAAAAACGCAGTTAACAAACTAACAAACATTATGAACTACAAGTGCTGGCAAATATCGAAATTGAAAGGGGAAATTCCACAAGATACACTTCTTCTAATTTATAAAGTTATGGTCCTACCCCTTATCGACCAAACAGATCTCTTCCATGACTCCCACACAACAACAGGTACGAACAGGTTACAAATTATACAAAACAAGATACTTCGCAGAATATATGGTCTCTCATCCAGGGCCAATGTGGAGGACTTACATGTGAAAAAAAACCTGTTAACTCTAAGACGATTACATATTCTACAGGCGGGACATGCTCTGGCAGGCGATCCAAGATTTTTAGACATCAGAAACTTAAACACAAGAAATTTTGCAACAGATAGGAGACCTTTGAAACAGATTATTCCGAAAAATGAGCAAATTAGGAAATCAATATTACATAGAATCCCATACTCTTGGAACGCCCTACAGGCCATACGCCACAGAATAACTGACCCCAGTATATTTAAAATAATTGCCAAGAAAACCCTTATTTGGACAGACCAGTACTTCATTGAGTGAAAAAACCTAATCTGTAACTAGTATTTCTAATAACCCAAAAGTCACTAGATCTGAGTTTCTACTGCTTATAAACCTAGTGCGCTAGTCAGCTAAAATAATTATTGTAAAATTCAACAAAATGTACTAGACAGTGTGCTACTTTCGTCAATGACGACTGTAGATTTGTTCACTGTGTCACCTTTAAATGTAATGTCAGGAAACGTGAAAACCTCCCTTAGCTGGAGTCATGTTCTCTGAAAGCGATAATATTTCGAAATAAATGTATCTTAATCTTAATCTTAATTTATAACCTCCTATACAACTTATACTTGCACTAACCATCCTAATCTTCCCACTTTATTCTACTCACATTTACCTCATAAATAACATTTTTAAAAAGCTCTATGTACATTCAAAAATGATAGAACTATTCAGAAAATGTTGGCCTATAACTGGATGTCACGTTCAGGGTTTGTGTTTGACATAACTGTAAGGTATCATTCCATGTTGTTATTCCTTAGATTCATCTTGATTCTATCATGTGAATCTTTATGTTTGTAAAAGGGAGTAGTTTCGATTTTTTTAAATTGCTAATAGTATTATATACATTTCTGCAGTGTGCAGTGTTTCCTTCTAATGCCATCAGTCACCGCCACTCTGATCTACTGTATGAATACATCGTCATATTTGGCCTAGGTGACTGTATAATCTACAATATTTTGTGATTCTCCTGAGAACTATTTATTTGTTCTTTGGGGGTTTCCGTCAACCCAGGGTTTTCTTGTAAAACAGTTTGCATATACTATATATAGTACAGGCATTTCAGCATGGAATCCGGAATAGAATATTGTAAAGCTGATTTTTGGATATATTGATGCAGGACACATCATTCCCTGAAAAGTCCCCTCTAGGGACTGCAAGCTTTTTGAGATTTTGACGTTTTTGTGACATTTTCCACAAAATAGCATTGGTCTCTATGGGAAAAAGCACCTGGCTCAAGCAACAGGAGTAAGACTAGAGAATTTTTCTGATTTTGCAACCAGCAAGGGCTTAACCCTTGTTGGATGGAATATCAGAAGTCTACAAAAGAATTTTAATAATTTGCAACATTGTATTGAAATGTCAATGAACAAATTGAATATTATCTGTCTCAAAGAAACCTGGTTACCAGAAAAAACCCACACGAATATGTTCCAACTGGACGAATATGAAATGGTCAGACAAGATCGACCAGGTAAGAAAAGAGGAGGTGGCCTCTGTATTTATGTCAACAAAGAGTTTAAAGTTGATTCTGATACTTATGATTTATTATCCACCATGAACTCAGACCTTGAAGCTCATATTGTAATAGTGAAAAAGAATAACTCAAAATCATACATCGTGGTAAATATTTATAGGCCCCCAGGAGGCCAGGTGAATGGCTTTTTAAAAGAAATCGATGAAATATTGTCCAAACTTAACAATTCTCTTGATATTATTGTAACTGGGGATCTCAATATTGATCTAATGAACACCCAAAAGAGTGGGAACAAGGCAATGGACTTAGGCACCATATTTGATAAATATAGCCTGACTCAATTTATTGATATTCCAACCAGGACAACAATGTCCTCAAACACACTCTTAGACCATATATATACCAACTCAAATATTGTCATGTCGTCAGGTATCGTTGAAAATAGTGCCTCGGATCATTATCCAACTTTTATCAAACTAAAAAAGACCAGAAATAATTATAAAGTAGGTTCGTTTAAAGCAAGAAATACCAAAAATTTAGACCAGAAAATTCTCAATGAAATTCTACGAGACCAAGATTGGACTAACTTCTATCAGTGTGATGACCTGAATAAATGCTGGGAAATCCTAATATCAAAAATTTCACATTTCTTGGACAGAATGTGTCCAGTTAGAAGTTTCCATAGAGTCAGAAAAAAGCCAGAATGGATAACCCCAGAGATAACAACACTCATTAACGAACGGGATCAAAAATTCAGAAAAGCCAAAAAAACTGCAAACAAAGAACTATTAATAGAAGCAAAGCAACTTAGAAATAGGGTGAATACTATGACCAGAAACAAAAAGGCCTCTCTACTCAGACACGAAATAAACCTGAATAGAAATAACCCCAAAGCTATATGGAAGACAATAAATAGTGTTGTCCAGAGAAGTCCAGAGAAATCAAAAGTCTCAACAAAAATAGGCCTAATAGACCAAGATGGGAACAATATCCAGTCTAAAGATGTACCAGTCAAATTTAATGATTATTTTCTAGATGTTGGCCCTTCTCTGGCGAGGAAAATCAAAGATCCTTCAGAGGACGACATCAGAAAAATGAATGAACTCCAAACGGAAAGGGGTAATCAGAACCTTAACATATCTTTTAAGTTTAAGCCTGTCACCCCAAAAAATTTATTTAAAATAATAACAAAAATTGACCCACACAAAAATTCAGGTCTGGAATATATTCGAGGGAAAATTTTAAAGCCTTGCTTGAAAACACTTGTAGATCAACTGAGTCATATTATCAATCTGTCTATGAGAGATGGTATAGTACCCGACTCTTTCAAAAAATCAGTGGTCACCCCCCTTCATAAAAAAGGTTCGAAAAACAATACTAATAATTATAGACCCATCTCAGGAATAAACATGCCAGCAAAAATATTAGAAAAAGTTATTCAAAACCAACTCACTTCATACCTGGAAGAACACAACTTATATTATCAGAAACAATATGGATTTAGACAGGGACACTCAGTTAGCCAAGCACATATTGACCTTTTGGAAATAGTCTACAATAATCTAAACGATAATAAAATAACAACAGCTGTATTTTTAGACTTCAAAAAAACTTTTGATACCGTACATCACAGAAAATTACTACAAAAATTAGATAAATTAGGAATTAGAGAAAAAGAAAATAAGTGGTTCGAAAATTATTTGTCAAATCGTGAACAGTCTGTACGAGCCAATGGCTTCACCTCACCCCAGGGTTACCTGTCTTTCGGCGTACCTCAGGGAACTATATTAGGCCCGATCCTATTCTCAATATATATCAACGACTTACACCAAGTGGTAAAAAACTCAATAATACAACATTATGCAGATGATACTGTACTTTTTTATAGCAGTAAAATCGAGACCCAAAATTTAAGTATGTGAATATACATACCTAGGTCTTATAATTGACGACCAATTGTCTTTTAAGTCACACACCAGAAAGCTTATAGATAAGCTAAAGTGGAAAGTAAAATTATTATCAGACGGCAGGTATATATTACCAAGAAAAGAAAAAATTGATGTTGTGAAAATGCTAATCATCCCGAATATAGATCAGGGTGACATATTTTATTACTCAACAAATAAACAATTGTTGAAAAAAATAGACTCCCTTCTAAACTCTGCTATTAGATCCGTCTTAAACTTAAGCAGAAGGACAATTTAATGTAGTCCAACAAATGAAAACATGAATATACTGTCAAACGAAATGAGAAGAGAGATTCATACTCTCGAAAGTGCCTATTACCTGGCCCAAAAAAATACTAACTTAGATCATCGAAAATTACCCACCAGGAGTCATGCTATAAACAGAAAAAATTTCCTAATAAAACACCCAAAATCAACCCTATATCAAAATTGCTTTTCATATAGAGCAAAACAAGCTTGGAATTTGCTAGAAACAGAAATCCAATCAATTGATTCGAGAAAACATTTCAGGAAACAAATAGAAATATTATATAAAAACAAAGAGTAGTGTTATCGAGAGTATGGATCTTCTAAAAAATACACCTATATGTAGGTATCGAAAAGAATCTCACTTAATTAATTACCGTGTTGTAATATGTTACTGTCTTACTGGTTTTCAGTAATTAGAAAACGAATAAGTACTGTATCTTTAATTTTGTCCTTTATATTATTCAATTACTAGCTCCTGGTTTTCAGTAATTAGAAAACTAAAAACAAACTTGATGTAAAGCCCTAGGAAAGTATATCCGACAGGTTATATTGCCCCATTTAATGAAAGCAAAAATCATTGTTAATAACTGGTTAGAGTAGATATAACCAGCCCTGATCAGTGTAGATCACATAGGTCGAAAAGAACTATTGTTAAAGTAAATTTAGTTTTATATCATGTTGTACAATATCTCAAACCTCTTAATTTGCCATACTACAACCAAACTGTTTACATATAATCATGTATTTGATTATAGCAGTGCTATGACATGCTTACTCATGTTTTTATACGCAATCTTGCCTTTTATTAGTCTCTAGTTTAGTTATTTCTTGTTATTATTTTCAAAATTAATGGTAATGACCGGAAGAACTGGGACTATCCCAGAAGTATGTAGACCAATTTGTCATTTTTCTTTCTATAAACTGTACCTGTTATCATACTTATGACAAATAAAAGATTTTTCAATTCAATTCAATTCAATTATTGCCTTAGCATTGTTATTTGCCATAATACTGGCTTCTATTTGGTGGATCTTCAACTATAATACCCCTTTGTTGATGTTTTAAGTATGCGAAATTCGTTTCTCAAGGTCATTTTTTGTTCCAAGGTCATTTTCAAGGTCAAAAATCTAATATGGCCACCACTGAATAACAAGAATGTTATCTCAGCACTTGTTGTATATGCATCGAAAAACAACTCAAACATTTACATATACATTTGCAATTCAACAACCTACCGTCATAATCCATATATATTTCCAATATTAAGCTTGTATTTCAACTGTTCATTCAACTGTATTAAATGGATTATCAAGTGACATTTTAAGATATCCCTACACTTACGCAAATATCAGTATGTGTATTTTTAATTAAAAGCTGAACCGAATTTAAAAATCTGTCATCCTCTAAAAGTGTGGTCCAATATAAATGCAAGTGTCCAATTCTGCCAACTATTTTCAAGGATGATCTATAATTATCTCTACTTCTTAATATTGATTCAATTTCTGACATCTTCCACAATCTTACAATTGTTTGAATAATTACAGACAGTCTTTAAATATTTGTAGATATCGGAAAGATCCGTTATGGATGTATATGAACATAATTATACGATGTCAATCCATATATAATTAGAGAAGATGACTAAAAAGTCCAAGTCCATCACTAAATAATTATAGAGGGTGTTCAATTTTCTCGTGCCCCTCCCTAATTAATTGGAGAGGCTCACAATTTTCTCCTTTACCAATATGGACAACAACCTCCAAAATTTCATCATCCAAAATAGGACCGCTACACAATACACTCTTAAATTGTCATCTTCTAAAATCCAATACAAGACATCAGTCTCCGAAATGTGATCCTCTGTAATACAGAACCTATACATCGGCAATGGGAATTAGAGAAGATGAGGAGATGTTTTGGTCAAGCCTCAATAGGAATGATAGCGAATGACGAGATGCGGTGGTCAAGGTTCAATATGAATAACAGAGGATGACAACATATTGATGTGCATCGGCAAAGGGAATTATAGAAGATGGGGAAATGTTGATGTCCATTCGCATTGGAATTATGGAGGGAGAGTATGTATTGATGTGTCTCCATGAATTGGAGTTAGAGCATGTGATGAGGGGTAAGAGAACATCCATAAATATTTATCAATATCGATAATGTGAATTAAAGAGGAATGTGCGAAATTAAAGGAATTAGTTTAGGAATTGTAGATATAGGCAAACTTTTTTTAAAAATGCATTTTAAAGGTAGGCATGACAAATGAAACAAGTTTTGGAGTGTGACAAGATATTGACACAGACTTGCGGAGGTTGATGGAATTTTTAGCAACTGTAAGAATAGAGTGTATCTATAATGGCCTTTTTCGATATCTCCAAATAATTGGAGATATCAAAAATATTTAGAGGATGGTGGAGTAGGAATATGGATGTTATGAATAGAGCTGATAAGTAGGCCCTATCAATTGCATTTTAGAGGATGCCACAATAAAAAGCAGGGAATTTAGGATATATCTCTGTAATTATTTGCGATGTATGAGACATCCTCTTAAATTACACATCTACATATCTTCAAATGTATATAGATATATTGAGAGCTGAATCAATTATTTGGAGATATCAATAAATATTTGCAGAGGTATGTATACATGTGTATCTGCAAATATTGAATTTTTGGCCCGATGGCTCGCCATACTTGTCAGGAAAGTGGAAAACATATTAGATGCAATAAAACTATTGAATGGTAGGCCGTCTATGGACCCTATTCTTTTTATGTGTCTGTTAAAAAATTAAGTAATTATTGAATTCCATAACCTTTTCTAAATAATCATATAAGCCACTCGACTTCATCGATTTTAGCTAAATAACTGCGGTTTACTTTTTCACCTTGATTTTTAAATTTAACTTCTTACCTAAATTGGTCTAAATTACATCTTTAAGTGTCAGCTTTTGAATGTGAACATACCTATAAATAGACATATACAACCTATTGGTGATGGGTAATGTACCAGTGGTACATGATGATGAGATTAGTTAATGAATGTTATGATAAGTCTGAACTCACGGGTCTTCCATGTTTCTTAGGTTTGCCGGGGAGGCGGGGGGCAGTTTATTCTTTCCATGTTTTAATTGTTGTTTATTTCAAAGATTTTCTGTCTTTCTCGGTTTTTTAAATAAAACATTCATTATTGGGGCAGCATTTTGTGCAGTGTTTCTGTTTTCCCTGTGTATGTTGATGCTATTACATACCTCCTGTGCTAGTTTGGCAATATTGAAATACTTGTTGAGCTAGCGATTTTCCCTTTAGGTAGATAGTAGTAATTATAATATTAATTATCTAGCTTTGATGCCTTGACTAGCGCGTATATTAGACTAGATAGTCGAACATTTTCGGAATTTAAAGTGTTCATTTTATTATCTAATCTATATTCACCAAACGATTACTAACTTCTGTGAGAATGATGAAAAGAATTTCCACTATATCAAAGAGCAAATGGAGGTATAACGCTTTGACTAGAGCTACTTGGTGACGTACACTGCGTGGTAATATTTATGAATTATTCGAGAGGGCGCCACGTATGACAATAGAATAATTCAGGCGTTGGAAAGAGAATTTTTACGTTAGATGGCGTTGGTGTACCGTATTCATGCAACTGTAGACAGTGAAACGGTCAATATTCTTGTTTTCCTCGGGAATCCCCTTCTTATTCAGGATCCTCTGCGTAGGACCGGCCCCAGAATCTTCCCTTATTATTTTTTTTAAATATTGAAAAATATATCTTTGATATCGGGAAAATGTCGGGAAAAAAGTTTTTAAAAAAAATCAAAAATCAAAAAAAAATCCTAAAAAAACAAACCGAGATCTCACAAGATTTCATGGGAATCACAAGATATGATTGATAAAGAAAATAAAGTGGGACGAGATCTCATGAGATCATTGAGTGCATTGAGGTACATGCGGGTGCATGTGGGCGCATGCTATTTAACTAGTGTATGCGGGGAGAGAGGGAGAGAGGAGATATATAGAGAGAGTCAAAAAAACATTTTTCCAGGGCCCGGAAAGCCATTTTGTAGAGGAAGAGAAGTGTTACATCATGAGAAGGAGAAGGAGGAGGAGGAGGAAGAGTAAGAGGAAGTGGAGGGGGAGAAAAATAAAGTTTTCCTTACAAACTTTATGCAACAGACCCATCCAGCCATTCCAAGGTCGGGAAAGCCATTGACGCAATAGGCGTCCAATCATAAGAGAGAAAATGCAGTAGGAGCCCTATCATTGAGAGAAGAAGGGGAAAGAGGAGAAGGAAGAGGGAAAAGAGGAGGAGGAAAAGGACAAGTAAGAGAAGTAGGAGGAGGAGGAGGAGGAGGAGGAGAAGGAGAAAGTGGATGACGGGGAGAAAGGAAAGTTTTCCTTACAAACGTTATGCAACAGACCCATCCAGCTTAATCAATCCTAATTTGTCCTCACTAAGTTTATGAAACAGGCACAGTGATTTCTGAAATGTTATTGGTCCTCTAGTGGTGCCAGACCAGACCATATCTTCTAGGTGAGTGTAAAAGTAGTATATGGAATTGGCAGTAGGCTATATATAAATGCGCTGCAAGAGCAAATGAGTAAATTCAAAAGGAGTAAAGGAGTCGTAAATATAATACTGGTATTTTATTGACATCTTCTTGCATGGGAGAGCGAGATCCATTTTCGCCCCAAAGAAAAAAAAGAAAAAAAGAATTTTCAAGTCAGTTCAGGAATTGTTCACACACACGCTCCAGGCCTTCACTGCACAGGACCATGCGAGAAGCTACACACAGATCATACCTCATCTCAGAGTCAGTTAGGTGGTGACACCTGGAGAGTCTTGCTCCATTTATACCTATATTACACCCTGCCCAATATACACCATTATGTGTATATATATTGAACTTCTATTCTGTCAAAGTTTTACAAGAAGGGCACCGGCCTCTACAAGATGATATAAATTAAAGTATTAACATCCATGCGATTAATGTCATTATAATAGGCATTTGATGTTCATGATGGCGACTATTCTCAACAGATATTCATGACGGCGACTATTCTCCCAATATTTTCTAGTTTCACCTTGCTTTTATTGCTATAATGAATGCTATAATTCTAATTCCTCATTCTAGCTGACTATATAGTATTACTTACAATTTTACAACTGTACTACCTAATGCTAAACAAATAAGTAGGCCTACATATTTGCGTATTAAAACATTTTACATCGTCCTAGACCTATGGTGTGTGTTAGTGACTTTTCTCAACAATGAGAATATGTTACTGTTGCGAAATTATTCATTCTCACCCTGTTCTTATATAGTTCAGCTTTTTACAATTTTCTAACTAACATCTCTAATATACACTTTACAGTCATAGCACCTATATGATTTACAAATAAGTATATATTTGTT
This sequence comes from Sthenelais limicola, assembly GCA_942159475.1. Classification (NCBI taxonomy): domain Eukaryota; kingdom Metazoa; phylum Annelida; class Polychaeta; order Phyllodocida; family Sigalionidae; genus Sthenelais; species Sthenelais limicola. Next base: position 130,483,609 of record OW804095.1, read on the forward strand.
TTTGTATTGGTAGGATAGGATATATCGGTAGGATAGGATATATACATGTACTGCATGGCGGAGCTACACCCACAAAATAGGCTATAGCGAAAATTTACCTTTATTCCTAGGGACACATAGGGAGAGTGATCATTATAAGGAGCTGGCTTTGAATCAAAAGCATGACAGTTATGTGTGCTCAAACCTCAAGGACGTGGACAGCATTTCCCCACCACCCCATTACATGCAGTGCTTGTTGACTGGGATAAAAGGGAGCCGAGTGTATGGACAGTCTGTGCCCCTGCATGTTAGAATCCGCCCCCCCCCCCTCACACACACACATACTTTGAAAAGTACCCCATTTTTAAGGCATTTTACCCCCCCCCCCCCCCTTTTTTGTGGTAAAACGCGGAAAATCTTATGCTAAAAAAATTGTTATGATTTCAAGGAGGCTTGCTTAACATGACGCCCATTGCTCCCCCCCCCCCTTTTTTTTGTGGCAAAACGCCAAAAACTTTATAAATGCCAAAAAGGGCCCCTTTTTAAGATTTCAGGGAGTCTTGTATTATAACATAATACCATTTTCACAAACATGAAGGAATAATCCATATAAACTCAACACTCCTTTGTAACAATAATATCATAAGAATCATTAAGATTCAGAGGAATAGGCCCACCATGCATTTATTCATGCTTCTGTGCATTTCCCTTGCAGAAATACCACCTTTTTCAGCATTTCACGGAGTTCAGCTGCAAATTGGTACCCTTATTTCTGATTTCACGCTCTGCGCTTGTGAGTGAAAAATGACCCCTTTCTCCGCGAAATTGGGGACAAAAAGCGTACACTTTTGACCCCTGAGTGGGGGGAGGGGCGGGATTAAACTACCGTAGTGGAGGGGAGGCTTGGGCAAGTTTTAACATAGGGCAAGTCTTAACAGTAGATCTATCTCTTAAGTCACTTAAGAGAGGGAACCACGGGGGAACCACCATGCACTGTCATTATTATTGGTAGCATTGACTCTGAAGTAGTCACCTTCCATGGCCATGTCTTAAAGCTGTATACTCCGCTATTACAACAAAACAAATCTTTCCACATTTACTGATATCATGACGTATATTATATTATCATATAAGAATTCGAAGTGAATCGCCAAAAGAAAACGGCTGCTGGTGAGCTTAGTTCCCATTTGTTGGGCTGGCCAGGACAGTTGTACGCATACAGACCAGTCCTACTAGTGTTGGACGTCCGCTTCCGGCTGACCGCTTAGGGCAAGGGCAAGGCTTTCCACTGGTTCATTTTGCTTCGAAATCATTTATAATTTGTGGTTAATGACAGTAACAGCCCAACAAAAGGGGACTAAAGGCATTAGATCATGAGGTTGTGGTGCTTCAACAGAACCAGGCCTCGGCTTCATCTTGGCCTGGTTCACGGGAGCCGTAGAAATGCCTCACGACCACAACCTCATGATCTAACCGCCCATTATGTATAAAGGTCACCATAGGAAGGGATTCGGGCTGGTCCTGCAAATACAAATGAAGACGTTTGAGAAGCCCTGTAGGAAAAACAACTGTACATGCAAAATTTTGGTCAAACAACTTTTAGATGGGTTGGAAAAGAATGAAACAAAAAGTAGAAAATCAAATCAAGTAGTTTTTTACCAATGGTAGCTGATCGAGAGTGCATGAATTTTGACCGGTTGTTTTCGATGCAGGGCTTCATAAACAACTACATTTATACTTCGGTGGCCTGCCAAAATACTTTGTTGTGGCGTTCCAATTATAGTTACTATCGCTCACCAGCGCTAATTCTCTTTCTCTTTCGGCTTTAGTATAAAGCATATTAACAGCAGCTAAATATTAATAACGTCAGTTCTATATATATAGGTCCAGCAATGTGTAGATTTGGTTAGATTTATTCGGCCGTAATATCTGATAATGCAGCTTTAACAATAGATGGTACCCCAGGAGTTAGTGGAAGGCCAGTTATGGAGATGAACTAAAATGCCTATAGTAATTGAGATATCATACAATTGATTATGATAGTCTTACAAATTAACCTGGTACATGTGGCAGAAGGTGGCGCCTCGACCAAACAGCAATCGTTAAATGGTTTAGCTTACACTGTAAGCTAAAACCATGTACATATGTACACACTTTTCCCCCATTATGAATCACTGCCAATGCAAAGTGGGAGACACTGTATACGTTGACAATTCTGAATCATTTATCTCCTCAGAAGCATCTCTATCCGGGAGACAAGGCAGGATTGGTTACAACTACGATGCCTACATTTCAACGTATCCATAGGAAATATTCTTGATACTTGAAGAAATAACCACCAATCTAACTTCACTACAGTATTTTCATTAAGTGTTGTTGGTCTTGTTCGTTTTGATAACACAGTGTTAAGATTTTTAAGAACAATCAAGTCACTGATCATCAGTTTTCCAGGGAAAGTCGGAATAATTTATATTCATTTCTTTAAAAATGATACAACTTTTTTTCAAATTGAGAGGGTTGGAGATTCCCCAGCTAGCTGTTAAAAGGTTTGCCGAACGATTCATTAAGTTAAGGATGTGTATAGGTATCCTGAATGACGTTACCAAAACCAAAGAATATACATCCTAGAATTGGTGTATATGTGGTGCTGATCATGTGGTATATGAGTATTTTAAATTTAATCCCTCTTTTCCCTGTTTGTCAATCCTTCGGGAAAGGAGCCTCAGTTTCCTATACTTCTATCTGTCTGTGAATGCTGGAAATCACACCTGTCATTTCACATCACACACGTGCTGGGTTTGTTTTGGAAATTCCCCCCTCATCTCGCCCTTTGATTGGCTGGAAGCCTCGTGATGTCATCATGTACCTGGCGCCCGGTTCGCTAGAGCCAGAACGTGTTGCCCCGCCGTGCCAGCCGCATGTATGGTAGCACCTCTCTCCTCCACATCTCACAAATGACTGGAGTTTTCGTGAGGCGGATAGTCACGCCCAAAGCCATGGCTTAAAACCAGCAGTGCTCCAAACACAAAGACAATCGGATTTGACTACCAGATTATAGATCTATATTCTGACTTTGGGTTACTTACCGGTTACTATACTGTGAAGCTACTTCTTATTGAGATATTCATTCACAGCGATGACAATGACGGAAAGCGAAAAAGTACATTTTCTCACCGAGGGAATTTATAGGGTAAGTTTTGTCTTTTGTCTTTGATTTTAGGGCACGGGTTGCCTTATCCGTAGGGAGTCTAGAAATGGCCGGTGGGTTATGCGTCTATGACACTTTTTGTGAAGATGAAAGCTGGTTTTCGGGGTATTGTGCATTATAGATGTAATTCATGTTAATTAATATTATTGATAGTATTTAGATAGTCCCTGTTGGTCAACACATTCGGATGATTGAACACAACATAATGACATTCCCCGTGTAAAAAATGTTGTCAGGACAGCCCAAATGCTTCAGGAAATAGACACCCGGTAATGTAATTGAAAATATTCTCAAGCCAATATTGGGTATGTAAGGTAGTCTGATCTAGCATAGACATAAGACATGAGGCTATAATCGGATTAGGAGGCATGGGTCGGAGGGCATTGTTTGGAAGACAGGTGAGACAATCTACGGGGGGGGGGGGGAGATGGAGACATGCAGAATATAAGAAAGAGAAAGGGGGGACGTCTAAGAAAGAGTAAGAATACCAATAGTACCGGTATGTTGACTATAAGAGAAAATACGACAAGAAGGTGGGACAGGAGATTTAAAAAGCTGAAGCTAAAAAAGGAGAAAGCCAAGTTAAAGCGAAAGGATGTTTTGAGAGGTAGAATGAAAATCAATAAAATGTTGATGGAGCGCAGGGCGCGGTCGGGATGGTGGGGAGGGGGCTAGCTGGGATCATATTATTGTTGCTGATGATGATTATGTTGGTGACAGGTGTATCCATCCAGTCAAGCAGCCAACAGGTAGTGGCTACAGATGTATAACTGTCCTGGTAGTGCGTGTGAGCTGCGAATCCTATGACTGATCGCCTCTAATCCCAAACACAGTCATTTGTAAAGGGGTGCTTTATGATCTGTGATGTTAACTTATTGCAATGTGCTCAATAATAGGTCGCACTAGATCTGGGCTGTAATATGTGTCCTCTTAACAAGGGCCAGTCAATATTGATTGAGTAAGGGGTGTCTTTAGAGTCTGATGCCTTTTATTCCATGTGTATTCCCCTGTGTATAATAATAGTAAAGTTGAATCTGATGGCAGGTAATTTAGGACTATACAATCAATTAACCATAGGCTACATAAGCTAACACACAAAAGTAGTCAGAGGCATCAGACATGACCGATGATGTCGTTAAAGCAGAAAGGGAAAGGCAATGGGTGTAGAAATGGAAATTATCATGCCGAAGATTGAACATAAATAATTGCTTTAAATCTTTTAATCAAGGCTATTGCAGAGACATATCCCAAATATTATCTATATGTTTTCTATTGATGCTACTCATTATTACGGGACTTTCATGGAATCCTCTTACCGTAACCCCCTTGCGATGTGTGTATGTTTACATCACATGCAGTCTCGGCAAAGGTTGGTCAGACGCGATGGATCACAAGGGTGCCGTGAACTTCAATTAAGCAAATGAACGTCAGGCAACATACTTTTACATACACCTGATATACAGAGGGTGATATCCTGGTTCTGAATGTCTGATTTCTTCTGACATATTTATATATGTATACATACAAGACTTAGTGTTTATTTGAGGTAAATGAATGATCTCCGGGGTAAAATGCATGGTTAATCGGAAAAGGGGCTTGAATAGGAATCGAATATTCAAGATAATTATTTGAAAATCTTTCCTTCTAACTTCAATTTCCCTCATATATATTAGCTTGCCACTCCTCCTAACCTTCAGAACCACAACAACAAGTTTTATGATTAAATCAATAGCCAAGAAGATAAAGGCTAATAATGGCAAACTAAACTAGAAAAGGCTTAAATTCTTACAAAATGATAATAAAGTATTAAGTGATCTACAGCCTAATACATAATATAGAAAGATCAATATCGACTAATTCATTCATGATGCAATATATAAATTCAAGATCTCCAAGAAAATGTAATCGATTATTAAATAAAGGGAGCTCTAGCCAAAATTTGGGGTCTGGAGAAACACTGCATGTACACATACTGCACCGTGTCTGAAAAAATAGAACTAATCTTGGTCAACCCTTTTATCCAAAATAACCCATTAATTAAAATTTCCTCTTTTTTATCAAGCCAGTCTTTAAAGATTTAAAATGGCGGCTGAGTTAAAGGCCAAACACCTTATGATAAAATGCAATCACGCGTCAAAGGACCCACTGCACGAGAAGGGGCGATTTAGCCAGGGCACACGCGTCTACTTGATTAGATAGCACATCCGCCTGTATAATAGCCGAAGGGCAACCATGCTTTATTCTATATTTATCTACCCGGTAATAAGGAAAGATATATGTCTTTTTTGTGTTACCTGATCCAATTTCTGTTTATTTGCCGATTTTATGTAACATATGTGTGTGTATGGAAGTCATTTATATCATAATTATTTGTTGCGTTTAATTTGATTCTTAGACAATGACAGTGGGTTTTTTTTCAGAAATGGGAGAATTTATAAATCAGGTATTAATCCTTGGGGGAAAGTGTTATTGAGAGGCTATGTAAGATGAGGAATCCCATTTTCTGACTTGAAGAACTGCGCCGAAGGGACATATCAGTATAGTATGAAAGTGTTGACTGGGATCGACTCAATGCAGAATTATATATAATATAGGGGAAGGCACCCCCAATGAAAAAAACTGCAGTTCTGTAAACCTTGTAATGAATATGCCTATTTATCATGGGATAAGAATGCATGCCTCGGGAGAGAACAAATCGATTAGGAAAATAACCACTGTTGGCTCGAGCACACGGAGAGGGGAGAGTGTTCAATCACCTCCCGTGAATAGAAGCCACAGGTCTGCATTTTTCTCAAATACATGTTGTGTGTAGATCTCACTTCAAAAGTGATGTTTCTTCCATGAACACAAATATACCAACCATTCAAACGTCAGGATAGGGGAACGAGATACTAACGAATTAAGAGGGAACTGGATGATAGCTAAATAAATTACAGATCTGGATTAAAACATATATATACGCAGTCATAAACACAAATTCATTAACATGGCCACAACTATAGGGGAAGATAGATTTTAATGATGCGCACCTATATATTTGCTTTGATAATTAGTTTATCGAATCCATTTCTACAAGTCAAGGGAATGGATTGTTCTGTTGACATTGCAAGACAGCAATCAGAAGCCAGTGGATCACGCGAAGGACACCATCGGTAATTGACGCCCAAAAACGATGAGCGACTCTACACAATTCTACCAATTGTTTAATATCTTTTTAATTGCGCGACAAACATTAATATGCGGCGACTTTGCACATTATTGAAGGACTTAGGATGAGCAACAACATGCAAGTCGCCCATCCAAATTGGTGTCCACTAGCGATTTTTGTAGGGCTACTTGGGGGTGTCGCCCATCTTTCACAACTTATTCCAGTCGCTCTTACAACTCCAGCTACTTAGAGGTTGAGCGACTTCAAAGATTTCCAGGCTTGTGATTGGTTGAAACACCCCAAGTCGCTGGTTTTTATTTCACTGGCCGGAATCCACACACAGTTGAGCCATATGGAACCAACTTGGGCGACCTCCCGACGGGCGACTTGAGGTTTATGACCCCCAAGTCGCTCACTCTTTGAGCGACTGGAATGAAAATGTTTAATCTAGTCGCTCATGTTGTGTCGCCCGTGCAAGTCGCCAGGTCGTTAATGATGTAGCTGAAGCAAGTTCGTTATTTCGGAATCCACACAAGAGCCAACATGAGCGACATGACGGGCGACATGGAGCGACTGGAAACTTGGGCGACTTGGGTGGAAAATATGAGCGACTGACGGGCGACTTGGCCCTGAAGTCGCCGTGTGGATTCCCGGCTTAAGGGTCTATGAAGATAATGGTCTGGCTGGAATTGAAAATCGATGACCAGGATAATGACAAATCTGTGGATACCCGGGATTCTAGAGTTTGGGTTCCGGCTCATGAAGCCGATGGACATAGCCGTGTGACAAATGGGTTGGTCAGACGGCGCCAGTGAGAGCATATGGGTAGCTATGGGTGTTTGTGGACTAGTTGTGTTAGACAAACAATGTAGCACGTGGTCCACTCTCAGCATCCACCCATACTTCCCCATTGTAGTAGACCATACACGCGTATACAGCTGCCCAGTCACCATGTGGATGCTATGTCTGGTGATAATAAACTCCCCCGAGCTCATCAATAGCCAAACAAACAAGTCCCTGGTTAAATCTATTTAAATTGGTTGGTGAAATTGACTGCACTGACAGAGCATGAACACATGATTTCCCTTATGTTTGTTTAAAAACGGGATTTTTTTCATGACGCAAATGGTAGACAATTGTATATATTTATTTATTTTGAATCAGTCGTATGACCAATTGGCTAAGCTGATTATTGAATAATTAAAATTGTTTTACTCAACATCCCCTAAGGAAGTCTTACCTTGCGTTTGGACCATTTAGCCACGCGCACCTAGCTCATCCAGAAGCGTATTACCAGTTCAACTTATTAGTACAATAAAGAACTTAATGATAATAATATATGGCAATGCAATGCCCGCGTCAACATTATATTTGCTTTCTGCCCTACAGTCAACATTAACAGGTTATGGGGGTGTCAGAATTGGGGTGTCAAAACTGTCCACTGACTTAATCCCCAAACAACCTATGTTGTGATTGGAGGATTAATAAATTGACGTTTAAATAAGTGCGGCATGCAAAGTTGCAGTTGCTGGAGTCAGTATATCGTTTCCTGTCAGCATAATCACTAAACCAACAGTAACCTCGCTACTACATTAATTGACTTGCATTATTCATTTTGCTTCACCCTCTTGATCGGTATGTCACCCCATCTGCGAACCTCTTCCATTTAAAAGGCCGCGTTTATAATAATTAAAATACCTTGCAATTATCCCGTTCTGCGAACAGTTATAATGTCGGGGTGCATAATTAGAAAAACTAAATTTATGATATACACAACTGTCTGTACATTAATATAGGCTATGCTGACGATAGTGCCGAATATGGATATATTGTGATGTGTTTCAGGAAAATGCGTTACAAGTCGCAAAATTATTATTTTTCAAAGTCATTTATTCACAAGATCTCCTTGTAGGAATGTTCTCATTTTTGGGGTATCTGCTGTTGTAAGAGTAGGTGTATTCAATATACATGTATTTCTAAGGACATCCTATGGAGTATATTTAGCTACTATACTAGTAATTGTCCGCCCCGTAATATTGCAAACATTTTATTTTTATTTTTTTTCCAAAAATAAAAATATTAAACTTAAAATGTAGAAATACTCATTAGATGTACTAATGTTACCATCATTGGAATCGGCTTGATGTCATCTTTTCAAATATGATGATATCTCAAAATCTATTTTTTCTGACTTGTTACTCATTTTCCTGAAACGGGGATGTTTTGATTATAAGAAACTAGCTAGTTTTTGTGTGTGCGCGACAACTCTGGCACCTGACAGGAACACCTGTAATTAACAACAACAGCACCCGCGCAGCGTCTGTTTTTATCAATTATCCAGTATATCCTAATCTGGGGGCTATTGTTACACCCAAATACACACCTGCTTGTCACAAACCACACTCGTAATTATCCTTAATTAAACGTGACATCACACCCTCGGCTAACAACAAACTCCTTTCACTTTCTATTCAACAAATAAGATCAAATAAACTTAAAACAAACAAAGGATTAGGACAATCTGGTAGTCGATGTATTCAGACTGCTAAATCTGAGACACATCAGAGAAGAAGTAATGCCCCCAGGAACAATGTAGAAGGAACTGAATAATGTATAGCTATGTATGTGCCTTTTTACATCTTGATGAAGTCAAAAGATCCGACCACAATAGGGTTCCTCACCTATTTCCCAACAAGTCCTTTCATGTATAAACCATAAATTAACACGATCTTGTTCCAGTTTCTGGAGAAACCATGCACTTGTATTGTCAAATGTCCATCCTATCAATTCTTCTGATTATTCTTTGACAAAATTAATATAGAACACATTATTGTTATATTGTTATTTGTAGGCTGACGAAGTAAACAAACATACACACTTGATAGTGACACTTATGTTAAAATTCTCATAAATTATCACACTAAATATGTCTAATGAACACTCAAACCACTAGTGACAAAGATAGTTATATTAAATAGCTGTTGAAATTATTAAATTTATTTAAGTTGCTATATCAAATAGCAGTTGAATGCTTCGAAGTAGCCTATAAGTAACTACGATCAGCTTCTGTTTAAAGAGAATCTCCAAGTCATGTCATCAAAACCACGCCAAGTAACACCAAGTATTGTTTTACATTATCATTAACTTCTACATTTCAAAATTCGTTGCCTTTGAAGTACCCAAGCCCAAGTTTCTCCTCGGATGACCGGTAATTAACTTGCATGCAGACCTATGACATTTTTAAATGACGTCATTACAGTTCTATTACCAGATATGAAGAAAGCTGGGTATTCTTTTTCAAGTCTGTTTTGTCGGATATTCGCCAACATCTACAGCCTCGGGTGAGGCTTAGCGCAACGAACTTAAAAGATAAACTTCACAGATCAACAGTTTTTGCCCCACAATGTTCCCACTGCAAGATCACAGGCAGAAGCTATACTGTATGTCTCAGGCCTATGCAATGGCGTCCCAATCTATATATATCCGACATTGTTCCTGGATATTTCACCCATAAAAACTGTTAATTCCTTGCCCGATTGCAGGCATAATAAACAACTAATCCCCTGTCATCGAGAAATCACCAATGTCATCTGAACAAAGCTTTCTCGACTGTATTACCTGAAGATTGAATGGCCTTTTCTGAAGGTAACCACAGATGGACAGCGTGGAAAGGTGGATCCGTTAATTGGCTGTGATCAGAGATAACCCCAAGGTGCTGACAATGGCATATTGTTCATACAATGCTTAGATGACAGGAAATAGATACAAAGAGTCCGGACCAAAATAGCATTTCTGGAGGAACGAGCCTGCCTGGGATGTTTACACTCCCCTTGTACGACTGCACCTGAACTAACTATTGTTTGTTGAGGCAAATTAAGGGATGCACATGTAATACTATTTACACCAAATGCACACCATTCTGCAAACAATAGTATTGGTGCTTGATGATTATCTCATGAACAATGGTTAAGGGGATCGAAAGCGCTTCGCTATGAAGTGTTCTGATCACTTGAAAGCCAATTCTAGTAACTTAAATTAGCTTTACTTTTTTAATGATTTGAAATAATAGGTAGACGACACCTATACCTGTACGACCGCTGGAATTGTGTACCTACTCTGCGAAAGAGATAAGAACAAAATAAGAAGAAATAGAATCATGATTTGAAATAATAGTTAAAATGAAAACAGTAACTTAGACCCGAGGCAAGGTAAAGACGAATACGGACAAGATAATATCCCTAATCAATATCCATACAAACTGACTGGATCATGAATGAAGGGCACCTACCAGTGTAACTGTATATACATATACCAATAATACCCACACCTTTATTAACTTGACGAACTGATTGTCAAATTTTAATTCTAACGGTCATGGAGAATGAAAATGGAATTCCTTTCTCTTCCCACTTTGCCCTTCTTCCAGGCACTCAAAACATGCTCTCTGAACATGCAATGGATTCCCGACCTCATTGCCCACTGAGGTGAATGCATAAAAACACATGGGTTTCCCGTGTCTTTCCCAAACATTTTGCACCAACAAGCTGGTATGAACTTTTCTCTGTATTCATATTTAATGACCTCACTGTACTTATTGTTATTGCTGGCGTACGGTTATAAATTGAATATCCCAGACCTCCACACACTCCCTATAGCTATATAGCTTGTACTATATTCTATGTTTTGTGTGTACATGTATTCACCCCATTAGTCATCACATGTCGATAACAGCAATTACTTATATTATTAAAAGGATGTGGTGACTAAACCTACAGGTTTACAGCTCGGTACAGAGCTTTGTGAATGCATTACTTGTCATTACTTCATAGAATTCACCCCGACACTATGATCGAAGGCTATTTGGATGCATTGGTCATAAATGGTCAATTACTAGAATCCTTCGCCAAAGAGCGTTAATATATTTTTTCGAAAATTAGATTTTGGCATTGTTTGATACATGCGATTATTTACTAACTAAATCTAAGTGCATATAATTTATATGATTATAATATATCCGTAAAGTTATTGTTTCTCTAACTACTACGAAAAGGGGCATTGAGACTCCATATATATATTACAGGTCACTGTCTATGTGTTTTCAATGATAAACAAGAGTCTGACATTAGACCAAAAAGAAACTCAGCTTCAAACAAAGATACTCACTGCTTTATCAAATGGTAATTATTGACCGTTTCAATAAACGATGACAACAGCTAGAATGCAGGAACCATGCATCTCCTCTCTTGCACTCAGGGAACACAGAGAAATATTCAGTGATTGCACGTGGCAGAAGATTTGGAGTTAGTCATGGAAGCATTGACCCAGGAGAATGCCAGGTACACTGGCTAAAAGTACCCATTCATCGTTACACTCACATTCACCCTGCTAACCCCAAATGGATCCCGTGGCCGTAGCTTTCCCACCATGCGGCCGGTCACTGGGGTCAATGCACTTAAACACAGGCTGGTCACTTAGGATAAAATCTCACTTCGGGGCATTTGGATTTTTCGGTGAATGCTATAGGCTTGACTACTACTGACCACGATATCGATGGCAAGTCTATACATATAAATATTAACAATCACGATTTCTTCATGGGGGAGGGGTAATGCCCTATACCTCCCTAATTGTTGTTCAAAATAAGCAGACAGTACTCAACTTTGTCTGTACTTCCCTTCTCTTTCAAGAAGATATTTAACCCAATTTAATGTACCCAATCATCAAAACCTAGCTATGAGAAGACATCCGCATGTTTCCACCCATCGCAGGTTTCTATTGCACCCCTATGCAATTCCAGGATCCTCTAGTACCATCCCACGCATGCATGTGATAGAGCAGTTCTACATAGGTGTAGGATAGGACGGCACATAACAGCTGTACTCTGAACTGCAGACACGAATATTTAACTTAAGCACCTATGCAGCCGGATGAACGCTTTCCTTAATTGTTGGAATGAGCTGGGAAATGGTATGGTGAGAAATAGGGGGCTATAGTATCGAATATCTTTCACCCCAGAAAAGCAAAGATCTTCCATCCACCTTGGCAAGCTTGCATGCAATGTATTCACTTAGATCATCCTCGTTGCTTAGATCGATGAACGTGTATATAAACTATGTCTACATTTGTGCATCCTGTGAAATGAAAAATGATAATGCAATGAATTAAGTTCGAAATCGCCAGTGCTTCCTCTGACTAAGACTTCTATCCGGCTCTATTCAACACATACAATGCATTAGATAATCATCCTAACAATAACCACTGTCTATACGATGCTTATACAGCAATTTGAACATTATGCATATCCTCTTTCCTATCCGAAGAATGACATATTGCACGCAAGGTCATGTATTATTATACGACCCTCTATGATTCACATCCAAAGGAGCAGGTGCCAACAGGGTCAATTGCAGTCATCACCTGGAGAAGTCACCCTTGTGAAGTTACAATAAGCATAGCAATGCCGAACCCTCATGAATCACAACCGGAATATGAACTTATTATGTAAACATATATTAGTAATGGAACGGTTTGTATTGAAAAGGTAAATGAGATTGTATCAGGCAAAGCACGAAAATAACCACGTCCGGTTATGCGGCGTTATTAATGTAATAAATTCTTTGGCCTAAATGCAATTCTCTTTCTTTAAACACAAACAAAACTAAAGTTTTAACAATATGTGTTTACACCAGTGTGTTTGATTTGTTTCAAATAATTATAATAATTATTTACAATATATTCAATAATCTATTAAATAAAACAGAGTGAACGTAATAGTATGTGCATGCAGCTGTGATATAGGACCTTTGTATTACATCACACAGCGGATACGCGATTATTTTGCTGGGGTATCTGACTAATGAAACCCAAGGTAAACATTAGTTTTACCTTTTCTGGTTGATTTTCTTTGAGATTCCGAATGTATGAATTGGTATATATATTATATGTTCATGTGAACCTGGCGATAAGACCAGGGCCCTGTTGTATAAGCTAAGGAATAATTTTTTTTGTGGGAATTCCTACGTTTTTTTCCTTTACTTCGTTGGGAAATTCCTACGCTAAAAAGCATTGAAAGTATAGGCTATTCCTTCCCTGCACCATTCCTTCCCAGCTGCTAAGCAAGGAAAACTGAGGGAATTCCTTCAGTCCTATACAATTTCAATATGTTTCTCTGGGAATTTTCCTACGGCTTTTCCTTCCCACCAAGCAGATGTAATCATGTAGGAATTTACTACAATATTTCCCTCCTTGAACCACTCAATATCCCCTGCCCACTTCAAACAACAGTCTTCAAGGTACATGGTAAATGGGGGGACATGCCTTGTTCTCACTAGTAATCAACACTCTTGAGGCACAAACAATTGAGACAAACTAGGTCAAGGACAAATTTTGATTGGTAACTAATGAAACTCTCAGGTTGGTGGTTCAATCCCCACCCAGTGCTGTTTGTTTTTTCCCAGAAAGGCTCCCCTCTCAGGTCCATGGTTCGAATCCCAGCTTGGGAGGCTTCTTTTTTCTATTCAAATTATGTTAATAATCAACAGAAAAATCATCTAACAGCAGAAACTTTGTACTATAATGATAGCAGATATATATGACTAGTAAAATTATATTTTTGCAGTCAATAAATCCTAAGGAATTCTTGAGGGAACACCTAAAAGGTGTTCCTTAGTTTTCCAGTCTTTTCATGTTTAACTCAGAGGAAAGAATGAGGGAAATTACTTCGGTAGGAAAACTTCTGGGGGAAATTCCTACATAGGGAACAACTACAAGTATCAATGTAGGAAATTCCCACAGCTAAATGGGTCAGTTTCTAGCTAGGTCATGCCTGTGGATCTAGATTCTAATCCATTCTGGATAATCTGCATCAGATTTGAAGGTATAAGAATCAAAGTATCTAATATTTTACCCACTTTACCGCTTCAAATTGAAGGAGATGTGTTATTTTAATCTTTAACCCTAAGAAATTAGTGAATCCTATTCATCCTATTTACCTTCTACTTTGCTGACCCACACCTCTACAGCAAGGAATATTCCTACGAGCTGGGAATTTTCTGTAGGAATGAATGTAGTGAGGGAAAAATTCCTACAGAAAAAATTCCTTGCTTAGCTTATACAACAGAGCCCAGTTCACGTTGTGTAGAACTGTGAAGAATGCTACTGGTAATCGGTAGAGGATCATGTTTTTAGAAGCATCATACTATCATGTCCTCGTTATGTCCTTTTTATATGAGAGTAATGTATTTCAATATCCACCAAAGGATTTTATAGTGACCCCCATGTTTCCCATTTCGAGGAGGACTTGCACAGGGATCAATAATTAAATGATCATATTTCTGCTATATTGCCTAGCTATGCACAATAGTGGCTGGTAGTACATGGAATATATAAAAAGGAGTGCCCAATAAGTAGGTCTTCATTATTTAGTTGTCTAAATATGCAGAATTTTTATTCTGGGAACATTAAGTGTGCCAACCCCTACCCAAAACTGTTTATCAAAGAGCAGAGACTTTACCATAAACATGCACGATAACATTTCCTGCTATGTACAAACTATATATTGTTATACTTCCCCATAAATACATAATACATGTATACAAACACCTATATATATAATATGCATATTCAAATCCTCCTCGTGTGATTTACATATGACCACAATATAACATTACTCCAACCTTTAGAATAAAGTGAATATACCATATGCACATAGCCACAACGCATGATATCAATATCAATGATAACGCAACCGTAAACCACAATACATACCCTTTCCCCATGGGAAACGAAATGCAAGCGTCCATGACAAGTCACACAGTTGTAATTGTAATGACAGAGAAATCAATGAATCCTGACATAATGAAATGGGTGCACTAATGCAAGGTTTCTGCACTAATACCCATGCACACACTCACGTGAACCCAAACAAATAGATATGCATGCATACGATCCATACCGTAGTATACGTACATCAGATGTGTTTACAAAATATTGCATTCCCAAAATTATACATTGAGGCATCGTAGAATGAGTTGCACATGGCATTTATATGCTGAAAATGAAACGTCATCAATGAAAGATTTCATGAATACAGAGAGCATGCAACTTATATAATATTGAAGTATATGTACACGTCATATATCAATTGTGGACAATTATTTCGCTCTCAAGTTTGAAAATTCAGGTATGTCGGTTTTCATGGCAGCGGGAGATTCCCATGGAAATGTTTGTCTAGTCTCAGGTGGAGTGGGTGTCAAGATGAGGAATCCCGCTGGTCAGGTGCGACGTGAGGGGAAATCCCATTACAGCATAACCACCGGAAGATCTCTGTCACATCCTTCTGATCAGCAATCACAGTATTTAAACTCCATATAGGAAACACTTATCTAAAGCTGTGATTTCATATATATTATTGCTTGAGAATTGTGTAACAATGCGAGTACCAAATTTAGTGATTAAATAACATTGTTAAACTGGTAGATTCAGTAGTTTTTTATATTCGAAATATACATGTATACCTTGACTACAACATACCCCATATTGTATGAAGGATTCAACTTAGTGTAGATGATGATTGTATCTCTGAGTCCACCAAGGTCTATTATTGACCGTAACGTTACTGACTCAATATATACCGTACGTGTTTCCTGACCTGAGTGTTCTTTGTTACGTCATATTTCCTGCTCAATCAATTCTGTCAACACAGTGGTGGCGACATATAGTATCTCATAAATTAAAGCTGGATTAGCTGCGAAATGGGTTCCGTGTGGTTTTTACCTGTCCCTGGTCGGAGAATAAATCTGGCAACAATTCTAAACAATAATGCATCATTATTTTTCATTTCTATCATAGGACGATCGGTTGAGTTTACGATGACAAAAATAATTTGTGGTCACTTTGGACGCGAGTGAGCTGACCAAATTTACGAAAGCAAATTCTTCTGATGAAATTTAGTTTATGTAGCATACTGCAATAATCTCCCAGCGTGGACATAACTTCGTGCAGTGAAAATTTTCTGAATGATGTTTGAGTCATGAATTTTTGTGTGCTGTCTTGTATTCCGCCTGGTGCCATTGTGTAATGGTGTATTACAGAGTAGGTCTATATTAATTATGTTACTAACCAAATAGCAAGTAATAGCATGTTTCCTAATACCCATGCGCTCAAGGTTCTGCCCTAGTTTTTAAAAGGGGTTTCTTGCAAGAATTCTATGCAGCTGAGGGTCTCCCATGTCAGATACTACTACCCTAGTACTGAGGCATTGATTTATTGAACACTTTTCTGCTAGAAAGAAAAGATGTCCATGTTTGCCAGGTATTCATGACTCATAAAGATTAACCCAGACGGAATAGAATGGATTTATTGAGTCAATTGCCAGCAACTTTACACTGAGGTAAATGGTTAATACAAGAAAAGAGTAGAATGGAGCAAAATATAAATCAAATATTATCCACACATTGTTCAGGGAAACACGATAATTTTCGTTAACAAGAGGTAGTGGAGTTTAAATCATGATGTGTGTATTGCTTTGGGGAATGAAGGAGTTATTCAGGATCAGTGATGAATTTACTGAAGTAGCTGATCTTTTGTTATTTGGCTCCAGATTCATATCTTGATTTTACTTGGAAGGCGCCCACGCAATGACCCACTTCAGCCTTGTAACCCTGCTGTTGAATAGGATATGAGGACTGGAAGTATAGGGCTAATTAAAAAGTCATAAGCCCGACCCATTAATCCCATTAATCTCCAGGTTCTTGCCAAAAAAAACTGCATTTTTAAGATGAGTGAACTCCATGATAGGATACCCCACTGGGATGGGAATATTCCCCCTAACACATTACATTATTAAACATTATTTCCCTCGCTTATATTCTATCTTAACAAAAGAAACAAAGCCTATCTAAATTGATCTACCCTGCTAAAGACCCATGCATGAGAGTTAGTTCACCTACAAAATTACAGAAACCAGGAATCCTGGAATGTTCATGTACATTTTCCGAAACAGTACATTTTAAGTTTTAATTCTGTGGGTTAATTTCAATATCAAAAAGGTTTATAATTCACGTGAAACTCCTAATTAACCAGACAATATCCTTACTCTAAATATGGTAAGCCTGCTAGACGACATGGTATTCGCAATCTCTAGAAACCTGTTGATTTATTTGCAAATTAAAAAAGATCCAATGACAAGTTTTAAATACCAGTTTTTATGTCCTTCAATTCAATCACCAGTGACTTATATATAATAGGTCTCTGTCCGACAAGAATATATCTTGCAGCGTTGTCCAATGGATTAATTGATTTAAATGTGGCTAATTAATGTTGACTTATACAGCAGCGAGAAAGGCAATTTAGTGGGTAAACATTGGACAAATTGATCTTACATGCATCCTTTGTCAACTTTGACTTGATACATGTATGTATAGGCGAGAATATGAAGATGAAACCTGAGTAAATTTCTAGCTGTTATCAAAATATAGAAATGCAATCGAAAGGTTATATTTTGGTAGTCTTACGCCCTTTCTGGGGGAAGCTGCTCATGTAATTCAAATCCAGTACTCCCTCAAGCCACAGTTACGATATGACTCATTACGATATATTTCTCCAAGCCTGTTTTGAAGCCAATGTAATTGAATTGACTTCTAAAATTTTATGTAAAGATTTGTGTATAAACATTTATCGCAAATACATTGTAAGTGTTGATCCTGAAAACCTTTAAGGAAATATTCAATTCTACTTTCTGAAATTCTAGTCTAATTTACTAAAAAGCTGATGCCAATATGCCAACTGTAGACTGAGTTATATTGGTAATCAATATTTAAACAGTGTCATATTTCCAGTAAGGGCAACTTCGTGCTAAATTGTATAGGCATATCTTTAAATAGTATACCAATTAATAATAACCATTGTATGATATGACCAACGAACTATTTTTTGTTTCTGTATTTCAGAATCTCATCGATAACTTTAATCCTGGAATTCGACACCTCATCAGCACAGGTAGAGCCTTCCAAAAAGCCTTACACAGTAAGTTCAATTAATTGTTCCTTCACATTAGACAGTTCTCATCTGCCCAACTAACCGTATAGTATCGCCTTCCAAGCCAAAAGTCTGAGCCAACTGGAAGCGATCGACCCTTTCCCCACAATTAATACAGTCGCCCATGTAATGAATTAGATCACTCAGATAATTGCGTGATATAATACCGAAGCGAACAAGGCAGTCGCCTAATCTTTAATGTCTGTTACTTTATAATTTATTTCCTCTAAACCGGGGAAGGAAAGGTATCTATAGTCAGGTAAGATCATGACAGCTTACATGATTGAAAGTTGGTACTTGTTTGAGACAGAAAGTGGATGAAGAACTCTCTAATCGATAGGCACCGGAAGTTGCCAACTCCACTGAAAGTCGGACCTGTTCAGGGTGTCCTTAATGGACTGGCTTTGTTCGGAGACCACCTTATTCAGCCATTTACCAAGGCCTATGAAATACTAATGCACTCTGGTAATGCCTAACACAAAGGTTTTCATTCTAACTTCCACACTAAACTGGATCTAGGCTAGGGCCTTTTTGAATGTCAAAATCCGCTGATCAACGTTTTAACAAAACGATTGTATGAAATTGAAAGTGGTATGTCGATGGTTGGAAATGAGGCAATGTTGCTATATATGTTTCTACTTAGTTTAACGCATAAGGTTTTGTAATTAACACGAATGCTCTCAGGGTATTAAGGCTGGGATTAGGGATCATCCAACTTAGATTATATACATTATCACATAAAGGGTAACAGCACTAGGCAAAGAACTATATAGGCCCAGAACTGACATGCGAATATGGGAACTGTGAATTACTTTCACTTTTCAGATGATACGAAATATTCACCATTAATGAAATGATGCAGTAGAATTAGGGTCCTGGAATGGTCCTTATATAACTTGCATTCCTAAATCCCTTTCAGAACATTCTGCGCATAAGCGATAGGCCTACGTGTCTTGAAGATAAATCTTAATGACAAAAATAGAAGAAAAATCCTTAGTAAAAGAATCAATATCCATCGACCGTATGCTTGTTGCTGTCACTTCCTAGATACCATGCATTTTTAGACTATGCAAACTACTAAATTTTACAATCAGTGCATTCTCGTTTGAATGTGGACCCATTGAATGTGGATGTCATTGATATTTTCACTGCGCAAACAACACCGAGGATGGTGTTTGCTGCTGTTACAACCACCTCTAAACTCCTAAAAAACGTGAGAGTGTGATGTGGTGATCACCGATAGATGGATCTCTCTAAGGGGATATAATCATGTTTATTCATGATTGTAGGAGATCAGTGACAACCTGCCCCATTGCCTCAAATGATGCAATTCTTTCACCACATTGTAAATACCTGGGGCAATTAAGACGATCTTCTGCCATTTTCTACAACGTATTCCGGAAATAACCATCGTAACTTTATTGTTAACAACAATCTAATGATGTCACTTTGTTCGTTGGCTTCAACATTTTGCATCCTGGATGTTATTCGTTTGAAATCATTATGCATCAGGAAGATGATAATATTACTTTTGGTCTGAAAGAAACTTTGACTGGGTTATATACAAACCAATTAATGATCAAGACGATAGGCTACCCACAGCCGAAACGCGTAGGGTTTTCGCCATGTTTTAATGACAAATAAAACATATTCAAAAACTACATTTGGAGTACTTACTTGTTCGGCGATCCACCTATTCCATCTAATGATAAAGAACCTATGATCTGTTATATATATGGACATTGGACTAACTCAATTACTGAACGAGTTCCCTAGAAAGGATAAGCCGCAATTTAATTTATCAAGATCATAATTATTCATATCAGATGAGTCACCGATTGAACCGTTTACTACTAGTCCATTATAGGTTACACAGACTGGTACAAGTATATCGGATCGTTTTGTAGCTTTGTAGTTGTTTGACATAATTTAGGAACAACCAGAAACCCCCAACATAAAATTTGATGTTTTCTAAATGAAATAGATCCCTCGCTCCCTACAGCCCTCAGCAGTTTTATTTGATACTTTGTTGAATTTAAGCATGTCGTTTAACGGATGCCTCTAGTTGAAAGAAAAAAATATGTACTGTAATGACTATACATGTATTCTTGCCTAGGTCCACCCACAGATATAGATTACCTGGAAAATTGAACTGATTATATTGCGAATACAACGATTATATTGTTAATATTCTGTGTTTCAGACGTTGCTTCAGCGGGGAAGATCTACATAGATTGTATATACGCCTTATCTCAAACAGGACAGATATGTAAGGGCGCAACAAGTGAAATAGGTGAGATAATTAGTTCAATAGTTCAACACCATTTTAGGTTATAACTTAATTATCATTCATGTACGGCTTCTAAAATCCTGCAGCTTAAACGGCACTTTGTCACAACCTCATCAACATCATTTACGACAGGTTACATCAATTAAAATCAATAAATCTGATTAAATCATTAGAGTAGAAAATCAATGCTTCGGAACCAATTCATTCACAACGCTCATTAGGTCCTTTTGATCATTTAACCTATCTGACAACAAGACCAGACCGTGTGGGACACAATAACAAAGCTGTCTATCATACATACACCCAGGAGAGGGATTACAAGAGCTTTGCACTTATTTTAAATGGACTCGTACAACTTACTCGTGTCACCTGTTGCCTTCATGGGACACAGGTATATTACAGGTGCGTTTGAGCACGAGATAAAGCTTAAAGCGTACATGTATGTGTCTGCTTCGTGCGACCACGCCCCAC
The DNA here is from genome assembly GCA_942159475.1 of Sthenelais limicola. Lineage (NCBI taxonomy): Eukaryota > Metazoa > Annelida > Polychaeta > Phyllodocida > Sigalionidae > Sthenelais > Sthenelais limicola. The sequence goes on from OW804095.1 coordinate 130,504,741, forward strand.
TCAGGGCAGAACGAATTCCCACATATCATATACATAAGCGGTATTCATATTCACCGAGGTTTGACTTTTGTACAGTAATGTCATATAATGGCTGGATGCATAACAATTGTCGGCAATAATCCGCATAACTATCCCGCCAATCTATTTAGGTAACTTGCCTTTGTGTACGGACTGCAATAATGGAAAACTATATCATCGGCTCCGTATCGACTGTATGGATATTACACATGTGTAGTTTCTGTTAAGCTCTCGTTAAACTTTTATATTTATTCTTAAAAACAACTGAATATGTTTTCTATAATAATGTTACATACATTACAGCTGTACGTCAGTAATCAAGCCTTATTGGAACTAAAATAATACACTTGTATAACCTTTTCTTTAGCATTATTTATTCAATTCTCCTTTAGCGTAGCTAACAGCTTTACTTTCATACACATGCGCGCATATAAGATGCGCAATTTAGAAGTGGAAATATGAATGCAACCAGTCAGATCTATATGTTCTCAAAGCTAAAGGACATACCACTATCTTGTTTCATTGATTTGAATAGAGAATATTAGGAGCCCCACCCAAGGAAGCTAACCTAACAAAGACAATTCTAATATTGGCAACACATAATACGCGATTCCCAGGAAGGAGTCTCTTTTTACCTTCATCAGAGTCATATCAATTATGTATTTCTTTCAAAGCAACCCCCATGCAATTCATATTTACTTCATACTTTTGGGGGAAATTGTGTTATTCAAGATTTCCCCATAAGAAAATGAGGAAGTACTGAATCTAACATTTCAAAGGAATATTTTCAAGGGTACTTTTCCGAGGTGGGTGATGCGTACTCAATGCAGTGCATACTAAGACTCACTTCAAGAACTACGTTTCATTGATCATAGATCCTCAAATGCCTTTTGCTAATGCTGAAGTAAACATCTAACCTGATGGTAAGGTTTTTCTATGACCGTCTCTTTGGTCCAAGGCATTTCAAACACTCTCCTTTGCAAGACACTTGAAAAGATGCAAGAAGCCGGATTGATAGAATAGGGATAGACTGAAAGGATCTGCTAGAAAGGCAGTTTAGGAAGCACCTGGGGTCCTGCTTATTCTTGATACTGACTGCTTCCCCCTAATTAATCTACTGCACAATAAGACATTCTAACAATTTCATCATGGACATATGTATGTTCTATTATATACATGTTTACCTTGAGATTTCTCCGAAATATTTTCCTGTTACTTGGGAATTATTTTCTGAGAAAAAGATATTTTGAAGGCTGACCCGTAAACCACCATAGACAAACAAATCGAATTTACAGACTTATTTTGTAAATCCCTGACGGCAAAATTTAGCAATGTCTTTTTCCCAGCCATTGCATGCTCAGTGAGACAAAATGGCATCAAGCTAATCACCATGTTGCTTTCAGTTACCTTGTTTTTCACGCAATCAACTTCACAATCAATGATTCATGTTTCAAACACGGGAGTCAGGCGATAGCCTTTGTTGAAGTGCAATTCAAAACGCCATTTCCATTACTTAATAATAGTAAAGGAAACGCATCTTTTGAAACGCAACGCATTATTTAAAAGGTCTGGCTCCATGGTTTTGAATTAGGGTTATCAAGTCCATTGAATTTTAGCAACATTTGGAACATTTCCTAGTGGAATAAACCCTTTTCATTGCTTCTTGATGGTTCTCAACATTAGGCAGTGCATGCATATTGCATGATCAGCATTGAATATTTATAACAAAAAAGACTACGATGACATCTGAGATATAAGGTGTAATAAACGATTGAAGCTGCTTAATATCTCACAATAGCAGTTAGTGAATTATTGATGGGTTACTTAAAGGTTGCAGCATGTTACCTTCTCTGTTGTTAGAAACAAGGTTTAGCTCTAGCAGGTACAAATCAATTTGCTGGTAACCTTAACATGCTTTGTAGCCACTGTATTGTACTCCTGTTATGAGGGGACCAAGGTGTCAGTACGCTGGGTGAATGTATCAAGGTTACACATACCTCTCCCTTCTTCTTAAACTTCTGTCACTTTGAGGGATCAATAAAACGATGTTGATGGAAACAAGTACAATGATACCCCTCATTCACAACTGAAGAAAATAAAACTGTAGGTGGCAATTATTTGATCATTTAAATGTTTTTAGTGTTTCTACTAAAAAGCAATACAGTCCTAATGATATGTTTGACATTAAAACTGGTTAAAGTAAGGGTCACACAACTTGACTATGGGCCTGTTGAAAGCCATTGTATGTCACTCATATCTTCTTCACATCTAATGTACCCCCCGCTAATCATTGTGAGAAGTTTCTCCCTCTTCTGTTTCTCCCTACCTTTAGTTTCCTCTGTGTCTTTCTTCTCTCCCCACTCTCTAACTCTCCCCTTCCTAAATTGTTTCAGTTTAGCAAATTAATTTGAACATCCATATATGATTTAAGATCTCCCTCTACCACCTTCTATCTCTCCTGCTGTATCTTCTGCTGTAACTCCTTCATACCTCTGTAGACCTGCATACAAGTGTCCCGGCTGTACACCTGCTAAATTACCCCCCCCCCCCCCATCTAATGTACCCCCCGCTAATTTAGACCTCAGGTTTAAATGACCCCCTCTAGATTAGAATTACCCCCTTTGTATCATTGATAATCTTACACCAACAATTCTTCAGCAAACTTGAATCAAACAAGATCACATTGAGGGTCTAAAATTGAAATAGTCAACAATTATTATAACTTTTACTGATTATACAAACGAGATTCCAAAGTGATTTTCTCGATATGTTATATTATATTGTTCAATGAATTTCGTAAATTCTATTGATTTCCTCTTATTAAAAGTTTGTCATCGATCCCACATTTGTTTGGTATCCATTGCTAAAACAGATAAGTGGCACGAAAAGAATGTTCAAGCATTGTCCCATGAATTATCAAATCGACTTTTGTTTTATGAACATATAGAATAGAATAGAATCAGAATAGATCATATTTTAAAATAAAGGACTATCTGGACAGAGATAAGGCCTATACTAAGGCCAATCATCAAAAAGAATGCATAACCTTTATCAGGTTGTTTTCATGCGTTGTCTAGCTACTACTAGGTGGTATACTAAGCCTAGGTTTAGTTCCCCCCCCCCACCCTTGGGGATACTTTGAAACGAGGGGTATATCAAACCTAGGTCTTATGTACCATCTTTAACTCCTCCAGTACAACCTCCTGTATTTCACCTGGAATTCTGGCGTTACCCTTTCTGTATCTCCCCACATTGCCTCATTCTACAACTAGAGGTACATCCACCAATTCCTACTTTACATGGCCCTATCCCTCCTCCTATACTAGGCCCTATCCCTCTTCCAGAACCTCCTCCATTACTACTTTTAGCTGTAGATGGTCCTGTACCTCCTCCTGTACCTTCCCCAGTACCTCATCCTGTACCCCTCCCTCCTGTATACCTCCTCCAGTAACCCCTGCAGTGCTTCATTCTGTACCTCCTCCTCTACGCCCTCTTCTAGCTCCTCCAGTACCTACCTCCTACTGCAGCCCCTTGTATCTCGTCGGGTATGTTGTCCTGTACCCCCGGCAGTACTCTTCTATTACCCCATGATTTGCTTCCTCCCGTATACCTCCTCCTGTATCCCCCTCCTGTATCCCCTCCTGTAACGTCTCCTTTACCCCTTCCTCTATCTCCTTCAGTATCTCCTCCTGTGCCTCCTCCTATATCTCCTCCAGTACCTCTTCCAGTATCTACGCTGTACGCCCTGCAGTGCTTCCGCCTGTACCTCCTGTACCTCCTTCTGTATCCTTCCTCTACCTCCTCCAGTAACTCCTCCTGTAGCCCCTGCTCTATCTCCTCCAGTACCTTCTCCTGTCCCTGCTCCTGTATCTCCTTCTGTACCACCTCCAGTACCTCCTACAGTATCTACTCTGTACCCCCTGCAGTTCTTCCTCCCCAGTACCCCCTACTGTACCCTCCTCCAGTACCTCCTCCAGTGTCTCCTCCAGTAGCCCCTCCTGTACCCACTTCAGTACCGCTCCCTATGTCTCCTGCAGTGCCTCCTCCTGTACCTCTTCCAGTACTCCTTCTGTACCTCCTCCTGTACCGTTTCTGCATATGATCTTATATGTCCCTCTTCCAGTGCCTTCTCCTCTAACTGTGGTGGCAGTGGCAATGGGGGTATAGAGGAACCTTTCTTTACAGTTGACCACACAGACTGGCTATGCATTTTCAGAGACCCTATATGCTTATTATGAGGTCTCTGGCATTATCTGGTAGTCACTCAGGACATGGTTGACCAGCCGTACTGCAATGAGTAGCATTACTTCGATGAAATGCAACGTGTGGTTTGGTGGTTTGGGTTGGGTTTTTTTTACAGAATTTGGGTAGTAATGCAGCATTAACACAATTATTGTTTTTCATGAACATATTTTTAGAAATAAGAATGTACCGGTTTTCATAACCCCGTACAGAACATGTTGATTTAAAAGTCAGTTGAAATTGGATATCAATGAGGCAATTCTGCTGTCTGTAAACATCGTCACCTGGTTGATGCAAGTCCTCATATTTCAAAGTTGCATGGCTTGATGACGTAGGTGCCCACATGCCTTAGACTCTTACAGTGGTGCTTCGATCTATACATCACCTCACACATTTTTCATTAAAAAAGTGTTTGTGACAATGAATTTTCCTTTTTATATTTCCAGGTCATGCTTTGCTGCAAATCGCTGAAGTGCACAAGGAAATCAATACTCAGGTTATAGACAATGTGAGTTTATACATTTTCTATTTTCTCCCAGCATCTTTAAGCCTGGATAAAGATAAAGTGACATGATAGTTTAGTTTTTTGTAGAGAAAACTAAATAGTCACAGGAAATTTGTATTTTCCGAAAGTATGATTCACATGAATATTATGGATACCCATGCACCAACGTACTGTTACAGGGATTCTTGGTGAATCTGCTCAATCCAGGACTTCACGACACTCTTTCATAATTTGTAAGGGTAGAATGAGTCACCAGTTGCTGTTCGCACCTGAGCATCAGAAAATACCACAGCTCTTCCAGAGCATAAAACCATGACTACATCCTATGTGCTCACACCCAAATGTTGAGTTGAATGTTGGAGCAAATAAATACAGTCAAAATTCATATTTTAGTTAGTTTAGTTAGTATAAGTTCAGTTTTATTATATATGCATTGCTCTGAAAACAACGTATCGGGAGTGAATTATGCATAGTGTGAATTTTACTAGTGAGTTACGTCGGGTTGGCAACGAATCTGAGATTTTTTTTTACTAAGATTACCGCTGACTCGATTTTCTCTCTTTTCATGATTGAAAGACTATATATATATGATAAATCTGTTAACTAACTTGTTGGTTTTAGTCACTTAGAATTATATAAGCATCATATCCAATAGACGCTATCCCAGCTTATCCTGACACAAGTATTATACAATTGATACACATAGATTTACTTTTGATTACAAATAATATCTGTTCATTCAAGCATAGCTATGATAGAACCATTTGTCGATTCACCTGCTATATACATAATAAGCTAGACATATCTATCCCATAATGTTGCTTTTAGGATATTTATGAATAACGTCCCATCTAAATCACAGATATCTTTAATAAGGGGAAATATGTCACTGCGCATGTCAATAGTATGTGCAATGGATGCTGGGATTGATTTAAGTCACATCCGACGATGATTTTGCAACTTTTTTATCCGCAATATATTGTTACTTATATCATAGCTGATGCGAATGATATCTAAAACCAAGGTGCATAATAGGAAAGATGAATATCGTCGCTATCATTGCATGCACGGTGCTTTTCCGCTAGCTTTTGCTAGCATAGTCCCATAATACAATGCGAATCAAGATTCAGATGGCGCAGAAGCAAATCCCCTATTCGAAGGTGAAAAAGAATATTACTGATTCTGATTGTATGGATGGAAGTAATATATCTATATGCAGGTCGAGCATAATGTATAACTATATATATTTCCTGCATGACTTGGATCCTCTTAATTGTAATGATTTACTGCGGGTATGATGCTGGGCAAGCCCTTACCACACCTGTACGCGGACCTCTAACCTCGACAGCAGTAGTAGCAGTCCTGATGCTGGGAACACCCCAACATCATGCAGTATATGGCATCACTCGTGTGCCCTTGTTAGTGCTCATGTCCTAGCGATCTATAGCAGTAAAACATGTGAAAACATGAAATTCTCGTGTGTAGGCCTTATGGTCATCACCTTGTTTCCAACCGAAATTCGCGATTACTCATTGGTAGAGTCAGTCACCTTTTCATGCCTCTTAAACCATGGCACTACAGAGGAGTTGGAAGTACTGCTTGACATGTATTACCTATAACGCCATACTGTAGATGCATCCACGAACTACAACTATTAATAGTTGATGAAAAAAATAGAAAAGCCAAACCATTATCAATTCATTCATCCCATTTCTTCGCGGGGATCCATATCAGTGGATATCATAATTATACAAGCCAAATACATCAAATACACATCATGTCTCATGTGACTTGAGCCGTGTATAAAAAACATGTGGTAAATATTTGAAAGGGACCAGTGTTTTCCTGGTAGCAGTAAATGGAATTTATAATGAATGGTATCGTATTTCATAATGACAGTAGTATACTATTGCGCTCCTAAAAGACTAATATATAAATCATTTCACCATAGCTTCAAGTTTTCTTCGTAAAAGTTGCTTTGAAGATAAGTAGGCCACCTTTAAATGATGTCTTCCTTGACTCATAACTGGAAATCTGCCAAGTGTTTTAGAATTCCTCCTTCTCTCATCATATTGAATAATGATATATATTATGTCTTATTGTTATCAATGGTAATGAAGTTTTGGGGATTTGGCAAAAAGACCGCGAAATAAGGTACAATTTTAGGTATATAATTCACTATGCAGTAAGGAACAAATTCTCGCTAGTGTATGCATACCTGTAACAGATTGAATGGAAATTAATGAAACATAAATGGAAGGTTTAATTATGCAAGGCAGAACATTTTAATGTGGAAAATCCCATCGAGATTCATTAATGACACATCTGTCTGAATGTCCTAATTGCAGTTCAACATTTTATTTCTAGATTAAATCATTTCACGCCGAGCTTTTAATTCCGCTGGAGACCAAACAAGATGGGGAGTTTAAACAAGTCGCTGTAAGTTTCTAATATCCATCATGTTCTTACGTTCTCGAAATTTGATAATCGTGTTTTATTCTGATCACAATCGACATTGCTCTCGAGTACCAACTTCATGCAGTTTTACATATTTTGGAATGGAAATTCTATCCACGATGTATTGTAGTTATTATATTCATATATCCGACCCAACATCTTCCAATGCAGTCTACACATAAGAAATACCTTGCTGGTCACAAATTCCATACTGGACCCTTAGACAAAGCACAAATTGCTCTGAAGAAACACCGAAAAAAACATAAAAATGCCAAGTACGGTTTTGACCAAAAGGATATGCAGGTGAGTCAAATATATTGATATACAAGTTTACATTTTTTCAAGTCACAAGTACACAAAACAATGGCATTCCTTCTTAGGCATCTTCTTATTCTTTCACATTTGACATGATAATTATACATCACGAGATTCAATTAATATGGACGATTCAATGACCAGTCACTTTGTTGCATCTACCATGAATTAACTTTCCGTCTTATATTTAAGATTTCACGTGAAGTTAGGGAATGTCAAATTAAACTAGATGAATATAGGATTCATAATCTCAGACAGGTAGGTTGAAGGACCTTTTTATTCTCCCCATTGGTGAATTTCTTATCGGTGCCGTGCATTAGTATATCATATGCACAATGTATTGTAATCATCCTTCTGGTTCGTATTAACTGATTGGTAGCAGGATTTTCGGACTTATTTTAAAATTCGATTGAATATGTATGGTAGATTCGTGCATTACTGTCAGTATTATAAAGATTGTAATCATTGTAGGCTCTACTTGAGGAGAGGAAGAGGTACACATTTTTGTTGGATAGGATTTGTGCAATGGTTAGAAACTATGCGTCGCATCATAGCAAGGTAAGAATCGTTCACTTTATCTTGATATCAAATGCAACTCATTATAATGTTCTCTATTTTTATCATAGTCACATAGTCTCAGGATTAAAGCTGCATTCTCAGCTCTTACTCGACCAAAAATATCTTCCCAAATTTACTCATATTATGACTTTTAAGACTGAATTTATCAATAGTTTTAGAATTTGAAGTCGAATCGGCTGTGGGAAAACAGTGAGCGATAATAAGTGACGTCATCACAGGAAAGGATTTCGGGATTTTATCAAACTCTCTAGCAAAAACAAAAATGTGTTTTAGATGGGCTGGGAAAAACGGAACAAGATTCAGAAAATAATACGAAATAATCAATGAAATTCTTTTAACAAATTACTTATTTTTAGTGAAATGGGGTCTACTTACTATTAAATCTATTGAATGTGTTTAGGCCCAAGAACTGCTGACACACCGCCTCCAAGAATGGTCTAGTCTCTGCAAAAACACGCATGTTCTACCGGAATCGTCGGAGCAGGTCATCCGAATGTTCAAAATCAGACAAGTATGTGCCCTTTCTAACGTGGTTCAAACTTGAAATAAGGCTCATAATGTATTTATGTATGCTTTAATCAATGCTAAATCTAAATACAATTAATTGCAGTACATTCAACACATATTGAAATAAATTCCATACAAACATTCTTACCTGTGACATAAACGTTGTTTATTTTAAGAATATGATAATTTCTATATTTGATTAGTACGTTGAATATGACAGTCTCATATTTTTGGTAAATATGGTTCACGTTATACTTATCAAATAGTTTGGAACAATTATTACTTTACGAAAATGCTTACACTATTTCTCCTCTCTTAAAGGGCTTTTGCTAGCTCTAACTAATGGTGAACTAGCCATGTTCATAGTCTTTGACATTAGATGTTTCCATTTGGACACTTCCTGGATTCTTGCTACTCGAAATACTTGTATACATGTAGTTCCACAAGACTTAGACACTTGCATGACATTACAGATCAGAACTAATCCCATACAATCTTTTGGGGGAAGTATTTTCCCTCTGAGCAGACAAGAGTAATGGGGTAATATTCTCCTTGTATGGTCGCTTGACACGAATATAACAATAAGATAAAGTGTACCGAACACAGTTCTTCTTGTAAACATTGATATGGATGTCCTGTCCTGCCCTTTACTAAATGCGATTCCCCACCCTGGTCACCTCACTTCACTGAAGCCCAGATGACGTATTCTATTTGTCCTAATTCAACAATCTTGTGATATTCACCAATATGGGTCCACGTGATATATGCTCTTACTTATTAATCATTCCTGGACAACTCCTGAAATGAGGATAAACAGGTGTTAACCCATTGCTGTTTCTATAGTGCCCCGTATTGATAATGTATCCTGACTTGTTTAGATGATTGCATGGATGTTTCAATCATTTCATCTAAAGAGGGTTGTTCTCACGAACTGTACCCATAGACCTGGGACTGCTCATCCGCCTGCAGTAGAGAAAGGGGCAACCCAGGCCATGACCTTAGGGGAAAAATACTTTCTCATGAAGTGGTTAAATTACCAGGACTTTCTTATCCTAATTTGATGCGTTTGTGTGGAGTTAAATATGCATAAACGATTCCATTTACTGTCTATCAGGCATAAATATCACAGAGTATTGGGTGACATACGCTTTAGACCAGACGACATAGAATTCAAGGATACGGTCGAGATTTCTTTAAAAATCCTATACATGTTATCAAATACAAAGTAGCGATAGAATGAAATTCCTGATAGTATGACATTCTAAATCCTGTCAAATTACTAGTTTTATTTGCTTACTAATCTTCGTCGGACTTAGATGAATTATAAAGTAGTGACAACCATTGGCGTAGAGCTACATTCTCAGCTAATCAGAGATCGATCAAAAATAACATTTTACTCCTCTTGGTACATCATTTCCCCACCCCAATTCAAGTTATGATAACTTCACTACAATGGGTCAAATATTGATTGAATTTAGAAATGTATTGGTCGTAATGGCTGAGAAAGCAGCTTTGAATTGCCTTGTCCAATGTAGAAATAATTGTTTGCACATAGAGATAGTGAAACATTATGTTTATTTCCATCACACATGCATGCATACATCCACACATACTAGTTTACAGACATGCATATTATAATATACCCAAACATACACCTATAGATACCTATAACTAAACATGTCTACCGTAGAATCAACATTTGCATATGTACATGAAATTAGAAGGATCCCCAGTTGGAAGTCCACTCTTTATTTTTCATCAAATTGAATGAATATAGAGAGAGGGGCAACACTTCTTTTGTATTTAGTATGTTTATACAGCAATCATCAGACAATACACAAATATTACAATAAGGCACGTACACTGTACATTGTCAGTTATAATACAGTTGACGTCATTGAGATATGGACTCACGGCAGTATATTCGGTGAGGAATATCCATGGTCTTCCGCCCACTGCTGTGTCTATCTATAATACTATATCCTTCTAATATGTTCCTTGCGTCCAACTTTAGGATGAAGTATACAACAATCCGGATGATATGGCTGGAAATATGGATTATGCTGACCCAGGTACTCAAGATAGCGGAAGTGTTACTTACGGCCGTTCTCCCCCGCCCAGTTTGACATACGGCACCACTGGCATGTATCACAATAAAGACTCTGATTATGGAACAGGTAAGAATGAAAGTGTTGACTTCCTGAATAACCTTTCAATTTAGTTATTATTGCGTAGTTTCAATTAATTACGTAATTGCCAGACGGCACTTACTTTTGTTAGCAATTACATTGGGTAATTCCCCGGCATTTAAGACTGCATAATATTATATAACTCCGAAAAGAACCGTGACGAAAGCCTAGTGACAGACGGCAACGCATAGGCTAACCTACCCTTTCTCTTGGACTTCAAGAAAAGTCAAGAAAAACAAAAAAAACAGTTAGGAACTTACTTCTGTGTTCCCACTCTCCATCTTGATAAAAAAAATGTATTTTTTTGCAGTACACCGGAACATGGCAACACCAAAAACACCCACAAGGAAAATGTTGAAGCAAGTACGAGCTCTTTACAACCACGAAGGAACTAATGATACACAGCTTGATTTCGCCGAGGGCGACATCATAACTCTGATAGGGGAACCTAGAGATGGTTGGCACTACGGAGAGAACAAGGCCAGTGCCAGGTAAGAATAAAATACTTATAGAATGCATGAAAAAAATATATGCAATTTTATGCCAATTCAACTCTTTTTTTTATTTCGTTAAGGCCAATATAATTTTTAATACATTACATTCTGAATTACTCGAATTACTAATCGGGAAGTGTTTAATGCCAGTGAATTATCCCATTTCTGCAATTACCTTCAATTGTTTAGAGTAAGTCTGATAGCGTTACACGATGTAAATATAATGCATCGATTCAATCTTCAATTCAGTTCAATGTAATCGTTTTTCCGGATTGCAAAATTCCATATAACATGAGTGTTACCTAGGGATCTTGTTAAAGCATTATATGTGTTTAAGACAATCACACAGTTAACATCTGGCTCATCTCAGGAATTTTGTAGAAAGTACAAATGTTCACTTTCCTTCATTGTAGAATGGGATGGTTCCCTGTGACATTTACTCACGCGCTGGATGACGCAGGGGCAGTAAGGTAAGTGTGGAGAAATATGAGAGTGCATCAGGACTTATAATTTATTTTTGCAATAAAGGAGGGACGTGTTCCCGGTCCCCTTATAAATCAGCTACTACTATCAACATACCTTCCCAAGGTTTAAACACTGCAGAATTTAGTGGTAGTTTCAATTTAAGAAATGCGCTTAAAATGCGTCATAATATTGCTTTTAATTGTTCTGGACGATAAATCTGACATGGAAATAGCAACATTGTCGTTAATTACCCATGCAGTCTTGGACATCAGAGAGTACGAAGCCTGGGAAATCTAGCCGATCTGACTAACTATCAACCGAGAACGCAAGGAAGCCCCATGGGAGACCAACCTCCGGATGGAAGCCAAGAGAGCTACAATGACATGACAGGAACTTTACATAGGAGTCATACGATCACAGAGAGACCTTCATCTCTCTACGCTAGCCGGCAATCACTCGCCCAGACCCTACCCAACAATAAAGTGAGTAGAAGGACGATCCATTGTCTATTTCAATCGTATAGGTTCGAATCACCCTCCAAATATTATATGGTCGTAATTTCTAGTTCAAGTCCTTCAATCGCCTATTATTGTGCGTTCAGAAGCAGATCTATCGTCTTATGTTTTGTAAAATTAGGATGAAATTGTATTATTAGCATTTGGATATTATATAATTCAAGAAATTGCAATGCAAATATAACATTCCTGACATATACGTACACTGAGAAACTCCTACTGGGACTACTTATATGATCTGCTTTTGAATACACTCTGACTCTGTCATGCAAAACATGTACAAATATTGCTTTGGAAAATACACTTTTGAAATATACAAGTAGACAGAGCATTGTGGCACCTTTTGCTTCTGGATATTAATTTTTGTTAAATTTTACGGTGATTGTCTTTGTAAGTTTATCACAAGAAATATTTGTTCTGCACGCGAATATATATCGCTTTGCATAATTAATGGAAAAATACATCCATTGCAATTATGGTGTCCATAGGGTCAATATGCTACGCCTAGGCCACAACCTGGAATTGAGGTAGGATGAGAAGCAAACCCTATGAAGCTTTCTGATTAGTCTTGTTCTTGTACCACTGTACATGTGATGTGACCTCATAATATGAAACCACTTATAGATGTAACTCGATTGTATCTAGTACATTATCTATCTATTAAAATATTGCATATATTTCGTACGAAAGTAAACTGCATGGTGACACATAAGATATACAGGGCATGGCATGGGTAGATGCAAAATGAAAATTGTTTTGAAGTGGACACTGATAATGTCTACGTTATCCCTACCCCTGTAAATGATGCGATGTTATATATTGTACGGATACTTGATTCTTTATATCAAATATCAAATACAGATGGTCATATCAAAGAGAATGAATAGAATGAATGAACCATTAGTATGCATGCGTTTCCTCTCAATACTAATACTAATACTAAAATATATATATTTGCTTGATCTTAGAATTCTATGCTTGCATTTTTCTTATGGGATATATTAAATAATATTTATAATATAGAGCTACCAGTGTCTCAGATGTTTCATGATCAATAATATGCATTGAATATGATTATAATGATAACAGAATATTATAGATAATAGTAAGTTTACAACAGTGGGAGTGGATGCCTATCATTCCTTATCTAAAGCAGCTGCATGATCGGACAATTTCTATTATTGGTCAAGGGAATGGGGGGGTATTATTTAGATGCTCTATTTCTTTATCTATTAAGCTTGATTGTCTTGAACCTGATCCTGACTTAGTCCTTTCTCTAATATTTCAGTGTTACATTACTTTATCAAATATCGATTCTACCTGTCATGTATTCACCTTCCAGTCATTTCCAAAGCACAATATTTGAATTTATTTACTCTGTCTGTGATGTGACGTGTGTTCTCTCCTTCTTAATGTTCATGACGTATAGATGACGTATGAAGACAGGTCGTATACAACGGATGGTATTGACGCAATGGGTGTTCGACGTTCCCAGACTGTGCCAATGGGTATGGCCCCAATTAATAATTCCCAGGTAAAATATAAAGAACAAAAACAAATCAGTAGAATTAGAGTTGATAGTGTTTGGTGGTTTGGTTTAACTGTTTTATATGATAGACTTTTATAGTATCCATCTAGTTTTATGTACACGTATGTAGTAACCAGGGTGTGGATTATTTTAAAGTATCTGTTGGAACTCTTGTAATACTTGCCTCCTATAGTTTATGACAGGTTAATTAGACACCGGTGTTTTCTCTCTGATGTCAAGGAGTGGAAGAGGGAATGACCATTATTTCTTGTTAATCTGTTAACACCCTCATAAAAGAACAGCTGGGTCATGGTATGGCTCTGCCCCCTCGACCAAATTTTTATGGTCATTCCTCCTGTCTTAGCAGTAATATGATATCAGATCTCTCATCCCGTTCTGGTCTACCGGTAGAGGCGGTGGTGGGTGACATAAAATGGTCAATATATATGGTCTGTCCCCCCAACTCTTCTTCGACCTCCCCCCTTTACTCTCAAGGAATAGGGCGCTAAACTATAGTCGGTCTGTACGTGGTCGCGAATGGAAATAGATTTGGTCCGTACGAAATGAAAACACCCGATTGAGAAGACTGCATGTATAAATATAGAATGGGCGTTTCCTCTTGCTATATAGAATATCAAAAAGATTCTAGACATTCACAAAGAGAAAATGTGCACCTTCCTCGGCGCTGATCAGGTACGATCCTCTGCCACTTAAATTCTGATTTGCATGAAATTCGATATTCAAAGTAAACACAGAGCCTCAACAATAGACACAGGCTTTGCATAGGTATTTTTCATGAATATTTCTTTCATTGGTTCAAGTCACGGTATCCCTTCTTGGCAAACATCAATATAGGCATACATCATCAAAGCATTGGGAAGGTTGGGAGGGGAAAGGGAAGGGGAGGGGGCATCGTACACTAGCGTTGTTAAGTGGGGCTGTTGCATGTGAGATGTATTGGTGAAAAGATTGGTTTGTCTTCGTATTAATAATACATACATGTACATATTTATTCTTTTACCTGCATTATTAGGTGTCTTATAGTTCCCTATGGAAAAAATGCACAAAATGTCCCGTTGTTACACCTTTTCTTTCTTTTAATGTCAATGTGTAAATTCCTCCGGTGTTTCTGCAAAGATTTAGCTGTTTCTCAAATTCTTTGATGCTGGGTTTCCTTCTTTTGAAAGATTCTATGGAAAGGCGTGATGTGAAAGGTATAGAAATGGAATATGAATGCCTTCCAGCATGAATTAACAGTGTTCAATAGTGTGAGTGGCTGTGAGTAGTATACGAAATTGGCAATGATGATCGGGCGTGTTAGAAACTAGGAACTGGCGTTTCCCTAGTAACCCCTTGCTTAAACATGCACTTTCAGGATCTTGAGGCGATAAGGAGTCTTTCCTCTATTTTGGAGGAATTAGCCAACAGTTCTCCAAAAAGAACTCCGGGAGCTATGCTAGATAATCCGAATGGTACCCCCAAGAAAGAGGTGGAGTAAAATATGCTCTCCCAACTTAACACATCAATGAAGTTCTTTTCTACCCTTTAAAGTACTCAATGCCCCCTTTCCATGATTATTTGATGCACTCTTTTTCCTGAAATCCGCAGTAGAATTCAATGAGGAAGGTAGTCTCACAAAACACAAGTACGCACGTGCATGAATAGTAACAAACAAAAGCCAGTGCCTTCATTGCGTAAATTTCAATCCAGGATTTTTCTACTGATCCGAAATTGCAAGTGTAGCAACAAAAAAGGTCGCTGAGAACGATGCTGAAAATTGTTCCTTTCTTACCACTGTTCATCTACTGATAAATGCTCACTCATAAATTAATTACAATGGTGAATTAGTCAAAGTGAAAACATAAAAATAACATACCTAAGTAATGTTTAAAAATGCAATTAAACGACTTCATCGGATGGGATTAAATGTTCCTAAAACAACTTGGACGGTAGAGTTGCAGAGCTGCATTTGCATGCAGATCTATTAAAACGTGCCTTTTTAAATTTAAAAAATACATAGATCACGTGGGTTCAACTGCTGATGCCAGACGTCAATATTAATCCCTTTATTATGGGTGTAACCATACTTATGTGCAACTCCTTTTACAATTACACTCCTTTTAAAATTCTAACTTACGTTAATAGCTAAAGGGTCAACATTAAATTGTATTACTTTAATATGGGTGTATCCATACTTATGTGCAACTCCTTGTACTCACACAAAATATATCTTTTTATATATCGATAATTTGCTGTATCTAACCTCATCTATATAAACTTTCTCCTTACAAAATACATTATAAAATATATCTAACAACTATCGCAAGTAAGTGGGTCGCACCATTAGTATGTTATCTTGTCGGCACGAATTTTGATGGAATAGCCCGAATTCTCTAATTCACGTTAATAGCTAAGGGTTTAAATAATGTCATGTCCAAGGGAAAACTTTAACTTAGATTTCTTTTTTATATATATTTTCGAACACAGGCTCTCATATAGAGCCAAACGAAAGCTTGACAGATATTACTCTGTTGGATAATCAAATATCTTTCAAAGATAGAAAAAAAAACGAATAAATAATTAATTCAAGCCTAAATTGTGCATGCATGCATTTTCAGTAAATTAACCTAAAATGTAACCTTGTACCCGGGGAATAATTAGTTTCATAGTTTTGCATGTTTGCAACATCAAGGCCGCATCATAGTTACCGGTAACTCAATATCATGTATAGCATGCATCAGTACATAAAGTGTGCATGGCAGACAAAACAAGATAAACTAATGGGTCGTCACCAATTAAGCTTCCTTTCAAAACTGTACACTTAACTCTGCATGTCGGTTTTTATTAATTGATCCTTGACAAATGGAAGTAAAATGAATTTGTCACCATTCAGATCAAAGTATTCGGATACCCGACACAAACGCATGCTAGCGTGATTAGAATGCAACAGAATTCGCGAATCACATTTGCTTTAATGGACTTATAATTCAATAAGTAGTTTCATGATTATATATCACGCATAAATCTGAGGACAGTCTGTGGTGCATACCTTCAGGTGTGTTTGGTGACGTTTTAGTCTATAGATATTAAAGATTGGGAAATCAATTTTAAAAATACAATTGTACCTTTTCAGTATCCGGGATCTGTACCAGATATGTCGATGATGGGACCTCGTGACCAGTATGCCTCCACCCCAGCACCAAGTGGACCCCCGCCACCGGCACCACCCCAACTCCCTCCCCCACCACCACCCCCTCCTCCTAACAACAACAACCCACCTCAACAACCTCACGCTCCACCTTCATCTCACCCCGGGACACCGCGGCACCACCTACCTCACGTCATCAACAACTCCCATGCCATGCTACCACCTGGTGGCATGAGAGGTTTTACTCAGGAAACGCCCCTCCCACCCCCTCCTCCCCTCCACATGGGAGATTATGGAATCGTCCGGTCACTTGGTCAGAACCTGAACACATCATCGTCCACTCCGTCCCCGCCGCCGAGTAGCTCAGGCTACTCGGGGAGCTCCAACAGAGCCAATCAGTCGTCCAATCACAGTGGATCTGGATCTCATGGATCTCATTACAGTGGATATGGGGGAGGACTTGGAGGTAATCAAACCCCATCCTTCCCCCCGCCCCCTCCAGCTCCGCCTCTACCTCCCTCTGCCGTCCTTGCCACTTCAGACTACGAAGAAGAACCCCCCAGGTTAGATGTAATTTCTATTCTTTTCAAACTTCAAGGGATAAAGAAATCGCTTATTAATTGTATAGTTATTATTATCATATTGATTTAATTTCCATCATAAACATTCATAATAAGATTACCGCTATGTAAACATGTGATATTATATCATGCACACATTCTGATATATGATTATAAATAGGAGAATTATTTTACAAAGAATATTGAATAGAACCTAAATTATAGTGCGCAAAATTCCCTATAATCTCTTAAGTCTGTAATAACAGGGGGAAAGAGTGTTCTATTTAGATGTGCTGATTACGAATGTATCTATTGTGGAGGCTGTAAGAAATGCCGCCTGACTTGTCTGATCACTGTTACTATTGCCTGGCGCTACACATTACCTGACACCATGTATGTTTAAGATCTATAAGATGTGAATGCTCTCGAGACATTAGTACCCTACACAGTATGGAAACAAATAGTAAAAATTGTATTTCAAAATCATCCAAGATTTCGGTTTTACGAACAACATTATACTATGTCTGATATGTATCTAAGATATAACTTTCAAATTGGCATATTTGGTGAGGGAGAAAATAGTAGCAAACAACAAATTCACTATGGCGGTGGTACACTACATACACGTAGAACTTTAGATAGCACGTTTAACTTTCAGGATTGGTCTCGATAAGATGATTAATTGCTGATGAACACATACGATACATTTGGCGTAGAGTAGAAATTTACTGACACTAGCATGTTTTGTCCTACAGATCCATCTGGAAGTTCCTCTTTTTACTTTACTTTAACATTTATTCACTTTTTGAAACATTTTTATTATCAATCATAATTGATATTTTATAAGTGATGATATTCTCCTGTGATTTAGATGCAAGACCCAAGCGATTTTCCGTGGACACATAGCTTTGATTTTAATTCTCCCAAGCTAACATGCCTGTATTTCCGTTTTCAAAGCATTTGTTTCACTACCTCCTTTTATACCTCATGTTTGCACTATGTTCTCTTGCTCCTTTTTCCGCTCCATACATTTTTATGCGTCGCAAATTCCTTGCCCTTGCCTGGCATTTATTCGATGCATTGCTTTTCAGGGACAACCCGTTCGCTAGTGCGAAACTCAAGAAGACAGTGACTAATGACAGGTCAAAGCCGAGAATCTACTAAAACGACATACACACATACTGTAAGCGACATGTATTTGTGATGTCACACCCTCAGAGCGTCTCAATGACGCAAGTGAAAGTGTCGATCAAACAGCACATACCAGTGTTCCCGAAAAGAACATAAAAAATATGCTTATACTTTGTAAATTCCACAAGAATATAAATTATTGATGGTGTGAATGCTTGGAATGATTTCTTAACAGAAAGGAGTACAAGACATGGATTGTTAAAATGTAAATATTTATATACATACTTCTGTGCTCTCTTGATTTTACGTCAAAGGATTTTGATTGTATCGTTGCATTATCTGTTGCAGAATATATCACACTTATAGGCAAATAGCAGGATGGAGGTGAGCATAGTATGTCGCTCCTTCCCGCGGAGAGAGCTTGCGACGTCACGTCATGAACGGCGATAAAGTCATCGCCTCAAGTAGCGCGACACATCGACGGTGCGACATACTGCCTTTCGAGTGTGGTAATAGAGTATGGAAATAACCACTTTCCCATGGAGTTTGGAGTCCTTATACGCCATTAAGGAAAGAGGCAAACCAAGAAATATTTTCTCAAGAGAATTGGACTGTATAGATGCCCAAAATGGACTTACATGGCCCATTGTAAATGCAGGCACGTCTTGTCATTCAGAGAATCAATTTCATCATCCACTGTATGGAAATGGGAAATATATCCTTGTATATACATATTATTATGCTGTGCATGATCTAAAATTGTTACAGTGTGGCATGGAGGATGCATGATCAGTGTTGTATCTGCTCAATGCATTGTCAATTGAATGTATCATATGTAGAATTATGGTGTAGTAATTAGTTTTATAAAATAGCTTTTTCGTGATAACTTACAAAATATGATTGTATCCTCAAGCAGGCCACGTATATGTTTAATACCTCGAGATTTGAATATAGAACCCGGTTGTATCTAAGCATTAGAAAGGGGAAATCGCTAAAGAGGAAAGTTAAGGTGTAAAAATGTACCATAAATGGAACATATGATATGATAGATCTGCTATCCTGAAAGTGTGAGTGTCACTGCTGTTCATTTAATTATCTCAATGGCTAAAACGAAGACCGGGCTGGTATAAGGCTTATGTATGTAGAATGAAACATGCATAGAAAGCTTTAGACAATGCATAAGCGAAAGAATTTGATCCAGGAATATTGGGGATGTTGTAAACTAAGAAACCGTGCCTCACTCACACTGGAAGACCTCGACAACTTTGTACAATTAACACTGTTATTACTCACACTCGAAGATCTCGAGAACTTTTACGATTCGAGAACTGTGTACAATTAAGATTGTTATTTGTATAATTTATATAAATACATGTACATAAGCGCGAGAATGTTGTTCAGTTGAGTTTCCCACAAAATAGAACTATTTCATACAATAAACAGTTAGCAAAAATCATTTACTTCAATACAAGGACCCCAAAGATTGTTTCTTTTTTAAAAAAAAAGATAAAATTGTTAAGGATTTGGTAGTTTCCTGACCAAATCATTCAACACTTGAGTGTTTTTTACGACTAGAAATGAGGTTGATCTGTTAATACAAGTCAATATCAAAAGTCAACCTGAATACATATGTAAATAAAGCTCTGCCATAACTCTGCTTTAGAAATAAATACATACAAGATCTACTGCGTGTTAACGTTTATGACTGAATAATTCAAGTTATCGATGTGTTTCAGTTGATAATATAAGATAATATTTGTCCATCAATTGTACAAAAAGGTGCTATGCTTCTGGGTATCCAGTTTTTCGGGTATGTGCCTGCGATAAACTTAATCAGATTGATCTCATAAAAAACTAAGTCCCAATGTGAATTTAATCATGGTGACAGTAGACATGAGGGCATGCCTAGAACCTTTATTTCATAGAAATAAGAGATAACAATCGTTACAAATTGAAAAGTCGTTACGGGATCATCTAAAACAGGTTGCGGTATACATCTATAGGCCTGCAGACCTGCACGAGATTAATATGCATTTATTAAACCCTTATATCGTATTTGGACGATAAATGTAGGACTTAAATCAATAATTACACCTTTATACGTTGAGTTCGATCCCATTACCAAAATATTGTAAAATTCATTCTAATACACCATCTTAATTCTAGGAATATAATAGTGTAATGATTATGCGGCTAATAATAACATCAGTAATATCACATTCATTAGTTACTGGCCATGCGAATGAGTAGCCCCGTTTGAAGCATCAAGGAGAGCGTCAGTATTTGTACCTTACAAACATGTTAAGCAAATACAAGTCAGAAAGGCAATGAACATTATTACCCTGTTTAATATATATCAATTGATAGCACTGTCCGATTACTGACCTGTATGAAGTGTGCCGTCCCAAATTAAGATTACATTAACAAGAATTTTACAGACAACTTAGTAACAGAAATATTCGTAAATGAAATATAGTCGCTGGTGTGATTTTTCTCCTGTATTCGGTTATTTTTAAAACTATTCCATCGTTGGTCAAGATTTCCCCAATGTCAATTACCGCGATCAGTTATCACATGAAATGGGAGGAATTGGACTCGGAGAAAGTCCAATGTGGCACCTAAGGTCAAGCATTAGGAGAACGACAAGTTGTGCCGAATAGCTAAGCACCATTAGCCATGCTTCACAGCATGAAATCACAACATTGAACTATCAAACTATTTAAATATAAACGAAGTCAAAAATCATACCATATAAACCGATTAAATTATTGTTCATATCCTAAGATGATACAGATCAATTGCATAAATATTGCAAGCCTCATTGATTGTTTTGATATTTCGTTCAAATCAAAAAAACCATTTACCATATAAACCGATTAAATTATTGTTCATATCCTAAGATGATACAGATCAATTGCATAAATATTGCAAGCCTCATTGATTGTTTTGATATTTCGTTCAAATCAAAAAAAACATTTACCATATAAACCGATTAAATTATTGTTCATATCCTAAGATGATACAGATCAATTGCATAAATATTGCAAGCCTCATTGATTGTTTTGATATTTCGTTCAAATAAAAAAAACATTTATTTAACTTTCATCATATTAAAAATGAACGAAGGGAATAGTTTACTCTACATCTAAATCCTCACAAATTCGGTATTTATTACCTTCTTACACATTCAACTTTCCTAAATACCTACATTGGATACAGAAGCTAGATTTCATCGTCTCCAAAGTTGTTGCAAGACTAGCTACAGTTGCCAATTTAAACAACATAGCATGTATTACATGAGCATTTCAAACATTTAACTGGTCCGCTAGTCGCCTTAAAGTTCAGATAGGGACGGGCCATTTCAGGATTTTCGTCCCATATCGTCATAAACGTTTTTAAATAAACAGGGATAAGGCAACATAGGGACAACTCAGTCCTCTCCTACAATGCCGTTAATCCTACATCCAGAGTCTTCGATTCGTTAAAATTGTTAATAATTCAAATATCGTATATTACACAATCGTGAAGCCTATTCAATAGGGGCGTTCTGTACGAAGAGATTGCAGTGTCTCTCTCATAAGATGCACCTCCCATTGTCTAAACATATCTCACGAAGAAGAGCTCTGGATATGGGGATCAATGGCTTGTTGCAGGTAGAGGGATTACGAAGATCAGGTAACGACAATTTCCGCAGACGCGATAGGAGCTTTGCTGTCGTAAGTCTCTCCAGTACAACTGACCGGCCCTCGTCTTTCTACACATGCTGGAGATGCTGAAGCACCTGGAAGTAGATGTAAAGCGACTTAATAAGAATTGAGTTATTTTTCTATTTTTCTAATGTTTCATTCATAATCATTATCATGTACATGTTGTTACCATGTAGATCAATAATGGGAATTAAGATATTCAGAAAGAATTAGTTTAATGCTGTGTCGACAACAGGTTGGAGTCACAATATCACGGCAGTTAGTAATTGTCCTCCAGCAAGAATATGAAACTGACATGAACAAGTTACATCTGATATAGACTTATTTAAACTCACAATGTGTCTAATTTAAACAAGAATTTTACCTCGACTTTTACCATCAACACATGTACAGAATACACACATCGAAAACTTACATTCAATGACATCCACACACAAGGATACATTCTCATTCAAACCTGGGAACAATCGTATTACAGTGCAACATATAGACGGTACAGCTTGTACAGTTACTGAACAATCTGAATAGAAATTTCTGTCCTACGAACTACAAAAATCTCGATAATAATACTCAGAAGTGCTTAACGCACATTGTGAGTAAAAATGGTATCGGTAATTCCATAAAAATGTATGCATTTAGTCTTACTTCTCACTGCATCGAAAGAGAGAATTTAATATGTTAGAGAGTTCCTTCATCATGATTCATAGGAGAGACTGTGATCCTGGGAGGTGATTCGTTTCCATCTCTAAAGTACTGATTCAATATACTACTAAGATGACCGTTATCCGCTAAAGACAGCTATGTGTTGCCAAGATTTAATTTCTTAGAATATCCGCGCTCAGGCTAACGCCCAATATGGACTGGATTCAACCAGCTGTAATACGTGTTGTGTATTGCCACAATTCACAGGCAAGATTGAATAGGACTGGCGGGCATGTTCAGCCAAGGTTGCCAAACCCATCCTCCCTCTTAATTCAGCTACAATATGATAATCAGTAACGAAAGAAGCAACCCAAAACAGTGAGGACAGTTAACTAACGAGTTGGTTGAAGGAGCTTGAATATAGCACGAGTTATACAATACTATATTGTTATAATTTTCAAATTAAACGAGACGTACCGTAGGGGAGGTGAAGTTTAATTTTAATTTAATCGAGGACACCACGAGGGGTGTGGAGAATAAAAATAATAGCAGGGAGGTATATACCGAGGGAGTAGTCACGGCGCACTGATTCAAACAGATCTGTCTCCCATATATGGTCTAGCCACTGCATGCCAGGTGACGCTGCAGTGTTGTTGTCGGCGCTAGTACCACCTAGCCCAGGTGGGTTCAGTTGCCCTTTTGTAGCAACAGCATACTAGTGACACACTTATAAATAGTTGGCGGTAGTAGTAGTGGCAGTACTGCCAACTAGTAGTGGGACATAGCTAAACTTCGAGACCGCTCCCTCTGTATATACCTCCCTGATAATATCTAATAACTTATAAATACTAAAGTAGTTCGGGATTCACTCACCAGCGTTCTCTTCGTGAGTAGAGCTGGATGCCCCTTGCCCATCTGCCGCAGCAAGCACATTAGACAAGTCTGCCTCGTCGCTGTAGGCCGATTCTAGAAGGCGGAGGACTCGGCGCACCTCTGAGAAATCCCCATCTTCTGCAGCCTGAATGGCATTTTGAGCTATGTAGTTCCTCAAGATGAACCTAAAAACAAAAAGATTCTTTTATTAACGTATTCAACTATGGCAAGACGAAAGAATAAACAAGGAAAAACATGCCGGATGAAGAGCAAATAATACGATTTTAGACTCCAAAGATAATTTAATCGCCATCAAATATCCCTAATATGAAAACTACGATTAATTACGATATGTAAATATTGCACTTATAATATGCAAAACAGATGAGTGTTATGTGGCTTTAGGTCCCAGGTACAACTGAGAATGATACAGATAGGTAGGACGAAATATCTCAAAACATACCGAGGATTATTATTTTGCATGAGTGTATTTCTCTCCTTTCTGTACGACTCCACATCATCAACGTCTTTCAGCTCTTCCTTCAGTCTGGCGTCATACTGTTCCAACCAGGCGTTCCAGGCCTCAAGGTCCTGGTTTCGTTTCTCCTCTTGGGTAAAGTTCTATCAAGAAGAATTTAAATGTCACAATAGAAAGTTATATGAAACGATGGGTCAGCGCAATAAATATAATATTGTCAGTGTGCCAAGATCACAATGCTCTTGTATTCCTATTATTATGTACGACTAAAATCTAACTTTAGCAAGTCTAAAAATAACGTATGAAAAATGTTTAGTGAATGTGCTTGCGCATCAAGAATTACAAAATACAACTTTCACGAGGTTTTCCATGATCATTCTATTAAGTGCATATTGATATGATATATGTAGGTAGAGCAGATATTGTAGGATGTGTAGAAACGGAAAATATATTATTGAAAGGGTTACCTTAGGATAGAGTTACTATAGCGAGACTGCGGGACGTGTGAGTAAATACGAAAACATAACAATATCTAAATTAATCAAATGTTCCAGTGTGATTCCGCATACCTTCAATTCCTTTGTTTTCTCCAAACGTTCCAGTTCCTTGGAAATGACGCCAGCGCTGCGACCAAGTTGTTGAAGCAGTTCAGGGTTCATTTGTGCAAGCATCATTATCATCTGCAGCTGGCTGTGGACACAAATATACAACTAATTGAGGCTTTCTGAAAATGACACTAGAAATTGGGTAAAAACTCGATTCACGATGGATAAGATCTCGAACACTTTTGTATTCAAGATGTTAATTGCCCTGGAGAGTGTGGTTTTGTTGACATATTGAAAAAAGTTGTTTTAAAAAAAAAAAAATCTCGAACACTGAATGCCACTGCGATTTGAGAAAATGGTTTTCTTTTTTATATAGATTATAACAATAAAATAAATGCGCACGACTACCAATATTATAGATTAGTATATAGGTGTAAACATTAACCCCAACGTAGGCTTTGGGTATTAGATTCTATTATAGTATAAAATGAGAGTTGTCGTCGATGTAATAAATTTATATTAGAAGAATTTGTTATTTAACTTGTTTTTGTGACAGATGAAACGTATCACAAATCGGATACATTTGAAGAGGTCCGATGTAAATTAATTAAACGTGTGATGTCCGAAGTGGGCTCTATCGGATATTTAATTCAGAATATTTACTCCACGGAGAATCAGTGTTTTAAGTCTGGCTATCCAGCATCTGTCCTCCCTCTCCCTACATATCGTTACATAGCTTCCATTGTATCTGGAGTGGTTTTAATCGGGTTTAAAACAGAAATACCGCTTAGTTTCCATTCATCTTGGATATGAGAATGAAACATGCGGAGTCCGAAGTAAAATGTCTATTTACCGTGGGTCCATTTTCGGGGCGTTGATTTTCCGCAGTTCTTCCACAGAGCAGCATTGAGAGAGGAGATATTCGGTCACTTCTTTTTTGGCTTGCTCGGCGTCCTTTGCACCGGGCAACGGTAGACGTTTCAGACACCTAAAACTGTTTGTCATATCAGCGCCTACTTTTTGCAGCATGTCGAAGAATGACTTCACCAACTCACTGGGGAAAATCAAGAAAGATACAAGTAGGTAAAAACATCGATGATAATAGCGACACTCAATGCAACATGAAATACTCAATGAAAGAAACTAATACGTAAACCATAATATACAAGAACGAGACTGACCTGTCTTCCGGCTTTGACACTTTAAACAGCCCCAACTATGGAAAGCAATAAGAACGGCACAACTTTTAAACCAATTAAAACAATTCGTTTAAGTAATATTGAAAGATGATTTCTCGTAGTTATTTCATGGCTGAACATTAACAATCGACAAGATTAAATGAACTATTGTGTAAATGAACACAGGTATCTATAGGTGTAAGTACATGTATAAGTCGAACTGTGGACTGTCATGTAATAATTCGGAAATCGCATACAGAGACATGTGGGTCTAAACGAACCTTTTTCCTCATTTTATCCAGGTAAAACTTTTCATACAATTCGTCATAAGTCTCGAGTATAGAAGATGTCTCTTCGGATGATATAAGAGGTGCAAGAGCCTCAGCAAGCTTCTCCAGGTTCCACTTACACATCTGTGGTTGTTGATCATAGGCATACCGACCACCATCATCTGAGTAACATAAGAAAAAGCTTGTTTCAAATCTAAATAGCTACAGAGAAAAGCTATATTATATTAAAGTGGCTAAGATAGTTAAAATTAGTAGTCATGAAATCTCGTGAAACTTTTTCAGTGTAATCATATATGATAGGTATAGCAGTATCTGAAGTATTGAGTACCAACATTGTGTTTTCATTCAATGATTATTGAATCTGTGTAATGAATGGGTCAGAAGCCTCTATCATTTCAAATCCCAGAGGAAAGGGTTTAGCCACCATAAGGTGCTGCCCCCATGTCCCAAGTGAACAGGAAAGAAACTAATTTTCATTTTATTGACCAATCACCACCCTGTATCAGTGATCACACCCCAGAATAGATACAGTGACATGGGGCCCCGACCTGGGGTTACATAACTCCAGATGCCGACCCAACTAGCACTTTGGATTTTAACCTTCACAACGAAATGAATTTACTCACTAGTTTGACCAAATATCTTATATACATAGTTTTAATATTACTAGGGATTAGTTAGGAAGGTTAAGAAGTAACAGATACCAGAAAATTGAGTAGAAATTCCATTACTCGTGAATAAACAGCCAGAACAGTGAGAAGTGTCACTTTAACATTATACTTAATTGATTTAGCACCGGCTATAAAATATTATGTAATACCTTTGGTAATACATGGAAATATTCGAAATGTAATGTACAACTCTCATGACAACAGGGTACAAACGAAAACCAAAGCTAAAATCTTCGAACTGTACCTGCAATGTATTGTAACGATAATCAATTAATCAATCAATCAATCAGAAAAGAGATAATGGTACCAATGAGGGAGTAGTTTAATCGTATTGATGTTGTATTACAATGGTAAACAAAGAATTCCTAATCTTACCAGAGCCATTGCAAATGTGCCCAGGATCAAATGTATCCATAAATCCATACGGTCCATAGTCGATCGTCAAACCTACGATACTCATATTATCTGTATTCAATACCCTGTAATAAGCAAAGTATATGACACTTAAGGTATACTCGTTAAAATAGTTTTTCTCTTGGATCCTTATCACAACGTGCACATTTAATCAGACAATATTGTTAGAAAAATTGTATTAACCAGGATTAGTTCAGCTCAAACAGCAGTTTTTCCTACCTAATACCTTGGGGGATGGGGTGAAATTGCAGCCGCACCAAGGTTCGAACCCACAACGTTCTCATACCACTGGGCCGACCCAGCGCTTTAGACCGCTCAGCAACCCCACCCATCAACCACCCACCACCCTTCTGCCCGCCCCATATAGCAGATAAATATTGCTCACCCATGGCACCATCCAACACACTGCCACTCAGACACCACGTAAGCTGTTCTCTTCACGATCTCTCGATAGAAATCCAAATATGCAGCTTTCTTGTCCTCTGGATGTTTGGACCAGATCTTAAGGGAATTGAAACATAGATCTGATGATGCATTCAACATAAGTTACATTCACGAATTTAGGTCGGTGACATTGAAGGACATTTATCAAAAGCGATGACTCCCAATACGTTTAAAATGGGGATTACACTTACAACAATATGAACAGAACACGTGAAATCTGGTGCTGCAACCTAAAACTCACCTCTGAATAAAATGTTTCAACTACATAGTTTAATAACTGTTCTTTGATGTCATTTCTGCCGGCGCTAGGACCTCGCCTGCCAGTCAATGGATCTGCCTCCTTGAAAATTTCAAACGATCCGAATCTAAGGAGAAAAGAGAAAATATCTAAGAAATTGCATGGCAGAAACTGGTTAACAAAGTGTGCAAGGCGACAGAAGGAAAATAAAATACACAACAATAAAAGAGAAACCAGAGCTATACATACAATGTATGTCTAGCTCTGGAGAAACCTTACACAGGTTGTTTTTCCAACAACTAATTTTAAAACAAATATTATGTTACCCCCAAACATCGCATTGAATATGAACAAGCAGTTAATTAAGAAATCAATTATGGGTCGCCTCCCACTCCTGACTGCAGGAGATGGTTATTTTAATCTGTTAATTGTATAACCATGATTTGTTTATTCCAATTGTGAGGTGGCATGTAAATTGCCTACACAACATTTTGTAAACTTGTAAGACTTACCCCCTCTTTAAAATTGTTTAAAACCTACTGCAAGGCTACATAGCCCCCACAATAGATGTGTTAACATGATATGTTAATTTGGATTTATTTTATATGTATTTCTCTTGTATGTATTATAGAAACACTTATGTTATTGTTGTAGTGAAGTAGAGGGTTCTGTCGGAAGAACTGTCAAGGCAGAGATATGTGACCCATTTTTTCGAGTAAGCCTTATGGAAAAATTTGGAAAAATAAAGTTTTAATATACGTTACCTGATAAAGGTCTCAGCAATACGGAGAATAATAGTAGCCCGTTCATGGATAGGATTACCGGTGTAAAAGACATCTCTGATCACTTTGCTGTCAGATGTGACGCACGATCCTGCCCGTGTCGTTGGTATTCCTAGGTGATGCATAGCCTATAGAATAGAGAATAATATTATTGACTGAAAATCGAAACTAAACTGATACAAATATTAATTTCAATTTATTTTTAATCAAAATACTTAAAATTGTCAAACACCAGCCGTTTATCAGCAATATTTCTCTTTAACCAAGATAAAATAATATGAATTACATGTGTTAAACGAAGACACGGCTGAATATATATTATATACTAGAAATGATTTTCCATTGTTGATCATGAAAACAACACTAAATAGCGTTGGCTCAATAAAATGAATGAAAATGTGCACCTATGTTTTTAATTGCTTGAATAGCTAGAAACGAGTAAATTCATAAACTGAATCAAACTGGAGTGTATATATCGAAAAAGAAAAGTATGATCTGAGGTGCTAAACATGATATTAGTCTTACCTCGCTACAAAGAAACTCTCTGATACTGGATCGCAGCACTTTACGTCCATCAGCACTCCTGGAATACGGCGTAATACCAGCTCCTTTAAACTGAATTTCCCATCTCTCATTTTTCTTATTCACCACTTCACCAAGGTACCTTTGGGAAAAAATCAATTGTTGCGCATTATTACTATGTGCGGAGGAAGGATCATCGAGACATATGATGATGGAGGAAAATGATGAACACATTTAATTCAACTGTGTATGCATATAGTTAGATTTGTTTGTGGTTAAAAAAAGTTTATAATTATTCTATTTTGTGATGCCATTATAATATAGTTTAATATTAAATAATTAACGGTTAAAAGCATCGCTAGATTGTGTTCTCATGATAAATTGATCGATATATATGTTTATTGGCAGTAAATAAATGAAGAAAAATTCGTTAGTGAAGAGTACCGTATACATGTTCGTAAAACTATTATCATGAGAGTGTTTTCACATCTTCAAATATTGTTTTCGTTTGGTAAACGTTAATTGTATATCAGGGTTCGTCTCTTTATAATACGTTACACTTACAGTACTGTGGGATTTATTAGCTGTGATGAAGTAAATGCATTTTGTTTTTTAAAAAACAGAAAATAATTAGATATTTTAATGCCACTTAAATTAGTACTGTAGTCAAATCGTATTTCGAGTACTTACATGGTGGCACCATCTCCCAATTGACCAGCAAAATTACCGAACTGGTGGCCACAGTAACAATGGGCCGACGGCTGGGCTCCTTTAAAGACTTCATTGCCTGATAAATATTGACGAAACTCCTCCCTTTCCATCTCACTCTCGGGTAGGTCTATGAGAGCCATGGCAGGGAGGGAGTAAGCTACTGTTTGGGGATTATCAACAGGAGTCGGCTCCACCCTTGAGAAACACGCGCCAGAAACTTGTCTCACATAGTTTTCTGTTTGCGGGTCGATAGGTAAGGCTCGAAGAGCAA
This sequence comes from Sthenelais limicola, assembly GCA_942159475.1. NCBI lineage: Eukaryota > Metazoa > Annelida > Polychaeta > Phyllodocida > Sigalionidae > Sthenelais > Sthenelais limicola. The sequence continues at coordinate 130,535,160 of OW804095.1, forward strand.
CGTTGTCGAAGTTGAGCGTTTCTAAAGTGGCCATTGTTTTGTATTTTGGTCTGGCCTCCAGTTTAGTCCATTCCCGGGGATACTGGAAGCGAGAAGAGGAGGCTTGTTGACCCGTTTTGCTCACTGAAGTGGAAAAAGTGGAGGATGACGAAGCAGAATCCGATGGTGTATATTTAGCCTGAAGGTGATCCACTAAAATGAGCCTGCTTAAAGTTGGTTGAGATTTCCGTAAAAGCGCAATTGGACGCAAGGGTCTCAACATTCGGACGCCTTAGCCTGAAGACAAAGAATGAAGTCAGATATGATATTAATTATATTAGTCTGACGGTATTAACAAAATTAAAGAACTTTCAACAAGAGATTCCTAATGATTCTAACTGTACATTATAGACTATGAAAGGGGTCCTATCATAAAATGGAGCCTACAGATATGTTACAAGTAAACTTTATACTTAGGCCTATAGATCAGACACTGGCAATAACATAGTGGGGTGTAATGAAATGCAATCATAATACTATAGACTATATGTATAGTCAACCCTTATTTGAAGTTAGATCGGGCCTTATAAATTAGAAGGCAACTGCTGGCGTGAACTGCATGGCAACTGCCCTGGTATGGATTTTAATTCACCAGTTCAACACCCCCCACCCCCAGACACACACCAAAAAGAATATGTGGTGTAATAATTATAGGATTCTCGTGTTTTATTGAAATATATGTACTTAACCCATTGTAACATGGTATGCCTCTCAGCCAAAATAGAAACTCACCTACCGGTACCTATATAAAGTATATTCCTATGAATAAAATACTCACTTTAGATATAACCATCGTGGACGTTGGATGTCCGAGTTCTTTCATTAACTACTAAGTAACTAACCAGAGACTACAAGTAGGCTACTAGTCTAGAGTACTGCATATGTATATCGAGCTATCCTCGTGACATATCATTATCAGTATGTCATGATATGAATTAAGTAATATGGTAGGTAGGGCCTTACGGCTAATTACTTTATCTGCCTGTGTATATGCAGGTCAGGATTTCAGCAACATCAACGGCCTGTCACACTGATAATCTGACTTAGGCCTATTTCTGACCGGCTTGAGATCATTTTGTTTTCTCGAGAAACGATGTTTTGCCTTGTACCAGAACCCGGGACCAGAGCCATACACCAAATCACTCAAGTTTTAAGTTTCGGCGTCAAAAGTGAAAAGAGGCAATTGTCACTGGGTTAGAAACACCGGGTCGAAATAAGGGCGACCTAAACATGATACCCAACGTGATTTTAAACATGACAAAGACGCAAAAACTGCCAGAATGTCAGAGCAAAGGCATCATAAATTACACAATAACCAGTGCATACACAGTGGGGATTGGTCAGCCGATCTAGTTTGTCACCTCATCATGATCAAACGCAATAGTGCCAATTCGAGTTTAAAATGACCCGCTAAGCTATAAGAGATTGTAATAAATGAGTAGAAATTTTCAAAACCAACTAGCTACCAGGACAATACACTAGAAGATAAATAAAAGCTCACAACAATGGCCTTGAACCTTGGTCAACGCTCGCCGATACCAGAAAGTTGAGCGTCAGGGATAGTCAATTGGGTCCCACTGCATGTAAACACGTGTATCGCGTTAGGGACTGTATAAATGGGACCCGCGTACATTTGAGTTATTGAACAACGCATTTGCTTTCGTGGTGCTTCATTTCTATATTCGTGGTGCTTTATTTCTATATTCGTGGTGCCTTATTTCTAAATTCGTGGTGCTTTATTTCTTTATTCGTGGTGCTTTATTTCTTTATTCGTGGGCCATTGTCTCATGATATGCCATTAAATATAACAGCAGGGAGGTATTGATACTTTTAGTATATAATATCACCCTGATATCAAGTAGGAAGAAAGAGGATGATAAATGTAGCTCGATCCGGGCTCGATCCTATCAGGATAGGCCTAGATCCTCTTTGTAAGATTTGTATTTGATAGGGCTTAATTACGGTGTTCTTCTAATTCCCTGGAAGGATGAATGTGGATTGGCATGTGAGGAATAGTATTAGATTATTCTAATTCTTTTTAGATCAAACACATACAAATTATTAAAATGTATTTATAATAATTCCTACCCTCCTCTCCACACTCATGTTAACGTTAGAATTAAGAATAAGTTCGGCACTATATTTTATCATCTTCATTATAGGCTTAAATTGAATTTAACCCAGCATTCTGAAGCGTTGCTATTTTATCATTTTTAAGACTTACCATAGAAATTCAATTTGAATCAAATTTTATTTTTTAAGAGCAACACATGACGGGAGTACATTTATAATCTGATATCATTGGGGGATGCAAAAAATATCAGAGGTATATATTGTATGTATCTTATAAATATAATACCTCCCAAGTTTATTATGTTGAATATCTGCCCCTATAGGCCTAGAAAATGTCAGTATTACCAGTAAATCGCTCTGATCGACGAATGATTATGGTATTCACCAACAACACAAAATACAAGACAACTCTCAAAGTTGCGATTTTCTTTTTAACTTTATTAAAACTCTAGCAATTCTCCATAACCTATATCACACATGAGAGAGCTCCGGGTATGAGGATGCAACAAGATAAAGACCCGTAGCCCCGCTCATTTAAGGCCAATTACATAATAACTAAATTCTGTTTGGTCTATTTACATGTATTGGTCCTCTCTAAGAAATTTAATGTTAAACTTAAATTGACATAAATTCCTACTTCCAGTATCTCCTTTTGAAACTTGATGCGATGATTGTTTATGGAGTAGATTACATCTATCAAATAATTCATTAGTAATCACTATCTATCCAACACGTAATTCATTCTATTTCTCAATCCCCATTATTTAGTGTCGGTTTCCACAAGTTACTCCTATTGATGAAAAGGGACAGCAATGTCAAATTACATATGAATCGGGTACGACTAATTATGAGTGAACTTCGTAGATTGACAAGAAAGATCTGTATTCCTATAATAAATGCACTTGTGTATCCGAGCAATTCTGAGTTGATTTGATAACAATGAAATAAGATTATAGTGCATCATCACAACACTATTTCAGTCAGCAAAATAAATGATAAACTATCAAACCACTATGTACATCTTTGCGATGCTTAATTGCGATCATTTCCAAGAAATAAAATATTACAATTACTAGCCATAAAATGAGACCAAAGTTTCTATCCTCTCCTTGCTTTTTTTTAAATGATATTATAACTCTTGGCTTAACAATGATGCAACTTTTTCCTGGTTTGGCCTGATATTTTTTTAAGAAAGTCTTAATCGACAACATAGTTGGTTAACACATGAGTCAATGTCCAATGTATATACTTCTTTCCCGGTGACAAACATTTTCCTTCCATCACTCAAAGCGAGTATAGCAAGTCTTTGGCAGTTCTTTTTTATCTTGAAGCGCTTGATAAACATAACCTACGGGCGAATCTCTATGCTTTGAAGAACCATTCATACATTTTCCACGCACAAAAAGAAGTTGCTATCACTGATATGCTGGTATGGAGTATCTTTCTCTTGGTATCGTCCTTCCTCACAAGTACTACGGGGGAGCTGGAAGTTAACTGATGCAGGGGTATTTTCTGGAGTTTTTTTGTGTCATATTCCACTTGGTATTTGCAGCAGGGGTCGAACTGCCATGAAACTGTGTATACACCTGCGCAGACTACACTAGTGAAACCTAAGGGCAAATAATACAGGCCTTGGTCAGGCCACATGTAACCCGTCCCAAGACAAGCCATTCCTGCCAAAACTGAAGTCTTATGCAGGCAATTACCGACGCTGATCCATCGAGCAGTCTCGTCACCCAACTTCGAGGGCTCGATGATTATTATTTCTAGTTTGTCTTCCAAAGCACGTTCAAGTTCATTCTCAAAATATTCTGCAGCATTAACGTTCTCGTAGATTTCGCGAATGACCACATAGTTATCTTCCTCTTCACCTTCGGGCTCTGGGTCGCTACTGGAAAGGGGAAAAAATAGTTTATTTGAAATACGTAAGTAAGTATACAATACATGTTTCACTGTCAGGGGGCATATGGATCTCCTCCCCATATTCTTGATCTTTCTTGTTATCCTTCCTAAAATAATCATGTTAAATCTTCTTACTAAACCATATCTTCCAGAAATACGAAACATTAATGGATCGAAAATAAGTCAAGCTAATTTCTAGATGTACCTTACTTTTAAATCTCACAGGGTTATATGATACATGTATAGACAGAATGAGTTATAGCAAGAATGATGAAGATAGATCTATAACAGTTACTTATATAAGAAAACTTATATATATGAATATAAAAGTACAAAATGTTTTTACGGTCTACCAAATTATGAACCGTTATTTCCACGAAAGTAGTGTAAAAGTATAAATCAGATAGAAATTGCAAAAATTATAAATAATTTTTGAAACACTGGAAAGGCTGTGGCAACTCTTTTCTAACTGGTTTAACGTGGCAGAACTCATGCAGACCCCTCTGGATCAAAATATTTACAGAGATAGAGGACGAGTACAGTCTACAGAGACCTTTCATCAAGCCACAGGTTTACTAAAGAGTAAAGTAGCTAAAGAATTTGGCATGTGACAACATCTATTTCACAGGAAATCGATCTCGAATGAAATTTCCCCATGGCATGGGGTAGGTTGACTACCACAAGTTGTCAGTAGGCCTACATGTTTTTTAAAACGATATAATGATTGGGGGAGGAGGGCTGACTCGACAAGACAGGATGAGTACGTGCTCGTTGGTGTGTTTTCCACATGCACGTCTACCCTGACGTCTACCCTCCCTGCGGTAACACATTTATTTTACACTGACCCAGACTATTATTATAGGACGAACTAGTCTTGCTCGGTACCACTACAGTCACCTACGCCACGGCTACGGCTGCAGGATGAACAATATACCTACTACTAGAGATAAAAATGGCGAATATAAAAGCAATAACGTCCCCATAAATGATACTCTTCGCAGGATGAATCGAACAAAGTGATCCATAGATGAAGTCTTAGATGGCAAGGTTGACAAGGTTACCAAGTCCTTGACATTCATCATCTTTCTCTGTACTACAACGGGGTTCATTTTCAGTACCCTTGGCAGAGATGCCCATACCAACAACCACGGGAAACCACGACAACCAAATTAATTAGTTATGTTTTTGTTAGTTTTGCATGATGTGTCCGTTCATTAACTTCCAAAGAAGTGGACGATGTTAATCTAGGAGTGTGTTAAATGATGCAAAGCATCTTTTCACGAAGGAAATATCGAGAACACAAATTGAAATTCAATGAAAGAAAGTGTACCTCTGGCGCCCGGTGTCCGCCATTGTTACTGATCCACAACGAGGCCAGGCAGGACAACAAATCTGCCTTAGTTGCTGGAGAGTTGTAATCACATGACTTAGCGCCTCAAAAAGATAAACACAGCCACGTGCACCCACACAGAATGCAATTACAATGGGTACATATGGGTAAAATTCGACACGATTGACACGCGACACGGCCGCTAAATCACGGGCGACACGGCGACACGGTCCCCTTAACGTGCGACACACATAGCTTCCAAAAAGCTGATAAAATTTGACATGAGACATTCAGAAATGTATTAAAAATCGACATGAGACACAGTGATTTATTTAACAGGTGACACACGACATTGTATCAACTGTTAATACTAATTAATGTATTGCTTAAAAAGTGACACGAGACATCATTGAATTGTTTTAAAATGGGACATGGGACATGGAAAAAATTCTTATCGTGCGACACTCAGACACAGTCATAAAATATGGGACCCATATATACCCCTATTACAGCTGGCATTTAAATAGTGTATTATATATGCCTTCTCTAGAAACATTCATCAGTATTAGACAATAAATCAAGTAGCCTACCGGTACTTGTTTCGTTAGCCAATCAAATTGTTGTTCATCGGGCGGCCGCCCGATGAAGAACAATTTGATTGGTCAGCTGATTAGTGAATAAAAAAATAAAATTAAGGGACTGTTCATAATGAACCACTGGGGGTGGGTGGGTGGGGTGGAGAATTTACGAAAAATTATTGTGCAAAAGTGTAGGACCCCCCCCCCCCCCCCGTTAAAGTCTTGTGCAAAATGTCCCCCCCCCCCCGTCTGCAACCCCCCCCCCCCCCCCCCCACACACACACACACACATATCACTACTGAGTCTGTGCAAAAAAAAAGACGCCCCCCCCCCCCCACTACACACACACTTTTAGACTCTGCAGAGTCTGCACAAAAAAGGTGCAACCCCCCCCCCCCCCTCCATGAAATTCTCCTCTCCCCAATGAACATTCCCTACTAGGCCTAGGCCTATACTAATATCATATCCAGTACAGTATACGGTATAGTAGCAGTAAGCGCCATTGCTATCATATCTAGAAGAGATAACTAATGTTTCAAGAAGAATTCTACGTGACTGTCGAGCGAATCCAGGGGACAATAATCACATGATTATTTTTATATATATTTTACCAGGACTATAGTTCACCTCTAGTGCGGCGCGGTCTTCCCATAGCACGTCACGGGAATAAGAGGTATAATACGCGAGTCACCCCACCGCCACCCCACATCTCCCAATTATATCTTTTTCACTAGATAACATTTATTTTTGTACATTAATTCATTTCGATTAAACTAGGAATTTTGATATGAGAGCAATCAGAAATATCCGAGGTTTTGGTCTCTCCGATTATGCGCACGGCGCCTCACCCATAGGACTACCTGATAAAATATTTCCGTCACCAATTTGTCATCATGTTTTATCTTGTTACATGTAAACCCCACAAAACATGCTGTAGGCCTATATATATTAATATGGTCCTTATGTAAACAAAAATAAGGGTGTACCAGTGATTATTTTAAAGGTAAATAAAGATTATCGGTAGATGTTTGTTATAGACATATAGATTCTTAATTATATACGATCTGCTTCTAATTGATGTTGTAATTTACGTGTATATCAAGGTAACGTTTTTGTACAAATAGACCGCAAAGCTGAAAATATCATACATGTATGAAAGCTTATAATAAAAATTAACCAAACAAATTAACCAATTGAATCCATCAAAATCTGAACACGAGTCTGGGTGTACAAAAATATATTTATTCATAAATACAATAATTGGTTATAAACGCCTGAGTAGTAATGTCCAACTAGCACACAATCATGATATATTCGAATAGCATAGTGGTCTTAATTACTTATATACATTGTGGTGACATCTATCTAAGTTTGCATTGAATGAAATTTATGTGATCATTGAAATTGAATAGGCACACACAAACATAATTGGCTAATGACATCGCAATATTGTATTCACTGATTTATATATAGTCTATTTTGCTCCATTAGCTAGCACCTAAAGAAACTGTTCTTCGATATAATATTTGTTATTATCATGCAGTTTTGCATTAATCAAACTTGTATGTATGCTGCCAACATTATCAAGAATTACTTGCATTAATGATACATTTCCATCCATGTTTTCCGAAAAACAATGAAAAGTTTAATATAATTGAGTCTGTATTTGAATGCGATTGAGTTACCGATGTTTACAAAACATCTGTGTTTATCACTGGGGATAATTTCCCTGAAGATACCATCTCTACAACTATATCCGGTGGCAGGTCTCCTTTTATTGACATAACTTCAGCTTTCTTTGACATTTCCCTCTCAGCCTTAGACCACTCGGCCTCGTCAGCAGAGGCGAAGAGGACATAAGTAATCCATCCAAATAAGAAGACGCTTGGGGTAACTATAAAAACTATGCGCCACTGTTCTGGGCTTCCCTGTAGAACAAATATTACAATGAGTTGTTGTGTGTAAGTGTATGCAGTCTGGCTCAGTGCAGAACAAAATACATTGTATTGTTAGCATCGAAAATACCCAGGATAGGGAATAGTGACTTTCACATATATAGTTCAAACCCATTCATTCAAATTACTTACATAAGTGAGAAGTGAGGAAATTTATCTATTCATCGAAACGCCCCATTAATGTGGGATTTACCTATACTATTATAAATAAGACGGCTGTCGAGCGAATCCAGGGACACGAGAAGTTTGGGATAATCCCCCAGACTCACCCCACCCCCCACCCCACCCGCCCACACCCACCAACAAGCAATTCCTATAGATCTAGCATTTGGCCTGGACTAACACATATTTAGGTGGATGTCATACTGTTATTTGTTCATGCTGTTGACTGTGGATATAAATCCATATGTTTAATGGTTTTTACTTCCATAAGTGAATGTATAATTATCTGTGTTTAGCATAAGGACAAAAACATGCGTGTGTGGGGAAGGGGGCGGACTATATAAACCTAAGATATATTTAGAACCAGTTTTCAATTGCTATGGTGGATACTTTTTAGACATAATCTATCAACGTCTACTGCAAAAAGGAGTATGGCACAAATGTATGTCTTAATGATTACTTACATCTTTTGTAATCAATCCAACAAGGGGCGGACCAATTATTCCCGAAAGACTGGTCAGCGTTTGATCCATGCCCATTATTATACCAGCGTACCTTGAGACAAAAGTTGAGAATATAATTGATAAAATCTTGGCAAATGTTTGTGTACGATGTAAACGATTAAAATGCAATCACTACAGGGTAAAACTTATATATACATGTGTGTGCAATTCATGGAATTGAAATTCAAGCAGACCCTATAGGTTTAGTAGCTTTTAGTGTCCAAACAATGGGGATACATACTTCGGAGCAAGTTCCATTTGGTTGACATCGCTTGCACTTCTAATAAAGCCAAGAAAACCAACCCATAGAGATACCAAAACGACTGCTAAGACTTTCTGATTCCCACAAGTCAGGAAGGCAGCGCCTAGTGAGCAGGCGGCGCTTGGAAGCATCCCTATAATGAGGACCCACAGAAATATTATCACCCCATTGGAATATGATAATTATGGACAGATTTGAAGGCATAGTGATAAGTGAATATAATTATTATAGTATATTTATTGTATTAACCAAATTTAACTGAATACATATGAACTTCTTCTATAGTGCAATGATGAATCGAAATAAAAAATATTTATATATTATGAATAAATATTTATATATATTTATTATTTAACATTGTAACGTCGTAAATTGATATAGCAAAGTACTTTAAATCAAATTTCACTAGGTTTATTAAGATAATTCCGGAGTCGTTATAGAGTATAGGGGAGGCAAAAGGCGGTGTTTTTAGTTATAGTACGACATAACCGGTTAAGGAAATCAGAATGCAAATGACTGTAGTATAATATCGAATGACAAACGGCTCATACTTAAAAATATGTTGTGCAAAATCAAAACGGTCAAGTTGGAGGCACATTTATAATTACCTAACGTCTCAAATAATTTCCTTGTTCCAGTTGGTCTGAGTATTCCTTTTGTGAGGATGAAGTCGGCAACAACTGATCCGAATATTGATACAATATAATTGGATAAATATGGTAGCGAATTGTATAGACCATTCTGTCAAATGAGAATAAAACATTATGTCAGGGGAAGAATAAACATTAACAAGTAGAATGGCATATAAACCTGTCAACATGACAACTACCTAAAAGCAATTTCAATGTTTTCTCGAGTATGCAAATATGGATGCATATATACAGTTACGTGTGTAAATCTACGAGACATAGTTCTGTTTTCATTACATTTCGTCGCTTGATGAAGAAGCATTTTTTTAAAAAGTCGAATACTCACTTGTTTTATATCAAAATTTAAGACATCTTTCATGTATTGTGGGAGGGAATTCAGCGACACAAACCAACCAAACGAATAGCACATATCAGCAATGAAGATAGGATACAGAGGCCATGTTGTGAGCAATTTCTTCCATGGAACCGAGGCCTGAAATATGTGTGGATTAAAAAACATTAATTTCTCCTCTTGCTGGTAACTTGTACGTGGCTACACATGATTTTTGTTTGTAATCAACTTATTACATAGATCGATTTATTAACCTATATTTTCCACATCATTGTTATACAATTTAATATCATCTTTGTAAATTTGCTAACCTTTGCGTTGTGTTCATTGTCCTTTGGCCCCAGCGTTGCTGTTAAGTAATCTTTCTCTTTTTGAGAAATCCTAGGATGTTCATCTGGCGTATTGAATGCAAGAAAATGCCACAAAATGCACCACAGCGCACATGCCGACCCTGTAAAAATCATGACGCTGAGTCTCATTTTGAAACATTACGATAATTGTGATCAGGTATCATTCATGACAGTTACATAGTCCATTGATAAAATATTTCACAGTGTTATATATATCACATAACTATTACTGTTATAGTTCTTTGTATATATGTGCTCACGTAAATACACATTACTGTAATTAAACGTATTTATTTTCGCGCACTAAGTATTTTGACACATTTTCGCGTTGATTTAAATTTGCGCAGCGAGGAAGTCTCACCTTGTTAATGCAATAAATATACCTTTCGCGTAGGATTTATTTTCACGCACAAAGGCTAAAATAGCGAAAATAGTACTGCGCGAAGATTAATACGTTTACAGTATAAGATAGTATATACTTTCACACTAATAATGGCATGACGGTATATATTTGCTGTTTCAGTGGCACATTAAACTTAGTTTATGTCCTAATAAATCTGAATGTCTATTCTACATCCATTATAATAATCATCTTACCAAATGTGTAAAATATGGAGGGCCAGCCTCCAGCGTATCCGTAGCGACAAAGAAAGCCGCTTATAATCGAGCTCAGTATTGTACCAAGAGGGGCACCTGTAAAGGCAAATTAAGGATATACATTTTTAAAAACCTTGTTTTGAAATATTCCCGACCTAGATTGATATATTATAGATCCGCGAATTCGATCGGGGGCGTATCCGTATCGGGAGCGTATTTTGTGTGCCAAACCAAAAAAAAAAAACGTAAATTGATTTGAAATGATAATATCAAGATAAGCAAATATGTAACCCCAAAAATAAACCACTGTTCATCAAGTGAAGTATGACTTTTGATGTTTTATTCTTATTTTGGACAGGGAAAACTGTGCCAATTCCAAGTTGCTTTTGCATGTGTCCAACGCAGACACACACACAACTTCATGTCGGAACGACAAAAATAGTCTAAATGTTCATACAAATTAATGATAAAGGTTTTTAGATATCCTGCCAAAACTATATTTTAAAAAAGCCACAAAAGGATATTAAATAAACCACAATAAATACCTGAACTGTATATCGAAACCATTAAACTTCTTTCATTTGGTGGAGCCCACGAAGCCAAAATATGGTAAAATACTGGATACAAGAAGCCCTGCAAACAGGAAAAATAACAACTTTACTTCATCTATATTGTGTTTCTATATTATTATTATTATGGTCACATCAATAATCATGGTTGTAAATACATTTGATCTGTATAATTATTTTTTCAAATAAAATAACACGTCAACTCACCGCTCCTGCACCCTTCATTCCCTGGACAGCCATTAGTACGAACACATTTGTGGCAGCTGAGACTGGCGTTACGAATGTTAAAATCGTCACTAAAGCCATACCTGTAAAAAGTTAGAAATCTTAGTAGTAGGCTACATCTATAATGATAAGTTACCAACACCGATACCAGTTAGTGCATGCATGGTCAGCCATTGCAATGTATAAACCAAATCTCCGGAAATCAGCAAGTTGACTTACAAAAAAAGCTCAATCTCGACTGGCGGATTGCTTTGTAAAAGCCAGAATATATCAAACTCTTTAAATTAGTTTGTCGACTGAATATGACTGTTATAGAAAGTTTTGCTAAATCAATAGAAAAAAAGGCTTTAAATCCTTACCTATTTCTAGCACAATTTTAGCTCCAAACCGTTTGGCCAGCAAACCTGATGGAAGTTGGGTGAGTATATAACCTATGTAGAAGGATGAAAGAACCCAGCCACGGACGTTCCTCGACCAGGGAAATTTTGGACTCTGAATTAAAAAATGCCGCAAATACCATTTAATACTTTATTGTTTGTATGATCAAAATTTCGCCCGCACGAACAATTTGCTTAAACTCTACAAATATATATGATTTTGAAGTGTATAACTCAGGTTGTGACCAAATCATTGGCCAGACAACCTTGTGGGTAGGACCTTGCCACTCCACTCCACCTACAGAACCAGCAAAAACGAATCGAATTGGTAAAAGCCAATATATTATCCATAATTGGTTACTGTGCAGCATTTATCAGTCGATGTACCAAAGGAACACTTTCAAAGAAAATTCAAAGAATACAGAACAAAGCCGTTCGTATAACTCTTAGAGCTGACCCTCTTACACCTACAATAGAATCACATATATACGGGGGAATTGTATGAGAGTATTGACAAGAGCACGCTTTTTTCAAATGAAATTAGCTTTTTTTAAAATGAGAAAAGTACAATATATGATATATGAATGAGCAAACTAATGTTAGATCAACCAAACTACACGACAGGCCTGTATTACCCATCTTCAAACCTAAAGAAAGTGATAGGCTATCGCTTAAATACGTCTCACGCACACCCAATTAACCATTCAGATTACGTAACATCCAACATACATGATGTGTTCCATGTGATGGGAATGGCATTATAAAAGAAATTAAAATTATTTTCTTGAATTTAGCCGAGATTAACTATACTCCTCTCTTACCTTTCAGTATAATTGCTATTATTCATATAGATGTGCATCGAATTATCATAAACCATTATTTCTACATTCATCAACTCCTATCATTAAAATCGAATTATGAAATAATATTATACTTACAGTACAATTGGAATTCATGTTCGGGTCAGTCAGATTGTCTTGAGATTCTGTAAAACTGGTGTTTGCTTCCGCCGGATCGTACGTCATGCACACCACTGCGACACCCATACTTGAAGTGAGCAGATAGAGACAAAAGGTCCCTAAAAACCCCATCATGGTAAGTTGGAAACGGCAACTGAACAACCAGAAACCTGAATAATAGGCAAGAAACCCGGAAAATGATTAGGAAATACGTTTGTCAATGCTTTGAGGAAACCCGCACTACTTAGATAATCATTTGCCACGACCATTTCCCATCGTAATGCATCCATGTACTAAATTGGTGTGCGCAATATTAGATTGAAAACGCTAAAGTCCCTGTATTGACTAGTTTAATCTTCAATACATTAAAATAATTATCCATTAAGAATTCACATCTATATTAATACCAAAAGCGAACGTAGCATTTCACAAAAAGCATGTTTCTGCCCCATGTAAAGCCATGTAAATGTTCACAAGTCGTTACTTACTACGATTATATTTAGAGTAACTTTCCCAAGTCGGTACTCATTTAGTTTTTACCCTACTATTGTTTTTGTGATTGATCAGTTTTAATTGCATTATTATATTGTAATTCATCTTTGGATCAAATGGATCTCCACTAGAGGTTTCATAATCATAACATTTTGATCATTGTCTAATCATCAATAATAACAAAGTGGGAATTTACCAGACGCGCGTCGATGGTATATAATATAATGGTATTATATAATATTAACAATATTCGTTTAACCATTGGCAAGGCTATGGTTGGTGTTAACTAATCTTACAATACATGTCACCTCAAGTCTATGGCAATTTAAGTAACAGAAGTCTTTCAAGTTACCATTGGGCAGTAATATAATTATGCTTATAGATTCACGTTAGAGTCGATTACTAATGATGCCATCCTCATGGTAGGCGACTGGTTTGACGCCTTTAAATCATTGAGCCGTAAAATCCTATGTTCATATTTGCTTTTCTCGTCTGCATCTATGTCCATAGCATTATAGACATCTTGTGTATAAGTCTTGGTAAAAGAGTTTAAAGCTGGATGGCAAACAGTATATATGGAGAGATTCCCAAGTGAAATACAGCTATAATACAAATAATTATAATATTCCTATGCTCACATGTGAAAACTTTTAAAAACTAATTTAAATCAAAACCACTATGCTGTATAAATATATAAAAAAAAATGTCAAAATTCCTTTATTTGTTCTTATATTTTGTTCGGCATTTTTTAGAAGATTGTTTTCTTCATATTGCGCCAGGTAGAGGTAAAACCTAACTTTTATTACAGGTAAGGTGTCTTACGCTCCGTCTACCTATTATAATTGCTGTTGTGTTAAATACACATGTTTATAGGTATCAAGAACAGATTTGAGTGCAACGCTGAAGTAAGCGGGTTTATTTGTTGTCGGGACATATGATATGACTCGTGTCTCACTTGTTGAATTAAGAACTAAAATATAAATAGTAAATCTTCGTCTAAAACCATGTCCTGGATAGTTGAAGACATGGCGGAAAGGTTATATGACTCTAAGAAAGGGAAACCACGACAGGGGCTTGTTTTTTTATGTAATTATAACACTCCTCCAATCCCTAAATAAGAATGTATTACTAAAGAACTTGTTTCAAGGAGATGCTAATTAGAAAACTCCAACCAAGTCCATTATTAAACATCAAAGTCTCCACTGCATCAGAAAATTGTTGTTGATTGTTCCTCTATCCTTTTTTTACAGATTTTTAAAATATAGGCTATTATTAGTGCATTCCTCTGTAGCGATATATTCACAATTGGTATTAGAAGATAGATAGATATCACTGGAATGTGTCTATCCAAAGTAGCCTAAACTTTTTAAAAAGTAAAAGTTTTGGAAACCAGAAAAACTGAAATGAAACGCTAAGCCACAAGGAATAGGGTAAATATATTAAACATTAAAAAGTCATTGAAAGCTCTGTTTGTAGTGAAATAATGACTGTGATAATATCCACATCTTCATCAATATACATCTTCATCAAAACATTCTACATCTAAAGAAATAAATCAGTCCGAGTGGTCATTAACAATTTATAAAAAAATACATGTTGCGATTGATTGTACTTTTATTTTTATAACTGCCCATAATATGTGATTATTTTTTTGTAAAAGGTACGGTTTGCGGTCATTGTGTTCATGCATCCATGCGCTGTCGCTTTAGGTTGGTAACGTGATTATAAATCAATCCACAACCCACAGCCCTTACTTTGATGCACATGATGATATTTGTACGCGATTCAGAACATACTGGTCAGGTATTGTTAACTTTGTCACTGTTCAGTCAAAGTATAGCTTTCAAAACGGTAGAACTTGATAGCCCAAAGTATTTTTTACTTAAACTAATAAACTGGTTCCTTAAAGCAAAAATTATTTCTGTAGATCAATTACCAGAGTAGGCTCAGAAGAAGCAATATGATATTGATAATGTTCCAATGAATATAAAAAATAAAATCTTTACATACCTCCTGATTTGTCTCGTGCATTATCTGGTTCTGAATCAGAATATGGAGAAACTTTCCCGTCCTTTAGTCCCATCTTTGGTTTTTGTTTATATGTGAAATACTTGTTCACTAATATCACTCTAGAATGAGAGGTATGGAAACACCTTATATAGCGAAAAATTCTTGGGTCTGAATCCGCGCACTTTGTTGTTTCTACGGTGGATCTAGTGCTTGATATTTGCTTAAATTTAGAGTAGGACATACATACCTGGTTTTATATCTGCATCTTGTCACACGCCTTGAGGTAATTTTATGTTAAAGCTTACTTGACTGTAAAATGTTCTTAGATTTGATAGCTTTAATCAGTTATACTGTCATACATTTGATGTAACGAAAATGTTTCCATTTATTAAATATATTCAGTTAGATCTAAGAGTTCGTAAAACAACAATGGTCCCTGAAATATTTGCTTTACTTTTGGTATAATTATATTCATATATTTATATATGATTAATGCATCCTGTGTATTTGCTTTTTAAACCATATCTTCTCTCATGTCTGAGATTCTGTTGTTATTTCCTTTTCAGCCACCATAATTCTACCATCAGCGCCTATGATTGGACTGAAGAATAGGCCACGTTCCACTTTTTAGCTGCTTACAAATGCGTTTTTTCCGGATGCATCTTCAGGGATAGGTTTGCATAGTCTATTTATAAACTCGAGAATGATACCTCGCTTCTAAAATTATGACGTTCTGATGACGAAGTATTAACGCATCTGATGCCGAATGGATTGCGTTGTTCATTCTGTCAACAGTAAAATGTGACTGACCGATAAAATGAACTTTACTCTAAGAATAATTAAGCATCATTTGCATGATGAGTACATTGTTAATGTCTCACATTTTAATACCTTTAATTATTCATGTTATATTATTTTGTATGCTTTTTGTTTTCTATGATTGTTTTGAGATATGTCATTTACTCTAGGCAGCGTATGAAATACGTCCATGGTGGACTATACGTCTTTACATGTGAACTTTCGATTGTTATTTAAAAGTGTTGGCCTTGAAATGAATATAAAAAAAATTGTAAGTCGTATGATGTTTGAGTTTTAAAGCTAGTTCTTCAGTAGTATTATATATAATAATAATGTTTATTCATGTTTGATACAAAAGAGGAAATAAGATCCCAAGAATATCCGTGACAAAAAATCGCCGATCGCCTCTTATATATTAGATATCTAACAGCAAGGAACCACATCAAAGAACTCCAGAATTTGTGGGATGAAATCCTACGAACAGCCATGCAGTCACGAATATTTTATTTAGAGTCGCATCTTTGTGACTATCCCTTTACGTACGTATTTCGATAATATTACTCTTTAAAGTAAATAAAACAGTTGTGAAACACATTGGATGAATAGCACGACAGAATATTGCTGATGTTCAAGCATGGTTATAATAGCTTTGTCATTCCAGCTGGTCCATGCATACGCCAATGTACGAATTCGCGATGGACGCGTGCGTCACATATATCTAATATTAGCCAGCAATAGATAGTCACGATTTCCTCCGCAGCCGAGGTGCCTTCCCTTATGCATTTTATTTGCTCACCTAAAACTTTACATACAAATCATTTGTTACATAAAATGCAGGGTGGATTTAGTCTCATCTTCCATGTTAACACCATGCACCAGTTGTGCATGAATTGGATAGCTCTACAAGCTTCTGCATGTTAGTCCCACGTAGTATATACGAGTAGCCACGAGTCAGAGTCCTTAACGACATTTCACTGATGTAAAATATCTTGGTAAAATATAGATGAACCGAATTCAAAAGGTAATAACACAGAGTGCTACACAAGAGTTTCTTGGGGGCGGCAAGAAGAGATTCAAGGGCATATATATATATATATATTTTAAATCTTTATTTTCTTTATCCTGCCTTCTTGGCCATTACAATTCTAATGTTGCTTTGACGAAATGCTGGCATGACGATCGCTGAAACAAGAATTTACCATTAGTCTTCGTATATTCCTATATGATTTCTCAATGAGGATAAAAGGATTTTTTAATTAAAGACATTTTTCATAAACTACTCTTCACGTCAAGGGCATATATTCATATATCACCAAGTCCCATGTCCTGGAGGTTAAGTGCTGCATGTAAACTTTTATTCCCCGTCTAACGGTTATGTTTCTTTGTAGTCCTTCGCGAAAATATTTGAAGTCCTTAAGCCTATTCTTATTTTATTTTGTCTCTCCAAGATACCGTTTATTATTGGGGGGGGGGGGGGGTTATATATACGTCTCTACGTTGTAGTTCAGAATAGTTCCATATAACCAGAAGCATATATAAAGTGGCTTGTTAATAATTATATCCATTTATTTAAGAATATATCAAAAATTATATGCAATCATTACTATAATTGTTAAGGTATATATGCATATATTTTCTGGCCTGGATAACGCTAGTCTCTCCACAGACCCGCTGGTAGGGTCTGTCGCATGGACTAATTAGCTCTTCTTCTATACTGTTACGTAATAGCCAGTCAGTCAGCCATGCATCAGCACCATGCTACGACGATATTTAACATAATAATTCAAGGAATTATTAAATCAATAGAATCTAAAAGCAAAAGATATAACCTGTAGAAGTAAACTGTAACCATGGTGTTGGGGAACTAACCGTGGTGCTGGAGAAAGATGATATGGTTTTAATATATAATTTCAATAATTTAAGAGAGAGATAGGATCGGTGGGGCGACTGCAAACAACCCTCCGCTTTGCAACTGAATGGCTTTGACAACTACAAGGTTGCATCCCAGTGTACAATGACTTGCAGATGTAGAATGCTGTTGGCATGGTGGGCCATACAATATTGACCGACAAGATATTTAATATCTATGCATAAAAAATCAGCCATATATATCCCCAGGTACCTTTGTATTATAATTGTATTCACAGCGATTCTAGGAGATGCCAAACAACAAATGAGGAAAAGATTGATGTCAAGTTTGGTTGGAGCCTTAACAAAACCCTTGAGAACGAGTCGAGGGCAGGGAAGTGCATGTGTCAGCTTTCAATAAACAAATCGGTTTGTATACACCCACACTAGATCATGTTGAGAGCCTTTAATTGACTTGAGCCCAGACACCTTAGGTGTTGGGACCGTTTGACTTGGTTGCGAACTACAATATTGGTACTTATAGCAGGGAGGTATATACCTTTCTGCTCATATAGCGGCTGATTGTGATTTTAAAGGAGCGAGGGGTGGAAAAAGTTGTTCCCTAGTCGAATCAGATTTCCAAGGAGAAAAGTTCGTGTTTCTATAGTCTATACAAGTATATTCGGTGGTACTCACATTTTAAAAGATAAAATATTATGTTCTTATTATTAAGTTTTTAACGAAATTCGGTTGTAAGAGTTGCATCGATTAAATTAACGTGCAAAAAGAAAACGATTGTTGAAACGTATTATTTCTCCATAATTGTATAGCCTTTGAGTGACGTAACGCTGTTATTTTAGTAACATTTTTTCCTTCGTAGCCCTTGCCATTCTAGCAAAATTTTGCCTTAGTTTTAACTCTTGCGCATGGATTGAAAACCAGAGACATGACGGTTTTTTATATTTTATTTCAAGAAAATAGGTATGACAATTACATTCATTTCATCATTCCACCACAAGCCCTGAAGATATTTATTTAAGCACATTACACGTTATCACATTCGTTCACACAGATTTGGGGACACTTTCTTAAGCAAAACACCTAGGATTCATCTTTAATTTGAAATAGAAGACACAAATTCATCCCCAAATCGCATCTTTGTTGACAAAAAGAATCCGGGGAGTCCTAGTGATACTCTTTGAATTGTTAATACTGGTGCCGTGTTGGATTTTGAATCAGTACTAAGATAATATCAAGAAAATACAACACACATTTCAACCATTCCTTGGTATAAGAATATGTCTGTTAATCATGTCTGTTTAATTTTAATTATAGAATTGCGGGAGCTATTGTAGTTTGAGTCTCCTGTTTCAGTAGTAAGTAGTCGCTCACAATATTACATCTTGAAAGATGAGAAGACCTCAGGATACAACTCGAACACGCCCTAGAAACAAAACAAGAGACATTTTGAATGATGAATTGAAAATACTGACATATCTGTACGGCCAATTACATGTTCAATGTCCTAATCACTTTGAATAAGGAAAACGAAATATTGAAATACATGCAACACTCCTGGGTCCAGGCCAGCGTGTATGCATCAAATATATTGCTCTCCGGTTCAGGTATAATACAAATAAATCGATAGAAGAAAGATAAACACCAAAACCGTAAGAAAGACGATGTCAAGTAGTATTTGCTGATGGGTTTATTGTGTGTATGACCGACGTTTCGGAGTTCGTTACTCCTTCATCAGGATAATAGTATAATAAAAATACTATCGGTCTGACATTTTTCCCAGATTACTCTTTTGGAGGGATTTGCTTGTACGACAAAGATCACTTTGGTAATGTAGCGCGCTGCCTAATCGACTAAATTGGGTATCTTGTTTAAAACATGGTGCATTATTCAATTGCAATCAGAGAGGAGTGCCATTTTGTAAAATTACCATTCAGAAAGGTATCACCTAGGGACATTACCAACCTGGAATACTAGAACCAAGAATACTGCCACTATTGTAAATAACTTGGGTTTGCAATCATATAGAAAGTCGAAGACAGATAATATACATGGTGGGAGGAATGGACGTTTTCTTGTTTGGTAGTTTTCTTAAGGTTGATACTTGAATTGGACATAGATCTACAGAGACATCTGTCTTCTTTTGAATGGTGTATGATATATCTAATCATGACCATTTGTTGCGAAGAAATGATAAATTGACTTGAGCCATGTCAAAATACGAGCTGCTCTGAGCAGAAGTGAGTAAATAGTCCAGGAGTAGGTGTAAGGGGTACTGAGGGGCAGCTAGGAGGAAATGGGTTAGCCCTTTAACCCACATCCAGCGAATGGGTTAACCCTTAAACCCACAACTAGCGAATATATTCTACAAAAATAAACTTACTTTCATGAGCTCAATGGACTGTAGAACACTAGTGGTTCCCACCATCTCGCGAATAGAGTGCATGCTGAGGAGGGGAGCACCAATATCCACTGTCGCTATACCCAGCTTGGCCGACATGATGGGACCAATGGTAGAACCGCAGGCCATATCTTGGCGAATCACGAAGTCCTGAAATTTAGGAGAAATCAAAACACTGTTGGAGATATTCTTTACTGGAATTATAAAGGAACAAATAAAGGTAGTAGGGTGAGTACAGGAATGAGGCATGTCATGACAGTGTAAGGTAATTGCAACAGGTTCATCACGAAGAGTGAGGTTTATTAGAGGGAGTACTGTCAGGCCATACAGCCAGTGGTTTAAAGTTAGCCTCGCAGTATGGTCTTATGTTAAACTGTATCTCATCCTGGCTCGATTATTGTAAAGAACAATGCAGAGATCAAATTTGAAACATGAACATTTATACTGACCTGAAGTGGAGCATCGATCCGTGCAGCAATATCGCGAAGGATTGACGTAGTAATCGCGGTGGTAGCATAGCGTTGGTTGGCATTGAATTTGATGGTCACTCCCTGAAGCAACAATCAATATATGAACTGATGTATCAGATATAAATATCAAAGTATATATATACGAGGTAATTCTTTATTTTCTCGAAACATCATAGCATATTTACCAGCTCATAGCTGGTCTTTTACTGACTCATTGGGTCACAGTAGTATACTACCATCTATAGCTGATACCACTTCGCGCTATTTATAATTTGAAGAAGAAATATTCACCTTGTGAAGCTGAGGACGATGTTTGTCTTCGTGCTTATCACTGTAAATAGAAATGAAAAATAATAACATAGTTGTTATAAGAAAAATCGAATTTCTTCAATGCACTCCAAACATGACAGCGGAATAAAAATTAATGAAAAGACGAAAATCCTAATGGCATAAAACTATCAAGTATACTGAATTATTAATTATAATGGTGTCGTGTCATGTCAATAAAGTTAAATCAGCTTTTGGTAACAGTTTTTGTTAAACCATCTTTTTTTATCCATAAGTTAGTAACAGCTTGACTGGGAATGCTCAGTTCGGGTCCTTTTTTCCTTTTCTTTTTTGATGAGGGGCTTGTGGGGTTGCTCTTGTATTTGTTACTAGTATTCTTTTTCTTTCCAGAATAAACCAAGTGGACAATAGGCCAACTAGACAAAGCCCGTTATTGGATGGATTCGAACCCAAAACCATGTGGAGACGTTGGATTGGAAGCCATCACTTTACACAGCTGCTCAAGCCCTCCCCTCATTAAAAAAAAAGCTCTATATTTTGGATTAGATTAAACTAACCTCAAATTGATGTAGCACTTAGGATCGGGGTGACAAGCAGGCAGATTATGCATGAACCTCGAAAACGGAGATGGCAAATGCTACTCAAATGGTTATTTCCTAATTGAATAAATTATTAAAAAAATATACCTGTAGTTAGGGTGGACGCCGTGAGCCATGTCCACGCTGATCATGACGGACTTGGCAATTGACTCCTCGTAACTGGTCGTGTTTCCACTGCTCACCGCCAGACGGCGACAAATCAACTCCATCCAAGAAGACGCCGCCCCCTGTGCGCTCTGTGATCCTACCTGCCATGGGAACGATTGTATTAACATATTAACTCATACTTCCATTTCTTTGATAAGCTATAATTAGGTGGTTTCTAAAATGTTGACTTAAAGTGGCTAAGATCACTATGTTGACTGGATGTCAATTTTAAATGTAATTGCGGATTTCCAACATAGGACCAGCGGCGCAATGGGAATCTGAGTTTTAAATCCTCCAAATCCCCCTTTTCCTAGCATTAATTCTTCAGGGAATTAATTACTGATTAAAGCAAACTTTCCAAAACTCGGGAGCTCAGTGACATGTGTCACTTTAAGCCATATTGAATAAAATATTCATACTCAAGCACCATCTAGAATAAACAAATTACTCAATGATTGGATGATGGACTGGTATAATAAGAAGGCCTGGGTTGATACTAACCTCCTCATCATCGAAGCAGGCAACAAGACGAATATTGGGATCCATTGTGATGGACTCATTCTGGCAAGACAGAATCAAGCCCTGAAAGCAGACGATACATGGGTTAAGAGTTTGAAGGATAAATAGCGCTTTAATAAATCATAGCTATACATTTATGTATGGGTCTGAGTAAATGAAAAATGAAATAATAACACTAAGTCTAAAGGCCGGTGATGTCTAAAGGCCGGCATTTGGGGTATAAAAACGCGATAATTTCAATGTCAAAAGGACTTGCAATATTACTCCTTTCTCCCAATTAAATTAGATTTAATTTATCGAGAATATCTGATCGGTTGTCTTTAAAATTTTACTTCAAAAAGTACAATTCTATGTCATAAAATGAAATAATACGGCTTGTCCATACCTGTAAACATGTGTAGGTGCTGTGGAGGTTATCCAAACGAGGGGCGAAGATGAATTCATTCAATGCACCACCCACAGCCTGGGAGAAAACAGTAAATATAAACTCAATGCATTTCGGACATAAATAATATTAATTGAACAAAGGAATTCTTAATGGTTTAAACCTGTATAATAACAAAGGTATTTAACTTATTTCGAAAAAAGACAACAGTTTAATCTTGAGGAAGGGAAACTTACAGCATCCTGACAGTCAGCGAGGCAGAGCTCGAAATCGAGAATGTTTTCTGGCTTGATGTTCAACTCCTCAGCCAAAAGGCGCACCAGAAGAGGGTGATGTTTATCAGCCTGCAAGACAAGAGCACCCGGTTTAGGAACACTCACATAGGCAAAGGCTTGGACGCAATCTAGACTTATTTATCTGATAAACCAAAAGATGCAAATTGCTAAAGTTGGTCGTTTTATGGTGCTTATTTATATTATTTACAATGTCAAACCAAATAAGTTAATTGGAACTTATATCAATGTATTTGAAGAAATCAATAATAATGGTTGTAAATATTCTTACATGGCATTTCCTGTCATTATCTTGGGAAACGGCACCACACTCCAATTCTTCAGCGGCGGTAGTGGCGAGAACAGTAGAGCTGTGAATAAAAGATTTTGAAAGTTCTTAAGTAGAATGACGACTGTCTTACTATGGTTCAAATTAAACAGTAAGTTTACGGATATCTTACAATAAGTCATCGCTCCAAACTGGAAACGAAATTAACCTTATAAGAGTAAAATATTCCAGCTAGAACAGAACAAATTACGAATAGCAAAATTCAAATACATTTCGTTAGTACTTTTTTTTTCGACTAGAACAATGACGTCGCGGGAATCGCTGATTCTCGTTATATGGTAGCAAGAGAGCAACGAGCCAACATCGTTTTATATATTTAGTTTGTACCACTGAATTGTTAAGAAAGTGCAAACGCTTCAATATCAAGGAACCGTTATACTTACAAGTTTGTCTCCTTGTTAAACTCAAACTTCTGTCCCAACTCTCTATGGAGGTGAATCGCTATGTTGGGAAGACGCATGATTGGACGGTTAACATGGACGAGACGGTGAACCAGGTTGCCCCCTTCCTTTAGCAGAAATAGACGTACATTATCATCTTGTATTACATTTGCTCGAATGCATGCTATTGCCACACAAGTCATACGAAGATACTGTAATCATATATATATTATTGAGTTCACTTTCTCAAATTTTCGCGAATGTCTTAGATGGAATAATAATTAAGTTTAGATTTTGTTTATGAACTTTATTCAGCGGCGCATTATATGCAATACATGTACTACAGACTTGACAATATATAAGTTTCTTGTCATTAATCTACTTCATGATACAGTATACTTATATAGTTTAAAAGGTCATACCATTACTTATATAGTATTTATCATACATTTTTTTCAATTTACATAATACAATATATTTCTTATAATCTAATTTCGAACTCAAGATTTAGAATACTATAAACGTAGAATACTGTAAACGTATTAATGTTTGCGCAGTATTTAGCCCTTGTGCGTGAAAATAAGTCCTACGCAAAAGATATAATTATTGTATAAACAAGGTGTGAGACTTCCTTGCTGCGCGGATTTAAATCCGCGCGGAAAGGTGTCCAAGTACTTAGTGCGCGAAAATAAATTAATACGTTTACAGTATGAATACAGCCCATTATACAAATCCCATTAATTTTGTCAAAAGGGGTATGAAGGACTATATAACGGATCGTGGAGGGGAAAACACGACGATTAAGAACAAGTTTTTGCCCTCCAATTCCCAGTGTAATTTCAGCGTCAACTAACCTTGACGATGACCCTTCCAGCCACTTTGAGGTCACGGTCAAACCATGTGTGCCAGGTACCTCCGCCATAAGTTTCCACGCCACACTGAATATAGCCTTCCTTCACGCGACGAGACACTGGCTTCACCTGTACATACAAATCACAGACATAATTCTCGGTCAACTAAAAAACCACGTCTCTCAATAATTCCAAGGACAACATTTTAATAGGAATATTACATTTGAGTGGGCATATGACCTAAAATATAATGAGTGCGGGGCGTAACTTTTTCTGTTAATGCCTTTGAGAATCTTTCACCGCCATCAGAGAAAATATGAAGAATAAATATCACCCTCCAGATATTAGCATAACGGTTTTTTCTTATTAGATGATCTATTCAGACCAAGCCACACGTGAAAAGTACAAAAAGGGCAAAAGCAAATCAATAGAAAGAGCAGTACATTAATAAGTACCACGATGCGGAAACAGATATCTGTGTCAAGTAATCCCTCGCACAGATCCGCCAATATTGCAGATATCTCAAATTATTATCAGTATAGAGATAAGGCATAGATCTAATAATCTGGTTATTGACAGAAATGAATTGTACCTTCAGACAAGGACTGTCTGTGTGGGCCCCAACCATAGTGAAACCATTGCCCGGCTTGTATTTGCCTCCCACGGCAAACGCGATGATACTGGATTGATTGCGGGTCACAAAACACTGGAAATAAATAATGAGATAGTAGATTTACCACAAGTACATTATATAGGAATATTAGCCCAACCTGCTATGTCGTCTCTTTCCACGATCTCTATATTTCTTCCTCTTCAGATTTCTGTCTGTTTCCCCTCTCCCATTAAGCAATCAAAGCTAAATGTGCCCCCTCGTTATATGTCTGTCTCCCTCTACACTTTCTCTCAATTCTGTCGTTCATATTAAATGGATACCGTAGAGATGATCGGTGTTTTACATCTATTACACCAGCAAAAGATCATTTGTACAGAAGCACACATTCTATGATTGCAATTGTATTTTATTATTGTATCATCATTAATTTACTGTATAGGCTACTGTACCCAAATGATAAAAGTATTGTATATCCCATACCTTATCTTTAGGGTTTAATTTCCATGTATCTTGTTCTCTCAACTCTTTGAATCCTGCTGCGAGCAGACGCTGACGGCATTCATCAACGGCTGCAATATATAACATAAAACCATTAACAAACACTTGTTTAAAACAATGAAAGATTAAATTGGGACTAGTAACAGTATACAGATGTAAATACCATGTATTTAATGAAAAATACAAACCATGATACGGTGATGGAGAACGGTTGACAAAATTTATGAGCTCCTTGGCAGCAGTTAA
Organism: Sthenelais limicola; assembly: GCA_942159475.1. Lineage (NCBI taxonomy): Eukaryota > Metazoa > Annelida > Polychaeta > Phyllodocida > Sigalionidae > Sthenelais > Sthenelais limicola. Next base: position 130,561,207 of record OW804095.1, read on the forward strand.
TACAGCTTCCTTAGCAGCCTAAAATTAATACAGAATGAAGGCTTAATCTTTTTCTTCTTTTATTTCAAAGACTGGGGTGACAGTTTTTATTATAAGTAGGCCTAATAATAATATTGCCAAACATTTTCACAGTTTCTAAAATAATGAATCAGGACAGAAGAGCCAGGAAATCTTAAGAATTTCTCCTGGTTGCTAATTATGATGAGATATGATACATATTTCCTATGTAAATATTTTATTTAAATCCTTTTCTCTCTTGCTGTTATGTTTGTTGGGTTTGTTTTTTATAAACAAAAAAAGAGATGTATTTTTATAATATATGTGATTTACCTTAAACTAGGCTGTAGTGTAAGGCCGATCTTTAAAATGTAGGCTAAACTACCGGTAGGTATAGCCGTACATAATCAGGGAGGTATTTCATATAGCCTACCTCCTTAATATAATGATATAAGTGATATGGGGTAAGCCGGGGAGATACTCTACAATAAAGATGTGCCAATCCTCCAAACATTATAATTTATGTGGGCCTTGCTCTTGCCCTTAGAGCGGTCTGATGCAACACCAAGGCTCAATCATAAATATAAATATATATGACTATGTCTACTCTAGGCCTATATATATATTGTTACAATGTACTGTACGGTAACTAATGAATTCCAAATCCAGCTTTTTAAAAAAAAATGTTAAGTCATAACATTATTAAACTATTTTTTTGTTTTTGATTCAGGTAGAACTGGGACTGAGTCTGAGTGGAAAGTCGTTGACAGACGTTGTCTTATAAGTTTCTATGTATACATATAACCAACTTACAGAGGAGTATAGCCTATCTGCCTATCCCATGATCATCAGGGACAGGATATTGTCCCGTGATACTGTATGATTATTTAAATGGCTAGCTTACAAGTTACATGCGTGTAAGGAAGGATAAGGATGCCTGGTTTGAGGTTAACAAAAACATGAACATGGGGCTACTGACTGTCTTGTCAACTCTTGAACTGAGTCTCAGACCCAGCAGACAAATCAGTAAGCTACAAACTTACCATGACTCTTTCTTTCTTCTTTTGAAATGATACAGAAGAAACTACAGGTTATTTTCCCTTCCTAGCTGTTTTCTGTGGTGCACTATACTTATAGCCAATACGCCCCCGTCACTTGGTCTCCCCAGGCACACAAAGTCAGCTGAACAGCCGGTCGCCGGTACAGTGGTGTGCAAAAGAAACCGTGCAAAATGCTGCTTCTTGTTTCATGCATTGGAGCTTGTCAGGCCGGCAGATTCTGATTGGTGTCGTCTGCATGCAAAGAAATGATATACCATTTCAACAAACCACAGCCGCTTCAAAGTTTTTAATTATGATAATATTAATACTTGTGAGATCATCTTATCTAACTATGTTATTACTATTATACACTTGGATAAGTTCATTCAAAGGCATTCAAAAGATAGAGCCGTATGACTTTAAATAAAAAGCAGACTTTAGCAAAACCGGAAGTTGTAATGTTGTCGCATGTTTATTCGAAGAACGAAATAAATATGGACGATTATTACAATCTTATTTAAAACAGATGTAATCATTATTCCAAGAGTATTGTTTGTTAGAGAATCTAACCATCTCACCCTAGATTTTTCAGAGATGTAAAAGAAATGACGGGGCAATTATTTCCTGAACAGGCTTGTTTGAAACGATGGCGGCGTTTCGGTTTTGTACCTTTTTCATTTTCTTGGTTTTGGGTATAAGCCATTGCAAAAGTTTGACATTTGATGAAGCAAAGAATAACGGTAAATGTAAGTATTTATTTATATACTATGCTCCTTCGTATATTTTGTATGTCTGGACTTCTATGTAGTTATCCCCCATTATCGCTTTGCGCTACGTCCGGCGAACGTGATCATGATGATGAATGCATTTTAAGTTAACACTTGCAAAACGAGGAAACTGGGGGTATTTGAAGAGATTTATGTCGACACGGACAGTCTTTGAATCAAGAAAAAGTGTTTGATATCGAATCACTTAGTTGTCATAACCCTGACCTTCAAGTTTTCTGTTTTACGACTAGGATACGTCTAGAACTAGGCTTTACCTACTGCGATTTCACCACTGCCCCCTCTTTCCCGCGTCTTCTTTTTATGATTCTCTGCCTCTTATTCTGACGTCTCCCACGACGATGTTGTAAAAGACTGCAAAACTTGATTGGTTGAACCACTTTCAGGACAAGTTATTTAAAAATATTCCCAGGAATTATACATGTGCATTTAATTTTGCAACGTTCTCTTTTATTCATGTACGGTATTATCCTATTTTCAGTGGAGGTCAGACAATTTCATCACACCAAGACTAATGCTAAAGAAGTTCCAGCTGACGGAATCAGTCTCCGTATTTTCTGCCACGATGGTCTAGAAAAGGTCTTGATTGATCGATTGAAGCAAATGTTCAGAACAGTCAAAGTTTGTATTTATTAACGTCTATATTTCGTATATTTTCTTCCAAATTAAACTGGTTAGGCCTACAGCATATATAATATGCTATTAAAAATACTTGTACGTTTGCATTAACCACAATTTTTGTTGATTTTTTTTTTTGAAATAAAAATTTCACTTTTTTGCTGATCCGAATTTTTAACACCATGTTTGAACTTGAGATTTGTATACCTAGATACTCTGGAATGCTATTTCGTATGTGTGCTCTTCAATGGATCCATTATCATTTATTATTGTTATTATTTCCAGTTGAAAATAAATATATCCGACGGTGCAGAATATCGAATTTATACTGGTGTTAATGAGAGTCATGTTTGGGACCAGCATGACACAGCCGGATGGAACTTATTTGCGATCTGGGATAAAAGAAGTATATCAATGGCACCCTTCAATAAAACGTGCGTGGGTATTAATACGAGTGAAAAGTACTCCGTCTCCTTCATAATCAGTAGTAAGTGGATTTGTTTGATATTGTAATAATTTTTGGGTTGCTCCAGGTAGACCTGCTAAGGCAGAGGCAGCCATCCCATTTCTGGCAGATGTAATTGTAATTGAACATAATCAGAATAAAAATACAATATATATATAATAACGTTTGATTTGTTGGAGTTCAGCAACAGTAAATAACTTCAGTGAGAATTCAATGGAAACAAAATAATTTTGAGATTTAATGTTGTGCTTGGAACCATCCGGGGCATCAGTTTGTGGCTGAATATAGCGACATGTCACAACGATGTCCGATGACTTTTCTAACTATCCTTCCGGATTATGAAGTTTTTCTTTGTATTGTTGACTCTTTTATATTAGCTGAATGAAGTTGTTATATTTCTGTGACCTACAGATGCTGACCCTTGGTTGTTGCTGTCTCTTCTTGTTGGAGTTGTTCTTTTCTTTATTGCCGGAACTCTGAGCAAGTGAGTGATACATTTTATCAGAGCTATATGTATAGCTCTGATTTTTTGATTTTTTTCTTAATGATTTTATTTATCCAGCTTCTCAAGACAAATATGCACGATACAGTCGAGAACAGGTAACACAATATAAGTCTGTGGCGTTCTACCTGCTGCTGATTTATCAATTTATTAAATGCAATTCTATAAAAAAAAAATATGTAAAAATTCCGTTACCGTACTAATTTTTTACGTCGATTAATTTGAAATTCAAACTATATCAACGTATTGGCTAAATAAAATTAGGAACTGTATATATAGAGATGGTGGTTTGATGAGTCAAAAAATGCCCAGGTTTTGTTAATCTTTGTAAATTAGCTCATTTATACGCATTTACTAATGTTCAAACAACCCTTCCAAGTCATGAATTTATTATTTTATTTGAGCTACAGTAAGAAGTATAATTCCACTGTTTCTTTTCAGAAATATACTGTTTTACTATGGGACTGGTTTGAGTGTTGGAATGCTGGCCTCCTTCATCATTCTCCTCTTCGTAATGAGTCGTTTCTTGCCCTGGAAGGTAAGACACTTTATGTTGGGTTGTCCGATGTATCACTATAGAATGTCGATGTATCACTATAGGGCAGTTCACAAATTTGATTGTAGCGCCACAGCTCCTGTAATGAGCTGAAGTCCAGTGAGTAGCGGCTGCGAGTTGCGTCTTGGGGTGACGATTATGATTGCTGTTCAACATTATTATGGATATTTTGTTTTTCAAATGACCAGTATTCCCTGATCTGACCCATTGCAAAAGCCACCCATCGTCCCGTCCCCCCACCCGTCCCGTCCCGGCCGTGTAGGCTGACTGTACAGCTCTACACGGCACAACAAGTAGAGGATGAAAAAATAAAAATTAGGGCACACTACGAGCCTTGAACTCCCAACCCTTAGGTCTGGAGGCGAGTCCTCTGCCACTGAGCTAGCTGCCTTAGTTAGGAGTGTAGGGCTTGATTGTAGGAGTCATACGCCTAGGGTGACTCATGCTGAGTGAGTCTTAAATAGAAAATTCACTACAGCTAATAGAATTTGTAAGTTAGCTAAGATTTTTCTTCATAATCGTGTCTAGGGGATCCATATCTATGAGAATCAGTCACTGGTTTGGGGCCTGCAACTTGTTTTCTATGCAAACAGGTCGATATTGCCTGACTCCCATACATGGTCCTTGCTGAACCTGACGGGCCTGATGTCACTCCTGAAAGGTTAAAAAGTAGGCCACGGCCTCGGCCGCGGGATTGTGACGCTTCGTCAAGGTATGACGGGCACTTGCCCATTGCCCCTATATCTTCACCATAGGTGCCCAACTTACCCCACCTTTCTCCAAAGATTCTAGCTCGTTTCCCAACATGCTGAGCAGAATTATAAAATGGTATGTTTAGAGTAATTTTGCCAGACTTCAGGCCGTTTGACCCCCTAGATTTTAAAATATGCTAAGTTTTGTCAGAATGTATTTACAAAGGACATGTACCCACGGGTACACACAGACAGGCAGCGGGCAGCTCTGGTCCTGTTGACGGGTCAGTGAGGGGCAGGGGTGGGGTCGAGTGAGCATTTGGCCCGCATTTATGGGTGGCTGTAATTAATCACACATGTTCAAAATGATTCAGAGCAGTCCCGCAACCACTGACTGCTGAATTTGTGAAGTCTGCTATTGTAATTGACCATCTTGTGACCATTATTGATCTGACAATCGCTTGTATGTGAGAAAAGTGTTTCGATGTTATTCTCAATATTTGATGATAAGAATTATGATCATTTCTCCGGTGAATCTCCTTTCCAGAAAGGAGCTTATGCCGTTATGTTGGGAGGCTGGGCGGTTATGGGTTGGGCAGCTATGCAGGTCTGGGAAAATGTTCAACAAATTCTACAGGATTATTATCAGTACGTTCTTGGATACTTCATTACTACAGGTTAGTGTTATTTTATGTGAATGCATTCTGTGTTATCTGTAGCAGCGTTTTTCCCCATATAACTACAAAAATAGTAATGTTATCTTTACATCCTAGGGCACTCATATATTGTCAGATTGTGACCCACCACCTTCTCAGCATTGATTTCCCTGTTTATTTGCATTTATTATACCGTACCTATATATTCTGTATGAGTTGACATATTTGAAGGTATTATCAGATTTGTTGTGTAAACGTGTAATATTATAATCCAATATATTTAGTTCGGTTGTTGGTCTGCAGATCCACCGTCTCTCTTCACTGTTTCTTATCATTTTGGCATCGTGCTGTCAGGGGGGCGCTTTAAGTTTAATTATCCGTCTGTGATTCTTTGTTTTCAGGATTAATAAGCTTTGCCTATTTGTACTACCGCGGCCCAGTAAGCGACCCTCGCGCTGTAAACCTCATAAAATGGACCATACAGTTTGTTGCGTGTATACTTATCTACAACTCAACGCAAGTTCCCGCAGCATCCATTTCCTTGGTCATGGGAGCCCTCACTCTACATAACTTTCCCATCTTCATTCTCCATGGGGTCACAAAATTCTTGTAAGTGCATTTTAGTGAAAAACCAGGGACATGTAAATAAAAGTTGTTATTTACCAGGCAGTTTATTCCCCGTTTGTAGGTTTGTAGCATTTGCTACATGAGAGAAAGACATATCGATAGTAGACCAGGATTAGAGGAAAATATACTCAGTTTAACTGAATTATCATAGATTACGTAGACATTATTCTTGATGTATTTCGACAGGACTATTTACCTGCTTTCTGCTGTTGCATTAAAGATGAACATTTTATTATACCGCCTGGGCCCTAAACTAGTGAATATATCGCTGACTGTAGTGACAACTGCCTATAACCACATTATTATGAACAACAAATAATTTATTTCCCAGCCAAATGAGGTTTCCTCGGAAGCGCCGTTTACTAACGTCAGAAGAATATGAGGAACAGGCGTCTATTCACACGAAGAAGGCTTTAGATGAGTTGAGAGAGTACTGTAGGAGTCCTGACTGTGATGCATGGAAAACTATCAGTCGCATTAAAACCCCAACAAGGTACTTCCCTCTTCTAACTGCTAATCGTACCGCTTTGTTCTTTCAGTAGTTTTGTTTTCCTAATCTCTCTAAGCGCTGGTACATTCCGACTAGTTTGTTGCGAAATTGGCTCTGGAAAATTCAGTGTGGATTTATTTTCCTTTGAAAATTATTGGGATATGATATTTGTTTTACTGCTATTTATCATGTAATTTGTATAAGGATATTTATTAATTATTGAGGGATTATTCAAAATATTTCATCTTTTATCATTAAGTAGTAGAAACAGTGCCATCTTCATTTGATGAGAATCTTCAGAGTACCTAAACAGGTGTGAAGTTTATTCGGATCCCAGGAGCATTTTAATAGCCGTAATTTGTTTCTATTTATTACTATTTTGTATCCATGGTTGTTTTTATGTTGAATTCCAGGTTTGCCAAATGGGTTGAGGGTTCCCCACACATGTCTGATGAAGAGCTCGATATATATGATTCAGACCCCCATATGTCCTATCCCTCCATCACCGATGACGAAGACGAGATAGACTTCAGATTGAACTCCTTATGATAGCTGAAGCTAACAAAATCCAACTGGCTTTTCCAGCTGCAGAGCGTAATGCCAAATACGAAGCCTCCGATCTCCAATGGCCCTCAGGCCACCCTTAATGATTTATTATTTGTATATTATGTCTCGGGATGGACAACATCTTTACTTAGAGAGTTGTTGAGATTAAGATTTATTTCATATGATTTATTATGAAGAAACCTTTCATTTTGAAAGATAAAGGTCGTATCCCTGATTTTTCCATTGAATCTTCTCGGAACCAGATTTACGTAGAGAGCTGTCGAGATTAAAATTCATTTCATGTAATTGATAATGGGGGAACTTTTTAATTTTGAAAGAATAGGGTCTTATCCCTGATTTTTCCACTGACTCTTCTAGCTTAATGCAGTAACGAACCGTTCAAATGTATCTACAATTCATTGGTTATTTCATTGGCTTAATCCTTATTTATTGCTTCATTTCATCGCTAAGAACGCTTTATGTCAGGCAATTATCACTTTTTTTTTTAACAAATTTTTATTTAGAAAAAATATTATTAGTGGCCACTTTCTTAACATATACTATATATAGGGCAATGATTCTTGGTTATCAGGTCTCAAAATTGTGAAACCAAATGTCGATCAACTACATTTCACTTGAAAGCCGGGTTCATAATGGAAATCAAACATTCAGAAATACATTTGTAGTAGCCCTGTAGGGAACCTTCGGTTGATTTGACGAAGACAGACAACCCAAGGCCCATATCTCGTGTGCTGAGAGCACCATACAAGTAACAATTATGAGAGTCATGGATATAATTCTTGCCTGGTCAGGCTGGTCTATTCTACCCAGGGTTACTACACTTTTCCTTTTTTTGTGGTAGACTGGAGAACATTGCACTAAACATTCACCAGTTACCTCAGATTCTGGTTATAAACAAGAAATACGAAATAGTTACAATACCCAAGTGTATGGCAGCAGCTGAATCATTCGCTTTTAATAGTAACTTGCAGCAGGAAAAAAGATTATTTTTGTTCACTGTATTTGTATTGATCATCTCATATGTAGGAAATGTATCACCAGTTACTAACGTTACCCGATATTCAATATGTATACTGTATATATGCATATAGGTCTACGCCTATTCTCAAGATAACCTAATTTTGTTTCAGACAAGGATGTGTTACAGTTACACATCTCTTGTGTTCAGTCTATTGTGTTCTTTCTTACAGTATTATGTATATCAGTTTGAATATATCATGGATAAATGAGTGATATGCTTGGCGTTAGGATATATCATTAGTTTTGTGTATATTTTAGCTAATCCCTGTCAGGAACATTTGAAATCGTGCTACTTTTTCTTTTAAAATTTAGCTTGAAAGCCAGTAACCAGGACGAATGCATTTGAATGACACTCGCCATAATTATGACTTCAAAATTTGAAAAATAAAACCGTTTCTCATATCATCTGTTTCCTTATTTTTCTCGTCACAGACGTTGATAGAAACTTACCAAAAAATAAAACATTAGTTATTGTACGCCGCCAATTTATAGTGTCATGTGACCTGGTATTCTCTTCTAATCAAGGCTACATGTTCTTTGTGCCATGTAAACGATAAGGTCAGTCTCCGTTTTCAAGATATGTGGACTACTATAGTTATTTAACCGTTTCCCCCGATATGCCCGATCACATTTACGGTCGGAAGAGGATTAATTGATTCACCGATACAGCCGATCACATTTGTTAATGGGCGCTTTCCCCAGTAATCACTATGATGGCGGACCCCAAGCAAGACCCTCAAGCTGAGTGAGACAGACGCTCAGAGTCAGTGCCTCAACTTACAATTTATGGGGGTTGTGGCCATGGAGGTTATCGTAATGATTTTCCATGCCACACTCTAAACAAAAACAATACTTTTTACTTCATCAAAGGGAATATATGAAATGTGACTTGGGTGGAGGGGTACGTAACTCTGACCATGGAGGGGACCGAAGATAAGGGTCAGATAAACCTGTCATAGCATCGTAATGGGTTTTTAGGGGAACCCCCTCTCCCAAACGTGGTTGGTATTGGCCCTAAGAGTGTAATAGTGGTATGCAGGAATGAAATGACGACAAGCTACTGCTAGATAAAATGGCAATTATCCCTAGGCAACACTCCGTTGTTGACGAGACTCGGTGAGAGGCGGGAACGTATCACGTGACGGCAGTTTGGAAGCGTTTTCAGACAGACGACAGTCGTTAGGTAAGTCAATTGAGTTTAATTGCTTATTTTAGTAATTTTGCTATGATGCGACAGGAATTTAGTTAGTACTGTCATGAATTTTTGCTCCGAGGTCACTTTTATTAACTTTTGACGGGTCGGAATGATGTTTTTAACGGTATTTTGGATTTTTTCTGCAGGCGTGACGTTTTTCCACGAGCAGCCATTGCCGTTGAGCTTAGGAATGCCAGTTGCACCGAAAGGTCGAACTTCCCGTAATAGCCAAAGAATAGTAAACATTCTCCAACAAGAAGAATTTTATCAGTCATTGTTGGGCATACCACCTAAATTGGAGAAGATAAAGAAAATAAGGAAGATACATTCCCTTTCTGACTCAGACGAAGAAGCTCCGATACTTTCCAAGATGGCGGAGGAAAATGGCGGAGGCAAAGGCGCAGCGCCGGCTGCTGGAATTGGTAGGACGGGGAAAGCTAAGACCTCGTTAAAAGCTAGCCTGATTAATGATTCGGATGATGAAGTCTCTGTGGACGAGAATGACACCACTAAAGTTGGTCTTTCGGAAAATAAAGATAAATCGAATGGTGAGCCTCCCGCCAAATCTCCGGCGAGCTCCCAGGGTGCATCTAGCACTTCCGCCCAAGGCTCGGCTCGGATCCGGGCTCGGACAGAATATGTTGACAATTCCCTCGGAGGAATGGTACGGACAGATGATGGGTTATTTTCCTTATGGCTATTATCCGGAATCATACGAAGAGGAGGAAATAGTAGAGTCTCAGCCCTCTCAGCCTGTTACGGTCCCTCCGGTGACTCCAACCGTTGCTAACCCTGTTGTTAAAGAAGGAGAGTCGACTTCGTTGAAAGCCTCTATTGTCGCCGAGGCGGATCCTGCTCCGATCTCGCTTCTCGCTTCGTGTGAGGAAGAAGCGGAACAAATACCTGATGATATTGTAGGGCCAGAATGTTCGACGCTGTTGAAAGATATGGTGAACAATTTCTTGTCAAAGTCAAATAAGAGTACCGAGAAATGGGTGAAAGCTGCACCGAGGCCGTCAAATCTCCCCGGATTGAAATCTCCTCGCACCGAAACAGTGGTGTACAGGTCGGTGGCCCCCAGGCATAAGCTTTTTGATAATCAGTGTAGAAGCATGCAGGTGAACCTAGCTTCGGCTTTGTCTGGAATGATATCTACGATGTCAGTTTTATTGGAAAGGGAGCCAAAATTGAAAGTGTTAGGCCCTGCGGGTCTTCATCTTAAGAACGCGATGAAGCTGGTGGCGTTCACACATAAAGAGCTCAGCCTGAGAAGAAAGGAGGCACTTCGAGGTGTAGTTGATAATACATACGCAGCTATGTTTAAAGCTGACTCTCCCCCATCAGAGGACTGGTTGCTAGGAGGAGATATAGCCGAGGCTATGCGCATATGTGAGCAGGATAAGAAGGTTATGGAGAAATTATCTCGTCGCCCGCAATTCTCCGGTAACAGCCGGGGTTTTCGGGGACACCCCTCTTCCTTCAGGGGGGGGAGGGGAGGAGGAAAGAGGTTCCAAAGATCCCAGAGGTTTGCATTCAGCAAGAGAGGTCGGTACCAGAACCACCAAAACTGGAACTTTCAACCGAGGATGTTCGTCCCCTTCCAGGGTATGCCTCAGACGCCTTGGCAACAGCAGGTACCTGCTCAGAATCCGTGGTTTTACAACCAGAAGGCGCCTTTCCAGGGTCAGGATCTGACTATGGCTCCGATGCAGAGGAAGAAGTGATGGAGATAGTTGATCAGGTGGGTGATGACGGTATTGTATGCATTGCTGGTAATATTAGACATTTTATTGGTAATTGGAAAGCCCTTACGAGGGACAGATGGATTCTAGATTTAGTCCGAGGGTTGAAAGTACCCCTAGAGTTTATCCCCATACAAATAAAAGAACCTGCTCCTTTTAACCTTTCAGAATCCCAACAAGAAGTCGTGGAGGAGGAGATCTTAAAACTCCTAAAGAAGGGTGTGCTTGAGGAATGTGTAAATGTTTTCCCTCAAGTAATTTCTAATGTTTTTCTACGCCCGAAACCTGGAAACAAGTTCAGAATGATTCTTGATTTGACTGACTTTAACCTAGGGGTAGTGTACGAACATTTTAAGATGGCTTCTTTGCAAACAGCCTTAGACATTATGAGACCGAATATGTTTATGGCCTCGATAGACTTACAAGATGCGTATTATACAGTGTCGATTGACAAAGAATTCAGACGTTTCTTTAGGTTTAGGTGGAAAGGTTTGCTCTACCAATACACTGCATTACCAATGGGTTTAGCATGTGGTCCTCGATATTTCACGAAATTACTTATACCTGTCTTTTCCTCTCTAAGGGAGAAGGGTCACATTTGTTTCCCCTATTTGGATGATTCGTTCATCGGGGGTTTCTATCTCTTCTTGTGAAAAAGCAGTTTCAGAAGTTAAATCTCTTCTGGAAAGTTTGGGGTTTGTGATAAATTTCAACAAATCGTGTTTCAAACCTAGCCATTCTTTGGTGTTTTTAGGGTTTATTCTAAATTCAGCAGAAATGACTGTGACCCCTACTTCTGATAAAAAGGAAAAGATCTGGCGTGCTTGCCAGGAAGCAAGAGAAAAATCTCAAATAAAAATTAGAGAAGTCGCGGGACTCATTGGTCTGATGGTAGCTTATTCAGTCGCCAGTGACTATGGAGGTAATCATCTCAAAGAACTAGAGTTTGATAAAAATGTAGCTCTAGAACAAAGCAAAGGTAACTTTGATGTGTACATGACAATTTCACCAGAAGGTTGGTTCAATATAGACTGGTGGCAAATTAACGCTGAGGGTTTGGTGAAACATTTGCAAGTATCAGAGCCTGAAATAGATTTGTTTTGCGATGCTTCCGATGAAGGATGGGGTGCGACCTGTAGTGGTCGTTCAACCCAGGGTAGATGGTCTCCCGAGGAGTCGCATTTTCATATTAATGAAAAAGAAATTCTGGCAGCCCTTTTTGGCTTGAAAGCACTGTGTCCAGTTCAGGACAAATTCATTAGAATTCACTCTGACAATACCACTTGTGTAGCTTATGTAAATAAGAAAGGTAGTGTCAAATCGCAAAGCTGTCATAGACACGCAAAATTAATTTGGCTTTGGGCTGAGCGCCAGAACAACATGTTGATATGTACCCATATTCCTGGGAAATTAAATGTTATTGCGGATTATTATTCGCGCAAGTTTCTTGACACTCCAGAATGGGAATTGTCCTGGGATGTGTTTGGTTTTATCGTCTCAGTATTTGGCGAACCTGAAGTAGACTTGTTCGCGTCGAGAATTAATAAAAAGTTGGAAAAGTTCATGTCTTGGAAGGAAGATCCTGAAGCTATTGCTATCGATGCATTCACAATTTCGTGGAGTAACATGTTCTGTTTTTGTTTTCCACCTTTTAGCATTGTAGCCAAAGTGTGGCAGAAGATCCAAAGAGAGCAAGCGAAAGCTATACTTGTAATGCCGGACTGGCCGGGTCAAGCGTGGTATGCGCCGGTGGTACAAACAGCCTCAGATATTTTAGTGATCCCACAAAAGAAAAACAACTTGTCACATCCGAATCCAAAGAAAAAAGAAGACCAGTTGCGAAAAGTTGGCCTGGTGGCCTCCCTTTTTTGGCCAGAAAATTAAGGTTAGCTGGTTTATCGGAAAGTACAATTGAATTCATCTCCCATTCTTGGAGAGATTCTACTAAGAGGTCATATACGACGTATCTAAAAAAGTGGGCGGTGTTTTGTATCACTCGCAGAGTAGACATTAATGATCCGGGCATGAATCACATTACGGATTTTCTGGTGCAGTTAGCTAAATCAGGGTTATCTTATACCGCAGTAAACATGGCCAGATGTGCTATTAGTTCTATCACAAAAAATGCTCCCAATGGTGACACCACGGGGAAAAATGAGTTTGCTTGCCGAGTTGTTCGTGCTACTTACAATGTGAACCCGCCAAAGCCGAGATACTCGTCCTTCTGGGATGTGGGGAAAGTTTTCACTCTTTTCAGAGAGTGGGGACGTACGTCCAAATTATCTTTACTTCGGCTGAGCCAGAAAACTTCTAACTTCGGCCCAGAGAGGCCAGACGATTTGGAGTTTGACCCTTACAGGGTTAGAAATTCATAATAACAAACTAGTATTCAGATTACAGACCTTGCTTAAACACAATCGTCCAGGAGACCCCCTGGACGTTCGTGCCCGCCCGCCGTCCCTGCGTCTTGTTTTACGCACAGGATAGTGGGGGTTTCAGCTCTACAAGCTCACCCTCGTGATAATGATTGAAATAATAGTCATTTTTTGAAAAAATTGTTTATTGTTGTGTTTGTGGAGAGTTTTTCGACTACCTCTCTCCCCTCTTTTAATACTGCCGTCACGTGATACGTTCCCGCCTCTCACCTAGTCCCATCAACAACCGTGTTACCTCGGGATAATCCCAGTTAATCCTCAAGTAAGTATTTCGGTTAACTGAAATATTCTTTCTCGGCATCGTGACCTAAGAAATATTAACGCCACCTTCCAACCGGAGCCAATGTTAATAACACCCGAGTCCGAGCAGAGGTGTAGTTTAACGATTAGGATGTGACGCAGTATCGAGGACGTATTTTTAGACTGAGAAATTGAATTAGGCTACATAAATATCCTAAGTAAAGACGATCATCTACCTCAAAATAACATGGTAAAGGCACGGGGGAAAGAAAACCAAATCTCATAAATGATTCATAATAGATTTATTCTGCACGTGTATTTCTGTACATTTCACGCGGCTGGGAAGTTGGCCGCAATACATAAGGATGAACTTGGGGGGGTCAAAGGTCAAAGATCGGGGAGTCAACAGGCCCACTTTATTAAGAAGACCAATAATACAAGGTATGATTTACGTACATGGCTTAATATTATAATCATACAATTACACTCATTTGTATAACTAGGTACAGCTCAGCTCTTCAGTATCGCTGGCAATAGAAGACTAGTCTAACAATACATATGTATCATTATCATCACCATGATTAATTTGTTGTTATTGTGATGCAGGTAAGGGGGTGGGAGAAAGTTTATTTTTCAGAAGCAATGGATTCTTTTTTTCACCATTCACACGTTCGCATATTTTGAGCAAAAAGAATGAAAACAAACACACAAATGATATAGAATGGCTGCCTGTGAGAGAAAAGGGGAGTGGGTACGATAGGAAGCACAATCATGAATCATATTGCGAAGCATATATTGAATGAATTTCTTATTTAAAAAACACCTAAAATAATATGATAAAAGTGATAAAAGTTCTTCAGATACTGGTCCTGGGATGTTTTACCACAACAAAGGCAGAATAGATTACTCCTGCCTTCTGTACATGTTACGAATACTAACATTTTCTTAACGCAATATGACCCTTTTTATGGCTTAAGGTTAAAAAAAAGAATAAAGTATCATCAGATGAGATGAGAAATGCATGTACCAACAAACAAAGCTTGTTCCAGCCAAAATATGAGGTACAACAACGATAATATGAGTACATTATTTGATAAATGTGAGCTGGTCCCAAACAAAAACTAGAACCCAAGATCGCAAGGCTGCCAATGCTTCTTTTTCACCATGAGTAGGACAGACATGAAATCCATACAATGCCACCTTAGATGTATACAGACGCCGCTCACACAACTTCATTATCTTTCTACCTCTCAGCCACCCTCATACATCAATCACTTCAAAGTGAAACTGTGTTCCAGAAATTAAACCTGTCGACGAATAATACCTGCGTTGCGAGAACGAAAAGAATCCAGTCTGGTCAACGACCGATCATTGAGGAGTGTACTTCCCCTTACTATTAACATGAATTAGCGAAGGCGAACGGGAGAGGGATGAAAGTATCTTACATTTTAAGACTACTGTCGGTACAAAAAGAAGAAAAAATATATAAGGAGCGAACATTAATGTTGAACCTGAGGTACTTCATATATTAAATGAGTAGACTCAAGCATTTAAAATACATTTACACACATGTTAACGGTGGACGAGTATACTTAAGTCTTTATCTCCCTCCTCTATGCACACACTCCCACACATCAAGCGCTCAGTATTGCATAATAATTTACAAAATATTGACCCTCGTGGATGAACTAAGAACAAACATGTGTTGTCTATTTAAAATTAATCAAGGAATGGGAAAGTGGGGGGAAGAAGTCTAGATCCAGGGAATATAAGAAAGGGGCAGCTTAAACATGGCGTTATTTACAGTGCATGATGGCAGTGAAATTAAACATGAATTATATTTTAGAACAAGTGTATGATGATTGTCCCTTTACATGCATGTATAAACCAGAAAGAAGCATCTTTTTTCTTGGACAAATAAATATATGCTATGTTCATAAATGTCAATAGTGACTTCACAGAATCATACCTCAGATAGATGAAGCGAAACAAAAAGTTGTTTAAGTCTGAGATTGTTCCCCAGATCTATACTATATATATTAACCTGTACTTTCACAACAAGCACATTTTTGTTCATTATTTTGCAGTATTAATGACTCTCTCCCTAAACATACTCGACCTTGTGATAATACACTTTTAGTAGTATGATCATAAACAAAAATCCCACTGTCAGTAGTATCAATATTCAAGTACTTGATGTAGTGGGTCTTTGGCATCAATTTATTTAACGAAATCAGTACACTACTCCTCAGTCAGGAAATCATAATTAAACATCGGTAGAAAACCATCATTACTATTTTACCCATAAATCGGCAAAAGTATTAGAAATGAGTTTGAATGGAAGCTCCTCTAAGCATCTTAAGCTTCACCATTGTTTTACCCAATCAAAGACAGCAGTCTGTTTAAAGGTTTACATTAACTTTAACAATAGTTAATTCCATAAAGACTTCGTGTAGATATCAGATATAGTCCGCCGATGAAACATTGAAATTATTGACCTAGCATGCAGTTAACAATATCCTTTAGATCCAAAGTTATAACTTTTGCATTGTGCGGGAGGACTCAAAAGTTACCTTAGATGAACCAAATACAATAATTATTATCGCCTTCCCCCAAATTGTGTATACATACATATTGTAATACATACGCAATACACATGAAAATCGAAAACAATTTGAACCGCGACATGCTCAGTTCAAGTCGAATAACGAATGAACAAGTTTCCATTCCATTATATTTTTGAATGCTTACACATTAGTTCCTTGACTAGAATGACATACTATAGTGCGCAATGCAGATATTTCAATAACATCAATTATTTCATCTTTAAGCTAAAATTGGTGTAAGTTAGGTCCATGATACATCTCCCGAGAATAGGCTTCCATGGTCATATTAGTCATAAAATATTCACACCCTCAGAGACGCCCCTAGATGCGCCCGCCGCAGTTTCTTTAGAAATACAATAAGCTGAAGTTTATACAGCCATGAAACTAACAATTCAGAGCCATGCCCTCCTCTACTCTCTACAGCTCAACAATTGATAACAAAGAATGCGTTTTCCTCTATAAAGTACGTATGCAAAAGGTGGCGGTTTATTTCAGCAATTATACTACAATTCCACTTTGTATATCATAGACTTGAATTTGAACCTAATCACGTCAAAACCCCTTAATTATGTTTTCTTTGCTCTAGAAAAATCCATCATCATCAATCACATCGTTATCCCTTAGTTCTAAAGGTAAAAGTCTGATTGGTGGTATGGGTGTGAGGGAGAGAGAGGGAGAAATTGTGAGAGAATGTAATAAGGTGAAGGAGGATGGTTTGATTCGAAATCTGTAGTTCTGAATGCCTACATACATTCTGTGTACATCCAACATGAGTACACACATTACACCCAACACACTCTCACAACGTGGCAGTAACCTGCTGTGACGTCTTCCCAACGCAATGGACTCCTATATATATATTTATGATATAATATATATGTATATGACGCCATACAAGAAGTGATGTTTAATAGTCCATGGTACGGATCAATACAAATATATAGAACACAAACGAGCAGCGTTTTTGTCTTTTCTTCTCAAGAGAAAGATCCTCTAATCCAAGTGATGCACCTCGTCTTGTCGTCAAGCCGATATAATTTGTCGTTTACACGTAGCCATGACTACCCAATCTAAGTTTGGACGACAGATATAATTGTCTAATCTTTCTGTTAAGGCAGTGACAACTATTAGATTCTGTTAGTATCACCGGGGCCGCCACTGTTTCCTCTTAAGGTTCTTGGGGATTGATTTGATTCTGTTGATTGTATTTTTGACAAAAGTGGAGTGTTTTTATTGAGTCAGTGGCTCAGGGCCCGAGGCCTTGCTGTGAAGGTGATGCGATTGGTTTTCTTTTTCAGTTTTCAAGAGACCAGAGAGTCAAAGGAAGAGGTCAGTTAGTCCTTTTTTATATCTTGCACGTTCTCCCGTTTCTGCCAAGAATGAGTCATGAATGAAGAACTTCATTATCAGTACGATCATTACAAATGTGGCAAAATAAATAATGTCAGTTCTTATTCTGTGTACCTGCCCTCCCATGTTCGACTCTGTATATCTCGCTATACTAAGCATTTACATTTACATAGCTATTTACCCCTTTATATAATCCCTAACATTTCTAATGCTGAGACTTACAAACCCCAACCCCATGTACACCTCCACAAAACACATGATGTGCAAGCTCTGTGGTTAGGTTCCCACCACACTCTAACCACACTTCAACCAGTTATGTTTGGTTTTCCTCTCGTGAACTGCGGCTTCTTGGTCAAGTCTTCACATGAAATTCATAATAATTCTTGGGGAGATATCCTTCATATTCGTCTTCTTCTCCTCCTCCTATTTCTTAATCTTCTTCTCCCTAACCAACATAAATACTAGTGACCTTATTCTACATTATAGACAATATATATTTACAAGCATGCACACGTAACATCAGCCGCGCCAACCGCACACTGATTTCGTCCTCAGTCTCGGTGGGTTGGACCAGCTTGGAACTAGTTTGTCCTTCTCTGTACTTCCTATATTACACTGGCGGGCAGTTTGTCGAATACTTCATTGCCTCCACTAGCACCACTGCCTGTAGGGGCACCACTGGCACCACCACTGCCAGTGCCGGTGCCATTGGGTCCTTGGTTAGAGCTAGGCCTTCGCCGGGGTAACGTCGGGTGCTCAGGACAGCCCTGGCCGCGGAGAAGGTCAACGCATTCCTGAGATCCTGAACTCCGGGCATACCATAAAGCGTTCCTGCCTTCATGGTCGATGACACGGACATCTGCGTTATACTGCAAAGGGAAAATATACGAATTAATTTGTTATTAATCAAAATAATTTATTGTTCTAATAAAGACTGAAGAGAACGAATTAGAGCAAACAGAATAAAAATAGATAAGAATATCTATCTTTTTATATTTTAAAAAAGAACATCCGTGCACCCAATACCATTTTTAACCGTTTATTATTTATTTATGTATCTCTTAGCAGAGCAGATGCTTTTTGATGTCCATGCTTTCATTATTCAAATTAACTTTCCACAGGTGAATTTGAATCACAACGGATAAAACATAGTAAGTTGAGATCCCACATAAAACGACACTGTATATATATGCCATTTAAAGACAGTTCGATTCATCTTAAAATAAATCTCTTTTTTAAACAAAATCATCTTCAAGGCTTATAATGAAAGGTGACTTGCCCATAAAAGGAGCTGCACTAGAACGACATTTCCAAGTGCAGCTGCTATGTGTAACGCCGTCCTCGTGTCTGTTTTACTGTATGGAGTATTGACGTGATCAGGCTTGGCATAACCTAATACTAATATTGTGTTGTGAATGTCTTGTCGAGCCACCGCATCTATCAATTGCTGCAAGGGAAGCCACAACACGTTAGT
The DNA here is from genome assembly GCA_942159475.1 of Sthenelais limicola. Classification (NCBI taxonomy): domain Eukaryota; kingdom Metazoa; phylum Annelida; class Polychaeta; order Phyllodocida; family Sigalionidae; genus Sthenelais; species Sthenelais limicola. Next base: position 130,580,265 of record OW804095.1, read on the forward strand.
CAGATACATACTTCTGGACAAATTACATCGACCGTTTTAAAACAAATTAGACCGACCATAAAACTACGACAAATGTTGACTCATAGTCTAGTCAGTCTTCATATGCAGTACCCACCCACAGTACTCACTCACAGTACCCACTCATAGAAGTACTTAACTTATATTAGCACTCATAGTAGTACATATAATACTATTCACAGAAGTACCAAACTCATAGTATCCTATAGTAAACTTGATACTTAATATGAACATTTCAATACCCCCATCCGTTTGTGTGTCTACAGTGTTATACATGTTAATGCACATGTGAAATGCTGACTTTCCACTAAATACAAAAAAATAATTAATCCCATCTATTTGTATGACCAAAACGTCAGACAGTGGCATATGCTTACTGTACTGACAATGGAAAGCTGTGGAAAGCATGTGGGATATATCATACATTATACTTACTCAGGGTTAAATCATACTCCGTACAGTATAAATAGAGCCTTCTGTCATATATATATCTACCGTACATAATTTCGTTTTATTATTCACGAATAAATATATCATACTTCTTGCAACCTTATAACATTTGCATTCCCAAATTCATTAGTCAATAAACAATTTGTCATCCCATGAGTCACATTTTTGTTCAATTGTGTGTTTCACTGGCAAATTATTCCGATACATTGGTAATTAGTATAATATTCATCTTATTATATTTACTAGTTGTGACTCTGGTATGATAACATTCATATTGCGTCGGCCAGAGTGAAATTCCTTATACTTAGATTTCTACCATCTATGTTCTTAGCCTTTTGACTGAATCTATATCATCTGCACTTGGTGCATTCTCCTCTGATGCCTTAAAGGCAGTATGCAATATTTTCTATGTGTATCCTCCACATTAGCTCTATTTTATTGGATTGTTTTGTTATCACTTTTAGAACTTCGTAATACTTAAATACTTTTCTTTCTATCTATTCATTAAGATTTTCTTCCCATTCCGATTTCTGATTACCTCTTTTAAGGTAGTACCTCTTTTAAGATCGACAGAGTTACGTACCTCGTCTCATATTGAATTGTAAATGTATAAGTTACTGTAACTGTATTAAAGCAGAATATATGTATTTTCCTTTTTTCTTTTGTCGGGGCTTATTAAAGATGTCATTTATGCGGATATATATCCCAGGCATTCTTTTTATGTATTTTTTTTTAAGTTTTCTTGAGAGGTGGGTACACTTGAGTCTTCTCTTCTAAGCGCTTTTTGCCTTGTTAAACATGCCCATGTCTTTTGGATGTAAACTTAAAATACATTCTTTTTTCATTTGCGCAGGCCTCAATTGATCCAAGGACTGCAATCCTTAATATTTCTTATTTCTTTAACATGACTCATGCGATCAAGTACGATCATACCTCACGGCCTCCGCGCTTTTGGTCACTAGCAATTCCAGGCTTTTGATCCAATCTATTCCGAGCCCCTTTCAATGGTTTTCCAGTCCCCTAATGACAAGACCAGTTTACTATGTTTGTTTTTTAAGTTTAAAAGTTTCATCAAGAAATTTTTCAGGTATACTTTTATTGCCAGAATATACCATGCGTTTGTAATGTTTTAAATGATGTCGTTGCTGGCTACAGAAAAAGATTATAGCACCTCAAACACACTTCCCACAATCATTTCACGCGATATAGTATATTTATTTATTACAATATTTTAGAGATTGAAGAATATTACATATGTTTAATGAATAAGACATTTTTTCACTAACTTATTTATAATATACTATGAATAGCCTAAGCTTAGTGAATATTTAAGAACAGAAAGATTGATGGTATACAACTCTCCTGGCTCTATACATAACGATCCAAAACATATAAGATACCACTCGGAGCAAAAGATATTTCATATTTCAGCTAGTTTTCCATATGAATTCCAGTATTCCAATTTGTACAGGAGGCAATATTCATTAGTAAGCGTATAATCATTTTTATAGAGAAATTAAAGAGCGGAAACATTCCTTGTATAAATATCAACATGCTGTCCTCGAATAGATATGAGACTTATTCAAGAATTCTGTACTCGTGTTGACATCTGTTAATTAAGGCTGGCGGAAAATTCTACAGCAAGAATCTTGGGATCTTTGAAAATTTCAAGGTCACTAAACAGAGTTCAATGATTTTCCGGGATCTTCAAACAAAATGACCATTTTCCTGCCTTTGGAACCACATTTCTTCTAAGTTCAAGGCTTTTCCAGGCCCCGTGGAGACCCTAATGAATAACACACCCATACACACCCATATATCACCCACACTCATATTTCTAGGACTAATGCAGTACACCCAATCTATCCACAAACAGTGTTGTAAGTCTTACAACAACTTGCCACAGTAAACAAATCAAGACATATGCCCTATACACATGTACATACTGATGAAACGGTCTGAACGAATTAAATACCAACCATATACTTCCCAGTTACTACACAGGGGAAGTCAAAACCAGTTTGGAATCACTTAGAAAGAATAGATGTAATCCTTATCATCACATGCATTCTGATACAATGCAATGTCATGTCTTTAGCAAGATCAGTTTGATTATAGACAATTATTTAGGAGAGCATAAGGCCAAAGTGGACTGTTTGAACTACATGACTTACCTGACTAAGTGGTACATTTAAGTAGGGGGGAGGGGGTAACATATCCTTGGCATCATATTTCGACCTAATCCATAATTCTTTTTCTTCCCTGCAAAGGAGACATTGCAAAACACATTGATAAACCGTTCATTCCATCAAGATCAAATATAAGAAATATACCACAAGGTCAATAACTATTAAGGAATGTTTTTAATATAAAGATTCGACCACAACATTTATCATTTTTTAAAGTTATTTTAACACTTACCTGGGGGAATTGGATGTAGGTTTGGGCCGACCTTTAGTGTTGGACTCCCAGATACTATTGGCTAAATTATTACCTATAGACATCATGACAGCCACTAGCTCTGGCCTGCAAGTACAGACAGACAACATTTTTATTGTAATTACTCCGCACACAAGATCTAAAACGGGAATATTAAACTGAACAAATATTTTCCATATCTTCGATAGTATGTGATAATACATTTACAGTACTGATTTCATACGTCTTGAAATATTTTCCACACGAAAATGCAGTAAGTTACTAAAAAAGAATTAAAAAAAATGCCTTTAATAATAACACACCAAATTATCATTTTCATCCACGATTGTTTCCAAGGAAGTCTAAATTACCAAGTAGAAGCACACAAGTTGGTCTTAAACAAAGCATACTTACGGCCACTCGTCGAGGTCGAGTGAACGTACACGAGACAAGTGTGTACCAAGGTTCCTGTGAATCCCTGAACATTCTATACAGATTAAGGTTCCCAGGTTAAGGCTGGCCCAGTCAGGATCTGGCAAACAGAAGGCAGCAGGTCAAGAGAGGAGGAATACACGACGATGACGGATATCAAGTGTACAAGCTATTGATAAGAATTATCTGCATATTTGATTAATTGGTTGATAATGCTTTATTGCCAATGAAACTAGACAATCAGGGGGAACTTCTCCATATTCTGGAGGTTTTCAAGCCCATGTGTTTTTACAATTTATTCCAGACTATATAAATACAGGTATAATAACCGCTATCGTCGATGACAACTGTATAATCTCTTACAAAACTATCTTACAATTTTCGTTGAATATATCGACTTTTAGTTTCACAATCAAATGTATAAATGTATTGTATTACTTAAGTTAGAATTTACCGATCATTCTATCAGTCTATTGTTGCTCCGATACTATTCTATAGTACGTATATCTATCAAAACCAGTCACTTTGCAACTTAGTGAGGGTATTATCACGAAAAAGATGTTCATGTATTTTCTGTCAGTCCAGATAACGTAGTTAATAATAAATACTCACTTAATGAATCACAGTCGGCGCAATAACTGTTGCCCTTCACAGAGCGAATAGCAACTCCCGCTGTCGGGTCATTTAATGATCGAGTCTGGGGGTGCAAGAACACACAGATATTAACATTTGAAATCAACACTAGCTCCAAGATTCAGGTTGAGTACACCCTGTTTGAGTCATGGAGGCAGCAGCACCCCATAGAGTAAACCGTTGCCCGCTTTGATGTGGTCTTTACTGCCTACAGGGCTCAAACAGAGAAAGTAAATTGCATATCAGGATCGTATTGAAATCTCAAATATACGCTAACGAGTGGTACAATCTGTTTATTATTATTATGAACAGAATATGAAGAAAAATCCTCGAAGTGTTCGCTAAAGTACAAGGTTACCAAACCATTTAAGTGACACAGATGTTATATATTTTTTGTGTCTAGCTGGGACAAAATATGCAGAAATATGGACTAATACCTTGGACTTGGTGCTTTCTATACCCTGGAGGCTGGTAAGAATTTGTTGCTCTATGGCTTGGACCCACTCTTCTCGTTCCTGTAAAGTGTTGGAAGTGATTTGTTTTTATTACAGTCGATAAGGGGATTGAAGGATGAATCATTTATTTTAATGCTACAAAGCTAATTAATTCTTTCTTATATATACATGGATACAAGCTGTTTCTCGGGGGAAAATAAGTCCTTACCTGTGTATCTCCAGCCTCGAAATGCCACTGTTTGTTGTCTAATGATACGATGACAAACTCATAACCGTCGCTGTCCGCTGCAGAAATTGCAAAATTCAGAATTATTGGTAAGAATCACTTCTTTGTTGATATGAATTGTACTCATACATATATATCAAAATATAAAAAGAGTCCAAGTCTCAGCAAAGGCTAATTAATTCCTGGAAGATCTGCATTGTAATTACACAGAGGTTGATCCCTTTTCCAGTATTTATTGATTGTATGCATGGTGGAAATAATTATGCATTATAAGATAGTCTCCAGAGGAGGGTGCGAGCTCTCATTTTGATTGAATCAGTTATTGCCCTCAGACAAAGGAAAAGACACTGTTTCCAGGTCTTCCAAAGCAAGCCTGGAACATAAAATTCTCTGATTTCTAGATATTTCTCTAATCCATGACCTAAAGAGGATACTTACCTCCATCGTCTCGATCGTTGTTTTTATTGGTTCCACTCTTGGCACGCTTATGACGCTTCTTGACATTGGGTGTCTCTATCTTATTGTTGGGCGATCCACCACCTATAGGTACGGGTACCCCAGGGTAATCCATTCCATTATAGAAGTAGCCTGTAGCAAAAGAGGATAGCATTTAGAGAATATGTCAGGCATGTTACACAACCTTTTGCCAGGTTTTTTTTCAAGGCCTTTAGTTTCTCTCCAAATATGGCCCCACCACCAAAATAGACACATGTACAAAGACCTTCCTGAAGCAGGGGGTATATATATTTTTCCCTACCTGTAGTAATTGCACATACCAAAATTAAATGTAGAAAAGTTTAAAGATTGATTCTTGAATAAATATACACTCCAAGGCTACAATTAGCAAATTATGGGATTAAAAGATATGGTAAAAACTTCTTCAAACGTGAAAGAATTCGCATCAAACATAGAAATGGTCTAAGTCTTTGATAATTTTGTTTAAATACCTCCATGAATTTGTTAAATCACACAAATCGAACATATTATGCAAACCTAAACATGCGGGTTATGAGCAAATTATGGTTAGTAGGTTAATAAGTTTAAATAAATGGCAAAACTAAAATATATTGATATTTAGTCCAGGTGTGACGGACCCGACCCATTAACAAAGGAAAAAAAGGAAATAAAAAAAAAACATTAACAAAGGAACGCATCAATTACTGTGAAGGTAAACTCTTGAAGCTGTTATTGACACCAAACAGAAGCATTAAATCCTCGTTACAGCTTTCCATTTTTGAGCTTGCTTACACAATGAAAAAGCAATAAGGGAATCATCGATACATCAAATCAAGTGAAGGCGCAGCTTGGTGACAACAGAAAGAAACTGGGGAACTTTGTTTGCAGCCTATCAGCGAGAGGGGGATCCAGTTCATGCATTAAACAAAGGATAGGAACAGAAGCAACTGAATTACAAGCGAAATAATAATGGAACAAATAAGTAAATGGATGTGGATGTATTCCACACTGTAAGAGCCATACTAATAACATTGATTGGTGATGATCCAACAACTAGTTTGTTAGGAACCCGAGATCTACCGAGAACAATATCAAGACATTGACTTGATCTTCTGACAATCAAGCAGATTTAGAGACAAGAGTTTGCATTTTTTGTATGTACTTAATAATATTTACAAGAGGTCCGATATTTTCCATAGTGAATTAACAATTAGTTGATTGATACTAGATAATTTTTAATTCATTGAAATCTTTTTGAGGGAATAACTACACCAAGAAGTATCTTTTTATTGAAATGGGGTTCAATTTTGATTGGAAAATGGAGAGAGTAGAAGTTACGTCTAATATTTCCCTTGTTGCTATCAGTAAGTACATACACCTTACACGAGCCTGCGGCGATACACTCTGGCCCTACTTAGACAAGCAACATACTACAAACTCAGTCTCTTCTAACACATGTAGACACCATTATTGCACCTACAACCAATATATAGCAACAGCTCTGTAAACTGGAGCTGCTTCTCAGAGGGGAGTGCACAGAACTACGAAGACGGTACTATCACTGACCGTAGTTTAAGTGCTTACCATTATAGGAGATGACGGTAGGTGTTGGTGTAGGTGTATCCCATAGGAGAACAGGTGAATAAGTGTCGAATAGAGTAGTAGTGGAAGAAGAACATGAAAGGAACAAGACAAGGTCCTGTCAGCTCAAGGACGGCAATAAAATAAATGAACAACCACGTCCCTCCAAATTATATTTAGCTATTTCCTTATTAACCAAGCAATCGGGTAACATTGTTCATATGAATGCACCACGCAAGACAAAACGCGATTTAAAAAATCACTTTGAGCTGAAATGATTATTCTTTTGTTCGCAACCTACTGAAGGACCGAAATGTCAATGCATAAATTTGCTGATAATAATGAAGGCCAACATAAAGGCCTTAATAAAATGAAAACTTCAGGAAAGTTGATTTTTTTCCTTATTTCCAACCAAACTCGGATATATGTAATAAGCCATTAAAACTATCTTAAAGTTGTGTTGTACCTAGTATAAGTTAAACAACAGTGCCCAAGATGAGTGAAAATCATTTCTATTAGTCTAACACTTGGTAAAATACCAACATATTGGAGATTATTTAAAATGAACATTCACTCTCAAATAACTATAGAACTATTAACCATGTAGTTCACATTGGGAAAAAGGTGTGAAATAAATAATGTGTTGTCTGGTTATAATATCAGTTCTGTAGAGAGGTATTCTATATAACTGTCTAGTATAACAAGGAATAGAATTCTAAACACCAAGTTATTAGAGCATATCCACACACATGCACGTAGTTTGAGTCAACTAGAAATCATTGGTTATTTCTGAGTAGGATGCATGGAGGAAGTTCATCAAAGTGGTAGTCAATTTTATTTATTTTGAAATATCAGTCACACTGTTTACTATTTAGATAATATCATTTGTTGGTAATTAGATCAAGCAAAGTTTAAAGTGTATCTTTTTTTTATTGTTTAACAATGCTTGATGTCGGGGTTATACTTTAAGTAAAAAAACAACTAAAGGTCTGCCACTCCGACACTAAAACTTTCAAAAAAGAAGTATGGTTGGGACCAATAATCTTTGAGTGATGGTAATTATCAGTCGAAAAATGGTCCAAATATATTCGATGTACCATCCATTTTACTTCTTTACTACTTTTTTGGCCAGATTTTGTTTTATTGATGTTAGGACAAGTGACGATTTCGGAAAACTTGGGATAGAAAAAAAACAACATCAGGAGTTGGCAGCTAACTCTCGGAGAAAGAAAAGGAAAACAAAACTGTATTAGAATGTATTAATCTAGTTAAGTTTACATAAGTATAGAGAATATTACAACGTCTTTCTAGATGTTTCTAGTGAGAAAGAGTAAGAAGCTTAAACTAGTATAAAATAAGATGAGTCGATCAACACAACAAAGTATCAGTAAAATTAAACACAGAAAAATAATTATTGTCAAAGGAAATGTTTGGATTAAAGTTGTGACTTTAAGAGAACTATGTATTTTTACCTCCTTCAGCGTTTTCTATATGTAGGGATGCACAAAACATTGCAATATAGGATTAGTATTTCTGACTAGAGCAAACATGCTGAAATGCTAGTTTTTTTTCTTCCCGCTGTTGTTTCTTCAATGTTTTTTTTTTTCAAAAAAGAGCTGTTTTATATATATACCTACGGAACAATACTAAAGATCGTCTTAACTTCCAGTGTATATAAGATATGGGGAAAGTCCACTGAAAAGTTCAAACAGTCCCAGTCCCAGTCCTGTGTGTCTGTAGGAAGGAAATTTCGATATAGGACTAATTTTAACTGAAATTTGTCCTGACTTGTACACGTACATTTCCAGACGGGGTCGTGAGGGAAAAGGACACTCAAACCACATTTCTAAACACATTTATTTCGCACTTCCATACCTAACTATAGCATTGGATCAACATAAGGGATTCATTCATTCAGTCAAGTCAGCCAGACTCTTTGTACAAAAAGGGAATATATATATATGATATTTGCCAGAGAGATATGTCACCTTCCAAGGTCATCTCACATGCTTGGGAGGTGAAGGATTTCTCTCCAAGACTCTTTCTTTCATAACACTGTAACCAGTGATTCATGATAATCCGTCTGCCACTCTAGAGTTACAAGTTTTAGCGCTACTAACCTGGAGTTACTGAGGCGTTGGGTATAACTACGGCGTCGTCCATGTTAGACATGGGAAGCCGGGTTCCTGCGGCCCCTTCTCTGATTATGTCATATGGCGTAGGAACAGCGTCCTTGTTCCGGGCTGCGCATACAATAAGAAGCAATGTATGACCACTTCATATATACTATACAGTACTTGAAATTATATTGATTGATATAATTAATTGATTGATTGATAGCTTGTATATTGATTGAGCATCTTAAAAGGCGTGTATACCAGTACATACATACACCAGATTGCCCCTTGGTTGGCTTTTTATGATTTCATTAATTCAAATTAAAGTTCAACAATGCATCCAATGGGTCAGGGTTTTAAAATCTACCATATTACATTTTAAGTTGAAAATCTCTTGTTCAGATTGTGCCTTGAAATTATTATTCTTGAAACAAAATATTTTGCTTGATTTATGTGATTTTTGTCCGATTTCTGGGTTTAAAAAAATCCAATTATGAATTGTATTATTCATATTGATTACAGGGGAAGGTGATAATTCAATTTTGAGGCAAAATGTTTTAAAAAGTGGAAATATAAAAGGTACAAGCTTATGTGCAGGTAGAGAAACTTACAGTTGGCAGAAGGTGGTGGGTGGACGTGGGGGTTGGTCCTGGAACCCCGCGGTCTCATACCAGGTATTTTTACTGTCGTCCGCATCAAGTTGATCTCCTTCCCATGAACGTCATCCATGTAGTCCTGAAACATTAAGATTAAGATTAAGATTAAGATACTTTTATTGTCGATCATGTCGCCTCCAGAGGGCGTAACTCCGGCTGAGGGAGGTTTACAAGCCTTCTGATATTTACAGTATTTAATTAACAGTGGACAATACCCCGGTCGTCATGGACGAAAGGGGCTCACTGTTCTTTTACATTGGTGATTTCATTTACAATAAAATAATAAGTATAATGCGCAGTAGATCTCAAGTTTTTTAAAAGTATCTCAGTTCTCTTAACATCATTATTGTTGTGACATTTTGTTTGTGAAGTATTGTGGCTTAAGGCTTTATTCATTCAATGAAGTGTTGGTCAGACCATATTACATTAAATTGATTGATTGAGAAATTGACAAAAAAATGTGAAATAAGGAATAGCCAAATATGCTAGTAGTAAGTACGCATAAATAAATTAAAAATTATGAGGTAAGTCAGTAATTATTTACGGTTAAAATGGCCGAATTACTATGAACATAGAGCGATCTTTCTAGCTCTGAATAATGAATAGCGATGCTATTACTGGAAATAAACATTTCAAATGTTATACTATGTTCAACAAACCAAGCCTATAGCGAGAGCCCCCAAAACAAAAAGGTATGCTAGTATGTAACGCAGTTTTAAAATGATGAAACTATTGCCCATTATGGATAGCTTCGTCAATTCTATTTATAAGAAAGTTTTCGGAAGCCAATTCAAAACACTTACGTGTAGACTGGGATGATATGTTAGCTTTCCGTCGTCGCAAAGCGTAACATATTTTTTCTTCCAATCCTTGTTGAGGGGTTTGCTGCTCTTCTTATACAAGTAACCCTGGAAGGATTGTTATAATACGTGGAGAATTAGAATTGCACCAAGAACAATGCCAAGAAAGTTGGTTCGAAAAGTTAAGTGTTATCTTTTAAATTATTTTTTTCTGTGATATTGCTCCAGATAGATTTTTCCTTCAAAAAGATAAGTCTTTACAGTTATTATTTTCCTTATTGATACATTTGCTATACACCTCGATCCTGGTTTAATTAGAAATCTTGTTTCCATACCTGTTTGATTGGAATTGCCCGACCGCTACCAAACTGTCCATTCTTCACTTTTTCATCTTCTTTCTTTTGCTGCAGAGAGAATGGAAATAGAAGGGAACATGTTTACATTGGGTGAAAAGGCCGAGTGCGTGCAGTCATGCAAATCAAATAACCAATCAGGTAAAATGGAGATTTGGACTTCCCCAGCAGCCTTCGATTTAAACTAATTTAAATTGCCCTGTCTTTGGGCTATATATTCAGTATCTTCCACGAAAGACCATAGATATCTAGCAAACTACCATTGGGGATATGCATTATTGTGTGATATCATCACGGACAGATATATTGTTTCTATAGAGAGTAATAGTATAAGTCGAGCTGCGGATAGTCCATGTACCCATAACCAACAGATCACGCTGAAAGCCAACAAGCACAAATGGTTAATCAACATAGTTTAGCATCATGAGAACCGAGATTTCTCTTTGCGTTCGACTGCTCTATTTCTGATTCATGTGTCATTATCCCCCTTCAATTTTCTATCACAATGTTATAACATTTGTATATTATGTTGTCATGGCGAATTTCATCAGAACATGTTACTTTCTCAACATGATTTTCCATAAATGTCTGATAGTGGGGATGATATCAAAATTCAAATATTGAGCACAAAATTTAGCTTCTAATTCAATTTCATAATTACGTCATCATAATCGAGAAGATTTAAGCGTTTTTATCTGAAGGACAAGCGTTCGTAAACTCTCGGACACTATCTGTATGTGTTGTTCTTTTCTCAAAAGCATGGCTATAATACTGGGGGTTTCACAAAGGCTTGGCCAAGACAGAGAAGAGTAAGTCATGAAGTAGCTCTAATACATGTAGGATGTGTTCAGAGTGAGAACTAACTCCACAGAAGGATTCCAAATTCGGCCACTATTGACCATCAACAAGCAACACACTTCTATTTGTTCATATCTTCTATTTGAGATAACAGCACAACATCTCTACCATACAAGTGAATAGACACCAACACAACTACTATGATATTCATTTCTCTTCTCCACTTAGTGACAAAGATCAGTTATCTTATAGCACAAGCCTAAGTCCAAAACATTAGACCCATATCCTCTTAAGTATAAAAAAATAACTTTGGTCAAACAAAATAAATTATGAATATTTGTTTTATTTTGGTATTTGTTGATCAGTGGGATGTAAAGGTGTCACTAAGTTATCATTGGAACTGTTTAAAAATATCCAACACTTAATATTGGGTTAGATCTGGGATGGAGTGATTGTTATTGTAGTGACATGCGTGTATAAACTGGTTAAAATTATAATGAAAAAAATCGCATGCATCTGAATTCACACGCAGCAATCATTCACCAAAGAAATAATATTCTAGAGACCAGCTCGTCATCTAGGATCTGTGTTCTCTTGACTGATTGAATACATGAAGCTATAATCATAATTATATCTTGCTGATTAAATTTGATATATATTGACATTTGGTGTCTGCTATAAGTGCTTGTCTGTAAAGGGGGGAGTGTAACTAGGTGGAAGATCAGACCACTTTATGGATATCTTGTCTAAAATGCACACCACGGACGGACTTCTGTCTAAAAAATGTTTAGAAAATAGCAAAAAGTATATGGTTTACTAATAAAAATATAGTACAATAGAGATCTAATGAGCCATGAAAAATAGTGTAAGATGACTGAAGTAGAAATGAAAAATAAATCAAAAAGAGCACAGCAGAACTCAAAGTTTGTACACCAACACACTATACAAAATACTGAGAAGTAGTCTGGTCAATAATATAATTATGACGTAATCAGAAACTTCCACAACCGTGAAACAATAAATGGTAACAAACGTCACAAGATCTCAGCACCAGTCCAAATCATCTGCTTCCATCACAATCAAGTGAAGGCCCAACAGGACAATTGTCACTTGGCTCGAGAATCGAAAGGGCAGAATCATAAAACAAAAAAAATGTTCAAAAACACAACTGCAAAGATAATTAAACGGTAACAATATTAAGGCTTAAATGAAAAGTTAAAACAAATGGTGCTCCTGTGGTGCATGAAACGTTGGCGATAGGAGACGGAGTAGGAGGAGGAGGAGGAAGAGAGAGGTAGTAGAGGAGATTGAGAGAGAAGACGTTAGGGGGTGAAAACTCCATTTTCGGGGCGGGACGTCAAGCCCGACTTACTGTGAAGAGATTTGAGCGACGTCTGTTTTTTCTGCTCTGTGTTGGGGTACTGCTTGGAGTAGGTAAGTCACCGCCATCACCCTGAAATGAGAGGCAGGCCGCAAACGGTGCTTTACCTCTGATCTAATACTGGATACATTTACACGTCCTACACAAGGATGTATGCGAGGAGGCCGTGGATACATACTGCTGCAGATCATACTTTTTGCCTCGGTTGATACCATTAAATGGACCAAAATGTTATACATACTGATTCCCGTATAACATCATGACATCAGCAATTTCGCTCATTAACTTAAGGGCTGGTAAATTGTCTTCATCGTCTGGAACTATTAGATCCGTATTGGATATATGTTTTGATAACTTTTCGCCAGGACCAATCGAGAACAGCAATATTAATTGGTAGTATTGCTTGTGTATACCAATTTCAAATAAAGAATTTATTGTATATCCATCTATGGGGATGAAATGGAGCCGCCTTTGTTTGATTCATTTAGGTGGTTTGTTCTTCCAGTTTTATATTAAAAATTCCTGCTTTAAAGGTACCCTTCAATATGAGGGCTTTTCTTTATTTTCTCTTTAGTTTTCTTCGAACGCTTACTTCAGTCCGTCAAGGGCCAAGAGTGCAGCAGAGACATTCGTGAAGAAGGTAAGGATAGAAATGAGGAATGTGGTATGACAGACCACAAATTGGGGCCAACTATATAATAATGGCTACTACCACTCTGTATACTCCTAATACACTTCATAGTACAAACAGAGAGAATCTTTTCATGTACATGTGAGCTGAATGAAAATCACTACCCATTAATAAATACCAAAGGGTGGACCAACTGCAACATATGGAGGCGTTCAAGAAGAAACCTCCCGATTAGTAAACACAAAAAAGGACTGCAAAATGCAGCAATGAAATCTCGGGACTACTTTCCGGAGAAGCTACATATCTTACTATAGTAAATATAGAAAACGTATAGTCTATATTCTGTTACCACTGAAGCAGGTTTAGTCTCAACCCCTGATTTATCAATGATAATTGTGCACTTCGTAGTTGGTGTACAACTGAATCTCGGGTTCACATGTAGATTCACAAAGCAACATATATATGATACAAGCAAAGCTTAATAACAACAAACATGAGCTACAATTGAAAACTAAAAACATAATCTCATAATCATGAGATACAATGGGTAACTTTTTGTTATCTGTAAACATCGAGTGAATGAAATGAGAGGCAATGATGCAATACAGTATATATATGTATGTGGTTATGTTATGTTTTATTTTTATATATACAATGTGCGTGCATTGTTGCTGAATTAGCTGGGTTACTCGGGTGGTGTTACTAGTTGTAGTGAATCTGTCAAACAAAGAAATACAAAAGACAGCAGCTGATTGGTTAATAAAGCAGTGGTCACATGACTACAAATAATGGTCACATAATCATGGATTTCATATTTTCATGCATCTGCAGATGTGACCCTGACCTTTTCACAAAGGTCATGGCTGTAAAGAGAAGGTCATATCAAGGTTTTCAAGATTAGTTAAGAGACACACTCAAACTGGTTCAAAGTCAGTCATCAGGGTCATATATCCATAGGTGACAGGGAAAGGTTTGTATTTATTTGGACGACTCAATCTCAATGTAGTCACTCTTAATAAAACCAAAATCATCACACGTCACAGGGATAAATATAGTATAACATCACCCAAACTCACAAATGGTAATGAATTATTTATTATGGGAAAAGCCTCAAAGTGATACCATGATGATATATTCATTGATATTGTGAGAGTTAGTCGGTTTGACGATTGAATGTTTCTTCCTCACACACTGTGATTGTTTTGTTTTTTAAAGAATTAAGATTCAATAATGACAAATAAAATTGTGCCAATCACCCAGCAGACCCAGCACTCGTTAGTTCTGCTGGTTATCAGCAGGGGCTCTCTGCACACTAACGTCATAGTGACGTCACACTCACGTCACTCTTATGACGTCATTGTCACTTACGAGAGCTAGGCTGGATCGAGCCCGAGGAAATCTCGTGAGGAGTGGAGTGAGCGGACTAGAGAGCGGGATATGTAACTCCCGGATAAAACTCTCCATCTTTCTATCCTACAAAAGTAAAACAAAAAAATAACAACATGCAATTGGAGCATACCAACGAGACACGAATGAAAGAAAGAAATAACAAAGAAAGTTGTCATGAGAGAGAAAAGAAGCAGCATCATGTTAAAGCCATACATTTTAATACTCATGAGGCTCCACATCATTGGACCCATTTAGGGCTTGCCACATTACGAAACAAATACACAGGCATACAAGCATGTTGCCATTGAAGCTACAACTCAAGTCCTCCTGTCTATATATGGCGTTTCCAATCAACCATATTTTTATTAAGGGTTTTTTTCCTGTCACACATACAGTTAAGTATGCATACAAAAGTTACACGAATGGATTTGTATAATTGGGAACAAATAGGAGGCCAAGAGATGTTTGGTTTCATCTGTTAGTTGAACAGCTAATGTAATAGCTATTTTATCATGATACTCATAGCTTAATGTACCCTGGAAGGAGCATGTATCATGCAACCTTGATCCTTGATAGATTTTCTTGATCAATATTACCTTTACAACAACTACATAACTTACTATAGGATTGAATTTAGATATACCAACAAGTTTTTGAAATATATTTTTACAATTTATTATGCAATATACAAGGTAATGGACCATCACACCTGCACCGTTAATTGATCAGGTTATAGGTGAACGTCTCGGATGTTATTTACAAAACATTGGTTAAATCTGCATTATGGACATATTATTTTGCAAGTTAAATGGGAGTCTCGACGCCCTATTTTACGTGCATTAAAATGGATTTACATGATATGAACAGAAGGGACAGTGGTTTGGATAATTTGTATATATGACGTAGGAGGGGAAAAGCTTCTAAATATTCTGAAGTTAGAAAAAGAACCGGTGAGATGTAGATGTTTTAGCTTAGGGAAAGAGAATCAGCATTTGTCCTAAATAATGAATAGAATCTCATAAAGAGTTAAAACTTTATAAGGTAATTGGAGCTTGAGAAAATCCGTCATGGTCAAGATCAATCATATGAAATTGTAACCAGTAATCCTTTATCCCATTGCACAATTAAGTTCCTATTATAGGCTGTACATCAAGGGCAAAGTTTCATTCGTTACAACGACAAGTTGTTTATTGTTAGTTTAATTTACAGAGATAAAAACCTGATGATTAGGGAGGGATGCTACTTACAACTAACCATCAAGTTTTTATGTCCTAGTAACATTTAATCATTGGTTGTTCTTTTTGTGGTAAGATCTCCACTGCTGCAGGCGCAGACTAAGCATTGCATCTACCCCACGTGTTTCACTACTCTAGGATTAAAAAGAGGAGGGAGGTAAGAAAATGAACCCTCGAAAAAGGCTCAACTATTGCAAAAAAATTCTTAGTCACTAGGTGATAAGGCATTTTGTTATAGCCAAGTGGTCTGTAGACAGTGAAGAGATGGTTCTAAAACTATTTGTAAAAAAAGGTTTGCTTTGGTACAACGGTCAGCTTGGAAAGTTAAGGAGTAGTGGATACATGATAAAAACTGCCTGGACTACTGAAGATCTGGTGCAATTGCTTGGTATGCTTGAAGCAGTGATACACTAGGCCACAAAAAGGTTTCTACCGCCAACAGGCCAAAAGAATTAAATAAGTGTATTAATAACGACCTAAATTACACAGGCACCCTGCAACAGAGAAAGAGCGCTGGCAGCTCATCGTCCAGGGGTCAAAAGTCAAGGCCATCCATCGGGGTCAAGGCCAGGCACAAAGGTAAAAAATAGGTCAACACTGCAGAACTGAGAGCTGGTTGGCTAAGTTAGGTCACATGATAAGGGGAGAACTTACGACAATAAGACTGAAGCGATAGCGTGGTTCCTTGCGGCTCAGGAGAGGCGTGAGCCCTTGAAGTTCTGGGCTTGTCTCCTGTTACGGGTTGAAACACAAAGAAAGAAAAGAGAAAGGAATCTTTATAAGTATCAGCCCTCAGCAGACTTTAGCCATACATCATTCTATAACAAGTTTACTAGGCCCAAAAGTGTATCCAATCCATCCTGGTTTTGCTGAAACATAATCAATATGACAAAACTCATTTGATATGTTTAGAACATTATTAAATGAATTCGCCTAACGAGCTATGTTCTGTGAACCAAACCAGGAAAGACTGGTATATTTTCAGGCCTCGTTCTTATTATCAGCCTTAACTTTAAGGGTTAAATGTTCCTACAAGGCGAGCCTGTTCATCATCGCGTTTCTCTTGCTGCTTTTGCTGTTGATGAAAAAAGCGTAGCATCGAGCCAGATCCAGTGAGTCGTTCAGCTTACAGCCTAAAAACTTGGCAAAACAATGAATGTTTCAACAAACAGCAACCTAAGCTATAGTAACACCGAAAATATATATGTTAATGCCTTGCCTGCCTCTGAAAAATTACCACAGCATCAGTAATTCATCGAGAAAATGTGAACATAGAAAGACAAACGAAAGATAAAAATTCAATAAATGCTAAATCGTTCATTAATTAGAGTACAATTTCAATGACTCTTTTTATGCAAAGATGAACAAATATATTTCATACTTTCCAAATATGTTATGTAATAGTAGGTATCACTTTTTAAAGTTTTAAAATATACTTAAAAGGTGTTCTCAAGAGGGACAACCACACGGGCAGTAGCATGTGCTAAATATTAATAGATCCATATGTGAAGCCGAAGCAGTCATATGACGTGAAGTGATTTGAAAAAAATCACTGGTGAGTGAAGAAAGCCACAAAGTTTCACAAAGTTCATGGTCGAAATTGGTTGGGAAAATGATTAATTTCGTTCACAGACCAAAGATAATCAAACCATCAATGCTAAAAGGTAGGAAGGGAACCCGATATATATTCATACCAGCAAAGAATCGAAAACATTCAAAGGAATCACAGTGCCCTAAGTACTCGAGGGTCACTGTCTGTAGGTAATTCCTTGCATATCAGTCACTTACTTGGAAGTTACAAAAAGCTAAACTTCAGCTAGAAGTAAGTGAGTTCAATAATTATTATTTTGATTTCCCTACACCTTGTTATTGTAACTAATATCTAGACTTGATTTCGTATATGTGCATAAGAAGCCAAGGGAAAAGGCAGTGAATATAGTAAGGTGTCTTATGTTGAAGCAGGCACAAGTGTTGCCTATCCATCTGAATCTATGCCTAGGTTTAGTCTCTTACCCGTGTGCAAACTGTTGATGACATTACAAGGAGACTAGGGCACAATTTTACGGTTTTCATCATCAATACTTGTCCTGATTCACAGACGATATATTAGATATATTAAAAGGGATTCCTCCGAAATGGGATCCTTCATGAATTCTTTTTTAAAGAAACTTCAGGAAGAGAGATGATCTATAAAGCGAAATATCCGCCAAATTACTGGGATAAATTTGGGTAAACTGTTCCAAAGCCTCTTGGTGGTGTATCTTAGTTTGTTTCCCTTCGTACGCTAAGCCTATATCTAGCCAGCAATGTGGCAGCCAAAGACCCTTAGTGTAGAGATAGCAGTGGCACCCAAACAAGCGAACACAGCAGCAATCCATCGCTTAACGAAGTTCATTGATTAATGCCCGAATGACACAGCATAAGAATCACGTCAACATAAGGATGGCAGTGGATTAAGGTTTTTATCTTAATCTGTCAAAGGAAAATACCACTCAATGTAACCCAGTTAATAATACCTACCCGGTAGGCAAAATATTGCAACCAAAAACATCTTGCATAAAGTAAAGATAAACAAAAAAGGCATGTTTTTTTTTTGTTTTTTTTTCAAGTCATGTTAATCAGACGTGTTATGCTTTTTTTCAAATTTTGAAATTTAGAGACAAAAAAATGTTCCAACTGGATTACATTGATACTTATTAATCACAAATAGATGATGTCCTTGACCTTGGGTTGTATCCATGAACCAAGGTCAAAGGGCCATACGTCCTTGAGCTAAGTTTTGTCCTTGGACCTGTAGACACCATTCATGGTCGCCAGAGACAGTGGAGGAAGGCCAGAGAACACCCATGGAGTCAGTGAGGGGTCAGTAAAGGTCAATATTCGTTTTTATAGAGGACACTTGAAAATCACTGAGTGAGACTTACAAAATTTTTGGTTTTGTTTTTCCTTCCCAGTATCGGTGTACTGGTCGGGGTTGGGAGATCAGAACCATTCTGCGAATGACGATGGATAATAGCAGCGCCCTGTAAGTTAAGATGAATATGCATTGCCAGCATTAAACTGAGAGAAAAAAAGGAAAAAAGGCAGCATGTAGGTAGACCTGCTGAGTTATTTAATTAAAGGCACCTTAGGGCAAATCTATGTACACAGCATATGGAGACTTGCAGGCCAGGCACTACACCGCAGTGTGGCTACCCACTGTAGAATACGTACAGGCATGAGCCAAATTATTGTTACAAGAAGGAATGATGTGCAAACATGGTGATAGGAACACACGCGGTAAATAAATAATAATAATGATAGTAGATTATAGAGCACATGAACAACAAAAAGGTCGCCAAATAAAATAATGTACAAATAAATACCGGTATGATAGTTATGAGATAGTTAAGCAGTCATTGCTGGCGAAATTAATTAAATAAAAATAGATAGATTCATGACTTTAAATAATTTATCAAATCATAAGTTGGGAATATAAATTAAGAGATAGAAATATTATTGTGATTAAGACTAGAGAGGAAACAAACGAAAGGTAGAAAAATCGAAAGTTGTGTGAGAGATAAGGTGAGAAAAGGCGATCCCATCACCGAACTAAATATAGACTATAACTAAAGCTGGGTTTTTAAGATTTGAATCATTAAAGAATTAATCAATAGGGCACGTGCCTGAACCTATACGCCAATATTTAAGGGCTAGTGCCTGCACCTAACTTCTAGTTTTGGAAAATCATTATGGTTTTTAGCCATATCAACCTGAAAAGTTTGCATCTACCATTTAATTTTGCAAAGTGCAAGTATTAATTAATTAAAGCAAAATTTTGACAAAATCTGAGGAGGCAAGTCTGCCTGCTTGTGTAGACAGAGATGCTAGTACCAGATTAAGCCGCTTGGTGGTGCTGATAGTAGTAGTGCTGACCTAGTTTCTGTCTTCATTACATGAACCTACAGCAGGGGGAAGATATCAGCTGGGGGAAAGGGACAGAGAGAAGAGAAGAAAAGAGAGAAGGAAAAATGTTTTCTGTTTTGGGTTAGTTTCAAGAACCTCGGTATGTGGGGAGGTTACTGCTTATTAGTCCTACAGTCGCCACCTGGTGCGAAAAACTTACACTGAATGAGTTAGACTTGTGCACTGCATTCTTTTTGTTTCTCCGCGTTGGGTTGGGCGTGGAGACGGGTGTGAAATCACGGTAACTCTCGAGAGTCATCTGTAGTTGAAAACCAACATCACAACACATAAAAATGAACTTTGGGTCAACTGGTGTCATACAAAAATATGAGAAAAAAAAACACTTGAAAATGACGTCACACGACTCACATTCACGTCACTAACATGGGCAGATTAATTGGAAAGAGAGTAGGTTCAATACATGTTCGTATGTTTGAATGAGTTTTTAGTGTGATCAAAGTGATGGTTACTATCAATCTTTTTGCAAGTTGTGTTAGACCTGCCTTGTTGAGCGGTCAACGTAAAGTGAACTTAAAACGTGAACTTAAAACAGCATTCAATGCATTGAAGTTTTGTTTTGTTTTGAAAAACACAACAAAAGCTGAACGTCATGGCAAGACAAGGACAACAGAAAGACGAAAAATAAGTTCATTTTTTATGGAAATTAAGATATTCTAATCGCTCAAATTTAAGAGAATATTTGTATTTGTACCTGTATTATAGTTCAAAACAAAAATCTATCAGATTAACTAAACTTGATAATAAAATTTGTCTTAAAAAAATGTATACAACTAGGACCAACGTAGTGTGCTATCTCTTTGGTATGTACGATTGAAGCAAACTCTACGACGAGTCTCCCCAAAAAAACGAGTGATTCAACTAAATCTCATGCCTAATTTTCCCTTACATCATGCCTAATGCTCTGCTATAAAGAAAAATGTCATGATTATTGATGAATGTGTGTTCAATCAAGGTAAACATACCTGAGCAGTTTGAGGTGCTGAAGACGCTAGTTGCTCTTGGAAGTGGTCTGGGGCAGTCGGGGGAGGGACGGGGATGGGGAGGGCGGGACCAACTCGTTCGTGGGCGCCATACCTAGGTATGAAGCCACCATCTTCTGCTCGTTTATCCCGATGTTTCTTGTCATATTTATCTTTCTTCTTATCATCATCTTTAGTGGATATCTCCTTAAATGGTGGCGAAAGGCCCTATCAGGAGAATAAAGTTTTCTTAAAATTATTCTTAATTCTTTAGAAAATGCCATGCGATTTCTGCAGGGACATGCTAGAATCATTCGGAAAGGCAATAAAAGTATTTTGAGAATAGCATGAGGACATGAATTTACCTAGAACATGCAAGTTTTTCCTAGGCAATTTATACGCGAAATCAAGGATCTAACTCAATTATTAGTCATCATCCTAAGAATATTTGTCTTCAATTAGCAAAGCAATAGATCAGAATAATGGAACGGGTTCCACATGTTAATAGTAATATTAATTTCCGGAAATCCAAATATGTCTCGAAACTGAAACGAAACTGTAGGAAAAGAGTCCAGCATATCCAATTCAACATACATGTATGATATATTTTTCTAGAAATAAACCACCATAAATACCAAGCCTCTGAACCCCAGGCAGAGTTGATATCCCACATATAATATACTTAAAGACTACTAAATAAACTGAGCCCATACCTGAATATTTTGACTACTGTTGCTGGGGGTGGTGGTCGGGAGGTTGCCAGAACCCGAGGTGGACTGTGAGCTAGTGCTGAGTGTATCGCACGGTTTGCCCATAGTGCCAGAACCACCGCTTCCTCCCGTGCCCGGGTAGTACCCCCGCATTGTAGAGTGATTAGGCGTACTCGGCCTTGAGTTATTAGGTGTCAGAGACTGCATCCGCGATTGCACTATTTTCTGACATGCTGCAAACGAATTATTCCATTCATTAATATATATATAGATATCAAACGATTTATGAAATAACTTCTATGTAAGTAATGATACCATAAGCGTTGTTTTTTGTATCATTATTATTATTATTAAAATAGTCCAGGATTTTCCCTTCTGCTTCTAAGAATCTTGTTGCATCCTGTGAAGATGGGTCCGCTCAATAGTTACACATGAGAAGTAACTGATAGCACCCTCCTTACTCTGTCAGCCGTTACCAGTATTTTCTTCATGTATTTATCAATACCTTTATTAGCATTTGATGGTCACCACAATGCCTGAGTCTTCCCGACTCTATTCGTATTCTAGATCAACCTACTAGGACGTTCTTACCCACAACTCTAATCGTTAATTACACATTTCTACTACCATAAGCAACGACTCATATCAGCATGTAATCTAATCAATAGTCCAATTATTGGTTATCATCTAAATTCATGTACATGTATGAGACGAATCAATGAAGAAGGCACTAACCATCTTGGAAGACTCGTTCCACGTTGAGGCCATATGTGGCGCATGTCTCGTAATAAGAGCACCGTTTCAGGTCATTAGCAAGCTTCCTAGCCCGAGTGTCATCAATGACACGGGGATTACTCTCACTTATTGAGTCTGAAACATCAAATATATTAATAGATCCAAGAGAAATATGTTTTTGTAAATTTAATAAATGATTTAAGGAACGAAACCTCCAGCCATTTTTCTTTTTTACATTAGAGGGAAGTTAACTTGCAACCCAACTCACTACTATAAAATATAATTCCCACTAACTGTGGTTGCTCGAATTAACATAAATCATATACAGCCCTTCAAATACAAGGTACCAAGCATAAAAACCTATCTACCCTATAGAGTGATTGATATGTATTGAAGAAGCAATCCATGCAATCAAGTGTTCTTTACATTGGTGATACACGAACGTAGAGCTAGTGAGTTAACCTAAATTCGGATATAAATAGGAGTCTCATTGTTAAAATAATAAAACAAAGTTCCTACTGTACCTTGAGTACCAACAAGTATGAGTGGAACCTCAGCAGTGTTACGATAATGCGCCATCTTGGCGTAGTAACTATAGATGGCGTTGAAGCTCATCTCGTTCTCCAGGCTGAACACGAAGATCACCGCATCAACCCAGTGGGTGAACTGTAAATACATCAATTTGCGATTTTTTTTACTCTTTATTTGCAATTCTTATGTTGATAAATTTGTCATAATTGTCCTGCTTTACATGAATAGAAATCTTTGCAGTGACTTCAAATGTTGGTGCTATGATTAATCCTAGTTTATAGGTAGTTTAATGAGAAAACTAGAGCAAACCCAAGGTTTAGAGATCTCAGTTAGTATATTGCGAATGATAACTTGGTAATATATTTCAACGGCAGGTGGCAGTTCAGAAATTCGACTGATCGGTAGCGGATCTGTAAACGTTATGCACATCCAGAACAGTTGCATGAAGATTAAGATTGGATAGTTTATTCCGATTTCGGGTGAATACATCAGAACAAATGTAGCCACGTTAATATCGTAATAGTTAATTACTACTCCACTTAAGTCAGAAACACAAGACCACATTAACTGACAAAGTATATTCCCAATACCTAGGATTCACACCCCATGAACAGCATGGGAGAAATTTTTGGCAGCAAAAGAACAATTCAAAGAAAGGCACCCCAGTCCTGTAGTGTGGAGATCAGCTATACTATAACCAGGTACAAGTGGGAGAGCAATTTTATGAATTGGTTCTGACAATTACCTGCATTTCCGGTGACCCACCCTCATCCCGGATTAGGAGGAGGTAACTTTGACCATCTATTACTACTTCTTTCTTGAACCGACCACCTAAAAAACAAGAATCAACACTTCAAAAAATGTTTGGTATACTAATGCTAAGAACAAAGCAAATAGAAACTTCTTTTTTTCAAGAGACTATAATATAAAACCACTACTCTCCTAGATTGAGATGAAAAGAGCGAACGGAGAGTAACTAAAACAGCATTTCGTTAACAGAACCTCTTAACAATAGAGAAAGTACATTTTTCTGATCAGACGACATTAAACATGTCAAAATTGGAACGTTAAAATGCAAAATCAAATGCATAATGTTTTTACCACGCCGATAACCTGCAGCAAATATGACCAAGGACATAATGTGTGTTGGTTAAAACCGATTTTCTTTTTTCTTTTTTTTTTACACGGAATGAAGATTACTTTATTTGTAAATACAATCCCATCGTTTTGACCAATTTAAACGTGCATGGAGGTAGTCAGATTAACCAAATAAGTGTAATAGAATTATAAGTGTGTTTGAGAATTCCTGGCACCTCAATCAAAGTCTACATAAGAGCTAGGAGAGGTCAATACAATTAGATTAAGATAGAACATGAACTTTTTAAAGATACATATTGAGATGAGTTGTGAAGATTTAACGGGAAATCATGAACAAAAATCCCTGAGGTTTTCTTTTCTTCTAAGTGACTGATTTTTCGTGTTAGACTTTCCATTTCTCATCGGCAGAATGATCCTTATTAAATTTAAGATTGTTAATTTGGTCTCTCAGAGATCTTTTACTTCTACGTGATAATCTATGCCTCCCTGTATAATCTTATATTTACATTGCATGAGAGGTAATGCGTATAATCAATATTGTGAAAACTGAGGAGTGACCACTGATATGAATTACATCTCTGTCTTACAACCTATATAGACTTTATTCATTCTTAAATAAAGAAATAGATAAAACAAATCCACATTGAAGTAACACACTAAACATGACTTAATGTATATCATGAGTTAGATTGTATTAGCTCTAGTGTCCACCGTTTGAGGTTTTTTAGAGCTATTTATACACGGCAAATCGTAGTAACGCCAAAATTAAAGGACTGGACATTAAAGGCTTAGACAAAATCTCCATATAACCATTTGTACCCATCCTTTAATCCGATAAGATGTAAGGAGGGGGACTTACCCTCAGGTGATTCCTCCTGCATATAAGAACCGGTCAGGTAACGGTGGACGAGCGCTGATTTGCCGCTGTTGATCGAACCCAGTATCCCCTGAAATTAAAAAGAAAATGTTTCAAACTTACCTTCTCTAACATTGATAACATATATATTTTGTTGAGCAAGAAGTTAATATTTGATTATCTCAAAATATTTCGTGCGGTGGCATTTTTTCTTTCAATTTGAGAGAGGAGAGACAGACACAGAAAACGGACAGACATGAGAGACAGACCGATGGCGATGGAAAGAAGGAAGGAAAAAAAACGAAAGAAGGAAGGAAAGACAATTTGTCATACAGGTCAGAATGAGGGACAAACGACAAGATCGCATGGAAATCCATGGCCCTGGCATCCACGGAAATAACTACCTTCAGTCGGAAGGGCTACGATCTATGGGGTCAGAGGACTGGATGTAAAAATGTCAAGGCCGTCAAAACAGAGTGATAAAACTGGGAGCGAATACTACGGTCCCACCACCCCTATTACGCTACCGTATGAACGGACTTCATCGTGATAGTATCGTAGGGGGGGAAGGTCCTTTAAAGCAGTGTGGGTGATAAGAGAAAATACGGTAATGATTTATTTCCAACGAGATGGATTCCTATTGATCTTAGTTCCCTGACTTAGGGCGAACAGTGATGGATCTTAACCACCCGCCATGTCTAATAAGGACCATTAATCAATCTGGCATTTGAATATACACGTTGCAGGCCTTCATATTTCTGTTTGATTTGAAATACACTTAGACAGGAGGCATTTCTTAATTGAGACTTCAGTCACTGATGAATGGAAGAGGGATGATTGATAGAATATCGATCAAGCAAATCCAGAGAGTAAACTTATTATTAAAGGGTTTAAGTCTCACTGGGATACAATGAATGATCACGCCACTCGCAACCCTGTCTTCAATGTTAAGTCTATATAGTAAGAGAGTCAATCCTTTCTGCTTTCATGATCAATATTTTAATATCAAGAAGCTACGGGGATGGGATTCCGCTTTCATCTAATACGACATTTATTATTAATACTCTTCTCCAATAAAGTTGTTTGTAATGAAGCCAGTTCCGCTTTTATGTTATCCAATGAACTGCAATATGTACTCGTCAGGAAACACACGGAGTACGGAGAGAGGGGCACTGAGGGTGGGGTTGGGTGGGGGGAAGAGAGAGAGAGAGAGAGAGAGAGAGAGAGAGAGAGAGAGAGAGAGAGAGAGAGAGAGGGAGAGAGAGAGGGAGTGGGAGAGAGAGAGGGAGAGGGAGTGGGAGTGGGAGTGGGAGTGGGAGTGGGAGTGGGAGTGGGAGTGGGAGTGGGAGTGGGAGTGGGATAGCGAATGAGAAGATCAGACTTACCAATGAAACAAATTTCAGACAAGGCTCGATACAAATGGCTGAGGGCTTTGCGTAGGAGGAAAAGGTGAGGGGGACCAACTTAATAATTCATGGGAAACTTAAAAGCAACATCAGCGTATTTGCACCAGTGGTTCTAGAAACTTGAGTTAATGTCTCTTGCTGTACGGAGACATTAATCAGTTGCTAACCTGCTTAAAATCTAAGTCCCATAGACTACTAACGACTCACAGAACATAATCACCATGCTAACTATTAGAACCCAGGGGGTGGGGGATGGGGGTTGTGTATCGCAGTTGCTTAAAATGATAACGATAGAAGACAAAAAAACCCACCAGAAAAAAGAACCCGATGCTAGATTTTGAAAGGAACACTATATGACAGGTGAATTATCTATTCGTAGAAAGATTAATATTAGGAATATTAGATGATAGTCAATACTTACCAATTTGAGGTCTGGGACCGATCGGCTTAGCGTCCATTCTTGACTGTTAACAAACGAGTCTGGAACAAGAGAAAAGGGAGACATTTAGTATTCGGCTGATTAAATGATTTTAAATGTGAGGGTTATAAGGATCGTACTACTGCCAGTACACTCCCGTCGATAAAATGTACAAATAATGGTAACCCAGTCAGTGCAAAGAGAATATAAAGCGATATGATCATATTTCATCGCCACCTCCTCAGCCACCTAACAGGCCGAAGAAGCTAACTCATACCTCCAATATTATCATTGAAGAAGGAAACAGAAAAATACTATTCCTGTGTCTCTATGGAAACGTTGATTAACTTACATGTAACACCATTATGGGGATAACGAAGTGAGACGGCTCAGCTATCAAATCTATTCAAGCAAAAATTTAATCATTCTTGCCAGTCGTCAGCATATTGACTTCAACACTTCACTAACTTGGTCATGGAAACCAGGATTTCCAAGTATAATTTCCAAAGCACGACCACTTTTCCGAGCGAAAATGTAGGCTAGGAATTGCAATCTAGCAACTTTGTTTCACATTGGAAATTATATTCATGAAACAAATGGAATAGCGTAGACATCAAATGTTCGACCTCACCTATTTGCTCTCTACTCATTAGTACTGAAAAATATATTTTACTTACTCATGCCACAACGCACCCCTTTCCACAGTGTCCCCTTTTGTAAATATATCAGGACACATAATGTGGGGCAGATCTGTGATAGCTTTGGTAAGCTGGGGAGATTGGAATACCGCATATATAGTAATGGACTCGGATATCTAATAAACATGTATTGTTTAGTACCAACATCAGTTTCTCACAACAAATAGGGATCCAATGACATCCCAACATGGAAAGTCTAATTAATCGAAGTTCTGAATAACTAATTATCCCAGGCCAAGGAACTAGGGAAGTTGAAAGCAAGGACACTAGCTTCTGAATATTTATATTTTTCCAGAGGTGGTTGTTACTGTACAAATATCTAAGCTGTATCTTTTACAAAGGAACAATATACACCTATCCTTTTATTTTTTAAAAAAACGCATGATAATACAACCTGGGAGGGCTTTTATTTGAGAGTTTATGGTTTCTGTCTTTGGAAAGGATCTATTTTATCATGGTGTAGGTGTATATTATCAAGTTTCCGGCAGGGCTAACTATCCGACATTCCTAACGTAATATACCCCAATCGGGATATATAATGTTTGTACAGGATTGTGGGCGTTAGGTTAACGGAAAGAGAGAGTCCTCTGGCTCTGAGTGCGAGTGTATGGGGAAACAGGAAATCTAGGATTAAAAGAACAAATTTCCACGATATGATTTTAAAATGAAAAGAAAAATGATGACAATTTAAGCTTCAGTATTCTGAATTGACGAAAAGTGGACTATATAAATATGAGTTATGTTATTCCATGCTATTCAGTCGCCTATAGGTATGCCTTAAAGAATGCAATGACAAAAAAATGTATTGCATATTGCTTTCCTTACTGTTAGATCTCTATACGAATTGTTGAAAACAAAATAAAATTAATTTTGGAAGTATTTTCCAATCTATATGATACCATCTCTCGTAGCTATGAGATTCCATCTTTCACATAGATGAACATTTTACCACCAGATCTAATATGATGAACTAATGACCAAATTGTTACTCTCCCCATAGGCATAGCATCAAACACTGAGGCACATCTAAGGTCCCTAACCATTTTGTCACTTACATAATGGCGGTAGATTGTTTACAAACCACAGGCCATGGGTTAGCACCAACCTCAGGAGGTCAATAGGCCAAAATAAGGTCGGATTCCGAGTCACACCCACAAAAACTTACAGCTTCACACATTCATGAGTGTGTATGGGGAACCAATATTTGAACAAATATTACGAAAATATACAAATGATAAACTAGAAAGACTTTCCCATCTTCGCAAGTCAACCCCAGAACAGGTAATAATGTCATCATGTGGAACTAAAAGAAGTATGTACATCTATTCTGCAGGTCTTTGTGAGCCACATATCTAATAAAGGACTGGGGAGGATGCATTGGAATTTGCTCATATGGAGTAACGTTACACACGTTCCCATTGTTGATATAAACACAACCTGGTGTCGGGCTGTGCTTGTTGGGGAAACATTTGGGCAACAAAAATCTACGGTCGAGATGAATATCAAATTCTCTCACGAAATATTACGAAATCTCACGAATGTATGAACAATGAAAAAGTTCGATGGTGAGAGCATAATGCAATTTTATTTCAGACTTCTAAGCATCATAAACCTTAAGTTTATAGTTCTTTTTGTGACTGGGTAGCATAGATTGTATGCATGGCCCGTAAGGGGAAAAAATACCAACAGTAGAACCATTGAAATTTAAATGCATTATTGATTTTCGTCAAATAATAATCTAGCATACACTGCGAATATAATTGATATCCCATGACAGAACCAATATATCCAAATTTGCCCTTTGTATTGAGGAGCCTTTCGATGTCATGATATACTGTGAGGCATTTGCATTATAAAAAGCCTGTATGACCATTAAAACTTATCAACTATTCGTGTGCTAATCCCTTCAGTCAGTACGGGCCTCTCAGACTTACAGCAGCACATGGGGCAGAAACAATACACTTCATCCATCATCAGCCAACTTTGAGAACAGGCCAATACATCAACTATTCAACGGGCATATGAACATGGTCATGGTAGAACATAGTAGTAAGCTGGTGAGGGGAAATGAGTGATGCACGCGAGGGACTGTTATACAATGTAAAAGGCAGAGGGCAAAGTGTAGGCCTTGCTATATAAGTATAATCCCTAAAATAGGAACATGCAAGGACACCTGAACATAAGCAATCAGTCAGACAGTCACTCAGACAGACATTGCCCTGTTCAGTGACTGCCTCTTCCTGACTGACTGACTGGTTGGCTGGCTATCTGTCTGGTTTGTAAGCATTGTCAAATTGACCTACACAAGGCTCGAGACAAATTCAAGTTGAACAATCAATAGAAGAATGGACACAGACAGACAGAAACTCACCTAACCAGGCATAATACTGGTGGGTATCAGTGTAGTACACGTCCCAATCGTCCACTAAGGAACACCCATAGATATCATTGGTCAAGTCCGACTTGTTACTGAGGCGGTCACTGAGACCACAACTCAATGAGCGACAGGTAAGTTCATCGCAACGTAGACGCCAACGCCCCATTATGATATTTAAAATCGCACAATAATCCCTTTTGATAGATGATCAATAATATCACAGATATCACAGCTGCCACAGATTGAAATATATAATTTTTTAAATTCAATAACGGTTTAAAGAAATATTTCTCTAAATATTCCAAAAAAACAAACTAAGAACAATTGTACTCCAGGTAAATAATCACTCCAAAGATCCAATAGATGGTTTGCTCCAAAACATATCAAGTCGTCAATGGTAACCCAACATGTCAGGTACTGTCAATGTCACCCACCTATAACCTGCTTATGCCAGCCTGCCTCCAAGCCAGTGTCTGGTGGGACTGGACTACCGTAGACCACCTATGTATGAATGATGCATGAGCTTCTCATGAACCCTTGTTATGGACCCAGAGAGGGGCTCATCACAGTCTAAATATGAGCGTGATGAGCGAGTAGGCGATGATATCATTCCCTAGTCACAGATAAAGAGATCGATATTTGTAAGTTTAAAAAAAATGTGGATCGCCTATCCTGTTGTTGCTGCTTGCTTCCTGGATCTCCTATGCAGAGGGAGAGAAAAGTTTCTCCCGATGATTCATCCCCATCACGCCACCGACAAATTACTGCACAGACGCAAGGTGCACGGGAAAAGGTATAGGGGCGACAAGTTGTCAACAACACTGTATGTGGCTTCACATAGATGTCCTGCTTTTGTGCCCTTCAGGAGGACTCCATCTGACAATGCTTGTCAATGTTTTCCCCGCAAGATGATTCCATGATTCAGGTCATGATGTGTACACAAAGCGTACACTCCAATCTTCTGATTGTTTCCCTCATTGTCAACGACTCGGGGTTACTTACAGGTGCAATCATGAATGGGAGAAGTGTATGAATCTACCTTTGAGGTTACTCGTTAACAAATACTATCCCAGGTTCTTATCCTTGTAAATTGACCATCCGAAATCATCAACGAGGGCAGAATTAGATTAATGCCTAACAATAGAGGCGGGTCCTATACAAAGGAGTAGACCCAGCATGAATTAAAGTATCAGAATGACTGGAGGGAATGAGGAAGAAAGTTACTCTAGAGTTGTGGTGAGTAACTCCAGGTGATTTCTCCCCCGGCAGCCAGGAGGGAATGATGGGGTATTAATACCAGGGAAATCTCCAGCCAAGTCATCACAAGCTGCCATAGGAACTCGCCAGTACTGACTCAGGAGCCCCGATTCAGGAGAAAAATATCAATGGAAGTGTAGACGAAGGCGGGGGCAAAAGGTTGAGATAGTAGATAGGAGGGAGATGGCGGTGAGGAAGTTAGCGAGAACCGAAGGATCCATTACTCAGCATATGGCACAGGCGGATAGCAAAGAAATAGATATTCCCAAGGAATGAATACTCAGAATGACAATAGCTAAATAATGCAATTACACTGTATGAGAATGATAAAAATAGACCAAGTTCTGTTCAGTGAGTCAGTGGGGGTAAGAATATGGATATAGGATTGGCTGCCAAACCGCTGGCTTGGCAATTTAACAAGGAAGAGTGATTCACCCAAGAACAACAACCAGTGCTTTTCATGGTTGTGCAATCAGGAACGGTTCAGCGATCCGTCACTCAAACTGTGACAGGTTTACGGAGAGAGTCCAGAAAAGCAGCAGCAACTCTAAAGGAATCCAACTTAATTATGAATTTCCTTTTTGTATCGCATTGTATCGTATTGCCTGACAACTAGCTGCCCAGCTAGATCAGCAACGCAAATCACATGATATTATATACATGCTTCAGCCTTGGAACAAAAGGGCAACGCCAGATGATACTTACATTACAACACTGAATAAACATTGCCAAGCTATCTTCTCCTATGTCATCACACCTAACTAAAACTGTTTCACAGGTGGCAAAGGTTGTTCCTGAGCGTTACAGACAAATAAATCATACACATATATGTATATGTTTATTGTAGTTAGTGCGATAGTGAACGGGTCTGTCAGCAGGAGCATATTTTCCCACTACACCTGTGGTGTACTGTCATATAACACCCTCAATCCAGACATCTCTAAACCCATCGTGTATATCCTGTACAGACACTAGTGGAAATACAGGGAATTGATGCCAATTCAAAAACAGGACCCACTAGCAGGGAACACCCTGTCAAGTTGACCAGAAACCCCACAGACGGCGTAAATATCGCCCACAACAACAACAAAAGACTGGGTGGGAAGTACGATAACGATTCTGCAGTGAGGAAGAGGAGGAGCAAAGAAAGAAGAGAAGAAGAGGGTGGGAGGTCCTATGGTGTTGTATATATACTTGAGAAGGGGAAAAGGAAGCAATGTTAAAAGATAAGGGGGTAGCTTGGACCGATATCTCTAGCTAAGGCCCTGGAGGGGAAGCAAAGTTGGTATTGAGCCAGGTTAAACTAGAGGTGAATGAAGATCAAGCCATCCAACAATTACACAGACACCTGCCAACAGTCCCCTCCACTACTCCTATGTATATTACCCCCTCCTACTATAGGACCATACCGCCACTCACCCATATTCCTAGCATTTGCACCTGACCCCACTAACTACTCATTCGACCCAGGAGTGAACAGGGGAAGTTTACCCAAATGATTCCTTTCAAGGGAAAAATGAAAAATTGGAATAAATATTCAAATTTTGAGAGGCAAGATGATCAGATCCAGTCAAACATAGTTTCCCATGTAAATGTAGTGATAAAATTCCACCATTCATCAATAAGCATTTTATCTTCCTTGTTCTAATTCGAGAAGGAAGGTAAATGCCAATTTCTGATAGCCCAGCTAACTTTTTTAAATAGCTGCAAATACAGGGATGAAAAAATAACATCATTTATCAGTGGCCATTTAGACTTGTGTAAGTCTTTGATTTCTTTTGTTTAAATAGCAATCTATTTCCTGTGAAACAAAGTTCTGTGAGAAAGCAGGCATTCTTATTCCATTACCACGATAATAATCGGCTCTCTGTCTCAGGGTCTTTTAGGAATTCGAACAATTTGACCATCAAATAATTGTCTGCATGTGTCATAATTTATATAGTGGTGAGGCCATCAAGAGACCCCTCAACACAGCAATAAATCAAAAACTATAACGCCCATTTATCACGTATAACAGAGGAATATTTATCATTCTATTCATAGCAAAGTACAGACATAACTGAGGGTTTAATGTGTCTATGCTGGGCTATAGCCAGGGAAGAGTTCCTACCATGGGAAAGTGATTATCACTAATGCTTGTCGTTGGGAATCCATTACTCAATGGGCACAACAACTGCACAAGTGCGATGTCTGCCACCAACTCTTCCTAAGGTGCAATGTATTTGTTGAGCAGAACAAAGACCAGGCAGCATGCCATCGTTTAGTGAGACATAGACCAAGGTGTCAATGGTGTCAAGGGGCTGGGGCTGAAAGAGGGTGGAGGGAGTAAAGGCGTGCCATAGAGTATCAGGGTATCTGGCCAGGCCCTATCAATAAAGGTGTCGTGATTTGCTATTGTAGGGGATGAATGGATAGATCGCAGTTATTCCCTTCTTTTCTATTTTGGATCGGAGTCGATCAAGGGTGGAATAGGGGGAGGGGCAGGATCTACAAAAAGTGGAAAGTGCTTTTATGGGCTGGACCTTGTAATAATGCTAGACTAGGTAATATGTTGGGTAAAATGGATCCTGTGGTAGAACCAGCCTATATTCTGCCACTAGTAAACAATGTTCAAAATAAATGGATTATATAGAATAAAATATCATTCGAAATCACTCATACATAATGTGATTTTCACATGATGAAGTAGAAACCTCCCAGAAAAAAACCTTTGAACCAAATATACTTTACTGATGGTACTTGAACCACAAAACCTACTTATATAGACCCTTTAATATAGTGAAAGTGTCTTAACACCTTTTGTTGCTTTGAGCCTCAAATCTGTCATAGATTTCGCTGCCTGCCTTTGCCCTCTGGGCCTCTAGTGACCGATTATATCGCTTTATTCACCCATCTTCCTTTTATTTTCGCTGACATTCTAAGCAAATCATGTCGAGGAGGTCGCAGCCTTTCGGTTTCAATAAAATCCTGACATATAATATCAAGTCTTTCATCGAGTACAACAACACTTTATTATTCACCTCCAATGCTTCCACATTGAAAACGCCTCAAGACACACCTGCCCGGCCAGCACTGAATATTATACCTTTCTTACACTTACCCCTCTGACCCCTGGCCTCTCTACCATGACCCCATCCCAACCCTCAACAACCAGCCAACACACATAACCCACAAGGTTACCATGGAAACACTAAACTTATTGACACACATACTTTTACCCCCATGCCTCAAACACAGGTGAGGGAGATGGGGACAAAACACTTAACAGGCTTTGGCAAAGACTTTGTACATGTATGAAAAAAAATCCGGAGCACGTATGGACATTACAACATAGAAACTTCGGTCATAAAATGGTGCAAATATAGGACCAGCTAGCTAGATATATATAGCTTTAGGACAAATATCAAGCCTTTCTGTTTTCCCTTTCCATGAGAAAGTGAGTTTAATACATAGGAGCATTTTATATTCTGCACCGACGCTAAAACACATAAAAAGATATCCTGGCTATTAGCTCTGATTTTAGAGCTTTGTTTCGTGAGCAGTGCCCATACGGTATCATTTGAAAACACTTAATAGCTGCAGTAACTGCTTAGTATCATAAGCCTTTCGGGCTTTCATGTCTACCTCGATAATAAAGAGACCACAAACTCAGAAAATTCACTTAGGAAGCATACTCACGAGGTCTCGGGCGTCGACCGCCTTCCTTTTCGGGCCTTTTTTTCCGGTACCGTAATGACAAACGTCGTATAATGTCTCTCATAGGCGACGACTTACGTCGCCGGTCCTCACTACCAAAGCCAGCCAGGTCCACCTGAACGACGTTGGGCCTGGACATTGCGGCAGGTACGTAAATAAATTCCATGGACATGGGCTTATATATATATTCTAGGAATGTTTGATCACAGATAAATATATGGAGACAGTGATTAACCCCTCAAAAGAGGAAGCATAATCATTGCGAGGTACTCTGACAGAAGAATTACTCCAACTTTGAATTGCTCATGGAAACGATGAGGTGAAAATATCCTGAGCTAAAGCGCTTTTCGTATGTCAGGAAAGAGTTACAAGGAAATCCCTAGGAAATCCACAGAGAGGGATTGTCATTTTCTGAGCTAAATCCCAGGTCTATCCCTAAGGACCACTGACCTGAAAAAAGTTAACCATTAAGTAGTCTGCTCGGGAGAAAAAGTTCCTTCTCCACAGAATAATCACTATGAATAATCCAATGAATAGCAAGAGACGCGACCTTTTGATCCGGCAGTTCCTCTGTCACTTGCGCTCTTTTAAGTAAAAATCCCAGGTCGCTTCGTGCTGTCATCAGGTTTGGGAAGTGATAAGATAGAGAAGGGTGAGGAAGTGTTATCTGTGCTCTGGGATAGATCTTCTGGAAATTGAACTATCAGAGCATGAAGTGCTCAGCACTGGCAATTTCCACATCAAGGTTCTGGAATGAAAGGGCTAATTTAGAGCTTCAATCTACTGGTTTCACCTCTGGACATGGACCTTAAATATAGCGGGTAAAAAGACATTCATGAACAATACAATTCTCAGATTCTCTTATCAAGATAGATCTACAAAAATTGAGCTGATATCATATCAGCGATGCCTCACAACTGCATGGAGAGATATAACGCACGAAATGTGTTAAGGAAACGGAAACGATGTGGCGATATTATGCAGAATGTAATCCGTCGGCTTTGCTATATAAACTGTTCAAATATATCCTTGGAGAATTTCACTTCCGACAGCTTTTGCTTTGGTGTCAAATCATCATCATGGTACATTTCGAAGTCACAGCAAATACTTACTATTAATTACTTAGACCTCTTGCTTATTTAAGATGAACCACATTCATCCAACTATACATCCATGATGCAATAAAAGGCACATTTAACTCACAGTGGGGATAAAATTAGGGTCTAAATATACATTTGACTTCATACTAATCCAATATCCCATTCATCCACGCATTCATTGCTCCAAATATTGACAGAGACGATATATCCTTGAGCATTTATATCCGAGCACAAATAAGCTTGAAGTATTTTGTATAGACAATCTGTCTCCTCCAGCCGGCTTGACTGATTAAGAGGGATTAATGTTATATCCATGCTCCAGGATCCTCTGAACACAGATTAGTCCTCATATCAGTATTGGCTTATGCAATAACTCTCAAGTAATGGTCACCCGGGGGAACATTACGTTAACCTATATTACCAGCAAATCAATGGGAAGCTCGCGCCATCGAGTCACTCCCAAGAGATGAGCGTGCGTATATGGGTGTGAGCTTTGCTTGCGTATGTAATTTGTCAATAGCTCTCTGGTAAACGCCATGTACAACACATTAGTATGTTAGGTGATGGCTTCATGATGATTTTGGTATCTCACAGATGGCCATTTTTCAGACTGATTAATGCCTATAAAAGAAATCATCAAAAAGCAATAAAATAACAATCTTTCTTTCACGGTTATCCAATTCACAGCTTATATGATAGATGTTGCTGGAAGTCCTATACTAGCAATGGTTAACCAGGACGACAGACAAATTGAATGACTGAATGATACGATTAACTAGGGAGGGACCACGACTTTTAACACCAGTCACCACTTTCTCCAGGTGAAGCTCTAGACACCTGCGTTGTCGTTCCTCCAGGGTGTCTCACCTGTGTGGCCGACACAGTATATATGGGTCACCTGTAGCTCTCTACTCATCTTCTCTTGCTTCCTTCTTCACGTACGAGGCTTCCAAGTAACTGGATGCCACGCCTTTATTCTCCATCTTCAAAGGGAGATCACAGTAAGGCAGCGAAATCCGATCAATGTCGAAATCCAATCAATGTGTAAAGATAGGTTGTAATTTAGCACAATGAGTGTATACGTGTATACCACATCCTTTTATATCCAATAGCTTTTGCCAACGTTGAGGTACGCATGGACTTGTATTTACAAGACAATTGCTTTGATACATGTATGTATAACTGAGGTATCTGGAAACGTCAATCTCCTATGGATAAAGTTGGTCAGTCCAGTGACAGTGTTTCCATGTAAATCCTATGGCTATGAGATCTGAGGTAGAGAGGTGACAGAATGCATTTCCATTTTATCTATCAATCCATCACCAAGTCCCTGTCTGAATTTTGCTGCGGACGCTGATGAGTAAGCTATGTGAGAGGACAACTGCATGACATTTACATGAACGTATACACACACGCTCTGTCCTATTGCACTTGAGAGTTGTACATAAATACGACTTGCATGCGCGTGGATAGGGAAGCGCCAGTGCTGATGCACCAAACACACATGATGTTATGGATCCGTCAAAAAGAACTCGTTGGCGTTGATGAAAGCTGCTGGAACTACTTCACACAAAACAACAATACAAAGTTAGATCCTCCTCTATACAAATGTTGTGGTTCCTGAGAGGTACTAGAAGTGAGTGTTGGTATCAATGGTGAGTGAGGTATTTCTAAAGTTGACATCTAATGTTTGGCAACAATCAGCAGGTTGAGAATATGAGTGAGTTGCAGTAAACTGATGTCCTCATCCCCTGAGCTGGCCTTCTCTCCGCTTGCAGCCTGTCTTCCCTATTGACATCTCACACACACAGTACCCAGGGGTTCTGACCCCCTCAGCTGTCTGTCTGCCGACTGGAACACCTCTCTTACAACAGCTGCCCCTCCTGCCCGGCCACTACACCCACCACCAGCACCTCCTCCTCTCCTCCTCCTTCTGCTCCCACTCTCCCAATGCTCGGTCTGTTTTGTTGGTGGTGTGAACAGCTTAGCTCCGACTCTCTCTCCCTCTCTCTCACTGGGCTGGCTCCGTAGTTCTGGCTTCAGACGTGTGTTGGCTACGGTCGGCCTTGCTCGCTGCTTTCCATTGCACGCTGGTACTACTCCTCCTCCTCCTCCTCTTGCTGCTCCTCCTCAACTCGATGGCTACTGCTCTTTCTCCCCCCACTGGCCTAAGGGTAACACAGAGGACATGTTGTAACCATAGTAACAGGACCACTATTGTCTCACATGGCATTATGCTATGGAAACATGATAACAGCCCACTCCAGCAGAACAGTTTAGTTCTGTTATGTCAGCGGTTGTCAATCACGATCATGCTGTTACTGAGGTTACGCGCATATTCGCATGTGTGGTAAAATATTTTCATACATTTATTTATGTTGCCATGACGACCTGTCTCAAGGATCATCATGATAGGGAAGACAAGAAGAGGAAGACAGTGCCACCGCAGTCGGTTACTATAGTAACCGATTGTCACACTGGCGCCATGTTCAAAGCTACAACATGATCTCTCCTATGAAATGTGAGCCCAGGATAACTAGGGAAAAAGCTTGGGTTGCAGAATGGAAGGTGTGTGTAGGTAGGGGGATGCAAGTTGGGGGTGGGGCGCGGGTGATTACTTCAAAAAAGACAAGGGAATGGGCGGGATCTCTAGACATGCCTAGCGTTTGATGTGTTTTTTAGGGTTCGGGGTTTTAATTCTCAGGGCTTACAACAATAACACTTGTAGTTCCCTATCAGGGGGCAGGGGTTTAGGGAATAAAGGCATCGCACCCGGGCCTTTGTATGTTTGCATGGGGTTGTGAGCCGGGGGTCTAGGCGAAGGGAACAAACAGGGTAGCCAGAAAGGTCATCAGACAAACTGGCGACATGGGAAAGCAATGAGATGTGGATGAAGAAGGAATGAGATGCACAATGAATGATTGATGATGTGACAAAACCCTACCGACTGATGTGTCACTAATTGATTTATTGTATTGGATCGTGGGCCACCTTCCACCTCCTATAACACTACAGTGTTCTTCAATTGGAATGTAAAGGGAAGCAATAAGCGTCGGAAGCGCTGAGTGCAGAGTGAATTGTTTGACATGACCTTATCACGATAGGAATGCTAGCGATAGTTAAATAACATCAAGCATGATTTGTGCAAAAATGGCCCCAATTGAAAAATCTATAGAGACCGACAGACTGACTGACAGACATACGGACAGACACTAGAAATTGAAAGGAAATATGTACACACAGACAGATTTAATAAAAAAATTAATCCTTGATAAAGGGCAAATGAGCCCGAAACGTCGGACCCCAATAAACTCAAACCGAATACTTATGAAACCTCTCCTGTCCCCTCCGTTTTTGGGTTAAACCCCATTACTTGAGGATAATAAAATAAATCTTGTTATCAATCTGAATAAAAAGAAAATACCCACACAAATAATCCTAATCCATTTGTATTAAAACTCCAACGACAAAGTTATAAAACAAATACACTGAACAAGTTGGTTTGCATTGACAAGTTCCCTAACTCACAGCCTACATGTTCTTACCGAAGGAGCGACCATCTACACCAGAGAATATTTATGTTAAGCAATACTTCATGTTGTGACATTATCCATGAGCCCACCTGCTTCATTTCTATGGTCAGTGATGTGGTCGCCAGCCATGAAGTGGTTATATTTGCGATGCGGAGGTCAGTAGTGCACCTATCAACGTTCTCCCTCTGTCTGGATTCGATTTGTACAGTACTAGAGTATCCTCGTCTATCTCTAACAACCATATGAACATCTTCCTCCACGTGTGTATTATATATCAGCAGAGGTTCGTGTCTGCAGCAGTAGTTAACAACACAATAATTTTGCTAAATGGGTAGAGACAACCTGTTGCCAACAAAAAAAGAGAACAAGACCCAAGATCTTCAACCTTTTGTATTGCACACTTGGCCTCCTGGAGCGAAGCTGTTTATGGTTTTGGAATAGGATCAGATGGTTTACCCTCCTAAAAGATGCGGTCTTTTATCTATCTCCAGAGAGGATAAAGACGTGTGGGTATAGCCATCTTTCTCACCTAGAAACGGAGGGAGAAGAACCTCAAGGTTAGCTTTGTCCGGCCATGGTTGGCTGGACACAAGCCTTCCCTCAACATGCTGCGTGAGTGTCTTTTACTGAATTTACTCTAAGGTGAGAGAGTAGAAGCGGGGGGATTTTCCGGCCAGGGACAGGGCCAAGTTGTTGGGATGTTTGCCCAGGATATGGAGAGGAAGAGACTCACTGTCCCAAATAGGATAAAAATTGAAATCCATTTCCTCAAGCTTCTTCTGGTTCGCCGCAACCCATTCAGAGAGTATGACAACAGCGGCCGATCAATATTTAAAGGACAAGAGAGATTTACCACGAGCCTACTGGGGAGACGAGTGGCTTAAACCCACATCCCAGCAATTCATTTCAACTTTGTTGACTCATGCTTCAGTATAAGAAGTCACTTAAATGGTATATTGTATATCTGGGGGAACTAATATAAAAAGATATATTGGGGCTCCCAGTTGTACTACTCATACATTTTGGCAAGGAAAGGAAATGTGATTCTTGTGTAGGGGTCAACACATCCGATAATGGATTTTATCTCAAAGAAAAATCTTGACCATCATTCTGGCAAAAAATATACCAAGAGTGGTTTGAGGTGGGAATGCGGTTGTGAATCAAATCTTATTAGGATTGCTGGATGGGCATTTAGGAGGTTACAGGGGGCAGGCTCGTGTGCTGGTACATAGGCCGATCGTGTCGCATGCTGAGTAGTCATGGCTGCCTGTCCTACCTTATTGATCCATCTCGTCCCCCGATGACCTCTAACCCCACGGTCTCATCCGATTTATCGCCGCGCGACATCGACCCCGATCCCATCTCCAGAGTCCAGTCATTGCTTTACCCTGCATCAATTGCCTGGCCCTGAACCAAGGCCATACCGGAATCAGAGTGATACCCCAAATACAGCCGTCTGGCCCCTACCACCTCTTCCCCAGCCCCTACATAGGGAAATGTTACATATTATATATATGAAGCGGGATGCTGGAAGGGGGATGAATCGTGGGTGCATATTCGGTCACTGCTAAATGGGCAAGTCATCTGAGAAATACAGCCAGGCCCACTTTATTTTACACCCCAGTACCACAAGCTAGTACCTCACAGCAATGGCCATATTAAAATGATCCAGGGCCCCTCTCTGACTGATATGTATTTTCTCCTCCAGATGATCATGGCTTCAGGCAACTCATAAAACTCCAGACCAAGTGCTTCAAAGTCCCTTCATCAAGAGACATAAGAAAGCGAGAGAAGAAACGAGAGCCAGGGATTGGCAAGTTAAATCAAGTGCAAATGCTGGGCACAATTAAATACTATCACATTCACAGGGCAAAGGGTGAAGGTAATGATTCAAAGTAAATGGCTCGGGACAATTGGCGAGCTGAGTCATGACAGCTATTGATAGACAATGTATGATATAAGCCAGTTGCCTGCGTGTCCCCAGGTTAACCCTGGATTATACAACCTGTTATGAAGACTTGTCCCACCAAGCTATCCCATATCTGCAGACTTCATGGCCTGAGGCAGGCATTGAACAACCAGTGGTTATGTATTGCACCATCATAACCATCCCGCCAGTCAGCAAGTCAAACAAGGGGTCAGCAACATCAAGGATTGAGCATTTAAATCATCATAACATGTTGCTGTCTTCTGTCCAGACTCCTCTAGAAAGGCATGTCAAACGTAAACGTTTGCCTATAAACCCAAGACCACCGATTTGGACCTTTACATGCCTTGAAAATATTATAGTAGGATGTCTAGTATAGTATTCGAAACTACATACACAGCCTAGCTAAAGTATAAATCGAGTAGTTTCATAAGAAGGAACGCAACAGGGGTCGAAATACATCTTCCTCGATTAGAAATCATAGATGAAATGTGAACGGTCTGGATCAACAACTTACGGTTAGGATATTCTGCTTAAATATGACACGACAGAGATGGATATATGTTGAGGTTTGTGTTGTTTCAACATTTGTGACTGACAGCAATAATCAGTCTACAGTCAACTAAAGACTATTTAGTGAACTTTAACAGCAGCAGCATCTTCTACCAGAGGCTTTTTTTTAAATCATTAAATTCATTGCTATACAACGTTTGCTTTATTTCTAGATAACAATTTACGTTACGTCTCAGTGATCTTTTGTTTTTCATACACAGTGGTAAAATAGGCATTGCTAGTGAATTCCTGCAGACTAATTTGCTGCCACTTCTCATGCCACCAAATATGTGCCAAGCATTAACTTAAGTACCTCTTTGTACTCAATACAAGATATATATCAGGCAGTACAAAACGCCATTAAGATAAACAAAAATATGGACTTGTTTTTATGCTGAGAGATGTTTGATAAGAATGAATGAGAACGGAATATTCTGTTATGGCCTGTTACCGCGGGTAGCACAAGACACATAACATTAAATCAGGAAGCTAAGGGGCTGATACTGTCACTTTTATGTGTCTTAACTCCATATACAAAGTTATAACCTCAAGGGACCCCGTCCTCATCCCAAGCGTCACAAGCCAGCATTGCATTGATCACAGGCAGAAATCAATACACGTCCCTTCTTGATGGTTGCTATAGAAACGTCCAATATTAAGGAATGATAATGCTTAAGATGAGATGAAAACTGACAGAAATTGCTATAGCAAAAGCATCTGGCTTTGAGCACTATAGTGTCATTATTAGCACAGGGCGGGGTATTATGATTGAGCACACTGGGAGATATCCTATATCCATGTGTGCTATGCGGCAGTGTACACCAAAATACAGATCACAATTTTCATACTATCGCCAAGACGACATTGTGTATGGATGAGTTGTCCTAATACCACCCACTCATATAACAGGTTAATGCATCCCGATGACATGTACTTCTGTCCATGGCGACTCCTCCAGTGGGAAAGGGGAGAGGAGGCGGGGTCACCAGCGTGTGTCATCACACAGGAGGGAATCTGATCAGCAAAGCGTTCCAAAATTCTCATGTCAGAGCTTTAGATAACGCTAACGATATTGACCCTCATCAACGTCCATAGAGACCGCCAGTCTCCAGTCACTCTATATTCACAATGCACCCGAGCAGATATACGATGGCTCTCTCAATAGCTTTCACATGGATTGCTTTCCTAATCTGCTTATTGCCCTCTATTTCAAACTCGAATGAATTACGATTGAATGGTGATATGATTGTGTTCGATGATCGGATACTATTCAGGACTTATGAAAAATCCTGAGTATAAAATATCTATCAGTCTACAAGGTCTTTTTCTGCTTTAGTATCGTAAGACCTTTTCAACCCTAACATCATAAGATCGCTTTCCATCCGAGCATCATACTAGACAAAACTGTGTACTACAAGGGAGAAGAATAGGTCAGGCTATAAATTTTCCACGATAATTTCATATCCTATTCCCTTGGAAGTACAACCCTAGGATGGAGGTCATACATTGTACACTGATCTAACCCGACACTGGGCGATCTTTTACTACTAGCTGCCACTCTACACCCTTATCTTACATGCTTCATGGCTAAATGAACTTTTCATCCTCCCATCTTTCTCCTTCTAATTCGCCAGGGAGGAACTATATAATGCATGGCCTTGTCAAGTCGTATTTTTCATCACTCACTCTGGCCTTTTCACCAGTTTATGTATGGACCTCTCTAAAACAGCTCGCAGCTCTCACCGTTCCAGAAAGGTCTGTTTGCTGGGAGACAGAACAATAAATCAGAAGGCCAGACAGACAGGC
Organism: Sthenelais limicola; assembly: GCA_942159475.1. Taxonomy (NCBI): domain Eukaryota; kingdom Metazoa; phylum Annelida; class Polychaeta; order Phyllodocida; family Sigalionidae; genus Sthenelais; species Sthenelais limicola. The sequence continues at coordinate 130,623,919 of OW804095.1, forward strand.
TTGGGTGCACGGTAGCAATACAGCTGTCATTCTGTCACACACACCCTGATAGCTGTACATGGGCGAGTGATGGCCAAAGTTCAGGCAGAGACACTGACTTGCCACTCACTTTCCAGGTGGTCGAGAGAATTATATACTTTATATAACATAGCTGCAGGTATCTAGCTGCCTGGATAGGAGTTTTTTTATGCTTTGGAAAGTTTCTAAGGACTGTTTCCCATGTTGATGGGTCTGAAATTAGTTTCAAACGTTAATATGAAGTCAGCATTTTCAATTCCTGAACAGTAAATAGTTAGCATATTCCTATTGGAAGTATTCATAACTGATATCGATTCCGTTGGTTCAAGAGCTCATCTTAATGCGAAGCCATGAAGCAAATATACGGCCCCACAAGTAGTGTCCTAAGAATCCCCCCAATCGAGTATAACCAGCGAATGCGCTGTATAGGGAGAGCTAATAACTTCCTGGCCACCACTTACCACTAGCCTCGGGTTTCGCATGAGGTAATCTGGGAAGTTCACGAACGACCAAAGGTGGCAGAAGCTATTACTGCAACAGTCTTTAGATAAGTTATGAAACACCCCCTGGAGAATGAGCAAGGTGAATTAGCCTGGGGAAAATGAAAAGACAGGGAAGTATCTTCTCGAAGATAGCCTTAAGACATGAAGCACAGACGTACGTAAGGGCAGTCTGTTTGACAGGAGTAAACGGTAGTAAGTAACAACACGGTTCAAATCGTCGAATATACATATGCATATAGCAGATATAGGTACATGCATATATGAAAATATCAGCGGGGAAAGTTTATAAACAAAATTTCCACGAATTACCAGGAATATAAACTTTCTTGGTTCTTGAATAATAGAGGGGAGCACTATTTGAGTTCAAACAGGGGGCACAGGGTAGATGGTAATATAACTGCACTAGACTAGAGGCACTATTAGGTGTGATGAGTTAGTTGCCCGGGGCAAACACCAGTCTTCGTATACTACTACCTCACGTTCAGCTAGCGGCGGTCTGGATGCAACATCTACCGAGACTTGTACCTTCAGCAGGGATAGGTTGGAAAAAAGGCTTTACAATGGTAAGAAGAAAATGAAGGCAGGATGCTTTTTAAGGGCAATATCTAATCTCAAGCAATCATGATAGATGTCAAAAAACGTTAATGAGGCGATCCATTGGGGATCAGACAGGAGGGAGACTCATCTGTTGCTTCCGCGAATCAGAAAATACGAGATTCGCCTGAAGCAGTGCTAGAATTTAACTTTCGTTTCATGATATGAATTATAAATAATGTGAAGGGATAGTTTCAGTAGCAACCAGCTTAGCAGAACAAAAATCAGATTTAGATCCAATTACAAGGTAATTGTTGCATGTCCCAGAGAGGCTTTTAAGTGCTATCCGTGATCATGAAACCCATCCAGTAATGGGGGAAAATGAGATAAGACAAAAGCCTACACCGATAACGTATGCATGACAATACAGGGAAGGTGCATAAGCACGTTCACGAAGGTGCTACAATAAAATAGGGAAGATGGAAGCAATATATTTCAAATTAGCAAGCTCGCGAACGAATAGGGGATGATAGTAGTGGCAGTGGCACCAATGATTTTATCATGTAAATGAGAAATGGCAAACGCGATTAGATAATCAATGTCCTTCATCTGATAAAGCCGAGCCATTCAAATGATCCTATCGCTGTCTAAAGGGTCAGATTGGAAATTGACTGCTACGGCTCAGAGCTTAACAGAGATTCTTTTTATCCCTTTTCAGGAATGTCTGATAAAGGCAGCAGCACCTCGGATGGGTGACTGGAATTGGCTCTGCCATCTTTCCCAGATTATTGGCCCGTCTTGGGCTCAATTTTCTGTATCTTTTGCCTCGAAAAGCAAAGTTCCTCTCTTTGTGAATACTGATTTAATTCCTCTTTTCTTCCGGGCTACTGCTTTAGGCTCTCCGTCAGTTTGACTACATATCAGAGAGCTTAGTCTAGCATTTTGGATGCTGAGTACAAGACTGGTGGAGCAGCTAGATTTAAGGGTGGTAGAGGGCAGTGTATATTACCAGCACTCACATAAATACAGTTTCAGGTTTAACATAGAAGCCAATAGAGGCGTAGCTAGATGGTAAGGGCAGTCATTAGTAGGCAGTAGACAGCATTGCCAGTATCAAACATAGGCTGACTGTGCGCCCCACTTATAATCAACCCCCAACACCCCCCTCCAACCTCCACCCAAGCACTGTCTCCTAATATTGTATGCTCTCTTTTAAGTGCACTGTATTCTCTGTTCTAAATCCATCTCAGAGGCATTAGTGATCCAAGCTTTTTCCCCTGTCGACCTGTCATGTACCATTACATTGGATATTAATTTCAAAACAGTCTAATAACGAAGGGCAATTATCGCCTGAATAAAAGGGCTTTCATTATCTTCTCCGCATGCCATTCCAAATGCAAAATATACGCTTGTTCTTGTTCAATATTCAATATTCAAGTCATCTCCGTGATCCCGGCATACTTAATCCCAATAGCTAATAAAATAGACGTGTCCCGAGAACAACTAGAGTCACGACCCGAGAAAACAAAGCTAAAAAAAGAAAAGAAAAGCAAAGAAAACGGGAGTGTTTTTCGATCCAATCAAGTCCCATGTGGTGCATCTCACTCGATTTCCAGTCCTCCCAGACAAACGGCTCTCCCCAAATATTGGACTGTTGACACAGACAGAACGCTAGACGTGACGTCATAAGGTAGTGAATTACGGATAAGGCCAAGAGGGAAAGGGGGGAATATAACGAACGGACAGACTAAAAACACTATTGAAAGCAGCAGGGTGTAGGGAGGGGGGCATACACTCTCGCCTAGATGCATTCTCACACCCTACAAACATGCACACAGAAAAGGAATGCTAAGAATGCATCGCAGAATACTAGAAAAGTCAATATAGATCCATGGGTGGAATGCGGGAGGGACAGAGTGAGAGGGGGCAGTACATTGGATGAAGAATGCTGGTCAAGCAAGGGTGAGGTTTGAACAAGCCGCAGCCCATGAATGCAGAGGAAGTGAATGGGATCTAATGACTAAGTCATGGCCGCAGCTCCGGCCTTTTTCCAACAGAGGACAATGCCTCCCCAAACATAAACATAACATTCAAGTTTGATAATGTGATGAACCAGACAAATCATACAACATAGAAGGCGAAATCAGGGATAATCACAAATGCCTCCACATGAATCGCACTTTTATGAAAGACCTACACTATTTTTGTGGCAAATAAAAACCATGAATACCATCACACAGGCATATCAATGAGGGTAAAACCTATACAAAAGGGGACATAGTCATATAATATACTACTATATTAGTATATATATGGATATAGATTATACGTATGTAATCGGGCAAGAAATCGAAAGATTTCGCCATAATTGCTATTGGAACTGTATGCAGGAGTTCCAGCCATCTGGATCATGGATGCAGCAAAATATCCGGCACGAAACAAAGGAAAGTTATTCTTTCCAAGTCATTCGTCAAAGTGTCCTTCCAGGTGTAATCAAACAATGTATTGATCCTCTATACCACCACTGAATTAATTCCTATGTGTTATCATACTATGAGACCATTGGGGACAGCACCCCGATATGTGGTCCCCCAAAATAGAATACAAATATTGGTGAGACCAAAAAAAACGAAATTTCAAGGCCCCTATATTAGACTATATAGAGACTGGTTCAGTTTCTGAAGGTCTCCCTACTTGCAAGGTCAAAGCCTTAGTGAATGAAATAAGCTTCTACCGCACAGGATATTGATGCTTCGTTGTTATTCTATGTTTTTATGCCAGACAGAAGGCATTAAGGCAGGTATTGATATTCTGATCTTGAAGTGGGTGAGGGTTGGCATGACTTGTTCTATCGGATGTCTGTTGTAATACTGTTTACAAATGAAACAGCAATTATCTCTATTCTTCTTTCCAACTCAGGAATCGTATCACACCCCGTTTCGACATCATCTGTCCTTTGTGAGACAGGGTACAGAACTCACCAACACACGACAACACACACTTGCTTGCCTTATATGAAAACCACAATGTTCATATTGATTATTCAGAAGTACTTCTGATTATCTGTCAGGAGACTGGAAGTTTATATTTTATATTTGTATTAAGAATACCCAACAGTATATTCAGAATTAAGTTTTGCCATAAGAGCTCCAGAAGATAAAATACGAGCGAATATACCCGAGAGCACTCAGCTACTCCAACAATAGATTCTCTTGCTCTCTAGCTCTCATTTCACACACTCACAGGTACGGTATCCCTTGCCCTCATTACCCTGACCCCTGACTCCTAATTAATCACCGCCATCACCAGATTAATCAACCGGAGTCTGCCTAATGAACCAACACAATGCAAGTAAAACTTTTGTCATGATAAAAGCTACAAATAATCTCCCGATAATCAAACCAGCCTCCACGAGGGGAAAACAAAACAACTCTTTGAAGTGGTCGGAGTTAAACATCACACAATATTCCAAGCCCTAATGATCGCAGACTCATTAAATAAGACTGCTTTTTCAGGTCTCTGCGGAGATTGGGTTCGACTAAAACGCTCTAAATTACTGATGGGTATAAATCATGTCTTGGGTTAGGGTGGGGATGATCTTCTCTTGGCAGACAACAAAGCGGATCTACTTGCCCCCTCCCACCCTAACCCCCGCCCCCACGCGACCATGTACTAATTGTTGATTGGCGCCAGAAGTCTGGCAAGAGTGTCCTCTTGCCGTCCCGTGATGCATTAGCTATGGAGCTGGGGGTGGTCTTGGAGCGGGCTTAAATCCAATTTGAGCAATTTCGTGCAGGTCTGCTTTAAATACCCCATGAAGCCGTCTGGGCTCATAAGAAGACTCTATAGAACCGTGCCTACACTGAAGTCTGTGGGGGAGATAGCAATTTTGAACCGATTTCATGGTTAGCGTCCACTATGGAAAATACCCCATAACATATGGGCAGCTCCAACGAGACTGATGATAAATAAATTGATTGCATATTGCGCTTTCTTATTCTCTCCCACGGGCCAGGCAATGATGAAAAGTAGCCACTGCCCAGACACTTATGTCCTCAGTTCTTCCTTAAAAAACCACAGAATTTGGATGGATTTAGCTTCCTGCACGCATTAAATCTAACTTAATGTCAAATTCCATTCAGGGTGAACATTTGTCAATAATTCAATTTTACTACAACGCAAACTAATTAACCCATGAGGGTTTTAGTAGATCGATATTGATAAGCTTAGTACTGATGCAAGGTCGGGCTGACCTGTTAAGACTCCATCGGGCATTTATGTGTGTGCATGTGTCAAGGGGTGGGGTTGAGTGGGCGCTGGTGGCGAGGGTGGGGTAGTTTATCACTATTTCTGTGTGAATGGTTATTTATTGATGTTGCGGTAATTGGTCAATGCAGGCTTTAATTCTGTTATATTAATTAGCCCAGACTAAGTGGTCGAAAGTAAGCCATCATTACAGCTTTTGTCTCCCAGATACCGTTTGATAAAAATTAATAATGAGGGCATGCCATCAGTTAAACAAATTATTACAATTATTTCAATTTTGAATATGTGCCAGATCTTTGTTCTTAAACAAGTATTATGGCAACATTAATCGACTGAATCACTGGATTGAATTGTGCAGTAGGCGTCCTGACTAGATGGGTATCTCAATAGCAATTAGCACAGGATAAGAACTGATTCACCAACCGCATCTGACGTTCACATGATGTGAGGTAAAGGCCTAATATTATTGAAGAATTGTCTGGGGGCAAAGTGGTTTTGTTAGATACAAATATACATTCTTGACCCAAGTCATTTTAGGTAGTTTTCTCAATTACTCCCACACGAACTATTCTACATAATGGCTATGTATATATCTCACAAGTACCTACGACAGAGAAGAACGAGGGTGATTTCTAATTTTTAAATTGCCTCCCAAAATACATAATGGTAGCCACTTAACTTCGGTGCACATGATCAGTTCTACAAGAAATGTCTCCATAAAGGGCTCTAGGATAACTCGGTAAACTAGCTCTTTTGGGTCATAGTGAAGATAAATAGTATCGTAAATATACATGAATGGAAGCCTAATTTATACCCATACGATCGTTGGCTTGGCAAAGCAGACACTTTGGCTATAGGGTATGCCAACAAACCCTGCCCAAAATGAACTACAAGACATAACTGACCATGACGTACTTATCTGAGCGCACCTGGATACACCAATAGAGATAGTCATCATATTGGCATGGGTAAATAATGGCTGGGATTGTTGAGTTGAAGTGAGGGGATAGTTAAATCCTTACTTGTACCCGGTGATATACCGGCGATGCTATTGGCCATAGGCCACTGACAACTATGGCAAACTGATGATTACAGATTGCACTCCTTACCAGAATACCTATACCAGGATCGATGATATTCTTCCGAAAATGTTCTAATATACTGGAGATAAGCATGTCATTGCGAAAGGAAGCCATACTTTTATATCTGTAGCTTAAGATGTAAAACATGGCTATTGATTACAGCGCAGCCTGCACAACATTGCTGCAGTATCCCCTGCCCATCAAGAGCCCTCATAAGAGGCAGTATACTGGCACATTCCAGTTGCTCCCTGTCGGCATTCTACTACGGAGCTGGATGCCTCCACCCTCTCTCGAAATACAAATAATTTAGTGCAAATATTTCAACACCACCTGCTCCGTTCTGGCGAAGACTATCTCACTTGAGTGGTGTTTAAAGGCCTTTCTTTGAAAATGCAGTTGGATTGACATTAAAGTGTTACACCGCCCCTGATTAGATGGTGAACTATTTGCTCATACTCTCAGTGAAAACAACTTCATGTGAAAACATTGTCAATTCTTCCTCATATTATTTCGAATTCCTTGGGACCACTGAATAAGACAAACCACTGATTAAGACAAAAAGTTTGCCAACAGAAAACACATATTTTAGCTTTCACGCACTTCTGATTATAGAATTACATGGTATTTACCTAATCAGATAACAGGCGATGAGATACATGACTTGGAATCATTGATGATAAGGCAGAACTAATGGCGTCTAAAGAGCATCGTCTCAGTCAAATATAATTGCATCAAATGAAATGAATGAATAATGAGACCATTTGAAACACTGATACATTCAAAGACCACAGGTTGGGAACGTCTAAAAAAAAGTAAAAACGATACTGCCAAGATTTTTTATGTTTCGAAACACTCAAGCAATCAAACCATCTCTTTAAAATCAAATCTCTTTAGTGGTCGACCCCGGAGGAAAAACAGATCCGACAGAGCGAGTAACGGGTTTGATACATTTTTTATCCCAGGCAAACCAAAGCGAAGACAGGCATATGTCTGTTTGAAACCACGAGCCAAGTTGTGCGCAAATCATTGAAATTCAGAAGATTAAGTAGAAGTGGTGTATGGAATTTCTTAAAGAGGGGAGAAGACAGAGGCAGGGCATGTAGGTATGTATGTATATCGTCTCTGACGAGGTTTATACAAACTTTGGGGGAGGTCAATCCTAATATCAATATGTGCGGCCGAGTAGAGGAATATGAAAGAGAAGGAGGAAGAAGGTAAGGGGGTGGGGGAGGGATATTGGGACAGATTTATACAGGTGTGCAAAATGTTGACAACGTTGGCGTATGGAGAAGAAAACAAAAAAACAGACCAGGAAAATGTCTGGAATAGGTCTAAAACTGATATCCAATTAATGATATCGAATAAAAATACTTAGTTAGCTCGAGGAAATCACTGATCAAAATCGGATTATCCGACCGCTCAATAGGAGCAACCTAATTATTAGGCACCAAAAAAGTCATGGGTATATATCATGGACAGATTAAATAAATGATTTGTTTTTACATACGCGCTCCCTAAGTATAATGTTTTATGATATGTTTTCCATTCACTGTACATTGGCAATACACAAACTGGATCACGAGAGATTACTATAGCCAATATAATCCAGTGGGAATGATACGGGACACACTCTAAGGGCCCGCCATTAGATCTAATAACATCACGCTATGTCGAAGAAATCAACATCCAACCACAGGGAAATGAACAACGAATACAACCAATAACAAACTGAATTACTGCTAGGAAACGAGGTGATGAGAGTGCTCGTATAATAACCTCTGAGAGGTTCGATGGAAGGAATGTTGACTGGACTCCTTCAGGATAATTGTGTAAAATAACATGTATATAGGCCGGCATGGGAAAAAAAGAGAATAGGTTCAACTCTTCACATCACCATCGAGTCCACATGAGATGTAGCCGGCCTCGCTGTCCAATGACCACCAACTGACGCTTCTACTTATCACATCAGAAGCGACTAAATCTAAACCACACCGGTATCATCGCTGGACAACTACCAAATTATATGTCTGCTACTATGAAATATCTCTCATTAATTCTTCACCTCACTATTATATTCTGATGTAGAGGGTGATAGGTAGTCATTATGTCCTCGTTTGAAAGCTGTACCTTTCTGGTAGAATGCCAAGTGAGACATAACTGCATCATGCATACATAGAGATCATCTTTTGTTTGCTCCCTACAGAGATATATGCACTTACATGGGTAACTCGACTCTCCAAATTGAGCCACACCAGTCAGACTATGAACAATGAATGGCACGTGACAATAGAATACGTAGCATAATTCCTGCAATGCCAGGATTAACAGTTGATGTATCAAATTCAGTACTTAAGGCACGTGTATTCGCACGCCCAGGGAAGCCTATATGCAATGCCCCCAAGCAATACCACACCACTACCTACAGAAAATGGTCGACAGGAGAGCAAGAAAGGGACAAGGAGCAATAAAAGGCTTATCTCTATAATCCCTTCAGCTTTCGTTGGCATATTAATGCACATACGACCCATTCCAGGCTTAGCATTGGAAAGCCTTACTTACTTCGATTGTTTATTTTATTGGAACACGTGGAATCTTTTTAAGGACTCTTTTTGCCCAAATGGGACAGTTAGAAACATTCTTTTAAAACTCCTCTTTGGGATTTAAAAGTACCTAGGTTTTTGTATCCATAGTTGGACAACAAGGGAGAAGAGGCGAAGCATGGATGTAACAAATGTGTCTCAGGAGCTCAGTCTCAATCCTGGTTTCTGTGTTAAACCTGTATGCTCATGGCTTTTCACATGGGTACAAGGCAGCATCTGCCACTCAGATAAACCTCTTTTAGGCTTGACTTGTTTCTGATACTGCCAGGCTTCAACTTCACTTACAAGCTAGGCTTTTTTTCGCAAAACGTGAGGTTAGGAGCATCTCAGGGAAATGGACGGCCTCGCCTTTCTGCAGGCCGGGTAAGTAGCATGGTAGAGAGGAGACGGGACAGGGAATGAGAATAGGGTCTGCGACAGCACTGCCAAGGGCATAAGTGTGATAGAATCAATCTAAAACTTCCCAGCCAGGATATCCTACAGAAATGAGTAACAAGTACATCCCGGGTGCTGAAGCAGTGCTTAGGGGTAGAGAATGGGGGAATGGACGAAATGTCCTCCTCCAGAAGAATCCGAGGGCTTTAAATTGAAGCCAACATTTCCTGCCTCGGGGTTAGAAGAGTTCTTAAAGAAGCCACTGCCTGCCATTCATCAGAGGACTATAGCAAATGGCTTTAACACTGGTTTTAATGACCAGGCTATCCTCCGTCCTTACAACCTCTCTGGCTTCAGGCAATATCCTCTCTCATCCTATCTTCATCCGTAAGGACCCAACTGGAACCAACTTATTTTCAAGTGTCTTTCCTTAATAGGTCGTGGAACTGATGTAATATTAGAATATCTTTATTACAGACCATTTTGGTCACCAACCACTTGGTTTAATTATTTCAAATCCTAACCTCACAATACATTAAAAAAAAGTAACATGAAAACGAAATATTAAAATACTACAAAAACTGAGTGGCTAGTATCGGCAATGACATCTTTCCCTCGAATGGGGTTTGTGGGGCGTCTTCTAATCATCTTTGATATGCACTAGTCACCTGAAGTATCAGGTACAGTGCTGGGTACCATTTAGCCAGTCTCCATAAAATACTTCCACTATACCTGACTGGACCTCCCAAGTTTCGACTGCTGCGACAAGCTACATTTACATAGGTGGGGGAAGTCCACATTTGATCCCTACCAGAAATGTCCCTATCCAAGTAAGGGTGTTGACTGGGCGTATCAAATGTTGGGACTCGATTTTGGGAAAGAACAGTACGACAATGAAAGTAAATTCATGAACCACTGCTAAACTTCCTGTGACTACCATAATACCATGGCCCACCTGCCTCCATTCATACGTATCTTCACAGCCTATGCATTGGTAGAAATATATTTAAACGATTTCTAGAGAAATCTGTGTTTCGATAGCAAATATAAACAGGAAGAAGTGGGTTTGATACACCTTCAAATAACAGCAGCAAAGCCACATCAGAGGCTAAGAAAACCTTCCCACTGAGCATATCACAAAAGGAATTCACATTTCTATTGACTGCTAGTCAATGCCATCCCCACACATCGTCTGTATCCTGACCAATTCCAGTTGACCCCCCACCTTTAACCTGACACGGGGTGAAAGTGTACATGATAAATCAAGTCTAGTAAAGGTAAAGTATGAGCGATTTGGAGACACCACTGCGAGATAGGATCGGGTAGGTTAATAGGATCTCTACCCTGTAATTAGAACAATTGGGTTTTAACAGTCTGGGGCAAGATGAGGGGGAGCAGGACATTTTACTGTGGGCAGGTTCACAAATAGTGGGCGGTCATTGAGAGGGATTGCTATGTCCATCCATGATGTATGGTATCAAAAGCGTGGAATACACTTTCGATTTAAAACCAACTTATTCAACAAAAATAAATCATACAAAACCTTGGAGGCAATATCCCAAGTGTCATAAGCCTGGATGCAATTCAGCATAGGATTAGCCTGGGGACGTTGAGAAATACATATATTAAAGTTACAACACTTTGAAAGTAAATTCCATCATATTAGAAGCATTTGTCTGCCATGGCAATAGTTGAACTGTCTCGGCGGTGCCCTGTACTGAGCCCCATCGGACACATGTTCAGCACTTCAATTATCTTCAAAACAACCCAAAGTCGCTATAATGATGATGTTCATTTTTTTTGCCAATTTCATCCGAGGGTTTGTTCCTATTACCCGCACTACTTTACTATTGGATCCCTGAGGTTATCTCTGGGGCTTCTTGAGGGGGGAAATGACCATGGTGGTCCGGTATCTTTTTACGGTCGGACGCTACGGGGGTCATTTAGTTTGTGCTACCCAGTGATGGGGGATATATCTTGGTAGAAACCATAGAGAAACATTGCCACCGGACAATGATAAGTGAATGTACAATCAACAATCTAGCGTGTGCCAATAATTAAGAAGACAAGATTCGTTCCTTAATAACTGTCACAATAAAACACAAGAGACAGATGCAAATAATCTCCCGTATTTCCTAACATGCCTTGAGCATTGTTTTCACTGTGCCATCAGCTGTTCAGTATTATACGGGACACAAACAAACAATTGGCGGCCCCCTTTTTCCTGTTACAGCCCAGGGGTATTCCAGTCCGGAGATAATTATTATTTTCATCTTTTTTTCTCACATTTGTCATAGTCAATATGTTCAGGACCAAACACCAGAGTGGTATTAGAGGCAAAGACCCAACAGAGGATATGACACTCCAGGGTAAGGGTTGTTATCGTTACAGCATACATTATCTAAATAGGGGCAAAGTGACCTAACGTAGCTGTCATCATAAATTTGGACAAACTAGCCATGTGAGAAATTGTTAGCTGTTAACTGCACACTTGTACAGTATCCAAACGCAGCTTAATGAGCCAAGGTACATGTAATGCTGCAAGCCATTATACCTTGAGCTTAGTTAAAGTATTTGGTTTGTTACAGGTGGTATAAGTACTGTATACAACGGGTATACTTGTTTACCCGCATAAAGGGGAAAATGTGACATCCTGGATTAAATTATTAATCCTTGGAGATTGATGAAGTTTAGTCAGTCCGGATATGGTAAGGACATTCAACACAAAGTGATGTTCCCAACCCCAGTATGCGTGGGTGCTATTCAAAATAATTCCAGGCGTAGATATTTTCGTTCAGACAAAGGGCGTTTCAATTAATCAAGAGTTCATTAATCACAACGAAATAAGATCGAATCCAATTCATCCCAACAGAGTAGTGACAGAACTGCCGACAGTTTATTGTCTGTAGTACGTTATATCACCCTGTCCAAATACCACACATTTTCAGCCTGCAATGGATGTTCCACCCCCACATCCATAAATTATTCAAAATGTTCCATATGAACAGTTTAATACTATTTAGAAAGAGGTTCTCGCCGCAGGTATTAGAGTGAAAGCGTTTTGACATTATGTACACTGAGCAGATGTTATATATGGCACATTGGCATTAAAAAAGAAAAGATCCTTGTTACATCAAATTCAGTAGGACTTTTTTAAGGAAAGATAACAAAATGGATATGTATGAGAACAAGAAGCTTGCTTCAACGCCAAGTCTGAAGACTTGATTATGATGTTGAGATTACTGCGGTAATCACAAAATTAGTTGACTTGGTAGATATGTGGAGAATTCTGAGCATAAATAAGCAAGAAGTTGTTAAGACCCAGTAATAATGTCTACCATATCAATTGACACATATTTCAATAGGAAAGGGATCGATTTAAAATTCCACAGGCGAGGTAATGAAACGATTCAGCAACTAAGTGATATGGTAGCTTAATGTCAAATGCCCAGGGCCAGGGGGATGGATACTATGTAATGATTTTCCCATGTCATTATTGGAAGAAGGAAAGGATTTCTCCTAATTCTCACGCCTGTTTTACGAGGTCATTTATTCCACAATGTTCATCCTCCCAAGAATCCCTAGACCTCTAATTTATGCTAGCATTCAATACTACCTTCAAAAGCCCTGATCCTCCAAGGATTACCGACTATCTCCAATCAAATATCCCACTTTCCAAAAATACCTTCTCGTCAATTCCACTCATCTGCCTCATTTCCCGATACCTGGATAAGCATGGATTTTATCGATCAAGATCGGCAACACTTCTCCATTAAGATTCATCCTAATAAAACTCAGAAGGTCAGGTCATCAGTGTTGGCAGAAGATCAGGGACGAACAGCACATGACAAGCTCAATCCATCACCACGAGCTATGGCTGGCTACAACATAAACTGTGATTTCAACATCTTTAATAATCAAATATTGAATACCAAACCTTTCTTTGGAATATCGTAATGCGACAGATGAAGTTCCTTCCACCTTCAAAATTATATCAGAAGGCCGAAATAGATTTTTTATAACAAAAAATTCTAAAAAAATGGAAAGTATTTCCCACATCTGAGAAAATATGTTGGGCATAATGGGCGCCATTGTTTCTATCTGACCATCTTTACAGCGACAAAAATTTCTATTCTATCCATTATGAGGTAAATGCAATATCAATACCCTCCTTTCCCCTAGGGGGAGCTATGTTCAACTATTTCCATTATGGATTTTTCTTCTTCGCATTGCTGTCTTATTTCACAGAGCGACAGTGTTTCAATTACACTGAATACGTCGGTGGTATATTCCGTTTGGCAGACTGCATTCCCACGCAATACAAAGACTATAAAAGAATCGCAATCCTCAATCGTTTCTGACCGCCACACACATCCAATTCCACTGAGACGCGAATCCGAATATGCTTTAATATATATTTTTCACACAACCTGTCGGTCTGATTTCTGATCTATGTAATACTTCCATTATAGGCCTTTATTAGCTTGTCAGACGTCGTAAGTGTATACCAATAGCCGTGTTAAATTATATCCTACGTTATTATCTAGTGTATGAGTGTAAATTAAAGGGATAAGATTCGGTATATGCCACCATGTAGACCGATTTACCCTCCGATCATAGTCTCCTAATTTGCACCCAAACTCTGAAACCAATGTAAAAATAAACAAAAGTTGCCAGTTACCAAGTCCTGAAGGCAGAGGGCGGAGGGTTAACCGTTCCTCGCGGAAACAACCCTCTGCAAAGCCTTTCATTCAGCAAAGTCTTCTGGGGCATATTATTCTTTGCTTAACACCAGACAGCCATATTAAGCGACTTCCCCGGCGTTGGGCCGGACCCATGACATTTCACTTCATTAATATTTCCCAAGGTCCTCGGTAGGATCTTGGTAATTTAATGCAGGTTGGATCTTTTATTCGCCTTTGACATTCACCACCGTTTATGCCGACGGGCCTATTCTTCATGTTTTAAATATTCAGTATGAGAAATATACACACGTGTAACTAGGTTTGATATTGTATATCAAACAATCCCCACGACGCCATTCTGCTCGGAGGGCTATATTATATATCGAACACGTTAGCAGCCAAGATGGATATTCATTCCATCATTCCAGTTCCATCATGTCATATTGATAGCAATTTATTTCCACCCAGGAGGAAAGTTCATTCAAGGTAGAATGACAAAAGTAGCTAGATCGCCAAGACCGCATAGTTAACAAGGTTTTTAATATTTCAACGGAATCCATAATTTCCCCGACCTTTCAAAGACAGTCGGGTAAAATTAATGTCTCGTGTCTTGAGTCAGGTCTGAAACGTTGGACAGAGATTTGTATTGGAACTAAGAGCATGTCAAATCAACAGGAAAAAATACTGTCCGTTCTGGAATTGTATTGAAAACCGGTATTTTGTTAATAAAACAAGTTTTCAACTACCAAAGTTCTCACCAACTGACACAACTGTCGTCATGCTAATATTTATTTCTCCAATAAAAATAGGAAAATTGCTCATATTTGATTCTTCCTGTTCCATTCCTAAGGCCTCCTTACTCTAACATCCTTTTACCATCACTTCAGGCGGTCACGTAAACATATTGGGTTTGTTTATGGTGTGAGGGATGTCCCGCTTAAGTTTTATGTGACACATTACACACAATGCAACCTCTGTATTATAAACTACTATCAACACATGTAGGAAAAAGACTGAAGTCCTCGTCACAACAAGCAAATAACCCACGCTCATCACCTCTTTACACCACCGGCCCACCTCATAACTATCACCTAATGCCACACCACCGTTACAAATATTATTTTAGCTTCTCTGCCACCCCCATTCAGTTCCTCTATTCCTCCTACTAACATACTTTTCCGAAGCATTTCCATTTTAACTTTGAGGCAACTCATATGTAATATATATCATCCATCAACAGGGTTAATTTACTAAACAGACACACACAGCTTTTCCATTTACGGAATGCCTACTGGTGAAACAAACTTGACAACGGAATGCACTTTCACCACTTCGCAAAAGCAAACTGGAAAATATTTACGATGCAGAAATAATATGGACAACACAATATTTTGTCACGTAAAGTTAGGGGTTCCGATCGTCCAGGCACCTTGTTCTCCCTCTCTCGACACACATAACCTCTCACAACCTTCCACACTGCACTCTCATATACTCACGGCGATGTAAGAGCCAGCCTAAACAGAGATCAAGGGGTTATATACACACATTTAAACATCTGCCACTTAAATTTACATCAGACTTCAAATCAACGTTAGATAATGAATGCATACCAGCTGGTCTTAACAAAGATGTTCCTTTTAACTGAGTTAATAAATATAAGGAATATGCGAGATCAAAGCAAATGAAATATTGAATGCCACCGAGCTCTAACAAGTAGGCCATGTCTGATTGCTACCATTCAAACAGTTCAGAACCCTGAGTTACAAGGAAATTTCAGGAGACAATTTCAAAAAGTAGGCAGTAAACTGCAACCGACACTTTAGAAGCACGACCTGAAACTGCATTTAAAATAAATGACAGAGTAAAAAAAATACGAAGAAATTGTTGGTTGGTTGAATACCTAAACATGATGATGTTTTGTGGTAAGACTGCAGGTGACATGAACACATTTCTGATTGCAATGATATGAGAGAAGATGTATGAAATGAAAATGAGTATATGGTGAATACATAATACATTGGATCATAGGAAGGATGAAGGTCTTTGTGCAGCACTAAAGATATACATATTAAAACACACAGGGCGTCATGGCAACATCGTATCAATACATCCAATAAGATCCTTTGTAATCCTTTGTAGAAATGATTAACCTTATTCCAAGAGCGAACATCCACGGCTTTCCACGATATCCTCTAAGTGCCTGGCCGGATTTCGATAATAATTCCCGTGAAAGAAGTGCAGATCCCGCTATCAGACGAATGGTATAGCTACCAGTGGTTCTGTATCAGTTCTCTGGTTAACCTATCTTTCCTGAACAAGTGGTATGACGAACACATGAATGATATATCATGTAGAGTATATACACATCTAAATACCGAAATGATGCGGGTTGAGTATCGTGCCTAATATTTATTGTGATTTGCAAATTGTACACTGATGAAGCAATGTGCGGCGGTATGTCCCAGGATCTCCGCTATAATTTCCCACTCTTTATGCATCATATGGTTTATGTAGATTATGTAATGAATGATATTATATCAGCATGTTAAAGTGGTATCCGGTGGATCATAAAAGAGAAAGTCGTCTAGAGATGCGACTCTTTTGACAAGCAAGCCGCCAGACGGATGAAATCTAGATGTAAAGAACACCAAGAGTCAGCATTGATACAGGGAGATTTTCTTTCTCATTCCCCCAGCTCATGAAATCATCAATGCCTACACCAGATGCTCCTCTATTCAGGAGGCCTAAAGGCTGAGCAAGCGTTCCCGAGTAGCTCATACAAATGTGGACACTTGATTAATATGTATAAATAAATAAATCCCCTCAGTTCCCCCAACATCACTAAGAAGAGGAATACGATGTAATCACACTCTCTTGCTTTCCTCTCACGTTCACGGCACACAAGGGCCAAACTTAAATTAAGGGGAAGGAGAAGGGATTCCAGTCGTCTGTCTCCCTACGTTCAACACAAGCACATGCTCATAATATGAGCTTGTTTACTCGGAGCAGACTTTACCTTGTTCAAACTGCTCCCCCTCACCAAACATCCATCAATGATCAATACGTCAATCAATCACCCAGAGACTACCAGACCCTCGTGGAGAACATGAACCACACACCCCCAGCTAATATTAAATTAATACACATACATGAACAAGCTGAGAGGTCCCTTTTCCCAGTCCAGCAGTTCCAGTCTGTTTCTCTGCAAATCCTTCTGTTCTCCCCCACCGACAGCTCAATGACAATCAGAGCATCTTATTCTGGGTTGTATTTTATTGTGTATACATTTACTTTTTCCCTGTTTAGTCTTTTTTCTCCCCAGACTAAAAAAACTTCTCGTGATAAGCAGTATAGTTCTGCCAGGTAACAATTAAGAGCTTCCACTTTGCTTAATCTTCAAGCACAAACTCTAATCGTTTTTTTTTAGGATAATCTCAATATATTTCAATCGACAAAGGCATCATCATCCTCTCAATCTACACTTACCAGTGCACTAACACCCTTCTATAAACTCTACTTGTTTGCATTCATAACATCCTGGTAGGCCTCCCTGTCTTTTTAATCCTCTTACCAGCGCTAAGGGTTTGTCAGATGTGATGTACTTCCCAATATAGTCGGTCACAATAGATAGTCTTCCATATCAAATCACCCCATGCGTACATTTCCTGGCAACATGAAGTCTGACAGTCCAATATAGGAAGAAACAGTAAACGCTATCAGACCCTGTGCGCTAACATTGTCCGTATCCCCAGAGAGATTAGACTCGATATTCCTGCAAAGATCGGGCACGAGATAGGCACCGTTTTCCACATCAGAAAGAAATATACAAGTTTTATCAGATCGGTATGTATGGACTGCAGATCGTGAAGGGAATTTTTAAAGCCTGGTGCCTGGAAAGTGGTTTTGATGATTCAATCCATTATCCGAAGTGGTAGGCATTTGTTGAACAGGTGGTCCTGAGAATAAAGACGGTATGCCCTTTTAAAAACAAACATATATCACACAAGAAGGATTGCCTCGGTGCTCTCTCTATCTTATCAACAATAAAAACTGCTTACATCAATGGTCCCATCTGTTATGGAGATGATTAAATAATCAAAGAATAAGGAAAGTAAGCATTTCTAGGAAAAACACATGAGTGATCCAGGAATGGAATTGTATAATTCAGAGCCAATACGTCTTCCTTGAAATGAAGAAGTTGACTCCAACATTTGATGGTAAGGTAAGGAGTAGGTACCCGTAAGAAGACACCTCAATGGTACTTAAGGAGAATATGATGGCACTGATCAGGCTTAACGTATCCACACGTATCCACAACGAGTCTATATAATCCTTTCAGAGATCACTCCTTTATGTACATGGAGATCCAGTCTGGAGTTAATAACTCTTTAGGCATTGTATACAAATGAGTTATAGAAGGGGTCAGTACAATGTATTAAGGTGTACAGCAATGCGTTGCAGAGTTTAAAGGTTGGATCTCCCAATGTCAGCTATGTATATGTACAGACATATCCAGGTGTGTGGTTTATAAATATGAGATCACCATTCTTGCTTGCTCCACGAGCTCTGGGACCTTTGCCAACCTGTGTTGGGAGGTGGTGTGTGTGTGTGGGTGTGTGTGTGTGCATGAGGCCCTCCTCTCCTCTTCTCCCTGGCACCTACTGCTGTGATGTGTGTTAGGAATAGAGTGAAAAGCCAAAGCTCCACAGCCCAAGTGGTGCTGGTAGTAGTGGTGCTGGTTAGTGGTGGTTATGGTGGTGCTATTGGCGTTCTGCTTGAGTGGTACACACGTGTTGAGGAGTGGTTATGGCGTTCGTTGTTGGCTTTTAGTGAAGAGCCATCCAACTCCCACTTAGCAGAACGATATAAAAATATTGCTAAAAAACTGATCAAATAGTCCAAGCACTGGTATACATGATGATGGTGACTATTGTTTCAAGTCCATTAAGTAGGAAAAATACCAATCAGACACAGAACGAATCCTAATTTCCATTACTAACATAATACAACATTTTACGTAACACATTAGGCAACATCAAATCGAACTATTGACCTCTCACCCCTCCATATAAATGTTAATACCACTATATAATAACACCTGTGGTGACTACTTGGATACGAGTCAGTAAACGGATCATGTACACACACTAAGGGGAATGTCGGTGAGGTGAAGTTTTGGTCAATTGTTACAGTTCTGCATGGCTGCCACTCATCTTGTTATTGCAGTATTGGTAGAAATAATATAGTAGGATGAGTTCAGAACGAGTTCTCTGCATCTACTGATCACAAACTTGTCACCACCTGTCACAAAGTGGACGATTCCAGTACCAGCTGTGTGTATGTGTCCCTCATGTCTAATATGGTCTAGATACAAGCTCTAATCGATTTATGTATGTAGTGTCCAATATTGTGGAAAGGAACACCAGTGATCTCCTATGAGACCAAGTACTATAGCTTCTGAGCACGGGAATGTGCCCAGTGTAGGTTGACTAATGATTCCAGTTGGCTAGATTAGTAATCAATAGTTCAGTACATTACAGACATACAGCTCCATAACCGCAAAACCGAATATAAAGGGAAAAGCTGGAGTCGCTATATTTCGCATTAAGTCCATGCGTTGTGAGCACTGTGCAGAATTGTCCAATAATACGACAGTGGGAGTGCAGTGATGTGTCCTCTCCCGCTTGTCCTAATGTCTCATCCTCCTTATACCAACCAGTACTCCTCGTCCTCAACTCTCCCCCTTAGATCTAGCTACCACTCAGTCAGTCCTTGGATGTGCACCAACACATTACAGTCCTAGGTACTTTATCTCGCCCGGCAGGGATGTGACCGAAAAGACATCCCATTTTTTATGCACACATATGGAAGGTGGGCGTTTTTTTATTATTAGCAAAACATCCCAGTCGATCCATAGAGGGAAACCTTAACACATATGGCATACAACAGTATTTGCGGCAGGGAAATAGATGTGAAATAAATACCATATCAATGTGTTGGCATACACACAGCCTCATGAGCGCTCAGGAGGTGTCAGAGCCAATTCAATGACAGAAGGCAAGGGAGGAGACAAGAATCATAGCTGAATAATGCACACGTGCGAGCAACATATTCTGCCGGACAAACACAACTAATGTATGTTAGACACCCAACGGGATGGCAGGCTCCTGGGATGGGCCATCAATGCATTGCTAATGGGCAAGATATCTGTCATTCTCTAAACCAACTTAAACACTATGTAATAAAGAGGGTCTCTTTTCCCAAATAACCCAATAATGAGATATATGTATGAGCAGGGAAAGCCACTTTTACTTGGGCAAACATTCAGTCAAAGACCCGAGCACCTAAACCATGAATACTATTAAGGCCTGCGCAAGGGGCGTCGTGCATCGTGCATCATCATTACAGCGATTATTAATATTATTTAGTGGGGTACAGACCAGCAAGCCCTTAACATGACTAATGGCACAAGTCAACATTAACTCGCAGTCCCCCTCTGTTCCCAGCACCAGACCAACCCATTGACAGGCCGGCTGACAGTTGATAAAAGAGCAGGCTAAAAGATTGGGGTAGTCAACAATAACCCTGAGAATCCGGCATGATGCACACAGACAAGGAAAGGTTGGAGTATTGTAATACTTGGGCTTGAGTGACCCTAGGGTGACAATAGGTTCATTAAAGCTGGGCATAATCTGGAGGTCAATCAAGGGCAAAGTGTGGGTGGCTTATTGTTTATTGCTCATTAGCATAATCCACTAAGCCACGTGAGGCGAGGAATTAAGATAATCCACAGCGTCTGTCTCAGCGTCTGGTGTTATCTGTGGTCATTGACACTTTCACACTTCATAGAGCACATCCGCTAAGAGATGCTTCTTTGAGAAATACACACCCACCCACCCCTAACACACACACTCTCCCTCTCTCTCTCTGCTCTAAGTCACCTTTACATGAAAGTATTCTCTCAGTCAATATTATGCATGTCTGTAAGAGCTTTCTATATATGTATGCGTTCCCTACTTCAAACATTGTTTCTTATATCCTTCACGACTCGTCTATATTTCTTATTGGTCCAGCAAGCCATGTCACCTTTTATGACATGGATCTAGCATGCCAATATCACCCATTCCCTAGAGACGTCATTTCATATGTATACAAGCTCCCGTTCTTCTGACCCTTTGCCGCCTACCAGCCCAACCTTTTTTTAAGCACTTTCCCTAAACAAATCCGCCTCACTTCCTGGCCCAAGGCGCACAATAATGACAAAGTACTCCCGATAAAACCCACGTTAATAAACCTGTCAATCAATGTCAGAATTCTCCCCAATCAAGGTTTCTGACTAAGAGCCCCGAAAAGCTCGTGATTTGATTTTCCAGTATTAAATAACCATCTTAAGTGGCATCAATTTGCTCCGGATTGCATGCTCTTGACTTGTTTACTTTTCAACTTTTTTCGGTGGGTGAGTAATGCTTTTCGGTTGCTCCTTGCCCCGGTGTTGTCTTCCATATTCTAACAAAGAAGGACTTATCACAGTTTCTTCGCTTGGGTAGAAAGGAGTATGGCTACATTACCCTTATCAAAGCTACCTTTTCCAATACAGTAAGTATATGATTTCCCTTAATCCCCGCCCTGGGATTAAAAATCAGTTACATGCTTACTGGTACATAGAACACATCAAAAGGGTTGGCCAGGCGTTACCGTCTATTGCTCATTCTGTTCGCCCTGCCCTGACTTTCATATTTAGTTTCTATTTTAGCTCTGGCAGAGAACCAGGTCAACGATCATGATGTTGGTCCCCATCCCTGAACGAGTGTGAGGGGCTTGCCATAAAATGTTAGCAATTCACATGAGAATGTTTTTGTGTTGTCCCTCCAGAACATTAACGGTTTTGAGAGAAGAGCATCTGTTGTCCATTTTTAGCACTACATGTAGAAACAGGCAGCACGCTTATAGATACAAACACGGAAGAAACTAGAAGGCCGCTCCAAGGAAATCACTTCATTCTCCATTCATGTTAAAATGCATTGGACAAGTTTGAAAGTATGGACACAGGACGGCGGCGGACCTGTATTTGGTGCACCATATGAATACCACCCTGAGCTTTAATAGTTTCCTCCCTTGGGACCTAAGGACATCCAGAGCGGAAGTTCTTTTATTATCTACTATCAAGGAGTTTCCTTTCCTTCTAATGAAATACGATGGTAGAACATATTGACTGTATGTTCCAATATCTCACAGACACTGAGTCAATATCTACACAAATATTTTAATGACAAGATATTCATCGGGTTCAACTGTTCTTCGCAAGCTAACATTTTAAAGCAATTATAGCTAATTTGATTTCATTTTGGGGAAAAAAAATCCACCCAAACAAGTCTCTCTGATGGAGTAGTTTACAGAGAAAGCAAGATGATGATGCAGATCTAACACCATCGATAAACCCCCGGGGGGCCAGCCTGCCCCAAGCACACCCTTCCCGTCAGGCATATTTTTAACACAGCTATTATTGTTGATCTGTGTGTCACCTGCCCTTTATGTACGTCCCATTGGGGAGGTGGGACAAGGTAGAGTGGGAGGGGGGTATGGGTGGGGGGAGGGGGGAGCGTGGCCCACGGGAACATCTGTTTTATCAGCATATGGGACAGAGTCACGGCGCTTGCCTCGGGAGACAAAAGTCCTGGGGCAGTTTTTTTCTCCGCAAATTCTTTTGAAACTTTTTTCCATCATTCATATCATCCATCGGGGAAAACAAGGAGCAAGTACAACGTATAAATTATCCTTTAAATAAATAGAACTCTCGACAATAGTTGAATAGTAGAATAATTGATTTGTTCAACTTGTATTTATAAATGAAATATGGGAACGGGAGCAGAGAAAAAATAAAAATTGTTATGAATGAATCAGTCAATTGTAGCATCGAGTATATTGACTCAATATGCAAATAGTCTATTAACTGTGTTTTTTTACCTTTTATCATTCAGAATTGTTAAGGCCAGCTGAGTGATTTGAGCATTGTGTTTCAGTAGTTACAATCAACGTGTACACAGTACGCTAAATACATTTGTCAGGCATTAGCCATTCACAGGTAAAACCTCGTCACAAAAACGATCAATCCACGAATTCAAACACCACAATACCCGAAGCCTAACGGGGTTTGTCATGATCGCAGTGGTATACACATGCTTGACTCCCACCAGGAAGGAGAGAGTTATTGTTTCTTTACACAATCCATTTCTGACATCAGTCCTCCAAGTCTGTAAATCAGCGTACATACATGAGCGGGCGGGGATGCATGAACAGAAAGGGTGTTCACGTGTGAGAAACGCGGGAGGGGGAAGTACTGGGGCGTATGTGGCTCGGGGTGGTTATAACAGCACATGGGGTGTATTGTTCCTATAAACACATTCATTCTCACATTAATCAAAACCAAGTCATGTTAGCTTAACTACGTTGGCTTTTGTTCAGGGAGAGTGTTGCTGAGTGAGGAATACTAAACCAACACAACCCAATTCTTACGTAGAACATTCAAATAGGAAATAAAACTCTTTCTCTAGCCAAACATATAATTATTCCAATTGTTTTGGTGTTGGTTTTTAAGCATTTTTCTACAAGTTTACAATTATCTACTGACCATTAAACTCTAATTATTTCCCTGCTGTGTATTATATACATAGATCATTAGATGTTAGACGGAATGATGTAAAACAGATGGTGTGTACGAAACATGAATAACAATCATATTATGATTAAAACAAGAGCCTGTTGTAATGATATTAACAAGTCAATCAGCCGCGGCGATTAAATCATATAGCTTATATTTATGCAACAGAAACCATATGAAATGCATCCGAACAGATGGGTATACACTACACACACGTTTAACTAATAAGGTCGCCACAACATTGCGCTATTAGATTCACTGTGTCACGTTCATTTAGGAAATTATGCGCCAATGGGGAATTGACATAGTCGTAAATATGCAAAAACGTGAATTATGATAATGCAATGTTAAAGATGTGTGACGAATTCAAAATCACTCCATACCATCTCAGGACCTTCCTCTGCATTTGCCCCAAGGGACAGCTTCAGAAGCAAATGAGATGCAGGCTGCTGATGTAACTAGTCACTTAACAGACCTACCATAACAACATTAATGACAGTCATAATTAGTCATTATGACGTAATGCTTCATTTGTGGTAAGGGGACGGTAATCATATGTTGGCAGGTATATGGTAGCTGGAGCGGGATAGAGATAAGCCAATACCAATGTAACATCTGTTCACGTCCAAGCATGGATGTCCAACATTTGTATTACATTTAAATATTCATTAGTTTTACTTTGACATTAATTTCAATCTAGCTCTGAAAGTGACAATCCCTATGCGGGTGATTTACATGGGACAAAGTCGAGTAGATTAAGCTCTGCATCCCATGCCTATTTAAACTTTGATAGATTAATTGCTTCAAACTAAAATGATTTATATTCTTGTGAATGCAGGAACAAACAAAGAGAATGAAACTATGAACATAGAAAACGAACGATGAACGGGTTCTCAACAATAACTATGTAGTGAATAGAACGAACACAGAAGTATTATATTATCTCCTCATAAGGCCCTGATGTACGGCCACCAGATACAATAGCCACCATTTCTCTATTATAATAACAAGGTTTAGACATTTCCATGCATGCGTTTTTATCTTTTGTTATTATGAATTTTTATATTTCTTATTCATAACACAATGAGCTTTCTTATTCGGAACTAGAAACCTGACGGTATTGGACTATCCCTGATCAGCGTCTTTCCAATATTACAGCATTCCTAGAAGACTCCTATCTGTATCAGAACCCTCCTTTTATTATACTACTTGCATCGATACGAGTTCTTACGATTCACACTAGGTTGCACCAGCGTCTGATGTGCCAACATACTTCTTATAGAAACTGTCGCCGCTGACTCTCCAACGCTATATCGTGATGTATACATAAAGGCTCGGCCATTTTATTGACCTCAAGAAACTGCATATAAAATCGGGAGAAAATACTTCAAACACGGCATTGTTCTGCATGCATTCTCCCAAGATAAATCGATGGTTGACACTATACTCAATGATAAGCTATATTTTCTCTTTTTATGTTGTTTCTAATAGTTGTTTTATCACTACAAATCAGAAAAACACTTAACCTGACTGTACTTATTCCTGAGTGCCTCGATAGCTTAGACAAGGTAAGTCTGGAACTGGAACTGGAACTGGAAGTCCTTCCCATGCAATAGCGAACTAGTAGTAATTTCAATCTACTGTACTTACCAATGGCCTTAACTGCTTTGACACCACTTTAAGAGAACAAATCTCAAGTATATGCTTACCTGCAAAAGAAAAACAAATATTGTATTAGTAACTATTCGAAGTTTACAAATGAACGGATAACATTCAATGGCATTGCAATACCAGGGTCTTTATAAGAAAATTTAAAACCCACTTGCAACACAGGTTAGATTTAGTAAATGGTACAGCAGTGAAAAGACATAAGAACAGTGATTAATTAAGTAAATCCCATTGTCAACGAAATATCAAAGTAAACTCAGTAGGTGTTCCATGGAGGTATCTTCCCGGTGTTACAGTAGGTCGGGTGTATTACACGCGCGCGGCGCACGGCACCCTGAGGCCCTCTGGTGGAAGAGTGAGAGAACGTCAAGCCCCTGTATGCTACTGCCACCACTGGCGTGACCCAGAACCACTCACATGCCATTCATCTATTCTACTATTGCTGTTCTATTTCCAACAGGTGCTTCAGTTTAAGATTGATTCAAAAGAGCCGGTGCCTTTTAAGAGGCTTTAGTCCTTCATTAATTTAGAGTGAAATCAAGAGAAATTATCAAAAGAAATAAGGCTATCAGAAACCAAGAAAATTGGTGAACTTGGGGAGTCATCATTGTCATATCTACTAGAGTTGTGAAGTCTTGTCTGGCATACTATGTATCAACCCTTACAATACAAGTGTACGGATTTAACATTCTGAGCTAGTAATTGGCATCCATATTGTGGTCATATATTTATATATACATTGCGGTTCATAATGGAAGTGAAAGTTCTAAAATCATCCGTGGTTCATGACTACGGAGGGAGTATGCTTGCACGATGACTAATATTTTGTTGATGTGAGCAACTTATCCGTGGATGCAGGGGTCAAATCGTGATGAGAATCAAATGCCAATGATGGCAGCTCATGAATGAAACCCAAGCTTTTAAAACACAAACCACAGCCACACTCAACACTTCTTAAACTCCATTAATTCACTTTCATGGGCGTCTTCCATTTGTTCTAAATAGTTACTATCCGTTCACATAAAATAGCCTAAAGTTTACCCACGAGTGTCCACACACACCCACGCTAACGTCCTTTACAATATTCCCCCTCTGAATTTGAGAATGCCTGAAAATAGAAACAGCAAAATCCCACTGGGAAAAATTTGTTTAACCGAAATGGCAACCTACGTCACCAAATAAAATTCTCGTTGCTAACATCATGTATCCTAATAGGTAACCGATCGGATATGATAGTATTGACTTATTCTGCATCATATTCGCATCCGGGGGGATAAAATTACATCATGCATGCAGGTCTAAGGCACGTTACTATATTACAACGACATTAGCGGATAATACAAGAGTGGCTTGGATTTTATTACCTAACCAATAATGCTGGTTTTATAATGAAATACGCATACAATGTTTTCAATGTCCAATATTAATACCAATTACTATGGAAATGAGTTGAACCCGTACCGTATATACATGCATAAATACCTTTGTAACTCGATCTAGATTTGTAATTTATTGTTTGAAATGACAACGCATGAAAAAAAACCCGTATGTAATGAACCTAGTTCTTTTAAAATTGGGGCCAATAAAAATGGGTTAAAAAACACTTAATATTTATATACACAGACATACTTTTATTAACTATAACAGATATTGATGACACCTAAGGCTGGCCCGCTTTAAATAGTTAAGGATGTTAGTGGGCATGTAGCATAGAGATGAAGTACTTATTAATGCTCTGAATTGATATACCATCATATCGGTGGGTATATGAAGCAGAGTTTCTTAGATCATTCTGATACAACTCCACAGGAGTAGATATACAATAACACAATCGACTCACGACAGGGCACAGATCAACACCCCCGAATCCTCCAGCCTCGAGACAAAAGCTCTCCACCCTGACCGGAAATTGCATCTTGATCGTGACTTCGCCCCCAAGAGGTGAAAGTTCAAGTACCTCATCATCTCGCAACATGTCTGTATCACCGCACATCTTTGTGTTCATATGCCGCTGATTGTCATATAACAGTCTCTATGTCTGGAATACGTAGAGGAACAATATCCCATGTCTGGAATACGTACGGGAACAATAACCCAATAAATGTAGGGGAGAGACTAGACCCGTATCGTTCAAATAAAGCGAAACTAAGACACTAACGAAAAGATAGAACTGAACTGAGTAAGAGAGATAATTATAAAATCTGTACTACAAAAACTACTAAAAGTATATTATTGAATCGCCAGGATAGAAGTACCAATAACGCATTTGTTCTGGCCAATAAATCGAAAACAACTATTTTGAATATACCCCTGAAGAAGGCAACCAATATTCCGAAACTAGTTGAGAAATAAAACTTGGAAAAATTGGAAAAGACTGGTAAATAGGGAACCGTTGGATTATTTTGTAGGCCAGATAGTCAGTAGAGGGAACAGTAATTGAGTGCAGACAGCAAAGGACCGAGGTTTGTTACTAAGTTAAGAGGTACAACTCTATCCGTATGCACCAGATATATATTTGACCCGTTTACAATGTCATCCATGTGGACTTAATTTAGAGACTTTTCCCCTAAATTTGATCCAGAATGTTCATATTCGCCATGTCATAGCATGTTTTACAATGAAAAACAAGGGGATAACAGAAATACCGGTGCACATAAACTTTAACCTTTCAACCAGTATTACACGTAGAGTGTGATCGTCCCCATCGTCCAGATGTCAAAAGTCTTGCTTTTTAACAAGTGGTTGGGCTTGGTGTCTCTTGCATAATAATGCACGGGAATAGCAGAGAGCTATAGCAGTAACCACTGCACATCTTTGTCTTAAACCAGCAATATCCAAATATCAACGGCATCCCTTTAATTCAACAGGTGACTAATAAGTAAATAAAAACTACGCAAGGTGTCATCATAATCATTGAGACTTCTACTTAAAACTACACAAAAGGGGGATACAACCAGTTGGTAGTCCTTCCACCCAACCAAATAAATAATAAATTCGCTTTCACAAAAGAACAGAATTCCCAATGTACCTTACATTATAATACATTAAATTTTGGCCCGAATTATGCTAAGATCTACATATATTCCTCCGCTATTCGTCCCACCCATTAATGATGCATGTATGCACAGGGCTTGATTCATAAATTTGGCTATCATGTCCTATTGCGTCCTGCGTACATTAAAAGTAATGGACGACTACCCAAGATAATAAAACAGTGTCATTGCATAGAATGTGTTCATGAAGTCTCCATAAACAAAATTTTTCATGCCGCGGCTAGAAGCCTTTTTGTTCATTACACTACAAAAGTGCAGGCAGTAGAACTAGGGTTGAACAAGTGAGAACATTAAGTATATTATCCGCGTTGATGATACTAGGAAACGCCCAATATGCTACTGTTGGACGAGGGCATTATTTGTAATAATTCAGGAAATACCGTCCTGCTATATATGCGCAAATGATATCTATATGCATGGCTGTGTTCATTTGAGTGAATACGTCTAGATATTGGTAGGACTTCCAACCTTTTCATATCAGATCTTTTACCAAGTCATTTATATGTATCTAAGGGAACACTTGTTGCACCAGAATTGTATTCAGAATTCAGTGATCCTATGCTATATTTCCACACCTAGGCCAGGGTAGATTTTCAAATCATAATAATGGTTTGTAGTGTATGCATACATACGTAAAAGGACCTACATAGTCCCATATGTGTTATAACTTGTATCTGGATTGTTGTATTTGTTTTAAAATTATATTTTAGTTACTTGTAATGTGCAGTGAAAAACATTTTGTATTACTTTAATGTTCTCAATTATCTCATCTATCTATTGATCTTGACCGTGCATATTTTTTTATTTTTTTTTGTTAATTTTTTTTCTACACAGTGTTGTCAGGCTCTATTGAGAAAATTGATGGAACTGCCAAAATCTTGACCCGAATAAAATAAATCAAATTTTCCGTCAATCATATTTCCCCTATTGTTCACCGTTTCAGCGATACATATATTCTTTCAATCTATTCCTTTACGTGCCTCTCCCACGACCGAGGATGGCTTTTTCCTGACCTTTCTTCATAGGCCACCACCAAAGAAGCGCCTGACCGCACTCAAGAGAATCTGTCAATGGTCAAGCGATGGTCATCTCGTGTTGAGGTGATACTTGGTGTGAGGAGAAGGCGAAACTGACCGGTAGTCAGTAAAAACCGATGCTTGGTATGCTCGCCCACACACAGACTACGGAGAAACTGGACACTCACACGTAGAACGACACTGACGAATGTCCGCAACTGTTGCACTTTTTATGTCCATCCCCTGGTCACACAGTCAGAAAGGCTTTTTTTTTACCTTACTGTCTTCCACCGGACCTCATACAACAGTGATACTGTCATGTATAACATATGCTCACTTGATATAGTCCATAAATTGATGGATCATTAAACAGGAGGATGAAGGTAAACTCTGGTTAAAGACACATATAATATATTAAGTTAAAAAGATTGTGTTTTCTAAAATAGTGGAAGTATGATTAAATATATGTTCGAGGAAAATAACGTGACATCATAAAAAGGAGGGTCATAGTGTATATTAAATGTTAATAAGACAGATTTAATTAATACAATGTGAATGTACCTTAGTGTATTAATGAAATATTCCAATTATAAATTATATTCGTATGAATGGAACATCTCTTCCGTCCACATGAATATAATTTATAATTGGAATATTTGCTGGGTAGTTCAATATAATGAATACAAGACAGCATGAAATCGGTTTTTGTATTAACATTCCTGAGAAGGGTCTACCGACCCCATTCGGGTCGACCATACAGCTGCCCTCATGTCATTTTTATCAGCCTTTTCCTCTGTCCAGTTCATATTCCCCCATATCAATTGGTGTCAGATTTATTAGTTTGACTGTGTGGTACATGATACTAGTCGCATTTTTTAATATGATATCTATCAGAGAGATAGATCAGATCTACTTATAAACAGTTGAACTTTCTGAATTAATTGAAGTATGGGCTTTCAATCGTTTTTGGGGCATAAGTAATAGTATTCAATCGTTGTGGCGTTATGGAGTTAAAACGGAGGAAAATGATAACTTAAAGCAAGAGGTGAGAAGAGGGAAGGGGAGAAGAGGAGTAGGGGGAAGGATGAAGAAGGGGGAGGGTAGTCGTAAAAAAAGTTGAAAGTTGGTCGAAAAAAAGTTGAAAGTTGGTCGTAAAAAAAGTTGAAAGTTTGTCAAAAAAAAGTTGAAAGTTTGTCGGAAAAAAAGTTGAAAGTTGGTTGGAAAAAAAGTTGAAAGTTGAAAGTTTTTTTGAAAAAAAAGTTGAAAGTTGGTCGGAAAAAAAGTTGAAAGTTGAAAGTTTTTTTGAAAAAAAAGTTGAAAGTTGGCCGGAAAAAAGTTGAAAGTTTTTTTGAAAAAAAAGTTGAAAGTTGGTCGGAAAAAAAGTTGAAAGTTGGTCGGAAAAAAAGTTGAAAGTTGGTCGAAAAAAAAAGTTGAAAGTTGGTCGGAAAAAAAGAGTTGAAAGTTGGTCGAAAAAAAAGTTGGTCGTAAAAGTCAGTCGTTCGTAAAAAAAATGAAAGCCTCATGGTTTAATCCAGCTTGTTCTTAAACAACTTTAATAATCATAAAATTCCCTAAATCGAATCATTTATATTTGCTAATAAACATCTAAATATTTAAAACATGATTTATCACATTACTTTTACTTTCAACCATTTCTATAAGATGCAGAAACACCCAAAAAAGTTCCGTTCCGTTTCCTTCATTCAGATTCCATTTGCCATTACTTTTACTTTCAACCATTTCTATAAGATGCAGAAACACCCAAAAAAGTTCCGTTCCGTTTCCTTCATTCAGATTCCATTTGCCATTACTTTTACTTTCAACCAGTTCTATAAGATGCAGAAACACCCAAAAAAGTTCCGTTCCGTTTCCTTCATTCAGATTCCATTTGCCATTACTTTTACTTTCAACCATTTCTATAAGATGCAGAAACACCCAAAAAAATTCCGTTCCATTTCCTTCATTCAGATTCCATTTGCCATTACTTTTACTTTCAACCGGCCGAGCGGAGAGCTGTCAACTGGCTTACGTCACACTGTCTTACACTGTCTTACGTCACAAAAGAGGTGCCGACTCCCAGACTACACTGTCTTACGTCACAAAAGAGGTGCCGACTCCCAGACTTGTCAACATTGCCACGTGCAAAGTAATACCGTCCCTTGGGTAGAGTAAAAAAAAAGTGATGTCAGAATTCTGGGATTCCCCTTCCTATCATGTCAACATACCTGACAGAACAACGTGTCTCCCCGAATAAAAATACAAAGGGAGCAACAGATAGAAGACATGGACATGAAGACGATCCTTGAAGACAATCCCCGACCAATCCTCTTTCTCAATCATCAGTGCCATTTTTACTGCTCGTTGTAGATACTAAACACAGTAGATGACAACAACAATCTGACAGCTTGACTCCGTCTCACAGATCCCTGACGTTTATTACATGGCAATGAAATAAAATATCCTCCAGAATGAACATTCTGCTGCATTACACGCCAACTCTACAGACCTTGCCATTAGTGCTCAGAGCTCCTTCCCTCACACACAAGATATTCACAACTAAAACGCCCTCGGTAATGGATATTCAGTAGCCACTATACTGAAAGGCTCTTTTCCTCTCTCTCAGCCACTCTCTCTCTCCCTCTCCAACAGACATTAAGTGTGTGTACAAAATCAATATCAGAGGAATGATAAATCATACAGGACCGCCAGTCCATGTTCCATAATCACTGGATTTTATCTCCTTCTTGTAGAATTATCATCAGAGTGACTTGCAATGATAATCAGGGCAATGTAATCGAAAAAAGACATTCAATCCAGGCTGACCCGATTCCACCGATATATATATCCGCGTTTTCAACAAGAAAACAAGGCTATGTAGTCCAGAAATGTGAAGTTTCATGGGGGAATTATTATCGTCTAAAATGTAGCCATGGTAGGATTTGAGCTCTTCACAAGGATTTGACAAACCGATGTTAGATTCTCAAGAAATAATCTCAGAAATCAATGTAATTAGTTTCGATCCTATCGGTGCAGGGAAATTATAAAATTGTGGCAAACACATTCCCAATTGGAATAGGAAGTTCATTCCATTGACGAAAAACCCAATAATATTGGTTTCGGGAAATCACAATAAAATATTCTGGCATATGACTAGACTATCTAAGGCAAATGAATCCCTCGATATTCATACAATCTAGTAGACTACGAAGTACATGTATCAATAGTATACGAAAGTGTTTTATTAACAATGATATGTTTAGTAAGAAAAGAGGACTATTAAGGTTCGTTCCAATATCCTAGCTAAATACAAGAGACTAAAATCTTTAAAGACAACTACTCAAAAATCATCTAGATGATGATTTGTTTCTGAATGAGGCCATCACCACGGCTATATTCACTAATTCATATATATATATGTGTGTGGTAATTGAAAAAATAAGAATGGACTGTTACAGACAACAGGTCATAAATCAGCATTGATTAATATTGTTAAAATAAATTGTCCAAAACACAAGAGCAGACTACTTATTACGTACACTTCAAAAACTGTATCCATGCGGAAAATACTTTTTTGAGACGATCAAATACAAATGTAATATGATGAGAAAAGATTCTCGTCATCTGTGATACATGTAAGTGACACCAACGCATGGGATAGATAAATAGAAATGAGAATACACCAACACTAGGGACAACAAGGAAATGCTGCAACATAATACCACAAAGGTTCGAGGAAGATGTTTTAATTTTACAGCAAGAATGGGATAAAATTTCCTCTAGTTGGGGGAGGAAGGGACAAAAAGGATCCGTTGATAATGTTTTATCAAATTTTCTTCAATATCAACAGCACAGACGTCAAAGCACAGACTTCGAGCATCCATAATTGACTTTTAAAGGCCTTGCATCTGGCCCAATATGATATCAATGGGATGACATACAGAAAATATAGGGAAGTAGGACAGAGTAAAAATATTAATTCAAAGCGGAGGTGGGTAGGAGTGATATAACAGTAGCTAAATGGTAACGAGCAGGTGTGTAATAGTTATCAAAGGGAGGTGGGGGTGGTACACAGTAGGCAAACACAGAAGGAAGAGGAGGAAGGCTGGTGAGACAAGGGTTCTAGTTGTTGTGCCCCTACATCTCATATATTAAGTGTGAGGGTTCAGCCAGGTGTAACAGTTAGTCACTTCATATCGCTACACCAGTCACACTAACCATACCAGTATAGAGAGGTGCTATAGAGGGCTACCACCAACAGGTGTGTCTACCCACACCTCTACCCCCTCTTGTATGATACCAACCAACACTTCACTTCACATACCAGAATGAGTTCACATCTATACAATGCATTATGTGCACAAATAGCTAGATCCCACACTAAACGATACAAACATGCTCCCAGATATTTCCCTTTAGGTTAAGACTCATTCATAAGCTTGACGAGAATAGAAGCATTTTCTGTAAAAATCAATTATGATCAATCATCTTCTCCCAGGCCGACATTATTTCATAACCCAGACGATGAATGCACGTATGCACTGTTCTCCTTACAATTCCACCCCCTTCAGTGCCCTTCCATTTCCTCTCAGTAATTGCGATTCCCTCCGACAAAATAAATCTCCAATAACGTAGCTTCTCTCTCCAATAGTCTTCATGGCTTAGTTAGCGTTTCTTTTCTATCCTTTACGTCGGGCCCCTTTCCTCCCCTACCACACTCTAATGAACAGTGTTCCCATGGATTACAGGATACAGATTTGTCGGCCTAAGTGACTAGCGTCAGTATCCAGTCATATATGCCAGGTAACCTACAATCTTCCTACCGTAATAATCCCTGGCAGAAAGTAATTGAGGGCATGTCTCCGCCAATACTCAGCACATAGCAAGTTCCTTCCACTTTAGTTTCCCCTAATAGAATCAAGACTCAGTTTATGATGGGTGAATATATATTATACTTATAATGCAAAGAACTATGAACATATTCTCCATAGTCTAATAGGAAAGAAATGGGACTAAGCGTATTTATTCCTTACACAGTTTTAGATGGGTAAATATATTATACTTATAATGCAAAGAACTATGAACATATTCTCCATAGTCTAATAGTAAAGAAATGGGACTAAGCGTATGTATTCCTTACACAGTTTTAGATGGATAAACATACATATATTATATATAATACTTATATTACAAAGTCACATGAATATACTCCTCATAGTCAAATAGGAAAGAAATGGGACTAGGGTGTATATTCCTTACACTTCCACATTTTGTATACATCTTCAAACTCAAAAAGAAGAATTAACACCAATTAACCTAAAACCAACTACAACATAAAATAAAGCTTTTCCTAATTCTCTAGTTCACCTGTTCCGTGTGTACATGTTTTTTTCAAGAATAACACACTTCAAGCCGCAGGCTAATAGGTTTGTGATCTTAAAAAAAGGTAAATAAAACAAGCTTAGGCAATGATGACTCCAACTTGTACGCGAGCCAATTCCTTTGTCATGCAAAACCATCCCTGTGCCAAATATCTATTATACTCTATCCTTAACAATTGCAATAGCGTAATATATTTTCCTTACATACGATACGTCCATATAGTAGCGACCTTCAGTACATTTTAATGATATTGTAATTTAGCGTTTATGATATCATTGAAAGAAAATTCAGCACTAATTTATTTATCTAGAGCATCTGTTTGTACTGAAACCAAGTTGAAGACAGTTGTTGCCAAGATGCATGTAAATTAACACACGTATCTATTATTTTTCTGTACTAATATTTATTCAGGACGGTAGGGTGACATACATTTTTCAGTACAGTAGATTTAAGTTCTCTACACACTAGGTCACTCGGAGGCGGTCGTCCCCTGCTTCCTGATGGCAACCGTCTAATAGTAATACTTCATAACAAATGCGTGTAATATAGACTTTCACATAATTATCAGTTTTAACGATATTCAAGCAAGATACTTATGTCAATAATATTATTAAGGGCATAGTCCACCCGCCACGTTTTTACTTGTACATGTTCGCCTTTGATTAAATTTTTAAATCCACGAGGACACCACGAGGGGTGTGGAGAATAAACTAGTGGAAAGGTGTGTGTGTGTGGGGGGGGGGGGTGCATCTAAGATAAGGAAGTAACCAGGAACAGGTAAAGGAAATATCTCATAATCCGTATAATGTGCCATACCTATAATATACACAAAGGTACGATTGTCCACTGGTTATAGTCCATGTATACCGAGCATGCCGTGCATGCATTCTATGCGCACAGCATGGAATCGCAGCTGTTGCATCTCCCAACCCTATGCCACCCTCAACTCTTCGCACCGATCCATAGCTTTACATCTCCGCCGCCGAACCAACGCCCTTTCCCACAACAGCCCCGCCCTCTGCCACCTCCATAGCAAATCCATTAGCTCTAAAACACGCATTTACAGGAGTGACAAGAGACAGTAAAGCAAGCCATGCGTCCCTCTCTCCTCCAACAAAGCCCCTCTGCAAACATGTTCCACCTCCACTCCATGGGTTCTTTCATTATAGATCGAACCGGACTTGGCAGCACCTCCTCTCATTCTCTACCAGTTATAGCTTCTTTTAATATAAGGGCAGTTTTTATTATCAAAAGCGCGGGAGACTGGTGATAGTGATTCCAATGGCAAATTGTCAGGTTATCACCCTCGAAAGATAAATGACAAATATTTATGCACAAATAAAACCACAAATTCGTATATTAAACCATCACAAATGCTCACTTTGGGTTCTCTATTGTTAGGCTGAGGGCTCAGTATTTTGACTCAAACGTTGAGGTGCTCTAGAAACATGAAAGTGCACGCTTCCAGGGGCAATCTAAAATATGACAAGGGCATAACAAGTGCCGCGGTAGGCATCCCACTGAGTCCCCACCACATCCCTCATATGTGGCGGACATTCCAGGGCACGGGACAGTATCACAGCTTCTGTCAACCTACCCTCTACCCCCGCCAGCCCCCACCCCCATCCTTCCTAGTGTTGGAGCAAACCATATCAACGTCTGAAGCCTCGCATATTTCTACCCAACATAGTACACACAGTCACACACGTATCTAGCAATCAACACCAAGACAGAGTATGCATCAACACCAAGACAGATCCCCGTCTCCATAGAATGTGAAACCCTCCCCCCCCCCCCCCGTCTTAGAGTCCCTCCCACGAAACCTCCAAAATCACCCCCACCCCATTCACAACGAGACCAGGTTCCATACTCGGATTTCTGACCTACTTCCGTCACTACCCTCAGGAATCATTGTCACAGAAATCTCTCTCCCCACTCACCCCCACCCGCCCCACAAACACAACATTCCCTTCTCGACACTGTGGCCACCCTGATCGTACCTACGTACACGGAAAACACAATTTTTGTAACTCATCGCTCCTTTATCTTTCTGTGCCTAACACAATCCCAGGCACTGCCCCCACCCACACCCCCAGCCCCCACACACAGCCTCCTTTAAGCCTTACGGTGTATATCGTACCATCAAATTTTTAGGTTAAATTTGAGTAACTAAAGATTTACGAAATCACTCCCCCGATCACTCCATAGGACATCTTTCGTTTTCACTTCATTTTAAAACCGTGCTTTCCTGGCGTGTTGCTGATTGGTCCGCTCTCTTGACGTATCGTAGAGATTTTCCTTCAAAGTCCTGGAAGACACTTATCTCCTACTGGGCTTTCTTACAGACCAAACCATCAGTCATTGGAACATTGGAAGAGGGAAGTGGGGAATCAGTTACCTTTCCCCTCCTCTCCCTCCACCCTCCCCTCTCCCTTCCCCAGCATTATCAGCCGGCCTCCTAGAAGTGTGAATGCAGACAGGGGCGTGTAAGTTACGTCAGGCCACCTCACTGACCTCTAAAACCAGACAGCATCTCTGCTAGGCAGTTTTTTCTTTGCTCGCATCCTTGGTTGGTTTCATTTTTCCCTTCAGAGACAAGGGGGCAGCGAGAAAATACCTTCCAAGGCTGATTGCTGAAGACCCTACATCTACCACTAGCTCTCTATACTATAGGCTATATAGCCCCTCCAGGTTCCCCAAACCACCCCCGACGCCCCCCCCCCCCCCCCCATTATACGCATACTACATGCAGACTGAGCCTAGCTATATAATCTAGCTGGAATCTAGTAGACACTAACATTGTGGCTGGTGTTTATTTGTCTAAACCCATCGCGCAAACAGATATGATGCTGGTAAGTCTAGAAGCAACCCCTACTCCTATCTACACAAAACAATAGCAACAAACCATAAATAATAAAAGAAGGAAGCGATACCAGCTCAGGGGTTATATTAGACACAGATACAAGAGGGCCCCACATTTGTGAAACGGGGTATATCGTACCACATACATAAATCGTCATTTGGATCATAATAGTGCCCATAGATTCAGAGGAGGTAATGGATCATTGTGAATATTGCCATATTGAAAATGAAAGGATAAGAGGTTCCTTATGTTCAATGTCTTATCGCGTTTCCATCGGACTGACACATCACGCTAGGCTTCCTTGTAATGGATTATATGATCCAGCTTCAAACTTACTTAGCACAGTTGGAAGGGTTCCAGGAAGAAGTCAATCCTTGTAGGATTACACTATTTTATATATTTGAATAGAGATGAAACCTACCATCAGATGTTCCTTGATACAATAGAGATACAAGAGGCAATGTACCTCGAATCTCTCTTACTCTAAGCTCGAATCAAGATACTAAATTTTCTATCCTACCTTCATTCATATGACAAGGTCAAGGGACTTCTCTTACCTGCAATGAAAAGAAAGAAATTTTAAATAGGAGTTTCATAGGAGCATCATAATTACAATTGCCAAAGTAACATCTTACCACTGGTGAAAAGGAGATATCCATTACAAATTATATAAATCTAATAAACCCCAACGTGGACAAGGGTTATAACAATGATTCGATGGTGGTATTTTCTAATGTCACCTACGAGCTAGGCTCATTCTGTAAACAGATCCTTTAAAAGTGACCTTCCACCTCTCACCCATATACCCCAACCCTTTAATACATTGAGTTTAACGTGATATTGCCCTGCCCTGACATACCACCTTAACACTTTACCGGGTCAAGGTCACGACATTAAAGGTCAAGGTCAATCCTCATCCATGTGTATGGAGTCTGGTCCCATGTACTCTGTGGTACCCTGGTTGTCCTGGTTACCCTGGTGCCCCAGGACATCACCAGTCCCAATGCCCACTATTGCCTTAGGCAACATCAATGAGGCCAAAACATGTTCTTCATCACATGTATAATTCATGCTTCCTTTTTTCATATGTATAGCTAACGCATTATCCGGGCTGCAAAACTAGTAGTAAGTATAGGAAGAGGGTAACTGCTATTGTAAAAAATGTCAGATAAACACTTCAACTGGAATCAAGAGGAGTATCACATATAGATAGAGACTTTAGAGGCTGTTCTTACAATACCTAAAATGACACAAGGCAAGCAAAAAGTACTCTTGCCGTCAATCGTATACGATTGACGGCAAGAGTATTTTTTACATAATAAAGTGGGTCATGACTTTTTGTTGTCGTTTCTGAAAGGCAGGTGAGTGAAAAAGAGACTAATGAAGTAAAGCAGCGTTATTTCCACAACTATTTGCAACTGCTGATACAATGAAAACCGTTAATAATGAATGTTATTAGATATGTTTGCTATTGGTTGTTATATATTGTATGTATATAAATACAAAACATCTTTTCACGTCCTAATGTAAACTTTAACAATTGAGCACACCGATGGTGGAGAAGGGTCAAGGACTTGGTACTTGGGTGTCAATGCGATTCATAACTGAGGTTTTTTCATACCAAGAGAACTCCAGCCAGATTAATGAACAGTACTAGGCGTTTGTACTGTTAGGCATATTACAGGGCTTAGAAAGACACGAAAGGGCCTTCGAGAGGAGAAAATACTCATATAAAATATTACCCCAAGACTGAATTGAAATACATGAATGAGAGCTCTAGACAGAGAGACAGACACATATTATACAAATATACAAAGAGACAGAGAGAGACAGAGACAGTCACATAGAGCGAATAGAGAGAGATAGAGGCAGACAGGGAATGGGGAAGGGCGTAATACTATTGACAAAGTGAGCGGATCTAGATCGCTGATGTCTCTGATTCATTCTCTAATTCTATGGATGTTCTACCTCAGCCCTGCCAGACTAACCTATTACTGAGTTGATATTGGCGCAGCACACATCCTAACACCGGGTTAATGCTCCTCGTACCTCAAACAATGGCACCATATCTACACAATATCTGTATAGACCAACTACTCCCCTTCTCAAACTCTGACATCAATCTATCTCGGATCAGGATCAATGAATTATCCTGCACCACTAGGGAGGGAGTTCATATTTCTCTTTGCTTTTTCTTTATATTTTGGGGAGGTTTCTCACATCTTCTCACTGGGGAACAATATAGGCAAAGGCAGGAGATTAAGTGAAAACAAAGGGGAAATGATAGTACTGGGTACCAAGCTGGGATGAGAAAGTAAAAAGGACAACCACGGTACACCAGAGCGAGAGAGCGAGAGAGAGAGGCAGAGACAGAGACAGAGGAGGGAAGAGAGAAAGGGGGAAAAGGGGAGAAAGAGGGGAGGAGAGAGAGCGAGAGCGAGAGCGAGAGAGAGAGAGAGAGGGGGGGGGGGGGGGAGAGAGAGTGGACAGAAATGGGGTATACCAAGACAGCGAGCACAGGTTGTGTATAAGCATACACGTGCGTTTATGTATTTAAGGTACCTGACCTGCCTAACTGAATTTTACATACACCTTCTTCCCTAAAACACGAACCTCTCCCACGTAATATATAGGGAAAGAGCGAACGGACCACAGGCAATGTGTTTATTGACATACAACCTTCTAGAACTATATGAATACTACAGCAAGAAATATAGTTATTAGAGCAAACAAAGACAGCCAACAAGTTCACATCTAAAAACAAAAATACAAGGTTGTATCACCAAGACAGTACAGGTAATAAGACTGCAGACAGTGGCTCATTTGTAGTAGTTCATGAGTCGTTGTTCGGGAAAAGGAACAAAAGTCGGAATTCAGTTTAGAGTTTATTTTCCCATTATCCATCATACATGCGGGGGGAAATGTGGTTTTCATATACATCCGTGCATCCTATATATCACAATCGGTTGCATACCAAATATTCCCAATAGAAAACAATATTCCTCTTTTAATCACCAGGATTATGAAAGAAATCTATGAAATAAAAACAAAACACACTTGATCAGAAACCCAAGGTAACAAGCGAAAAATGACTATGCAGATGTGTTAAGATGCCCCCTATAGAATCATTCAAGTTAGAGAAATTCCAACACATTCCAAAGTTGTAACTTTGTAAAGGGTTTTAGAAAGGAGCAACGGACCCTAAGTAACGCGGACACAAATATATGCAATCGAAATGACAAAACATGCTTATCCCCGACA
The DNA here is from genome assembly GCA_942159475.1 of Sthenelais limicola. Classification (NCBI taxonomy): domain Eukaryota; kingdom Metazoa; phylum Annelida; class Polychaeta; order Phyllodocida; family Sigalionidae; genus Sthenelais; species Sthenelais limicola. The sequence continues at coordinate 130,664,880 of OW804095.1, forward strand.
TTATACATGTAAACTTCTTTACAGAGGGAGACCTACATAGGGTTCCTGAATTATCCTAAGCTTTTATGTTAGTCATGTTCAAAGCAAGGTTATTCCCTCGCTAAAAATTCACAGCCACGTCTCATTTTCTCCCTGTCCCCTTTGGACGTATAATCGTTCCCTTCATAGGGAACTTTTTAAAGTAAATTGCTAGGAGATCTTAATCCAATGTGATCCCACTTTCATGGATAAGAACCGACAATTCTGAAGGACACATTTCCATGGAAAAATCAAAGAAAGTTTTCTCACTTGTAAGAGAAATTGATAAACTATGAAATGCCAAAGATTTTTGGCTAGACTGTATTTGCCAAAACACATATCAACAGAGACCCAGGTTGTATAAACAAAGCACAAGTAGATTTTGCAGAAAACACTCGAGTTATGTTTTACCATATCATATAAAGTTCATGTCCTTCGAGTTCTAGTCAAACATACCCTAGACCTGCATTTGATAAGAGTTTCTTGCACACAGATTAATTTTAACAACACACTTTAATGACTCTAAGACCACGATTAGGCAATAAAAACACCTTAAGGGTGGGATTAAACTCTTTTTACATTTCCCCCGGCATGGTCTCAGGAAATAGATTAAAACCTTTCATCGTTAAAGTAACTCAAAATCAATAAGCCATTCCATCCTCTGTATTTACATGTTGGATATTTTTTTTAAAATCAACAGGAAATCCACCCAATATTTAGCTCCATACAACCCATTATTTTCGTTTATTATACGACCCTTGTATGAGAAGTGCAACAAATGGAATGCGTTAACATACCATGACAGTCATATTGGATGTGTACCACATGAGTTTGAATTTTTTTCTTTGAAATAACTTTTAGATATTTTATGTAGCGATTCAGAAACAAAACAGTCTTTTTATTTCAATATTCTTCTTTCATAAGACATAAATAGTGAATGAAACTAGTTCCGTTCTCTCTACTTAAATTTCTATTTAAAGTTTATAAACATGGAGATTTATTCAAGTCAAGACTTCTTTTATACCAACAGAGAACATACAAATTATCATGAAACTAAAAGCACCTGAGGAGGTACATATAAAATATTTTCGTGTCCCCCCTTCAAAGCAGGGTTCTCGCGTTGTAAACACAAACATAATAAGATTAAGTAGATGGTATGGCCAGGGCTTCCCGCTAGGGGCCACGAACACTGCAGCATGTGGTGGGCAGCAGGAGGTGGGGGTATTGTAGGATTACTGTATTTCCTAAGATGAATTTCAAAAGTCTAATGGATGGAAATTTATTCTAAAGGCTTTCTCCTGCTGCATACATTCTCTTCAAACATTCCATCCCAGTTGAGCTGGATTCAAAAGAAAGAATACAACTCGGTATCACAATTTATTGTATTGAGAATGACATGGTGTACAGTTGCTTCCAACTCATGTTACAACGCATGTTACATTTTCTGGAAATAAATAATCATACAACAGAATTTGAAAACAATATTCATGCAACAATATTCAAAATCGATATCCATTCATGCTTCACGCATAATTTATATGAATCCCATCATATGTGAACGCATTCAAGTAAAACTCATTTTAACACTACAGTTGTTCATTAGATGCAATACAGTAATTACCGATAAGGAATACTTAGCGCTGCAAAAGCTAACCATTTGCGGTGCACGAAGCAAGGTTTTATACTAAATACCCAGATTACTATTTTACCAAGGTGTACACACACACCATGTGGATAAGGATTAACAACAGAGGTAGAAATAATAATTAGCAGAACTACTCAGGCATACCGAGTAGATTGAGGTCTGACTTTACAACTGTTTTCATACAGAGGGGAACGTTATAAATCCCAAGTAATATTGTGATATCCGTGTTAAAAGATTTGATCACTTCATGCGACTAAGAAATGTGGACTGAGACCTTCTACTAGTGATAGCTGGAGAAACTAGTTCGATGCTTCGAATCAATAGTAATTAAATCAGCCCAAAGGCACACGTATATCTAACAGGGCACTGTGATGTAAAAGTAATAAATCTAGTCCAAATCTACTTACAAAAATACAAATATGCATGTTTATATATTTTTGTTAAAACGTCATGGGGCCAGGCAAATCAGTTGGGTCAGTAGTGATGTAATTTGTACATTATAAAGTATCTAGAGAAAGAACGGCTTCGAAAAAGCGATTTTCTATTTCCAGATTGTGGCTGGGATGTATTGAACCACAGCTTGTCCCAGCAACAATATCCAATCAAGACAGATCAATTTTGCTCTTGCAGAACAAACAAGGACATTATACCAGTTGACATAGTAATATTGCAAGGAGATCAGAAGGTTTTGTAGGATGTATTTTTCTTTTGACCCGCCGATATGCCAAACCTACATGACATGCCGCCTATCTATCCGTCACACCCACGCAAGCACAATGTATGGAGATCGAGACAGAAGGCAACGAATCAACAGCAAACATATTGATACACAGGAATAGTGCCTTTCCTTAGCGGGGATGAGTTATGCACTGTGACATAGCCAAAGGGAAACTATCTTGAAAGTCCTTACACTCAGAGAATGGATAAATGCAAGCAGGGTTGTGAACTAATCGATACAATATTTCAGAAAACGGTGTAGCTTCGCCTTTCAAGTACACATGGAATGGCATGTTAACTTTTCCAATGTGGGTAAAAATTGAAAGGAAACAATGAAAACAATGCGTTACTTATACTTGCTCGAAATAACAACCTGCCGTACCACGCGTTGTTGATTTCGGAAGACTGTGGTGGCTAAGGGGCGTTTCAACTTTTTTTAACCATCGTATGATCGAAGAGCGCCTACAGTTCTTCTATCATTTATGTCAACTTTTATGTCCAAAATATTGGGACTCTGACAATACACCGATGATTATCAAATTTTCTTAGAAAAGTTATAATTGGAATCTTTGAGTTTCCAAGCGTCATAAAAAAAACTGATGGATAATAATTCGATGCTGGAATGATTCATACATTAGAAAGATAAGTAATGGTTAAATGGTTAACGACCTGATATAACGAGCTCGGACAGTATCCGTGGGTGGTGGTTATTTTGGGTCGGGGCAGAAGCATGCTATTGAGATAAAAATATATATATAAAAATATCCTAAACTGTCACACAAAAATGAAGGCAAATATGAGAAAATACGTTTCAAACTGTAGTAAGATTCTCAATTTATAGAACTTATAAGGTTAGGTAGCCATTTGTCGCAATACTTTTTTTAGACTAGGCAATCTTAAACTATGGAATCATGTATATTTACTACCGTTGTCAATGAAGGGAAATTGGAAAAAAAAGATTGCGTACTATAACACGAAAAAAGAATGTGGATTTGGAAGTGGGAAACAATCGCCCCAATATTAGTACTTTCAGACAATCGGAAAGAACACACAGAAACTCTCAATAAAATTCTAGCGTTTATCTAACGTAAGTTTATACGCATAAAAGCTAAACAACCTATTAATGCATTTCCCAGACATAATATTCTAGTACCTTTAGTTTAAAGTATCAAAACCAACAAAGGTAAGGATATTGTCAACGGCATCGTTTTCCTTAAATACCTCTACACATTTTACTGATAGGCTTGGTATAGCAACATTAATTTTTATTTCATCCCACGTTGTAAAAACTATAAAAGGGTAATATCAGCATCTAATGGTCAATTCTCACCACGGCAGAGGGGATGTAATTTAGTATGGGGCCATGGTAGGAATCGGGTGTAAAACAAACGCTAGAACATGAGCAGCACTTCTGAATTCCAGATCAGCTTGTGCCTGATTTGTGTTTTTATCCAATTCCCTTTTTCCTTCTCACTCACTCTCTCACTCTCACTGCTCTTCCCAGTCTCGGAGCAATTCCGTGAGATTGGAATGAGGAGATGTATTGGGCTATAATTGCACCATTAACTGCTATCATACTAGAGGCGGGTGGACTACACTCAACCCCTGGATCTCTCCCATCACCCCGCCTCCCTATACACCACTCACTACCCAGGTAGTCACGTGGGAATGGGAAAAATGAAATGCCTGCTGGGGCATAAACATGAGTACCTTGTTTACAATTTCCCTCATTTCTTCATAAATATTTATGCAATGAAAACATAATTAGAATCTAGAGGTTCGACTAAACAGTTGTCTCTAAGCTGTGAGAAGATAGCGAGAAAATACCATCACCAACAACAGCTAGCGATAAAAAAGGATAACAAAGTATAGTTAGTAACATGGCACAGCGGGATGATTCATATACCACAGTATAGGTTCATAATTCAGATTCCTGGCCACAGATGAGTCCTTAACGACCTACTTATTGTAGTAACTATAACGTTGTGCTAAACTGGGAAAAAAACTTTCCAAGCTTTTGTGGTGTTTTTTTAGGCATTAATGCCTTGCATTGCTGGGTAAGTGGTAAGGTAAAAGGCATGCAGGTTTAACAAGCATGACCCCCGCAGACTCACCACGCATGAATGAAAAAGCAGGACCATGATTGACCTTTCCTGCTTGTGTCGAGGTCAAATTTAATACACCCCGACTGCCTGACCCTTGGCAGTATGTACACATACCCTTTCTATCTAAATTCACTGAGCTATTATAAACCATCACATGAACTCAACCTACCTAATATTGCTCCAGTTCTGGGGACACTTTAAACACCAGGGAATGAAAACAAAATGTTGAGAAACTATGGACAGTATGGTATGGTACTTTGGTATGGAAGCAATGAGAAAAATACCCCACAACATTGGCAGTAGATTGTTGAATAAATACGCTACTCCCCATGTCATACCTTCGAGTTTATTTTACTCTTAAGGTCACACCGAACAACCCAATATAGAATACAAGATCACACTGAACCTTGTTGAAGTATACCTAAGATAACAAACTGAGTTCACTTTACACTCACATTCCATTGATTGAAGTTGAACCTGTATGTAATTCAAGTGGAAAATTAGATTAAAACCAAAGCTTTGCAATGGAATTAACCCCATACGAACCCAATCCCATACCACCCATCAATGTAATCCATTTTAAAATTTACAGGTGATTAAATATTTGGCATTATGATTGCTTTCCTCCCTGAAGTTAAATATTTCATCTAGAAAACACCGCAATAGAATGTGTTATTAAGAGTTAAAATATGCCACTCACACAGAAGGCCACTCGTACACTCAGCCATTCTTCCTGTGTGGCAATGAGAGGTATCAAAACCCACTTTCCTCGTCCTCGAGAGCTAACAATGAGTCCTTCCAACCAAAACACACAGAAAAACACCTACACCCACAAACTTATGAAGACAGGTCTACAAGTGTTGAATCAAATTTGCGATAGCCTTGACTTTTTTGGCTTTCCTTATTGCCATTTGGGATTCACATCGGAATTCAAACATTAGAACAATACAGAGATGCAAAACCATACAAATGTAGCATTAACACCAATTTATTATGGCCCTTAAAAAGACAATTTACCGAAATATATGTAGTATGAGTTAGTATTTTATCCTTAAGTATCTACAACTATGAATGAACCATAGTATCACAAAGATGGCTGGGAGAGGTGAATAAAGTCTGGGTTCACAAAGATTTGCGGCCTATTCATGAGACACTTACTTTGATCTAAAACGTCATTAAAACAAAAAAAACAATAAATAAAACAGAGAAACTGCCATTGCCTTTTCACTTCAATACTGTGTAGCTTTTAAAAGAACATAGGCAAAAATATTGCCTCCGTATCGTAAAGTTGATCAACTTTATTGTTGTCGAAAACATTGCCTGGGGAAGACAAAAACTGTAGAAGAAACAAACGGTTTGTTTGGATCACCGAGGCCAACTGGGCTCATAGGAATCCCAACGCCAACAGACAAGTATGTTGCTACAGAACTTATGCCTCAGCTTCAGCTTTGTACTCATCCTTGTGGTCTCCGAGGTATCTTTGTCAGGGCAGGAAAGACTTTCTTCTGATTCTTAGCGATAGAAATCAATACTAAACTACAGTGGTGGCAAAGAAAAGACTTCTAAAACATAGCAAATATTAATCGCTTACGTTACAAAAAAAAAGTTGTATTCATAGACTCAACAGTGTTCATACCATGAAGGTGAGATACTTCTTCGCGGTTTACAAAATTTCAAAATAATAGCATAATTATGCTATTATTTTGTGTATACACAATTATGCTATTATTGTGAACTTTTGTAAACCGCGAAGAAGTACTTGGTACAGAATATAATACAACTTGTATCAAATATATATTTGAAATGAAATATATATATTAAGTGTACTGGATTATTTTTGAAAGAGTTAACTTATCCAGAATGGCCCATATATATCGGATCTGCTACCTTTCAGCATCTAAAGGATGAAGGCTTCGGCTTGGTAAAAATCACCATAAGCAGTTGGAGCTGGTTCGTAATATATACTAGGAGGCTAAAGGAAACAGATGTATGAGAGATTAATTATATGTGTGTGCCTTTAGTGGACCAGTGCCGGTGTGTGAATGTTGCTACTGTGAAGATGAATGGACTACGTTGTAGAGGAGCAGTGAGCCTCAAGTTCTGAGTGTTATATTCAAAAATGCGCTGTCAATTCAACTATGTTTAGCCTACTACTAGGTAGAGTATTTAATCATGATGTGTCACCATTCTCTGTCCCTTCTAAATGTGTTGGAGCCCAACCAAAAAGAAGCATATTATTCATCGACAAAATGTCAAGGGGCCCGGATGGGATAGAGCCCTACAGCTATAACTAAATGATATTCTTGAGTTTATAAGAAAACACTTTTCGAGAGAATTCAATGGAATACACAAAAAAATATATCGAGCTATGGCTAATCGTATGTGACCTATTTCGTTCTCACAAAATACCCCTGCCTGCTATGAGTATAGGGGCATTTGAATATAAATAAATATTATCCTACCAGTGAGCTCAGATCAATAGTTATTTGATGGTGATCTCCATCATAGATAGCCTAACATATATATCAGTGACATAATGATAGATGGGTTATATAAATACCACCCCACACCCGTATGGCTTTATCTTCAACGGAATCACATTTGGCCAGGGAAGATCATGATACTATTTACATAAGAACAATCCAATACAGATGGGTAAAAATGGAACTGTGAAGATTGGAACAGACATCAAAAGCTAAGAATAGAATTATAGGCGTTTTATGAGTTGATTGTCCACTGATAGCTCCTAAACATGATAGGTAATCTAAAAGAATTAGGTAGAACTAATAAAGTGAAGTGGGATGGGGGGGGGGGGGGGAGAGAGAGAGAGAGAGAGGGCTTGGAAACAACTGTTTTTAGATTGAGCTATGTACTACAATATTTATTAGATCACATTTTATCCCGTGTACAAAACAGGTAACAAGAATAAATTACATTTCTATACAACAAGCTAAGTTAAGAAAATAAAACTCCAGACCAGGTCCCTTATATTATAAATAGAGTCGGAAAACACTCAGTCAAATAACCAGGGAGCCTGTTTCCCCCAGGCTCCCCGATCTCATTTCTCTATGAACAGCTTGGGTGTATGGCTTTCCCCGCCCCCTTCATCCTCTCTCACCATGGTCCTGTTCTATCTAGAGAATCCCATCATAGCGCAGACCCTTATACATAATTATTGGAGGTAAGCAAGGGTAATTACAGAGCCCAACTTCTAAGTATAGAGTAGGTACAACAAGCGGTAGAACCCCCAACACACCACCCGGCATCGGGCAACACTTATCATACAACGTCTCCGTCCAGTAAATAAGAGCGTGTGGACTGTGGTCAACACACACATAAGGATAAGATAAGATAAGATAAGAACTACTTTATTCATCAAATTGGTATAAATTACACGATAAACAGGTATACAGACATCTAGATTACCTCCAGTTCTCCCTGACGTTACCTTTAGGCCTAAAACTTTGTTTTTACATGACTTTTAGCTAATCTAGTGTACATTTAAGTGACAGTGGTACAACAGTTAAAATGTTAAAATATAAGACATATTAGTAAGAAGGAGCAGAGAAGTATTAAATACTTTCCCTTTTTCAAGTCGATATTTATAATACCAGTACAGGTATATACCCAGTACTCAGTTTAGCAAGTTGCGTCGTCATCCCAGATTTATGTTGGGAGTGAAATAAACATTTTGTCAGATGAAACATCTAGGTGTACTTCTAGAGTCGTACATAAACAATTCAGATAAAAGAGGTCTTTATACAGTGCCTCATTCTTACGCATCAATTAATATCAGTGAAGGTATACAATTTGTTTATTCAGCTAAGACAAGCTGCGTAGTGGTCTCAGAGAACATACTGAGAATGACATTTACGTTTTGTCCAATGGAATGTCTAGGTGTACTCCTAGAGACTGAAAGTGGTTTACATTTTTAAATTTATAAACAATTCATAAATCTTTACAAATCCCAAATGTCCAATGAATAAATTTGATTCTGTGATAGAAAGACTCACAGACTGGTAATTCTCTGATAAAGGACAGATCACGGAACTTGAATGTAAAAGGGACCCAGTGGTTACAAAGCATGTTTGACACTAAGTAATAAAGTTGACAGTATTACCCTTTTATTTGATTTTTTCTTTCTTTTTTTGTTAAAGCATGTGATACTTATAAATTTATATTAAAGTTAATAAATTACTGGTCCAAGCTTATATTTTTTATTTAATTTCAACCAACCATGATCGATTACAAGGCGGTTTCTAAAACATAATTTGTTTCTCATTTAACAGAATTCTGAAAGCAGACACTAACATCCCAATTCAGTAAGAAGAACGACAAAAAAGAACTCAACTAAGTGGTCTAGACCAATTAATTTGAATAGATTAATTTTAGCTGCAGGAGTATTAGTCGGAGCATACTTATCAATAGAATTATGGACAAAACACAGCAATGGCGAGTACGAAGCTTAATTTCTCATTCAAAATAATAAATTGTTGTTTAAAATCTGGATAAAAGCTTGCATTACTATTGCCTCTGACATATGAAAACAACTGGGCAAATATTTTGCTGGCTTCTGTTCGTCAGAATGAGTCATTCGAAGGGAACAAATCCAGCAGTCATTCAAAGAGAACAAATCCCAACCAGGTTCGCATTATAACTTGGTCAGAGGTTTTAGAGGGGTGGCTTTACAGGTCGAATCCTGGAACATGTGGAGGTATTTCAAAAATAGAGGGGTTAGGATGAGCGTGATGAAGCATAAAACTTGGCACATACGAGACTTACTCATCTCTTGATCTACTTAATGTGGAGGATTACTATTCTCCAGAAATTTCATAGAGGAAACTGTGGAAATTCGGTTAGTCACGGTTTAGTTTTGTTTGTATTTATTTATTCAGTAACCAAATCTTAATTCAGCAACAAATAGATAGAGCAAATAATTCAAATTTACTAGTCGACAATAACTGCGCTCTACCTAGTAGGGTATTAAGAGATTGCAAGAGCAGTATACAAGCGAGAAAATATTACAGCAATAAGTAGGTGCAAAATAAACAATTAATAGCACCCGTCCGATTTGAAACCAGTGTGGCCAAACAAACCAGCGAGAGACTGGTGTATATATGGGGCGTCAATAACATAATCCTATATATAACATGCTACTTCCAAACACACCTGATAAAGTATAGAGATAACACTGGTCGGTGACCTTATCAATAAGTGTTTATCTGTGACCCTCATCACCTAATCCATGTGACCCCAACATCAAGTGCAACATTGCATAAATGCTCAGGAAAAGTATGCCTATCATGAAAACGTTATGGTAAGTACAGTTGAATCATTATTCTGTCGTTTAGCATTCTATGATATAGTCTATATTGCTATCAGCACCCCAGTGTGTATTTTTGTTACCTAAATAAACAACACATCGCAGGGAATGCTAAATAGATCCATCGATCCGAACCTAGGCTATGGGAACCATCCATGTCGGTCCTATGAAAACTAGCACGAGCTCAAGGTAGACACGCGCCATAATATACATTTCAAATTTATTTTAATAGACCTATAATGGGAAACAATCATGCAGGGAGTTGTTTAATGCTGCGGAATGAGGTCAACTCATACACCCATCTTCCGCAAGCAGGACCAGAACTCAGCAGCGCTGGGCAAGATTTAAACTTTTATTTACTTTTAATGCCCTGCAGAGGCTCTATGCCTGTCAGAATTGCCTTCTTGAACCGTGCCTCAGACTAGAACAAGTACACCCCTCAGGCAATTGCTGATGTAGTCAGTGTTTTCAATAATGGGTGGCCAAAAAAAAGAAAGCTTTCCCCCCGTTGAGTTCGTCTTATAATATTATATATCTTCTATTTCAACTGTTTCTTGATTGTTATATGTATAAGGCATAGTTCCTGGGAAGTGAAAAAATAACTAAAGAATGTATTACCGTAATAATAAAACTCTGGTCTTCAATATCGATGAAATATCATATTCCCTGGACCACAATTTAATTAAATTCCAGATCTTAGATCTGGAATCTGGGAAAAGGATTTAACCTAAACCATTTACATCGATATAGGCCATACATAGGCCTACATATTAATATCTGTAAAAAATGTAAATATAAACTATGTACAGTAAAAGCAACAGACACCGTTTGAAAACATCCGTTGGCATTCTGCCATTTCTGGTTTATATTTGACATTCATATTTGGGTAACCTAGTCGAAAACCTAGTTCGAATGCATTTAAACCCTAAGCTTATCTAGACAAGAACCGTGCATCAAATATTATGGAACAAAATAACGATCAAGGTTTGTCAAAAACCAAGTGAGAGTGTCAAGGAACATCCTCCTCCATCACTGCACTTGCATATTTGGTTCACGCCTCCAGGACATCCTAGACCTCGCTAACGGTATTAACAAATACAGAAATATAACCGGGACACCAAGTATTAAAAATAACATACTATCGTCACCATTTTAAAGTGAAATCAGAGTTACTTATGATGGGAAATCACAATACCAAAATTCCATACATGATGATGAAATTATACATGGGCCTTGAACTCAACAGGTTCATAAACATAGGGGATGACTGTTGTATCGTATTAATACTTGTATCCTTGTTTGAGTGTCTGTATGGATGGTAGTTAAAATCATTATGATGTGCCATGAATATAACCATAATCTAGTCCTTGTCCAGCCTCAGCCATCCTATTATAGGATAGCATAGCCTAGGGCACACTGATAGTGATAATAATGTAGCCATTTTCTCGTCTCGGCGTTGACTTATTATGAATGGGATAGTAATAGTGTATTGCCGAGAGAACCCATAGTAATTTTGATACAAGTGTCATTATAGTAGAATATACCAGGATCCATCTGCATAAAGGCTATAGATAATCTAACATTACTTTATACAAATAATGACATTAATGTGGCATTGTTTCAGCCAAGGAGAGCAGGGCGGAGAGCAGACAGAGACGGTCGAGCATCCGTGATGATGGTTGCTTCCTGATTCCGAGAAATTCACAAGAGCAGTTTAAGTTTCAGACATAATAACCATTTTAAACGTCCTACCATTGCAAAGGGGTAATGGTATAAGGTATAGGAAAAGGAATGGCAGACAAGCAGCCAAGAAACAATAAGAATCATGTACAGAAATTGGTTAGGTAAAGGTCCCTGATATGTTGATTACAATCCGCAGTTGTAAACAAACCTCTTTCCGGCTTGTCAAAGCTGACAGTTCAGCTGTCAACCTATCCGTCAGATCTCCGGCCCTTAAAACGAGGAAAATCGTACATTCCGTCGGCTAATGGCACGTATAGATAGCAAAGAAGTAATATATGTGTATAAACACCTCGGAGCACACTCCAAGGTAGTAGAAATCTTACCTTCTATACACACAACATGTTCCCTGATTTGCTGTTGAATGAGAGGGTCAGCGATAGCTTCAATCAAATCGTAAATGGCATAGATGCTCGGATGGACGCTCTCGAATCGCTGTATTTCCTGGCGAATAGCCAGCGAATTACTCAAATAAGGCTGCATGTGACCCCGTGGGTTCATCGTGTTTTATCCTTGTCGTCATCTACTTGAGAAATTGAGCATTTTTGGTAAAAATCCACATATATTTGAGGCCGTGAGGTCTTCCTAACCCGCTTTCAAAATGGCTTAGGCTTCCATACGCGCATGCGTCAGTCTGCATCTATTTGCCATGCGCACAGAGCGCATCCGGTCATTCTGGATGCTGAGAGCAGCGTGAGTTTTTCCCGCTCACCACGAGGTGTCTGTCATGCACAGAACAAAGAAAAATGTGCAACCACAGTCTAGAATACTTTTGCTAACCAAATTTTCTTCATTTCTATTTCAGTAAAGAAGTGGGCGCAACATAGTACCGGCATAATGTGAAAACATATAAACGTAGAGACCTTGGACGTCTATAATTAGGCTTTTTAACCTAGGCCTAGGCTATTTAACTTAATTGCCCTAAGGCTAAGCTGAGTTGTATTATACTATTATAGAAATCACAGGCAGAAATTAATCGATATCGATTAATAATCTTAGCCTGAAATACAACAAGAGCGGGGGAATGGGTATTTTCAGGGCTCTGTTGAGAGACACCAATAACAAATTAAAAGCTCCCTCCACAATTGTGTTGGTGCATTCATGATTTATCGGGAGTTTTCTTCTTTTTCTCTCTCTCTCTGTGATTCATTTTTATTTTCTACGATAAAAAAATTTCCTTTACTCTAAGCTCAAGTCTTCAAGTCAACTTATGAGTTTTGATTTACTTACCTTTGGTTTTTGCACTAGGCTTATATTGATATGTCCCTGCTTCATGAGGCTCATTTAATTAGGCCCACATTAGCTTACATTTCCTTTAGGGACACTGTTAGCTAAGGTTACTGTTTCAATATATTCGATAACGTTAATGAAATATCGAGAAGTTGGATATGATTTGAAATTTCGTATAGGCTACCGGTAATATGCGCGATTGGGAAAGAACATTGGAGCGAATGCATTGCGTATCGAAATGTCGCATACTAATCCATATATAGCCTAATCATAACACTGTTAATGACATACCGTACCGTACATATTTTTCTTTTATTCGTTTCTATTCCTACATCATCTCCCGAACGTTTCATTACATACAGTCGTGCTAACACTAACAGGACCAAGTGCGACCATTACCCATTAACAATACCGGTACACGCAATATGGCTTTATCCGTGTTTTAGTGCTGCCACCTAGGGTAAGAATGAGACACTCTCTGGTACCTGAGAGACCTATCTGCAGCTGTCTGGTCTAGCGTACATATCTTGGGGGCAGATCTAGAGATCTATACATTAGATTTAAAATATGAAAATCTCCATCCATGGTATGACATAGGCTATAATTAGGCTATGTATACGTCGTACAGTTTCTACATTATGAATAAAGTCAGTAGCCTATAATATCTTAGACTTGGTTGTCGACAGTCATTATTTCTTGCTCCATTATTTCTAAATCATAATATAGTAAATATTACTTGTGCACAGCAATGTAGAATACATTTATATGAAATGGCGTGTTTATCTAGCCTATGCCATTTATATTATTTCGAATGTTATATTGAATATATTATATTGCAAAGAGATCCTATATCTTGTAGATAGGCTAGGCCTATTCTACTACGAAGTAGGACAATCCTATTATAATCATAATTATAATTATGGACCTTGTTGAATAAAAATCCTGGGCATAGATCTATTCTTCCTATTAGTCGGTAATGTTGCACTAATTAAACTGTTTAGCTTACTGTCGTTTAATAGTAGCGTGTGTCTCATAGTTCGTCGTCATTGCCTCATGTTGAAGAAGAGGCGTTTCTCATGAAACATTGTGTATTTTAGAGACGTGCCTTCCTACAGCAAACATTGGTTCATGGGTAGGTCATACCTGTCACACGAATTGGCATTGGGGTACACAAGAAAATGGGCAACAGCTATATATGGACCACATTGAACATTTTTGTTATATCAAAGCGTGGTAGGCGGATACCTTAACACACATAACCATGCAATAATGGAAAATGGATTACTTAAACCATTGTACGAGGATTGATGAGTGGATTTAATTAAAATCTGAAGTTGTATTTCTTCCTTGGGATCTACCCCCTCTGACTGCAAGGATAAACGGTTAGACGGGCAAAATTAGAAGCTGCATGTGGACAACCTTCGTACTATCACTTTAGTCAATCAAGACATTATCTCACCACACTGTTTGTAAGCAAAATGTGTTATGTTTTGTGTTGTTTGATATTATATTCGTAGTCAAATTTAATACTGAGATCCATAAGAGAAATGTTCATCATTTTGTTTACTTTAACTTCTTTGTGACCCTCATTTCAGATTTAGCCCTCTTGATCTCTGCTGGGGTTCACCATTTTCCCAGGAAAGCGATGGATCTGATGTTAGTAGAAGTAATAGTTTTCTTGGTGACAACAATGTTTTCTGAATTTACAGGTAAGCTTAATTACATTATCACACAGACAGCGATACAAATAATTGTTTAAATGTTTTGGTGAAAAACTGTGTTGTATAACACACAGGCGTTTGGTAGGTGGATAGATATCTTTCAGACACTTTCTTTGACTTGGATGTTTTAAAACGAACATTTGAGTAACCCACAATATAACCTTTTAATTTGTCTATAACTACGATAAACATACGAGTTCGTCAATTGTTAAACGTGTTATTCTTTTTTATTTCTTTTTTAACATGTCATTCTTTATCAAAGGAATTTTTAACTTGTAACATTACGCAATGTCGATTTGAGGTTTGAGGAAATACATTCATATAAATATAGCATACACATTACGAGCCCACAACACGAGCCCAAACCCTGCATTGCAATGCAGGCGATTTTTCTCTATGTTAAGTCATAATCATTATAACATAATTTTATTCTGATCATCTCCCCAGGAGGCCAAGGTCATAATTATTCGCCGCTGTGTCCAAAGCCAAACTCTCAACCTTCTACATGTAGAGTAGATTGCAACCAAGATAGTCAGTGTGAGGGTACACTGAGGTGTTGTGACAGTGGGTGTGGACTGAGCTGCATAGATACAGGTATGGACAAATACCCTCCCCTAAAATGTTTTTTGAAATGTGAGGTACTTCATAAAATGTATTATAGCTTTTAAACAAGAAATAGAGAAATAGATGCAAGAAATAGGAAAAAGTTATATTCTGATTATGATTGCGGGAATTTATTTTACTCACAACTATAGCTTGCACATTTCGCAGATATCCTTCACAAATCGCGTGCCACTTTTAATGGAATTGCTAAAAGTTCGAACTGTAGATAATATTATGTCCGAATATGTTCTTGTACCCTGCATCCATTCATGCAATGCAATTAACACCCATGCATGCGTGTATATATTCCCACATGTTAGAAATTTAAGGGATAAACCTAGATCTATAGATCTGTTACACATACTCATGTCATGTATATGGATCTGTTTGATTCAACTTAATGATGGGTTCACATATTATATCGTTTATCACAGATGCCAGTAGGAGACGAACAACACTCGTGAGAGATCTGCCGCGTCCAACAAAACTTTATGCTAAAGGTACTGGCAAATAGGGATCAAATACTCACCACACTATGGCAGTTCACAAAAAATCTATCACAGAATTTGTCTTGAGTTACATGTTAGTTGTCTGGGATATTCTTAACTGTATTTGGGATATTTTAAACTGTATTTGTTCAATGACTTCTGCTGTATAAACAATAAGAAAATTGATCGTATCTGCCTTTTTTCTCAACCAGATTTTCCCTCAAATTCCCTGGATGGAAGTGGTTCAGGATTTCCATGGTATTGGTATGCAATAATTGTCGGAGGTGTCCTATTAGTTATTGTGATGCTGATTGCCATCGGAGTGTCCGTGCGGCGTTGCAATAAAAAGAAAACTGACACAGCTTTGTCCAGTGGATCCCCTAGGAGAATAGACGAGGATGAGGACACATACTGTTATATTCAAGACCCGCCCTTACAACCCTGTTCTATGGGTGTCATTCCGCCACCACAAAGACCCCAGACATTACCTGCTCGACACACCACAGAGAGACCTTTACCTCGCGCGCCTCCTAGCGAGCATGGGAGTACAGACACAACGTACTTCCGGTGGTGAGAGTTGCTCAAGAGACCGAATTAATCCACACTCCGAATTAAGTTTACGGTAAAGGAATGACACTGATAAGAACAACAGCTGATGGCACATGGAGACGTGAATAATCCCAGAACTTGAATGACTTTATTAAAAGGGACACCGATACCCCCGATACCACTGCTCGAGGCAATCCTATCGTTCTGATTTTAATTCTGCGCCAGGTTGGCAAGGAGGTGCCATCAAAATTTAACAGTCTAGATCCAAACCCTCAGATAAGATAAGAATGGTATGTCAGTGATTAGATGCCTACTTCGCTAATCGGTTTCCTGGCCTAAGACTCGGCGTTTTAATGGGAGTATAATGACATTTTGCGGTCTTAATGGAATTATAATGGCACTTTGCGGTTTGAGACGAGAGGCATTCCTTACATTTGAAGGGACTCTCTCAACTTTGGGCCTAGACTGTCAAGTGCTATGAGAAGGTTATCAACTAATCTCAATCGTATTGATGCCCCGCATCCTTCTATTCTAATACAGGATTCCATGCACGAATTAAAAAGAAAAAGGGAACAGCCCTCACCAAAAAATTGTCATGAACATGTCACTATATTTGCTGGCAAATATTGAATAATGAGAAGTATTTACAAGTTGTAGATTGCTAAATGATTTCCTGGTGTTGTTAGGTCCATGAGTATAAACATCGTTTTTTTGTATTGACATGTATGACGTTATGTATTAAGATTGTCTTTTTATATTGATGTATAAGGAGGCGTCTGTGACACTGTCTAAACTATGAAATACAATTAAATCGTTTTTAAAACAGAAAAAAGATTGCCTTATGGATGAAATGAGACGTTCGTGAACATATTAAATAATATTGTTTACATTTAATACATTTCGAGGAAATACCGTATCTTAACAAATGTCTATTATATTTCACAAACTATAGTACGTGTGAAGTATGTGTAGGTATTCGATATTCGACTATATATGTAATCAACATGTGGACGTTTGTGTGGTGTTCTTGTTCAGTATGAATTCATAAAAACAAGTTTTGACATCGGCAGTCAATATCTCTAAAAATTAGAACCGCCAAATCAAACGAAAAATCAAAGTCACATATATTTGTTGAAAACCAAAATATCATAGTAAAACCATAAATTTGTACTTAAATGTAGTTGAAGCACAAAACATGTCATGTTGATGCTGTTTGCATGGCAGAATCATTTCCAAGTAACCCATTTTGTTGCCACAAACTTCTGTTCATACATTTCATAACCGTCCAACAATAACGAATTTTACCTTATAATTAAATCCAAATAGATATCATCATCTCCCCACACAGCGGTAAATATGATAATAACTATAATAAAGCCAAATAAAAAGATTGTCGATTTATTCTTTATTTTGGTTCCCCTTGTTAATTAATAGTTTGATGATTTACGACTTTAACGTTGTTTTGTTTCCCATTGACGGATCGACCTCGTAATACCACATTCGCTGAGAATCAAGTGTGCCTCTCAGCCGGTGTTTACCCAGAATCGATGAACGCTAGATAAATCTCCTTCATTATTAGCTTGTTAACAACGTCCTAGTTCTTTGAAGTTGCTTTAATCATCGATTGGGAATTTGCAGCGATTTTAATTAGCACCTCAGCACCTCTGGTTATTACCCTTAGTGTTTGTTACACGTCAAAGCAAAGGGATGTTTCTTTTAGGCGAAAATAATACAATGGGAAGGAAATAATTACTTGTGGACAGAAATAGGTGATATGTCTCTGACTTTAAATGGTTTTAGGCATTCTAGAGAAATGTCAATCGGCGTAACCAATGATTTTTAAGAGAGGACAATATGTTTATATGGCAATATTGAATTAATAATTAAACGTCATCATATAATAAGTGCATATACAATATTGATGAAATAACTAATATTAGGCTACATTGCCAATTTCACTCTCATATACAATCAACACGATTAACTTTATTCGGTACATCCAGCTTTCAAACTAAACATACAATTCATATCTTACTGATCCTTGGTACCATATCGTTCCCTGGAAAGCAAACAAGCTGCGGGAGGGGGGGGGGGCTGTTGTGTTGGGGGTTGGGGGCCGGTGGGGGTTGGGGCTAGGGGGGGGGGGGGGGAGTGAGCCAAGTTTCCTGGTGAAGGACATCCTCTTCAAATCATTTGCTTTTTCGCATTAGCTGCAGCAGATGAGGCGGATGCAGGGTGAAGCGGATGCACGTGCATGGCCAGCTGACATGGATCGTTTAAGTTAGTAGCAATCGAGGATATTCCACTAATTTGGATCCCTGGAAAAAAGGTAAATATGATGGTAATTAACCGCATTTAGGATTTTACCAAAATATTCATTATCCCGACAATATCTACAACCTAGTAGTTGGCTGCGTGAAAGAACTGACAGGAGTATACATGCATGCAATATTACAATATCCTCTGTATTAAATGCTATAAAAATATTATAGAATTATGTTACAGTAGTATTACATTAATTATCATGAGATCTAGATTGAAATCGTAACCATCCATATGTATACATATAAAGATAATATAAGAATTGTATACTAAATGTAAGATAACAATGGTAAATGTAATCCAGGATATACTGGCGAAAACATGGTGTCAACCAGAGGATGTACCTGCTAATAAGAAATAAAAACGTTTTCAAATCAAATCAATCCCCTTTCCCCCTTTAAATGTTACTCTGTTTTCACATTTTTTCTTCGGCTTTCAGATGGCGTCGTTATCCGTTCATATCAGCTTGCGCGTAATTACAGGAGTCTGGGCAATTTTGGGAAATTCACTGACATTACTTGCTGTCGCAAAATATCATGTACTTCGCAAGAATCCGTACATATTGATTACCAACCTTGCTGTGTGCGACATTATCCTTGGTGTAGCCCTTGTCACCATATTTCCCATTTCGCGACTAGTGATGGGAAACAGTGCCCCTCTCTGCTTAATCATGAGCGCTATGTTTTTCTTAAACGTTTTCCTACGAGCCTTAAGCTTTCTTTTCATTGCTATCGAACGCTATATCAATCTAAGCAAGCAACTTCGCGGAAGAAAAGGTTTAACAGTTAGAACAACAATCGGAATGGCAATTTTCTCCTGGATTCTTGGGATAAGCTATGTTGGATTAACAACTGCAATGACTAACTGCAGTACAGTTGCACGTGGATGTGCTTTGAGATGTTTGTACGAGGTATCTCTATGGTATGTGACAATGGCTATATTCCTTACAGTAGCCCTTAGCAGCGCTTCTCTTTATATACTACTCGCATCTACAGTGCTGAGGAGAAACAGAAAGGTAAGAGTCAGTGTCACTCTATCTTCTGGCGGAGAAAAGAACATCTCTCTAAACTCTGGGAAACATATGAAGATGATAACAATGCTCTGTTCATTGGTAGGCTTCTATATTTTCTCTCACCTACCGCACCTGATCCTAGTCCTCGAAGGGCATGAGATGGCCTCTGTTGAAGTTCTTATCTCTATATTTCTATTGGATATGAATACCTGGATAAACCCAATTGTGTACGCTTGGAAGAACAAAGACTTCCGACTAGCATTCAAAAAGATTCTTGGAACGAAAATTTCAAAGGTGCTTCATCTCCATAACGTCTCGGTGTCCAAAGATGCGCATACGCCAGTTAAAAGTTCGGCTCGGAATATAAAAAACAATTATTCCTTGGTTACCAAGTCGCTGCCAAAAAAAGGTATGTGCATAGAAAATCTATCAGTTATATCTGATGGTCGCATATCAAAAAGCATCATATTTGAACCCAATAGGAGCACCCTTTTCAAGAGTTGTGACTTTTCTGAGAAGACGAGATCCCACATCAGCCTAATATCATGCGAAACGGTCAAGAGTGGCGAAGAGGCACACAGAGTTGAAGTACCTTGTTGCACCGCCGAATGTCATAATACGAACAAAACAAAATGTATTGGGCGAAAGAAATGTTGCCAGAGTTACCAAGCACAAATTACCAGAGGTGATATTGATCGAAATACTTTAGGTGTTCCCCGTTTTTAACAACTGCTATGGGGAAAATCCCCAAAGCCATACCAAAAGCCTTGTCTGTGTGACATCTTTTTTTATTCTTTATCTATCCAGGTGATTACATAATAAGGGTTTGGCCTTTGCCACCCCTGCATTATCCACATACAATAATCAATCTTCCAAAATGACAAACATTTCAAATCTTTTAAGATAATTAAATTCATATGTTACCCTGTTTGAAAAAGAAAAAAAGAGATTGACTCAATATCGTGCAATATATCATGCCTTTATTCATTTGTAAGATCTGCTTTTAGTACATTTCCATATAAATAATATAATTAGCAAACAGTGATCAAGAATGTTGTTACAAATACAGCTGCACGATAGATTCTTCCATCATAATGTGTTTTAATTATACTATCTAATCATCAATGGAATGACGGTATATATTTGCAACGGCACCGCATTTGGAGGTGTTGTAAAAATTTTGTTTTTGTTTCAGCACAAATTCTAAACTACTAGAGGAGTAGAGCCCGGCGTTACGTAACGGCGAGATTACTGTGAGCTCTAGACTTCTGGGTCAGTAGGCTCCCTTGGCATCCGAAGATCTGAAGCTCACAGTAACAGAGTTTTATTTATTTAGATTTGTTTTCATCGATGTACATGACTTTTTCCACGCTACCTGTGTCATCTAGCTATTACACATTTTGTTGCATTTGCATGTTGCAACGCTTTTCAATGCATCTATCACGCGGAATCCGGCTAAAGTAGTTCTATTTTTGCAAAGCTAAAGTAGTTCTTGATATTTTTAACGCGATGAACAACTGATATTAAACTTTGGTTTCGAATAGGTCGAATACTTTTTCTCTCTCCCGAATACTTATTCATGGATGGAATAATTGATCATATTGCATAGATTGTTGACAGTATCTCATATAATATTCTAATGGGCAATTGCACATTATGAAGGTGTTCTTGAATAAAATAATATAGAAATGTGAGGATACGAATTGGCACGTCTAGTGCTTTTTTGTTGAAAAAATATGCATTGGCGAAGTTTTGTTTGTACTCAATACGAATCCAGTGGTGAAAATACCAATCCAGCATATTTTATGTTATCTAAACATGAAAATCCTTCATCGATGTACATGACTTTTTCCATGCTACCTGTGTCATCTAGCTATTACACATTTTGTTGCATTTGCATGTCGCAACGCTTTTCAATGCATCTATCACGCGGAATCCGGCTAAAGTAGTTCTATTTTTGCAAAGCTAAAGTAGTTCTTGATATTTTTAAAGCAATGAACAACTGATATTAAACTTTGGTTTCGAATAGGTCGAATACTTTTTCTCTCTCCCGAATACTTATTCATGGATGGAATAATTGATCATATTGCATAGATTGTTGACAGTATCTCATATAATATTCTAATGGGCAATTGCACATTATGAAGGTGTTCTTGAATAAAATAATATAGAAATGTGAGGATACGAATTGGCACGTCTAGTGCTTTTTTGTTGAAAAAATATGCATTGGCGAAGTTTTGTTTGTACTCAATACGAATCCAGTGGTGAAAATACCATTCCAGCATATTTTATGTTATCTAAACATGAAAATCCTTCATCGATGTACATGACTTTTTCCATGCTACCTGTGTCATCTAGCTATTACACATTTTGTTGCATTTGCATGTCGCAACGCTTTTCAATGCATCTATCACGCGGAATCCGGCTAAAGTAGTTCTATTTTTGCAAAGCTAAAGTAGTTCTTGATATTTTTAAAGCAATGAACAACTGATATTAAACTTTGGTTTCGAATAGGTCGAATACTTTTTCTCTCTCCCGAATACTTATTCATGGATGGAATAATTGATCATATTGCATAGATTGTTGACAGTATCTCATATAATATTCTAATGGGCAATTGCACATTATGAAGGTGTTCTTGAATAAAATAATATAGAAATGTGAGGATACGAATTGGCACGTCTAGTGCTTTTTTGTTGAAAAAATATGCATTGGCGAAGTTTTGTTTGTACTCAATACGAATCCAGTGGTGAAAATACCATTCCAGCATATTTTATGTTATCTAAACATGAAAATCCTAAATCAAATTTAAGGAAGTTATTTATTTCCCTGAATTCTATGTATTGTTTATGATTACCATAGAACTGTTTTTTATGTGTTGTAAACAAACGTTTGTATTTCTGTTGTGATCTCTTGTTTGTCATTGTTTCTACAATCGCTTTCACATTAAATTGTTATGTTTCACGTTCTCGATGTTAGTATGTTTATGTCAGTTACAGTCACATGTGTTATACAGAATAAAGATATCTTTTTAGCTAATATATATTTGCTGTTAATCTAACACTGATGATATAATCTGTTCGGCAAAGCCAGGACACACGAAGGAATATTTACAAACCAGTCAAATTATCACAAAAAGTATATGTAGAGCAATTCGTGGAAACAGAGATTGAACTACACTTTCTCTTCGTCAAAGCGTGGAATACCGTGATGTATAATCCATATCTTCTCCGTCAAGAGATTCTGCGTAAGCACTTAAACCCTGGAAAGAGTCAGAGGAGGGAATAATTGTTATCCATTTAAATGCAGAAGAGAATAATGAAACTGAAAGGTGGGGCTTGGCTTCGGGGGGAAATTTGGTAACACACTGGTATAGATGTTCAAGGGCAATTCAACAAAGACTTAATTCACACAGTAGATTTTAGGGTCACGGTTGAGAGAAATTTGAAACAATCAATGGCAATTGTGAAACATTGTAGGCATTCATAAGAATAGATGAAATAGACTGAAAAATGTTACGTAATGTAGGCCAAAACACTAATTCTGCAATATGATTTAGCTTCGATGAGAGCCCCGAAAACATCCTTTTTAGTAGAGTGTAGCGTTGATCGGTGATCAACAACATAAAAACTTCGATTGTGAGAGATTAATGGTAAATATTGTGAGATAGGCCTGTGTTAATGATAAAAAAAAATCCTCTATCAGTGTCCACCCAGTGTATACAGCTAGAGAGAATAAAAGCATCACTTAATTATTAACATCAACTGATTTTAACATATGTTTGAATAACTTTCAACTCGAGCATAACCAAGTGGAAATATTCATAAGAGGCGAAACATCATCTCATATATTAAGGAATATACACAATCATAAAAAAATTAATATAGTCTAAGCAGCATCATTTATGTTCTTATTATGCTGTAGGGCGTCCTTGTATCGAAATAGAGTCGTTTGAAGCAAAGTGAAAGGTGAAAGTTCCTGTCAGACGAGAAATTAACGAGGAATCTCTCACTTTAGATATCAATAATGAATCTGAGGACCATCCACATCATTAATAAAAAAAAAGAGGACATAAAAAGGCAGTTAGTAAGTGAAGCATGCATAGGATGGTCGATCCCAGTGCTATCTCTGTCTACTTATGTGATACTAGAGAAGCTTTAATTACATGTATTTGATTGGTGTCTTGGTGTTCAGTCGCCTGGTCACTGCCTGGCGCTTCTTTCTTCACCCTGTCGAGGTAGGAGAGCTCATGATGATATGACCATCAATTTTGTAAGGAGAGAAAGCGAGGTGAAAGAATAGAGATCAAACTGTAAAAATAGTTCAGAAAACCAAGGCAATTGTGAGTCTTTTCGAACAACATAAGCAATCTCCTGACATTATTGGACGATTGACAGATGTCACCTCCATGAACATGATATCACAGCAGCCTGTACCAACAGCCTGTACAAGTATATTATCCCCCAGTAGCCTGAGATTTGTTTGATACCATCGCGATCCTTTGTTTTTATCGTTAAGGCGTGGAATTTATACAACAATATTGCCTTGGCAGATCTGAAATTGCCAATCTACAAAATTTAATAGTACTACAAGACGTACACAGAGGGAATGCCAAAGAGAAAATGCGGGGTAATTCTAGGGGACTTATCGAAGTATGATTTTAGACCTAACTGCAGTTTAAAGAAGATACATTTTGCATGCGATTACAAAAGTAATGATGTCAATTTAAATATTTTAAGCAACTAAAAGTAAATACAAATATGAAGGACTCTGTGCTTTAATGTAGGTTCCATATGCTCACTGAATCTATTGGCGACTAATCAGAAGTGCATAGTTCAAGAAGTGTGAAGTGAAAAAGAGGCATAATCATGGAGAGAGATGTGTCCACAATCAGTACAAGATAGAATAGTGTGAAATGAGCTTCTTTATAGAGAGTTGTTGGGTTTTGTAAGATGGGAAAGTTGTACACATCATGTCATGAAGTATTCTGGGTATGTGTTTGTGTGTGCAAATACACTATTAAAAGGATTTGTGGAGTAGTGATTATATTTTCAAACGGGGTGGAGAGGTTCAGTTAATTGTCATTCCCAGAACTGCATTAAGAATCATATAATAATTCCCACAAACTAAATCAAAACATATGAGAAATATGCTAATAACACATATTGTTATGCATATTGGGATTATTACGAATATCTTTAATAGTTTACAAAATATATTTACATACTTATGTGAATTATAGTTCTATATGAATATACCTTTACAATTAAACCACTTGTACTTCATCACCGAATTTTTTTCTATTAGTGAAGATGAAAACACTATGGAAATGGTAATCTAAATTATCAATTTAAAGCATCTATAAAAAAAAGTTTAGATTATAAAAAGCACTTCATCCATTGTATCTACCCACCCTGGCTGCAGCACTACTTTGATCAACTTGTAGCGTCCTGTAACCGTCAAATTGGAGATCTTCATATGCAGGCGGAGGGGGTCCTGTGTCTTCTGCGGATGGAAAAATAGCATACATAATGAGAAAACATTTTTCGTTTGTGTTTTCAATTCCATATTTAGAGGGGGCGCGAGGCATGTAAACCCTCTTTTTGCAGA
Source organism: Sthenelais limicola (assembly GCA_942159475.1). Taxonomy (NCBI): domain Eukaryota; kingdom Metazoa; phylum Annelida; class Polychaeta; order Phyllodocida; family Sigalionidae; genus Sthenelais; species Sthenelais limicola. Next base: position 130,689,963 of record OW804095.1, read on the forward strand.
CAACATGCAAGCAAGTTTCTGTGCATAATTTGAGGATATGCTTGATTTACCATTTCGAGGTGGCTTTGGAGGCTTCTGTGGAGGAACTGGGGGATTTTGTTGTGATTGACTGCTTTGCTGAGAGGAACTGGGTTGCAGTTGTTGTTGTTGTTGTTGTTGTGGTTGTTGTTGAGGATTTGGTTGTTGTGCCGGAGCAGCGGGTTGGGTCCTCTGAGACCGGGACGGAGTTGTGGGTGGCGGTGGTACCATCGGTATTTCCACAGTATTTTGCCGTTTATTACTGCCTGTTGGATCAGGGTGCTTTCTTGGCCTTCTTTGTGGAGCGCCTGTAGCATCAATAAGGTTTTCTGGGGTTCTTGATCTCCTGCTCCTTCTTTTATTTGCTTTTTCTTGTGGGTTAGGAGACTGTGTCGACCCAGGAGTAGGAGATGATCTTGCCACTGGAGGAGAGTTAGGGATGGGGGGTGCTGCCCTCGCAGGTTGTGGAGGTGGGGGCAGTGGTTCTATATCTACTGCAACTATACAAGTAAGAAGGAAGAATAGAACATTGCATTATAGCCTATTTGGTGTGCAGCTTTTTCATATAATCTGAAAGGGATGATCAAAACAATACTAAAAGTAGCCTTGGCACTGGCAGTTACAGGAATAATTTTGTTTTTCTTACGTTTTATCAGTGTGATATTAAGTTAAAATCTCTCATACTCTAATTAGTCCAGCAGAAAGAATGGAGGTCCGCGAACAAGTGGAGCTCGAGTAAATACCCCGAGATCAGGCCTAGTGACAATACGCTGACCAGTCTAAGCCATGTTTTGTGCAGTTAACCGCGCAGGTCTGATTGAAAGCGTTCCGCTCTGCCATTGCATTAAAACCTTATCATATGAAGGGGGTGTTGAATTTGTTTAGTTGGTAGTTTTAATACGTTCAAGCAGAGGCACATTAAGCGGAATAAAGACAGAGACCCCAAGGATCACATCAATTCAAAACCACAGAAGTATTCGCATCATATTAATCCCCATTGCATCCCTAACCAGGGCGCTGGAGAAAATTAGTACATTAACATATGAATATAAGTTTTCAGTTCGGGATTCAACACTGTGGGACTTAGTAGACCAATTCAAATAATATAATTCCGTGATCAACTTCAAAGGCTTAAGTATATCAGATGAGGTTTTAGGAAAACTTCCAACCGGAAAAACTACCAACGCGATATATGCTGCCAACCAGAAAATCGCCATCCACCATGAATATCATCCCCTGTCATGAAAGTGAGTGATTGAAAATAGAAATGACATAAGAAATTTGGATTAGATGGAATGGTAATCCCCAAATTATGCCCTTTAGGTTGTCATGGGAGTGGTGTGTTTCTTGGTAGTAGCTTTGCTGGTTTCCGATAGCTGGCACTTTCTCCGGATGATAGTTTCCTGTCATCATAAGATAGTTATATAATCATATAGATCTGTATCTGGCTGTTCGCACACGGTTGGTTTGGGAAAATAGCATTGTATTCATTAACACATCGTCACTATGTTCACCTGCAGCTTGTAGATGTTGAGGGGGAATGGCGATAACAGCTTCAGAAACCAAAGTAGACTGGGCGGGATTCTGTGCAAGTCTTGGTGGTGGCGGTATAGGAGGCGGCACCTGTTTAGAATCCTTTTTCTGTCTCTCTGTGTCATTCAAGCGCGGACATGAAAAGATGTAACACAAGAGCTGCCATTCAAAGAAAGCTTTATAGATAGCCAGAAAGATGGATTTTAAAATATATTGAAGGATTTGTTACTAGGAAAGGATTAGGATATTTGAACATTAGGAACATTCTGAAAGAGGGCCTTAAGTTGCCTGATTATACAATCAATATTCGAAGGTCTTGGCTTTCTAAAATCCATCTTTTGTGGATAAACATTCAGATTGAAAAAATGCATTGAACACATCCTACGTCAATAATTCAAAGAAGCTTGTAGCCACTCAAAATGATTATATGCAAAAGAATGTTTAGTATTGAGAATTTTTCGGATGGAAACTCCATTTCCTAGAAAACATCGTATTATGCCACAATTTAACAATGGCATATTAGCAGTAACAAGAAATTAACGCATGCTTCTCAAAAATGACAATGCATGCCCACAAACAAAGATACACATGATGATATATACGTTCATCCGTTGTATACTGGACGCCCTATATCTAGGCCGTATCTGCTATTCTTCATGTAATATTATATCATAACGATTATCATATTTAATTATTATTCACAAATTAAGTATATATGTACCCTGTTTATTTCTTCTGCTAGCTTGGGAGCGGTCAGAATTAGTTGACCTCATTTCTATTTCACGTTGGTTTTCGCGAGATCTCACTCGGGATCTTTCCCTTCTTCTTGATGGTGGCTCGTCAATTAGGTAGTCGTCAAGGGAAGAATCAGTCCTTTCCCTCAAGTACCGACAGACGATTGCCAGACATGTAAAAAGCACAAACAGGGCACTGACGATGAGTATCCACCAGGGCCAGGCCACTTCATCTACTTTTGCATTCTTTGTGAAGCGATCCAAAATATCTAAAAAAGAAACAAGGAGAAGGGATGACCGAAGTTTTGTTCATGCTAAAATGTAGAAGATAGACATTGTTTGACCTTTACTTTAACAAATTAAGCTTTTTTGTATTTACTCTCTATATATTATTAATGCACAGGGCCCATTTTATTTTATGAATGGCTGTAGAACATTACATATGGAGCATATTTGTTGTATGGATATCGTAATAAATGTAACATTTTTTTAATATCTAACTCTATGTATCAGGACCAGCTGAGAATAACGCCTGTCGATGTAATGCTTTTTAAAATATTTTAAATCTTAACTGAAAGATATTGACGGTATTTATCAATGTATAGCCATATAAATGAAAGTAAACAATAGTTAAAACTGATAAAGGACCAAACTCAGCGTTCACATCCTCAATACATTGAACGATTACTTACCACAGTCCCATTCATCACTGCCGTCCCCACAATCATCCTGGCTATTACATTGTTGCTCGTTGGTGTAACATCTACCATTAGCACAAGTATTGGCGGTGCGACAAGAATCGGCCCCTAAATATATGAAATAATTTGTTCAATTTATGGTCATTTTAAATATTCATATTTGGGGTGGCCATACATAATTATGTATGTTCAACTTCATGTTTCAAAAGAATTTAAATTATTTATGTGGCTACAGCGCCAGCAGCTTAAGGAGTGGAGGTGGATATATATTTTATCAAAAACGTGTTGACTTGAGAGAAAAGGTTCTGCATGCGTGCAATATGGTTCCACTCTCAGTCAAATACTCTAGTCTGAACTAGAAATCTTAACCAGGAGCAACGATTACGAACTAGTTTTTAGGCTATGGCTATTCTCCATTGCATGCCTCAAACCATGATAGCCCGATGTCAGACGAACTGATAGGCCTACATCAGTTTCTGTATGAACTCCTAAAAAATAAATATTAGGGTCCTACTATACCTTCTGGATAATATTCATTTCACAAACCATATTTATTCTAAAAGCCTGACAGGTTAAACAGATATGTAGTTTGTATTTGCATCGCTAAACACATGTCAAAGCTAAAGGAGCTTGAGCTTACTTAGGATAATTGCATCCCTTATTTATTTGTGATGAATAGGTGATAAACAGTCAGTCTTAAGTACTAGCCATCTGAGATGGTAGACACAACATGAGTTATCTCTCTCATGAAGGAACATACAGTTAGGTTAAAAACTCATGGACGTCGTCTCAAAAAAATACCCATAGACTATGAATGATAATGGATGTGTTGGCAAAGGCGATGATGTAAACGAATACAATGGAACGCCTGCATGGGGAATGCTTAATTAGACATTCATAGTAAATACGAGTTTACATTATCACAGGTGGAATGGGAAGAGAAACACGGCACAGGTTGAAACCTTGTAATTACTTTACTGGCATTTTATATTACTGCATGAGTGAGGGCATTCTATACATCGATCTTTGGTTCATTTTTCAGCATTTCGAAAAATGAAAGCAAAATGGTGGGGGTGGGGGGGGGGCATACTCTGCCCCACTCAATTTGATTGGTGTTGGGGGGCCCTGTGGCTCCCCGCTTCCTACATCACTTTCTGAGGATTACATGTTGGTAACCATGTTGATTTTAAGCAATAGATTACACGTGTTGAAGTATTACTTAGGAAATAAACAAGGTCTAGTATGGGATAACCATAAGGAACATAATCTTATAAAGATTAAACCATTAAACCTGTGGATTAATGTATGAAGCATGCAGATATTACTTTGGTTGAAACAGTGAACGTTATACTTAACTACAATAAGACTGTAGTGATCAATGTTAGTATAACTATTTGTAATTTTAAATCAAATAATAATATAAAGCTGAAAAACGGTTAATTGACACGGATAAAAGGAATCTGTAAAAAAAGTTCCTGAAAATATTAAACTGTCCCATGTTAATTTTTAGTGTCTTGACAGCAAGGTATATCTATAGAATCTCCATATAGGAAACACTGGCCATAAATCTGTTAACATGAAAAGAACGACACTCAAATTCTAGCTAGATTAATTCTAAATACACTCAATAACATAGGATTAAAGTAACCTCCAGCTTGATGTTCTTTAAGAAGATTCAATAATTGGTTGGCCCTGTCCGCGCCTCGTACGAAGCCCATAAGCGTCATAAGCATTAACCCTGTTAAGATTTCTCTCACTGCCTGACTCGCTGAAGAGAAATTCAAACAAAAACCTTTCAGGGAACAAAGTTTTCTCTTCAAAACAAATCTATGAATTCTGGATTGTCTCTTTTTAAGGCAATCATTTATTCTGGACCTACATAAGTAGTCTATGTAGAAAAAGCAGGTAGGCATTAATAAAAATCAGTTTATTTGCAAAATCAATTGCGAAGAATTTTACCTTTCTTCTTATGGAACGAGGAGAATAATTATGATTTATGAACGGGAAACCACACACTTCACTGTTACATAAAAACACTACCGTATATGTCTTTGGTCTATCAAGACAATCCACATTTTGCCCAAAAATATTCCTGGTGTTTTTTCTACAGTCAGAATAACAGAAAAATACAGCAGTCAAGACAAACTGCCCAGATGAAAAATGCATCGCAATTCTCTTCGTTGTCGCGGTTAATTTCTTGCAGTTGCAGGATACGTCCGTCCCTGCTTCTTCGCGAATTTGGATGTATTAACCGAACCCATAGACGATTTTAACAGAAGTAATAATATCATGAGAGTGACAGAACGGTGCAAGAATGTTTCTTATGTCTACTCTAAAAGATTTCTTGCCATCATCCAAGTCCATTAATATATGGGTAGATCTACATTATTGTTCAAATGACTATACTATTGCCTACGGGTGATATGAAATGTGCATAGAGTCGAACTTTGAAAAGGGTTGAAAGGATGTGTTAAATAAATATTTACAGATGCAGGTAAGAACGTAGGTTGTCTCTGCGATTTGCTTGCACGGTTGTATCCATTAGTAGACTTCATTACGAAGCTGTATACATAGACTGAGTGACCTTAACGCCTGTCACATACACTTACTCTTCACCCCTACACATGCTTACCCATATGTTTATCCTTCACTAGTTACTCATTTAAACTCAACAACCCTCCCACTGCTGTACATACAAACAGCAGCGAGCCTACAACCACCTAAGTGAAGAATAATTGCGTTTGAATCTGCTATAGAACAAACTTATTATAGAAATATATTGCGGGAATCTAGTACATGAGCAACTTACCTTTGAAAGTCTGAGCGTGGGACTGTTTATACTCCATTATATCTTATCTCAAACACATGTAAGTCTCATTGCAGTTTATGTATGAGCTGTCCATCTACTTGGCACCCTTCTTATCCTTTCTTCCATCCACGTCAGACAGGGTGCCGCGAATTGCTCAAAAGTTTAGTTTTATCCCATCTTCCTCGAACTGGGTGGTTTAGTTAGATATATTAGCATAATAGCAAGTGTGTCGCTTGGTTCACTAGATTTCTTCCGATTCAACTATGGCGATTTGTCCCTTTCTGCACTGGTTTGAGTAGGTAATCGCCTTGTTATTTTCTGTCTAAACTGTGGTATACCAGGGAGCGGGCGCGCACACCAAGCAACCTATACCGCTTCTCGGCACACTTCTAGGAAGATATTAATAGCACAGCGCGTCTCTGAGTCGCTCATCTGGCTGGTTGGAGGGATGTACTACCCATTTGCAGTAAAAGAATAAGTTTAATTGAATCGAAGAGATTCTTTGTTTGTCTGATGTCATACATACTATTGGGCAGTACTCATCCGGTGAAAAGGCTAGAGTCTCTGGATGATCATTATCAGTATATTGGTAGACTGTTATTTGATCTCTCCGAAGAATTATAAATATTATTTCGGAGTAGGCTACCAAACAGAATTACTTTGAAGCAAGCTGATGCATGATATTGTAATGCAACCTCCTTGTCCAAAGGTAATATATGTAGCGATATGTAGTTGGAATGATTGATGTAACTTAAGTGATACCTTATACATTATTATCGGTTTGATTTTGTGTTGAAAAAATATAACTTTATATGTGGGTTTGGTTTCATTCCTGCTATTATTTCTATACTATCTGCCAATATAAGATAAAGCAAAAATCGGATCTCCATTTAGAAACAAATGAAAGGTACAGTTTTACCATCTGGCACTGTAATTATAGAGTAACCCCCACGTTGAATGCAGCTCCCAAAAGTGTATACACACAAGGTGGAGCAACTCTCATCTATTGGTTGTGAGTTGCGTGTGAGGGAGGTGGAACAGAGGGTGGTGGGATGTGAGATCATGTCTGAGTTGTGCGGAGGGAGAATGCTGCGGGGTATTGGAGGTATCATAGAAGTTTCCTACCAGGTCTTGACCCCGAGCTGGAGCAAAGGAACGTACTAATCGCCTGAGTCACTGAAGAAGGTGCCAAATAGCTGTCCGTCAAAAGGAGATGAGTTTTCACTTAGCAAAAGTTCAGAGGTCTAATTATCCTCTTTGTGATATCGCCTGTGAAACCCTTACCTCGCAAGGACAATTCATATCACGTGTCCAACCTTAGAGTAACTCTGAGGTCCAACGAAGATTGATAGTGTGGCATTTCCAATAAATAGACTAAAATTGGTTTGGAAGAAAGGGGAACTCGGCGAGTAAATTTTGATATAGGCTAACTTTGTGTCGGCTATTAATATTAAAACTGAGGTACCGTAACACTCTACTGTAATTAGCTCAGTTTAGGCCTATTGAGACAATAATTATATAGGCCTAGGCCTATCCATATGCCAGATGGTTCTTCCTTAGGGCCTACCATGCACCCATACGTCACCCCAATCTATTAGGCCTAATCTTATTTGTTTTTAAATTAAAACAAATATTGGCCCGGTATAATGCTTAACCATTCGTAGAATTCGAGAAAACGTAGGCCAATTAATTTTTAAAATCATTCTAAAAAATAACACAAATTGACTAAATAAATACAATTGATCTAATTAGCCAATTGATTAATGATCTCAGAAATGATACCCGATCCTTGTCCAATCCATGTACACATGTTCAAGATAGGCCTATATTATTCACATTTCGAACACAGCCTTTGGCACAATACTTACGAACACACCCATTTCTATGTGTAGGTCATGTGACCAAACGTTAGCGAGCAAAAATGGCGGCGCCCATGGATGGTGAGTCCTCGTGTTTCGTTATCTCCTTCGAATCCCTGTTCCACGTCTCTGGAATGTTGATTTACCCTGATTATGTGTCACAAATAACACAATTATTCACGAAAGGGTCTAAGGTTCTTCAAATAATGTTTTGATATCTGCGTTGCGGTAGATGAGACCATGTAAGCCTACAAAAAACTAAAAATATCTAGTCAGACTTTTCTGACCCTACACACTGATAATACGTTGACTGTACTAGGCTGTACGGTTAGTCTTATCTTGGGTCAACTCTCTGTACAATCGGAGCTAACCTGGTGATTATACTGCGACGTTTGTCTATTCCAAATGTTTGATAACTGCAACGATACCCGATGACCACCCAAACGCCTTTTCTTCAAGTTAGAAACGCATTTTTTTAGTTTTTCTCTCTGCACCCCCCGCCCCCCGCCCCCGAAAACAACTACCTACCGATACCACAAAATATACAAACAACAACACAAACCACACATACCATCACCGCCTGTCCCACATAAAAATATAACTTATCTTATAATCTATGTGATGCCGCTTAATATGGTTAGTGTTTTGAAGGAGAAACTGTAGGCCTAGAAGTACAAGCACACAATACAACTATAAAAAAATAATTGGTGACAAGCTAATATTTGAAGGAATTAATTATTTGTTTGTCTTTTTCATAGTTTTCTTACTTGTATAGCTTTGTATATATTGATAGACTGCACTATGGACTTTCGATTGTCCTGATGGTTTAAAATTGCCATCGCAATTGTTTGATTATTATATAGCTTTAGTGTAGGTACATAAATGAGGTGTATATTCGCCTATTTTTTTTTAGACCAGACTATTGTTTTTTAAATCTAATTTTATTTATATTAAGGCAGGAAGAACAACACTATAGTTGATAGCTACTGCTGTAATATACAACGCTTTCCCGGAAACAATTATTTGTGTGTATAAATAAGTTTTCACTGTCCTTTTTCTACAGAGGAACACGATAACCTGCGATCGGTAAAACATGTTATCCTCGTATTGTCTGGAAAGGGTGGTGTCGGTAAAAGTACCGTCACTGTACAGCTAGCTCTTGGATTACGACTTGCTGGATACAAGGTAAATATTTATTATAACAGCCAATACATACGTTCAGCTCTATACTATATAATGGCACTGTTATAGGAAAACCAGACATTGGTTTATTTCATTCCCTTCTACTACGGTACTTATCTTTTTAAATTTCCCGTACGAATCCATTTCGTGACAATTGTTACACGAGAGATTTTTTATTTGGTCCCCTGTTCTTTTCTAAAGGCCGAGGTAATAGATTATGGATAGTAATAAGTGCCTCATCCCACTAGAAGTGCAATCATAAACTTCTAGTCAAATATCAACTTGAGAAGGGAAGTCTCATTTAACTTTTAAATTTTCCGTTATTCACAATTCCTGTTTGATCTTCACTTTTCAGGTTGGCGTGCTTGATGTCGACCTATGCGGACCGAGCATACCAAAGATGTTAAATGTAGAAGATAAGGAAGTACATCAATGTCCCGAAGGGTAATTTTTTTTTTAGTATAAAAGCTTTAATATACAATTGTGAAGCGCCCATCACATAAGTCGTAAATATTCACATTATTTCTGTGGTACTTTTTTGCAGTTGGGTTCCAGTTTTTGCGGATGCCGAACAAAAGCTGGGAGTCATGTCCATAGGGTTTCTGTTAAAGACCAAAGAAGAAGCAGTGGTTTGGAGGGGACCAAAGAAAACAGGTAAGATTGGAACTATTAGAAAAACATAATTGATGAAAACACCACAGTCCAATAATTTAGTATTATTATAACTGTTTTTATGTGTCAATCATGAGTTCATTCATCGTGATATTATACGATAAACTAGTTTCATGTTGTACGTCATGGACACATGTACGCGAATGTGACATTTCTACAAAAATGTGTTCATTCCGTCATCATTATCTATTCCCTCACTTCCCTTCCGATCCAGCTATGATCAAGCAGTTTTTGTCGGATGTCTACTGGAGAGATGTTGATTACCTTATCATTGACACACCTCCCGGCACATCTGATGAACATATATCTGTAGTAGAATCTCTCCGACAATATTCGCCCGATGGTGCTGTTCTAGTTACTACACCTCAGGTAACGAAATACATTCTTTTATTTTACCTCCTTTTATTTACTTCACTGTTAGTTAGAAAATAGTGGCGATTCTCTCCTTTCATTTCATTCAATCTGAAAAGAAAATTGTTCTCATAGAACTGACTACGGCACTGGCTGTACTAGTGTCGGGTGTAGCTTGCCAGTAAATTATTGTTTGGAGTTCTGTGGTTTAGATCTTCAGATCGTTATATAACATTTATTTATATCACGTAGGCTGTTGCTGTTGGTGATGTTAGGCGCGAATTGACGTTCTGTAAGAAAACTGGAATTAACGTGTTGGGTGTGGTAGAAAATATGAGTGGATTTGTGTGTCCACATTGCACGGTAAGAATTGTTGACTCCTCAATCTCCTGTACATTCATATATGAACCCTGAACATTGGTCATCAAACGCACGCTCATTCATGTGTACCTTCTTTTGCAGGAATGTACTAATTTGTTTTCGAAAGGAGGCGGCGAGAGCCTTGCTGAAATGTTTAATGTACCCTTCCTTGGTAAGGAATTTATTTACTAAATTATGGGTGGATGCATTCATATTAGATATTATCAAGTTAAATTATTTTAGGTTCACCTAATTAATTTGTATGGGATAAAATACTTTTTTTGAATTCTTAATATGAATCCTTTTTACTGTTATCGATTATGACCCTATTCGCAGCTGCTCAAATATCCTTAGATAAAAGAGTTACCGAATGTTCTTAATTTTACCAATTTTCTCCATCCAGGTTGTGTACCCTTAGATCCCAATTTAACGACGTCGCTAGAAAAAGGACAGAATTTCCTCGAGAGTTTTCCATCATCCACTGCACGCCAAGCCATCGAAAGTGTTGTTAGTCAAGTTGTAAAAAGAACACAGAAAGTCGAATGAAGTAGTGTGTTTTTATTAGTTATTGTCATGGCACATTATTTCCCCATAACAGGGTAGTTCCAACGGTTTATGTTCTTCGTTCTCCTGGGAGACAAAGTTCGGAATGTATGAGTTTTGGCTTATGTGATTTTTAGAAAATGTGTATCTGTTGATGTATATGATAATAATGGTGTACCTCCTTGTTCCAATTATTCAGGTTATTTTCAAATGGCTGCTAGCTAGCCCCATATCTGTACACGTGTAATACTTGTAGTTTAATAAAGATGATAATACATAAATAGTCTGCGTTGGTGTATAGAAACGTAACAAAATTCAGGATGATAAGTACCTAATTTATTTGTATATGTCAGCAATGAAAACTTCAAGTGTACATCATTCATTCTCAAACTACAGTAACCTCTTACTTGCTCAACTCGTAAACACAAACACGGATCAACGATTCTATCCATTATGCAGCGATATCGTTGTTATGACTAACTTCATAGCAACACCACAAAGCTAGAAACACCAATTACAATCGCTATCAGATTGCAAATGTACATCTGGGGGAAAATAGACTAAAACTTCCAGTACTAATACACATGATCCTACTATTCAATCTGATACACTGTCACCATTTCCATCACACTCTACACAATGGGAACAAGTCTTTACGTTGTGCCCTTACAACGTTACCACATTAAACTACATACATTTTTCAGGTTGATACAATTTAAGAATTTGATCCAACAGATAAAACAACTTTGAGACAGTCTGGCGGTATCAGGTCGACAAGTGGCTTTTATATTCTAATTCTTATATTTACACGTACAACCTTATCAATTTTATTATCTCTCCAAGTTACTTTTTGCTACGGCATCGTCGACAGCTTGTCTGAGATATCCTATTACTTGTCTGGGGTTGTCACTGTTCATGATAGCAGAACCGGAGACGATCATATTGGCCCCAGCCTAGAATATACAATATTTTGTGTTATACGATTAATATCACAACAAATTTACGTAACTCAGCGATAAAAATGGGAAATTTTAGAGAGAAAGGCTCTTACATCAGCGCAAGCTTGTATGGTTGCAGGTCCAACACCTCCATCAACTTCAATATCGAGATCCTTGAATGACTGCCTCAGTAGTTGAATCTAAAAATTGCGTCGTGTAGATTTGTTACTCATTGCATATGTATGGGGCACAAATATCTCCAAAGAGGTTCAATAGTTCAATATCATTAGCGTCCGATAGTTGGGGACATAAACTGTATGAGTAGTCACGAATGAAAATACACTTTCGCTGAAATAACGTGTACCGGTAAACTGAGGTTCATAGCTCTGTTTGGAGTGTATTTTTTAGAATATAAATATAGTAATTAGATATCAGTTAAAATGCTGTACCTTGGGCATCATGTCTGTCATGAACTTCTGTCCACCAAAACCAGGTTCGACCGTCATGATAAGCGCCATGTCTATGTGTTCTATGTATGGAAGCATTGACTCGACAGGTGTACCAGGCTTGATACCAATTCCAACCTGGGGAGGACAAAGAGAACATAAATGTACCGCGCGAATATATCACTGCTCGATGATATTCCTTCTCTTGATATTTTGGATATGGTAACTTAAGACTTGGATAGATAAGTCACTGATTACCAATAAAATGATTTAAAAACATGTACCGTAGGCCCTAATAATATCGGAAATTTTCAGAAGCATTTATTTTCAATAAGGTTTTCATCAACATATGAAGCCAGTGAAGGATATTGTAGGGCAGTGCTGGTATATTCAACTCAGATTATAGGCTACCCGCAGGTTTTGTTTCGACTAAAGTATTCAAATCGAAGCTTCAGACAGAATACACATTGAGAATGGTATTATAAAAAAAAACATGATAAATTACAGGAGATCAAATTACCTTCATGCCTGCTTCCCTGATCTTATTAATACAGGCCATGGGATCCTCGGTAGTCTCCAAATGGAAGGTGTATTGGGTGGCACCAGCATCGGCCATGTTCTCGATCCACTGTCACAAATAAAACGTCCATTCTTGATTTATAAACAAGGCAGTAAAGAGCATCACAAGAGGAAATATATTTCTCCATTGAATGATATCGACAAGGATGTTTAGGTCGTAGTCTGATCTCATTTATATAATGCTTTCCATTCCTACATTTGTTTTGGAGGTCCATGTGAATGGTTTTAAACTATTATGACTAAGCCTTATTATAGACTCTCGTGTTTTTAAAATCTAAAGGGATTCCAGAAAACTACTAATAAAAAGACACTTGACTTAGCCACATCTTGTTGTGAGACTGCATTGATTAATAGGCCTATTTACTGAATAAAATATAGTTGTTAAAAAACTGAAAAGACTCGCAGTAATTCAGAAAAAGCTCAACTAAGGGAGTTCATTTTTAACCACTGGTGCGGGGGGCGGGGGGGGGGGGGGAGGAGGAGGGTAGAGGAGAATTTTCAGGGGGGCACTTTTTTGTGCACTCTGCAAAGGGGGGGGGGGGATCTTTTTGCGCAGACTCAGAACTACAATGATGTATGGGGGGGGGGGGGGGGGCATGGAAATTTGCACAAGCTTTCAAGGGAGGGGGGCAATAAAACTTTAGAGGGTCATACAATTTTGGCACCATTCCCCTCCCCTCCAATGACCCCCCCCCCCCCCCACACACACACACCATGCAGTGGTTAACTATGAACAGTCCCTTAACTAGTCTAGGTACACCGAAGTATATCTGCATAGTGATTTCGCATGTTTAGCGAGGCAACACCTGTGCAGCTTGTGGAAGGTAGTGTATATGAACCCGTGTATATACAGGTTAAGTAAACTCTAGTAGGCCTACATACCTGCTCTGGTTTGGCCACCATCATGTGCATATCAAAAAAGGCAGTTGGTACATGTTTTCGGAGGCACTGAACGACAGGATGACCAAAAGTTAGGTTGGGAACAAATTGCCCATCCATCACATCCAGATGGAGATAGTCTGCTCCACTGTCCAGCATGCGTTGACATTCTGAGGCCAGCTGTGATAAATCAGAATTTAAAATTGATGGTCCAATCTTGGCAGAACATCCCGTACCAGCCATGATGTCGATCAGCGAGAGCGGCGTCCACGGCCTTGACCTCAATAATTGAAACTTTCGTATTTGCAAATGTTGATAAGAAATTGACCAAATATAATATGTAGTATAATCAATGATGTGATAAATATTATACAAACTATTTCATTTAGTTAACATCTAATATCAATGTACATCTAATACACATGATTTCTTCGAAACTATGTACAAACCTGATTTCTAACTTCCGCTTGCATGTTTGGGTGGCAAGTATAAACAAGTGCCTTGGGGAGTCCTAAAGTGAGCTAATTTTTCATTGATTCAGTGTTGTAATGCTAAAATCAACTTGAATATGGAGAGGAAGTCGAAAGAAATTGATCCAGAGAAGCTGGTTGTTTCGCTAGCGGACAAAGTTCCTGATGCGAAGGAGAAAGATGTCCCCAAATTGCTGCTGCAACTTGAAGGTAAACAAGTCAACAGTCATAGCGCGAGATAGTAGACAGGTCTGAAGCTGATTGTCAGCTCCGTATCACCTGTCATTCATTCCCAGGGCTGCCAACTTTTGGAAGTCCCAAAAGCCTGCGTTTTTTTGTGTCCAAGTACGGTGGCTGCCGAAGGCAGGCACCGCTGCTAGGGGGGTCCGGGGGCATGCCCCCCCGGGAAAATTTGAGAAAAATGACAGCTATTTCAGGCCTTTCTGGTGATTTTGAGGAGAGTCAGAGCCGAATTATAACCAACAAATGCTTAGTCCAGTGTTCAAAGTATTCCTGAAATCCCAGGATTTCCTGAAATCGCATTTCCCCCCTTTTAAATGATTTTTTCATAGCATTTTTCCAACTCTCATGTATGTAATTTTCATAAATGATTTTGTTGTTGTTTTCCTGAACTCAATAATTCACCAACTCTTTGGTGACCAATAATCCAAAGAGCTTTCTTTGGGTCTTAACCTGCCATAGCTCCAACCCCTCTAACCCTGCCTGTGTATGTCTTACACTCATCCTGCACTCACCCCAGCGTCCTGAAATTTCAGGAATCCTTTACACACTAGTTCTAGGTAGCAGTTTCCTGCAAAATCAGGAGGGCTGGGGTACATGGATGGCACCTAAACTGCTATTACTATACTTGGCTAATTGCTATACTTGGCTCACTCTAGGGGGATAAACAACCACTGTGGGTGCAGCACTCACTATAGCAAAGTACTATTCACACATAGGCCTATATAGCCATTGGGGGGGGGGGGGGGGGGGGTGTCTTGATCCATTTTCTCCAGGCTTTACCTGCCAATAACAATTTCCTGAAAAATATTGATACCATACTTTAAACACTGTTAGTCTTATAAATTCCAACTATGTTTTGGAGATACGAACAGAGCAAATCTAGCTAAGCCTAAGAAATATGGAGGTACCAGTAATGCACTTATTATAAGTATTCATTCCTCAAAATCGCTGTTATTTAACATCATCAATATATCGTTCTGTGCAGAATAGTTTGCCAGAAATTTTATTTTAAACATCAGGATTAATTTTTAAGAGCATTCAAGTATTTTCCTTAGCCAGGTAATGTACAATTTGCCTTCACAAATCCTCTCAAATAATCCACGTTTAAACAAAAATTTGGTTCAAAATACATTTCAATATAATCGAACAGACTGTTCTCTGCAAGGCAATACCAAATATATTCAGATATACTTAATTTTTATAATTTCTTAGCATAACTTTGCAATTTTCACTAAATCTAAAAGAATCGTATCACCACATTTAAAAGAATCATATCATGAGATGGCAAGAGAGACTTGATCAACAACATTTGTGATGTGTTTCGGGAAAATGAGTCACAAGTCGCAAAATTTGTGTTTTTCAAAGTCGTTTACTTACAAGATATCTTTGTTGGAATATTTTCATTTTTGGAGTGTCTAGTCCTTGTGGTTGTATGAATACATCAACCGGATTTCAAGAATGTTTATTAATTATATCAGTGCGTTTCTTAGATCATCCCATTGAGTATATTTAGCTACTTTACTGGTAATTATCCACCCAGAAATATTGCAAATGTTTTTTTTGTTTTTTTTCAAAAATAAGAATATCTAACTAAAAAGGTATTTAGGTACTTATTAGATGTCCTTAATGTTTACATTAATTGGAATCGGGTTGGTCTCATCTTTTCAAATAATGGTGATATCTCAAAATCCATAATTTGCGACTTATGACTCATTTTCCTAGAACGGATCACATTTGTACTCGTCCTGTTCTATTCTCCGGCCATCAATATATTGAGGTTTCAATATATATATTTTTGCAAATGTTAAATTACATTGGCAAAAAAAATTAAGTTGTTTAGGGTAATAGAAGATCAGATAGTCGGTGTAGATATCTATAGGGCTATACATTTATGTCATCAAATATAATCATACAAGTTCATAGCCAATAATTAAATGGCAAAATGACACATAGGCTATACAGGTTTGTTTAAATAACTAGGTGGGACCTTTCGAACCTTTCAGTCACATCAGTAGGGTACGAAATACAGATTTAATTGCTTGACCAATAAGGCAGATTTTAAGGTCTTTACAAAGTGATCTGTAAGGCCGGAATAAAACCCAAAATTCCGAAATTATTAATGTTTTAGGGTTTGATTTTCAAACCCTCCAAAAAGCCGGAGAAAAGCAGCTTTTTTAGGGTTCAAATCCGGAGGCCGGAGATAGGCATTTTAGGACCCCAAAAGGCCGGAGCCTCCGGCCAAAGGCCGGAGAGTTGGCAGCCCTGCATGATTCCCATACATTTGGTTGGATTAGATACCTGTCCAATGTAATGAGGAGAGTAAATTGCATCTTCAATTCCATGTCTTTTGCCCTGACAGTCTCTGTAGTAACGGTCCTGGGTATGATCATAAAGTGCCTTTCTCTCTCTTTCCTGTCTCTCTCCCTTAAGAATTCTTCTCTATCTCTATTTCCTGGGTATGATCATAAACTGCCTCGATCCCTCTCAGCTCTCCCACCCTTGATATAACCATATTAAATGTCACTCACTCAAATCTCACTCACTCACTCTGTAGTAATTTAACACCGTCAGGACAGGACCTGGAAAACCTGACTCTGGAAAATATAGAAAATGGTAAAAAAAAAATCCCTGCAGGGAAAAATCAGGTATTTGATATATTTGAGAAAACCAGGGAAAAATCAGGGAATTTGATGACTACTACTGGTTTCATTAGATAGATAAAAAAAAAAGTTTTCATTCCTTCAGACGATTCCACATTGGAAATCATTAAGATAAGATAAGATAAGTTGTCTTTTATTTGCCACTTTCAGTGAGTACAGAGTAGTACAAAATGAGTAAATGTAAGGGGTTGACAAAAGGGTCGAACATTTACATTTGGCACTTAATTTCACATCTAACTTCATCTGCACTTGGAACCTGACAAATGGAACCTGACGACATTTGGTTGAATCACTTTTGAGGATAGGGCACAGGAACAAGCCGTAATGCCCCCCTCACACTGTACGCATCCGACGAGTTGTAAGCCTTACAACTAGTTTTCCAGTTGTAAGGTCCGTTTTTTAGCTGTTGTTCACGACAAAACTCAAGATTCAAATGTTGAATCGAATCGTAGAGTCGTAACAGTGTGAGTGCCAGTTGTAGGGCTTACAACTCGGACACAGCGAGTCGTAAGACTTACAACTCAGAAAACAGAAAAAAAACGGGTCGGGCTATCCGTTAAAACGTGCGTTGTAACGGTGATATCCATAAAAAACACTTTTTTGGCCTGTTTTTAGCAGGGTGCTCCCGATTCGAGTTGTATAGTGTGAGATGTAAGTTGTAGTTGTAAGTTGTACGACCAGTCGGATGCGTACAGTGTGAGGCGGGCATAATATGTCAAATCATGATGGCCAATAATGTTACAGCAAATAGGTGTCAAAAATGATTTTCTCTGTTTTAATCGAGATAAACCTACAGGCTACACTGTAGTAAGGCTATTCCATTTTAAGATCTGGGTGGAACAAGACATGCTTTGTTATTACCAATTAATATCCCAACACATTGTGATACTGTAAAGAAAAAGTTGGTACCGGTAGTACCAAACCAATGATATTGTCATTGGGAAGGAGGAGTTTATTTGACTTTAGAAAATCATTTTTATCTCATGTTGGGAATTTCTAGATTTTAAGATTAAATTCCTTTTTAATCTCATTTGATTTGTTATTAATAATGACATTAAATGGGAGGGCTTTTATAACGATTTGTAAAGTGCAACACACTTTGTTTATAATAATAGGCATATTAAATACATGGCGCCTATATGTACCTACCTCAATAGATTTCTATTGTTCTTGTAGCCGTCATCGAAAAGTTGAAAGGGACCGGGAGAGCGTACCTTCGCATCAAGCAAAATGTCTGGTCATACAATCTCCTCTATGAACTCTCACTTTCACTCAAGCAAGATTTCAACAAAGTGGAAGGCCAATGGGATACGGCAGCCAGATTAGCCTCTGTTCTCAGGTCAGTGTTCAATGCTAATTGATAGCTCAATGCGTTAGAACTCATATTCACATCTAACATTTTCTCCTTAATTCATTTATTATTGTTGCATGTAGGTCAATTACCATACCGTATTCCTAGTACGGTACTGCCAAGATAAGAAAGGTATTATTTTTTATTATTTTCTATTTATGCGTTTCTTTAGCTCGTTATCTATTGGCCTGGATCCAGATGAAGACAAGGAGGAATTCTACGACCATTTTCTGCCGAGTTCTGCTGAAGCCCTCCTCAGCCTTGCTAAAAAGTTCCAGAGTCGTTATGCGAAAACAGCAGAGGTAAGGATTTTTATCTGTTTCGAGTTGAACACGTGTGAGATAGGGCCATGTTGGCCCATTTCAGTTGCAATCTACTTTTCTTTCTGATAATATGGAAAATTCGGTAAAAATACAACAAAATTTCATCACTTTCAAATTCAATACTTTTCGATACTGCCTGTAAATGTTTGATCTAATGCTAGACGGAGAGGAATGACAGGTGTTCAGAAGAATTTCATGGTTTCCTTTTATGACCTCGACTTCTTGGTACAATAAAAAATGCATTTTTATGAAATTGTAAACGCAATTTTCAGATATTAGAAGACAGGAAGGAGGGATATCTACGCAATTTCAAGTCTGTCATGGATTCACTGGTAACCCTATTAAGTGGACATAGCTTCCTTGCAATAAATGGTACGCCCCGTTTTAATCCAGTGAATGTATTGGTCTTTGATACTCAGCTCGTGGTTGTAATGAATTTAGGCACCGCACTTTCAGCATTGTGCCTTCAATGAGAAAAAATAGCAACTGTCTTAAACTGTGTGTATTTTGTTTTCTTGTCTTCCAGTGGTGCAGTCAACTATTTTTAGTCAGTTGTTGATGGCAGAAGATACAGACTTAACTTTAATCGTTCTTTCGACGCTGCAGAGTACCAACAGGATGAAAGAGTACGTGATTGCAGACTTACATTTCTTACTTAGCACTTTGTAGTGGATCTTTATAGCAGGCTATCACAAACAAAATTGTATTCCTCTGAGAATTTCATAGAAAATACTGCCGAGGAATAAGCTATTAAACAAAATTAACTTGTTCATTTAATCAAATAGGGGCCCCCTGGAGGACCCATATATATGGCTGCCATAGACCCATTTCCAAAAATCAATTAGGTTATTTACTATACATACTATACTTACATAGTTCTTCTAGGAGAGTGTGACATTGCTGCTTTTTATACCGTATAGATAAATTGATAATGTGTAGATACCATCATATCGAAGATGTACTCTAATTTTAATTAGAATCATACTGCTGTTTTTTTTCTTGTGTACATGAGAATATCGGGTCTCCCGAAACCTTTGCGCAAATAAAATGTTCACAGATTTCATTTTACATTTAGAGGGGTATTTGCTTCATTAGAGCCTAAACGTCTTCGATCGATGCTTGATGAAATCATTTATAAACTCTCCGATACATCAGATGAAAGAGTTGCTAGGTGAGTGTGAACGGGTTCAAGTAATCAATATGATTTTAAACTGTAGTCATTGATATTGATGAAGATTTGGGGTGACTGAGCGCTCTACAGCACTGGCTTGGGATCCAGTTGCACGAGAGTGTTATGGGTCCAAACTCCGCGTGAATGTCACCCCACCCCTCCAGACACTAGGGGAAGACCAGGTGATTTAGTCCTGGTAAAACAGGGTTAAAAATATCATTAATCGCGTTGGACCTTTACAAATATGATTATGTTACGTTCACTGGACTTCCAGGTGTTATGATGAGCCATATATTGACGATATATGCATAGTATAGCATTGATATATTACACTAACCTACATGTAAATGTATTACTTTCTATTGTATTCAATATTCTAAATGTATCAAACTTGAACTCATGTTTCTTCTTGCAGTTCTGCAACGCGAACATTACTTATCATCTGTGATTCTCATCCTCCGACTGTTGAATTATTGTGCAGATATAAGTAAGCATAATTACCTTCTCAAAGTCTTTGATCGTAGATAAAAGAATAGATCGACTATAGTTTGATGTACAGTTAGTTCGCTCAAATTATTTGAAGAAAATAGTGTTTACCATTAAGTTTATATATCGCTTACCTAAATGTTACTCCTTCCATAATTAATTCTTCACTGCTTTAAAATTAGCTCGTGTTAATTTGCTTACTTGTAATTCACTTTGAAAGCTCTGATGATAGCAAACTAGATTCCGGAGAAAGGTATACATGTGATTGGGTGATTTGTAAGAAGCAAGCGTGCTATATTGTTCATCGACCATTTTTATTTTTAATTTGACACAATTGGAGAGTTTAGTTAAAGGAATATTATTCAATTGTATTCAGCAAAATTGGAATTATATGGGTCTTTCGTTATCACATTTAAATTGTTTGTGTTTTCCGTAAAGCCACCGATGAACAATGTTACACGTGTTTGTCGTGCATGCGTGTTCGTCATTACAAAGGTTTATTTATAAATATGGGCAAGGTTTACTAAATAAATGAGATGTCAATCGTCATCAGTCTCTTTTCGTTTAAGTAATGCAATCCTGGACTATGCACAGAGCCGGGTGGCTTCTATATTCCAACTGTATATGCCAACTTGCACATGATATTCAACATTTATTTACCTATAGAATACACATTTACTCACTAATAACAAAAAAAGGCAACCCATATTAGTTGGACAAGATTTTTGTAAGACAATGGGGTGATGATGGACATCGGGATGTCATTGTTTAAACATGATATAGGTTAATACTGGTAATTGCCCCATTCAAAGGAGATCTTTTGAAAACTGCCGGAAGGCAGAAATAATCAGTTATTGAATTGTGAAAAATTAAACTATTTTGTGAAGAACCAAATCATGGTCGCACTGTCTTAATTTTGCATGCTCATATATTCTAGTTGTATCCGGGAAGATATTGTTATTCATAACCGCCTGGAAATATTATCAGGAATAGAATCTGGGAAAATGCAGTTCTTCTTTGAATGTTGGTATTGAACGGTATACATCCAAATAAATCGTTGATAGTAGAATCGGTGCATTTGATTTTTTTGTGGATGCATGTGATACCTGTTTAAGAGTGAGTCAACAACCAAGGGAGATTCTTAGCAAATTGTGAAATAACTAACATATTTAATGGGTTTTTATGGGCAGATTTTTCTTGGACCGTCTGAAACATACATATAAGACTCTGCACTGTTGAATTCATTTATATATACAACAATTCTTTTGTAACTTGGATATGACGTACAAAATATTTGTTAGAAAATTAAGATCCTAACAGAATTTTACACTTTACAAATACCCACCGCACACCATAGAACCTAAGAAAATGTTTGTATTTCGGATAATATTCATCTCTCTCTTAGATATTTCTAGATGGTATTGCCTGTGTTATGGCATTTGTGATGCGCTTCACATTAACTTGATATAGGCATATTATAGCATTGATACATCGCGCATGTACATGTAATAGATTCTATTCTATTAACTGACTCTTTCAACATACATGACCCATCTACATAGATCTGTCTCTACGTGACTTTTCCCATAGCTTCAATATGACAATGCTTAATGTAATCTCCTTCTTTTGCCATCTGAAACTGCTGTTATTCTGTCCTATATTACTCTTGTATTATTATCATAGTTTGTTTATATGCTGGGCTCATTCGGAGATCCTGGTTATACTGAGAAAATGTTCCACCCAGCTGAAATAAAATCTTAAAAAAAAAACAAAAAAAAAAACTGCCTGGCATGTATACTAATTGGTGTTTTTATTTTCTCAAAATCAGGGGCTTGCACCCACTTCTCAAAAAATGGTCAAATGCCGGATTCGGAAGGGATTTACGCAAACTGACGAGTTTGTTAGAAGCTGGAAGCACCCAACGAGCTGCTGAAGCGGTATTTCATTTTTTTTTTTAAAAATATATAATCTACTTACACTTGATTTGATCAAAAACATTTCTTCTTACTCGAAAGATCATTGATAAAGTGGATGTTCTGTAGATAATCTGAAAACACATTTTAGTAGGTGCTACTTCTTACAATGTACCATATCTATCTGGTTCTTTTTATTCAGAAATATGCCCGTGCCGCTCAAGTTATACAGGCGTGGTGGAAAAGTATATATACTCGTCGCAAACTCAAACGAGCTAGTACAGCAATAGGGAAACTGCAGCGTAGTTTCAGGTATTCATTTACTGCACTTCGGTTTACTCTTGGCCATCATGTATTGAGGATGTATCACATTTGTTGATATACATAGATGTAGCTATATTAATTGGTCTGGTTTTCATTGGGCCATCCTACCTTTGCACCCCCTCCCCCTTGTGGTGAAATTGTCCTTGATTTCATTCAGATCGAGGAAGGATGAAGAACAGAAACAAAAAGACGACGACAAACAGAGACAAGAACTTCAGCACATGTTACAGCTGCGTCGCAAACGAGCAATGAGAGAACTTCACCAAAAACGTTTACAAACCATAGAAATTCTTCCTCCAGGTATGTGTATTAACTCAAGATGTCTGAAAATATCCTTTTATCATTTCATTTATCTGGGCATGGACCAACATTTTACTTAGTTAAATAGTTTATTACTTATCATCCACTCAATTTTTGTTGATACGTCGAATGTATTGTGATTCGACGATATTCACCAGGCATAATTGGTGTGAGTGGCTACCATTCTATCAAAAATTTATTTGACTTATGTACTTCCTGACATGAAATTGTTAAGTTAAAGCTATGTAGATTACTTATTTTTGAACTTGTATGTACATGAGGTTATCGGGTCTCCCGAAACTGTATTGCAATAAAATTTCTTTTAAAAAAAAGATGATTGACATAACACTTACTCCTTCCTCGACAGCTGAAGTGGACAAGCATTTAATGCAAGAACAGAAAAATGCTGCCCTTAGAATTCAGAGGACTTTTCGTGGATACAAAGCCAGACAAACTGTTGAGAATAACAAGAGACATGTTGCACGGACTAGAGCAGCAATCAAAATACAACGAGGTGTAAGTGAACATTCATTTCATTTTGATAATGTTTTCGGCATATTTTGTTAGGGTTCTTTATTATTAATTTTTATCATTTCTTTGATCATTTGCAAATAACTAATAATGATACAAATGTTTGGGTTAGTCCCCGAGAAGATATCATTAATAATAATTTCAAATTTCTCAGCTGAGGAAATGGATTGCAAAGCAGCAAAAGAAACGCAGGGAGCCCCCAAGTTGGCAACGCCCTCCTGGTTTAACGGACGCTCGCCGAGTTGAGCTACAGGAACAGATAAACGTTCGGAGGGATAGTCATGTGGTGAGTATAAACTTTCGCACATTTTGTATAAAATAATTAGCGAATAATGGTTATCTGGGCACCATATTAATCAATTGGTTTGGTTTGGTTGACATTAATGAACTTAAACTGAGCTCAAATAAAATTCTTTAAAAAAATACAGTTATGTCAGAGGAAGACGGGTTTTCATTTGTAGACGTATTGTTTTGGTGATTTATTCCCTTGACAATTATAGCTGTTCCATTTTTAGTCAGTAAAAATTGAAATAACATTCTAGCGTGTTTTTGAAAAAAAATGTGAGGTAAGCATTCAAAGATTCCAAATTACGGTGTCTTATTCTTTTCACTCTTTTTAGACTCGTGCCAAGACAGATGAAGAAAGGAAACGGTTACACGAAGAAACACAGAACATGCTGAAGAGGGAAGCCATGGTATCGCGAGCCACGCGGAGAAACCATCAACACAGAGAGACCCTACTTGCACAGCTTGACGTTGACTCTAACATGCTCCTTGGTAAGTATTTTTTTTAAACCAGTTCAATCATCTACTTAACTTTGACGTTATGTTCTTTTAAAGTTAGGGGAAAATGGGAGTCCATAATTATTGTTTTGTTCCGTTGCATTTGTGATTTTGGGTTAGATTTAAACTTGTATTCCCCTATAATTCATACTATACTTTTGTGTTATAAGTGGCTTAACACAGGCAATACCATCTAGAAATATCTAAGAGAGAGAAAGGAATATTATCCGAAATGCTTGAGTGTCAACATTCTCCTGGTGAAGATCAACCCTATGATCGAAACTTTGAGATATAAATACCAAAAAACGAAATCAACTTACTTCCAACTTTGGTTGGTGTTTGTTCGCGTCGAAACCGATTCAAGTTGTTCCTAGTAATATTTACTTTCCTAAAGTAGTACTAACAGTAATCTTCATGCAACCTTTAAAATACCAAAAAAATACTCATTCTTCTGGAAATTTGTCGTGATCGGTGTGGTGGTATCTGAGGGAGAATTTTCAGATCATTAATTCTTTTAGATTTCAAACATTTTTAATTGTTTTAACTTCAGGTGCTCCAAAGCTACCTGAGATAAGTGAAAAAGATGTCCAGGCCTACTCTAGTTACTCGGTACCTGTGGCCACACATGCCCGATATAACCATCATCAAGAATTAAGGCTTCTGCGTCAGCCCTGGTGGAAGAAACTTGGAGATATGTATCAAGATGAGAAACTGGAGGAAGAACTTAACTGGAAAGTTTTTTGATTAATACCAATATAATATATTCTTTATAATCATGACATGTGATGATCGATAAGGAATTAAGGCTTCCTAGTAATATTTACTTGCACTAAACTATATTTTTTTATAATAAAAGAACTATGATTATTCTGATTTAATCAAGTAAATCATTAATGCATCAAGGTTCGAAGAACAATGAAGTTCTTTGGTGGGAAGTTAGACGAAACTCGATTTATTCATATTTAAAAAAAAACACTTTCTTATCATTTGGGAAATTGGGCTCCACTAGAATAACTCATATGAAGCCTGTATATGAGATAATATTTATGTAAATGGTGAATACACCGGCAGTATACTTACTATAACCTTGTTATTGTTAGCTCATTCATTGTATAAGATTATCTTTATGTATCCGTCCATATGAATCGCTGTGATAGTCTCATTAAAATATTCTACAAAACACTTCGTATTATTTCTGTCTTTGTTTTGGGCAATATTGTCGCGTGTTGTCCCAGTTATGAAGTGTAATCGTAAGCCTGCGAAGTTATATAACCTATATTATTTAATGCAAGAACGTTAAGACAACCTGAGAGGTATTTATGATCCTAGTCTTAACCTGCAAGTTTGGCACTAGATTTTCTCTTCCCCAGGATCATGTATCTTTTCATTTCTCCTTTGTTCCATGCCATTAAACATCCTAGAGGACCTCGTCCCCTTATTAGAATAATGGACACACAAGCTTTAAGCTTCAATCTTTTTATGTCTCGGCAATGTGTACAGATTTGTCTGAACTTGCCAAATCGCTGTTCTATTTTTATAATATTACCCCTGATAGTAATCGTTGCAATCGTGTGTATAGGGAACAAGAACGCCATTGTGCACGGCTCTCTATAGAGTCGAATAGCCATCAAGATGTCACATCTTCATTGTTAGCTTATCCATGAGAACATCTTTTCCCACGTAAAAGACGAATCTTAAGTTTCCTTCATTTGAATCCACATGCCTTTTTAGTCTAACCCATACTCCTCTTGGGATGGCACCGGCTTTAGAGCTAGTGAGGTTTATATTGTCCCGTTTTTGTTTTTCACTGCGGATGAGAGATTAATTTATTGTATTATGCTAATGGTCGATCCCTATGCAGAAGACCATTAAGACATTTTCACCAGTCTATAGAGAAATAAATTCGATGATTATTTATACAGTAGAATCCCGCTTAGGCGACCACCTTTGAGACCGAGCGATGTTTGGTCGCATAGCGGGATGGTCGCTTCACCGGGTATCTTTTCTTATGATAAGTGCGAGACCCCCCCACCCCCACCCCAATAATACAGCTGGGAGTTAAATTTAAAGGCCGGCGCACACCAACCCCAATAAGCTTCATGATAGACCTGCCCAATGGGAATGTGAAAATCCGATGAGGGAGAAGATGGTTCTAGTGTGGCACTTATACTATATAGCGTGTGGCACTGATACACGACTTTCCCGATATATCGCAACGACTCCATTGTATTAGAACCGATTAGCCATTTTCTTGACACGCACGTACATATAATATATATAAATTTAAACTTCAATGGTTCAAAGATTTTTGGCATGTGCGATAAAAAAATATTTTTATCTTGTATATACTTTTTAACGATTCAAAACCAAAGCCAAAGGTTTATATTTCAATATTCTTCTCTACTAGGGGCGTATATAATAAATAGTGAATGGAACCAGGTACTAGTAAATGAATGTTTATTGGACGTGATTCTCTCTATTTGGTGGAAAACGCTTATAAATATGAGAATAGAACAAAAGTCCGAAAGTTCACACAATCCCAGGTTGTATCACCTGTACTCTCCTTCCTCCTGTATATGTGTGTGACATATGTCCCCTGAAGACGGCCATAGGTTGAAGAGTGACGCGTTACGCTCGAGTGACTGGCAAAACATGGAAGAACGGGGTGTGGGTGTAGGGAGGGGAGCTCACTCCCTATCTCTCGTACACTCAACAGCTGCATGCAGACTTGATTTGGAACTCTCCGGAGACGCTTCATAGGCGCCTATATCCAGGTGTTTTACAATGGGAGACGGTACGTTATATTTTCCATTGTTCAATTAGATACAATTTTAGCATTTACTCTACCCTAGATATACCTATATGTATTCCCATGTGAATATTTTTTCTTTTGAATGATTTCCCCGTATAATACATGATATTGTTCTGGTTTTATATTTCTCAATTGTAAATTGTATTTTTACTGCAAGAATATATCTTTAGGGCAATTTTTTGCATACCAGGGTAAAAATTCTGATCTGTCTGGTTTAATAAATTAGATTATATCAAACTACAGCAAACCCCTATTCAGTGATCATCAAGCTATTGTGTGCCCCATCATTGTGTAACCAACCGCTATTGGACTATGTGTCAAAGAAAGGGTGTCTGCTTTCATAAAATGTAAAATGCAACCTGTCTGAAACACACTACAGCAACTGTCTGAGACAACAAAGATTCCTTGAGGTTGCGTACAGTATAGTAGAGCAGCTGACGACATGGATGTAGTCTTACAAGTTAGTCTTGATCCCAGCATCAACATCCTGTAATAATATTATTATGAGACGACCCTCCCTGAGTCAATACTGTACAAGAGACGCGAAAAATAGCTCCAAGAGTTTTATTTGAAGAATTCAAAACTAATTGTTATATCATAGGCGTGGCTTCAATTATAAGTACTTCCATTTCCCTGAAATTGCTTCGAAGACTTCGTAATTTGCATGAATTAACATGCACATTTTACCGACTTATTAGCGTACGTAGTTGCGGAGATAGAATAATACTAAATTTAATTGCATTTTATTGGCTTTGGGGGAAGAAAACCGCTTGGAACGACATACATGTATACGAATAGAATATATCCCCAATTATGTCTATCATCATAATCTCTTTTATACAATATATAACATGCTATGTTTCGTGTGTGCAAAGCCAATGAACTATATTTTACATGGATTTTGAAGTGACTGCTCGTCTAGAAATGCTTCCCCGTCCATTATTTTTGCTGTTCGGAACATTAATAGACCAGTCGGACGTGTGATATATCTTTCCTATATACCAGCTAGGAACTAATCTACCTGTTCATAAAGGCAACCTGACCTCACTACATAAGTCCGCCAATCCCTGGAATTAATTTTGATTTCCTGATATATATTTTTTTCTACTAACCGGAACAAGGCGTACTATTTGGCACTATTTTTTTTCGTACATTTGACCTCGATCTTATACATTGGAGCTTGAAGAGCGAGGGCTTGAAAGGGCTGCAATTGGAAGAAGCGGTAACAAAAATACTGTTTGCTTCGTGATGGTTTCTTATTTACATTTTATTCCCTGGTGCTCCCCCAACACTGCTCAAATATTACATTAGGGGATGGCAATTCTTTATGGTGTGGTAAGGGGAACTCTAAACATGCGACATTCAATGCTTTTTGTGTGGAGTATTTTAGCTTATTTTCTTCATCCCTCCTTGTTCCCAATGAAAAGATACCTCATATCATTAATTATCTCCCGTGATAATAGAAGCGATGGAATGGCCATACTGGGTGTTTTAAAACAAAACACTGAATTAAATAAAGTATAAACATAAGTAGATGAGACAGGCAAACCATTTCGCGACAGGTTGATGAAAAAAGGAAAGTTCTAAGACCTGCTGTTGAGGTATTTGAAGTAATGTATATGTCATAGCATGTGGCGTATGGCTCAGGAGTTATGTGCATTTCCTTTCACTGGGCGCTTTTTGTTAGAAGCTTTAATGTGTTTTGATATCCCTAGGGCTACGCCTCCTGGATGAAGGCTGCCTTTTAAATTCTGGCTGCCAAGTTAAATTCTTCCCGTCAAAAGTATGACCCTCAGATGTGGATATAACTAGCCCTTTGAAGAACATATTTTGCCACAGGTAGGTGGAATTGTGGCTAAAAATCACAATGCTTATAGTGTTGTTGCCGATGAATAATAGCACTTTCTTACGCTGCATAATAAAGAAGTGAACTCAATTCTACGAGGGAATTAACCTCATCCTGTGAACTGCTATAAATGTAGGTCCCTTATGCCTTTATACGCAACATATATCAAGGCATATATGGGAAAATATGGCATTACATTATTCCCCCAAATATTTTGAATTATAGGTGCTTATGAAATGGAAATATGCATGGGTGAAGTCATGCATTGCAGGCCCAAGTTGAACAAAGAAGATCCAACCAGTTGTGTACATGGTGGTATAGCATTGTTCCAAGATAGCCACAAGTGTAACTAAATGTAAGGACCGTCAATAAAAAGTGACATACCAGTTAGGGCTTCAAATAATAGTGCAACTAATTTGGAAGGTATTGTTTCATATAGGTCAGTCTTTTGTTCTGTTGTGTGCCAATGAAGTATTAGTTGCTTCCTTGGCATCTTGGGCAGCAAATAGGCAACTTCTTCCGCCCCTTAGTCTAGCTTCTGTCGGGGTGGTGTGTGTGTGTGTGTGTGGAGGGGGGGGGGGGGGCGGGTGTCATTTTACTACTAAAAAAAACACGTAAATCTATGAAATGTCAACCATCAATTGATATTGTAGAGATATGTACGAGATATATGTTTGGTCTTGCAAAAACAATTAATATATCTCAAATTCGCCAGTGCGTATTTCCATACATGTATAGAATTAGTGGTCCCATATTTTTGTTCTGAATGATTGAGATCAAAGAAATTGCTCCCAGCCTTTGACTTTGATGTACGGTACCGTACGTACTTGGTTTCTTTGTCTTCTAGCTCAACATTCTCAGTTTATTTGTTGTATCGCATGGCATATATACCTTTGGGTTATTTTCCCTCCCATTCCTCAGAAAGATAATATTCTTTTTTTTTAAAGATAATATTCTTTTGCAGAGGTGGACCTGCTTCATGGTCTCTAGATGCGTTTCATTAATAAGTACGTGTGCATAATTTCCATAGAGGGGAGTTAAACAATTGAAAACAGTGGACCAAATATGTTAAAGACAGGCAGTGTTTGAGATATTAATTTGCCGAACCATACCATAATTGTAAGTGGTTATCATGCATGCCGATCCCAGCATAAGATTCTTACAGGTAAAATAACATTGATCTACTTCTATTCACACACTACACCATGGTATACACCATTAAATTGAACATAGATAGGTATTGCTAGTAAGAAATCTAAATCTTTACTGTCGAGGATTATCAACATTTTCCCCGGTATGATAAATGTTGTATTACCTTTTATTCATTTTTTTAGCTTTAGATATAGATACCCTTTCGGTGATGATGAATGAATAAAACAGTACGTGAAACGTTTCCATCAGCTTATTTTTATTTGTTTCGCATGGTCTTCCGAAATAATGGTGTGTTTGTGAATACAGTATATTACAGAAACGGAAAGAGTATAGATATACATCTATAGATTGCAACTGCTTTGGCAACATTTTGACCCGTATTTGGTCGATATATCCGTCGGTAAATAATTCACCTACCCTGTAAAATACACATTTTTTATTATCCAGGATCCGGGCAATAACTAAACACCTCACTGTGATAGGCTTCTCTTCGTCCCATACAATAGTTATAGAGGATTGCTTTCTTGCTTTCTCACCCATGACTTTGTCACGCAAGCAAATTTATATGTGTCCCGTGCATTGCAGCAAAGCGTGAAAACAACACGAGGCGGGTGGTTGCGCGTGTGGACACTTAGCCACACTAGCTAGCCATGACAATATCATGAGATTCATTCGATAAAGCGCTATAAACAGATAATTATAAAGTGATCTATAATTATAGCCGCTGTATGCCAGAATGACTCACGCGTCGATGGGCATCGGACCACAGTAAAAATACCTTGAAATTCATTCCAGTCCCATCGAACCACAGATTTGGTTGGTCAAGCTAAAGGGCAACTCGTTTATAACTGTTTTCCTACTCAGAGTCCAGGATATCCCGGATCGTTTCTACAATTCTTGTCTAAGATCTAATTTGCCGTTTTCAGACATATTGTGTAAAAGGTAGGCAGGACCTAGGAGAGAGGGACACGCGCAATAATGGGGCACAGCGACACCGCGTTCTTGGCTTCAGTGCTACTGGCACTAACCACCACAATTGTTGTAGCAGTGCTGCACATATTGTCTTGGTTTCCCAAAGGAACAGAACTCGGTAAGTCAAAAAACCATACTTCATCTTCAATTCAAATTAAACGATAATCATCAAGCTCATGGAATTGATCCTGATTTTGATACCCAAAATTAATTTACCAAATCAATAGCTGCAAACAACACCAAACACTTTAAACAGAAACTATATATACCTTTATATAACCCAGAGCGGGACCCTATGAGCCACAGCCTCCCTGGTCCTTGTAGGGCAGCCCCTTTGGACTGCCCATTGTGAATCTGTGAATCAATGCACTGATTATTGATATCAATAAATACATATATTATTGTTTTAAAGATTGTATTTATACTTGGTTAACCGACTCCCCTTTTCGGGGTTAGTTCTGTCGGGCCAAGATGACGTGTAGATATAATACAATAATTTTCCTTGGTGCATCGCGTAGACATATATATATACAAAAGTTTTCATCTTTAATAAAGGACAAAAAAAGGGAAACAAAATAAATAAATGAGATTTACATTTAGGTTAAAATTTAGGAGATTTTTAGGTTTCAATATTCACTGTGCCACTCAGACTCCTGTGGAGTGTTAGTGATATTTGTTTGCTTATTTTTGATAGCCAAAATGCTTCCATCCTGAGTTTGGATAGATACAGATGTATACCCTTTGTTGCACTTAGTGACCAAAACGATTGCAATCTATTCCAGGAATCGTGAGAAGGACATCACTGGAGACATGGAGCAGCAACAATTTGGATATTGCTGACACAGACTGGGTATTTGTCCTGTTGGTCATTGTCTACTCGTACCAACTGGCATGGATCATTTACACTCTGTCAGCAGTAGCCAGGAGAACAAAGAGATCCAAGAAGTCGCCTCTGGTGGATCCCCCGATTTTACCATCACCAGTGTTCATTCTCTACATCCTTGGTATCGCTGGGGTCATGGGTTGGCTCGTTTTAAGGGATACACCGAATTTGGAGAGGTGGTCCATGATCGTCCTGGGAGGATCTATTCTGTTCCTCTGTGCCAGTACTGCAGTCTGTCTCCACGCCGCAGCGAAACATGCCCGAAAATTACAGATTGAAGGCTATGGGAAGGAAATCTGGGCCTTAAGGATCTTCGTCCACAATGGCATTGCCTTGATGACCTCATGGGTTGTGACATTGACCATGCTGACTATGGCGCATCTCTTGGATATGTATGGATATGTGGAGAAGGATATCTCTCAGTATATAGCAGTAGGAATCATCATGGCCTACCTGGCTCTGTGGTGCAGTATGGACGTGTTTCTCACACACCAAGTCACCGATTACGTAATCACACCATATGTCCTGACGATCATCATCTTTCTCATGTCCTTTACAAAGAATTTACCCAGCCGCAACCTGCATTTCTCAATCAGTGCTATATTTCTGGCAATATCTTCACTCCTGCTAGCATTAAAGCTTACTGTGACATTGGGGAGAGCTTGGTACAAGGGGAAATCCTCGAAGTTTGCATCCCACGATTTTGCTAGGCTGAGCAAAGCTGATTTTCCTCCGGTTACGGATACCCAAATTGAAGTGGCCAGTGTCTCACATCGGGTGAAATTAGCGCCAATAAACAAAATGTCTTCTCGGCCGCAGAGGACCCTTCCAGATATTTAAGAGGACTTCATGTATTAGTTTCCCCCAATCTTATTTCTTAAAAAATTGAACGCACACGAAGAACTTTATGTGTAAAGTCGTTATAATGTTTCAGCTGGGATCTTAATAACATACATGTAGGTAGTTCTTTTTGGAGTCTTTTGAAAGTGTATTCTAATTTTAAAACTATTCGCGCTCTCTAGAGTTTTCCATGTGTGGTAAATTTCAAACGAAATGGTGCTACACGTAGTGTTTTCCGTAGGAAGAAAAATATTATGCGTCCGAGGCATGACATGCTGATATATAAACGAAACTGACTGCATTTAAACTTTAGACGGTTGACCTAATCCGTTATGAACAAACACACAACTACTAATTAAGTACATTATTCACAATATCAATGGCATGTATATAATGCACATTTTTCTTTGTTGATCGCACCGTCAGGTATTTGTGACGAACTGGATTGATCACACCTTATGATTCTCAAATAATTATACATTTAAGTGTGAATTGATAATACATATCATAAACGTTGTACCTTACTACAGGTGGGATGCTTTTGTAATCCTCTACAGTAATCCTACACTTTGGCGTTAGTATGGAGTTTGTATATAATTATGTTTGTTTGAGTGATCAATTCCAATTTCTTCTCTGTATATTTAATTTAATGTGATCACTCATATAGGCACACTACTTTCCAATAGATAACTTCGTTGCGTTATCGACAGGCATTACGCACTTTTTTTTCGTTTTGTAATAGTCTATGTGTAACTTCCCCTACGATTTAAGGATTCGAATATACGTTTGTAAACGTTGATAAATAAATAATATGAAATATATTTTTTTAAATTTTCTTTCATTTAAAAATGTTTCAGACCGACTCAATCAATTGCTTGACACTAAATGTTTGCATTGCATTTATTGCACAAGCAAACACGTATAGCCTATACATACATTTATATCCACACCAATGAATGTTTTCTTTGGTTGCCAATAATATTGTCTCGATTAAATAAAAGCCAAGAAAAATACATCAAATGACATAATTAATAATTAGCAATGATTTCATAGATGGCGCATGCTCTATATAATATATATGATGATCTATATATAGTTGCCATAAAGACTGAATTAAGGTACCATCGATATAACTTCCACAGTGACAAGATCTGAGGCGGGAGTGTGGCAGTAATGATATGTCCTGCAGAAGCTGTATACCATTGACCAGTTTAGAGATTCATTTGAATGCTTTTGCATGCATAGCATTATAAAAATCAAAAATAACAGAAGCAAAAGACTTGGAGAACACAGGAGTTTATTCAGCATGACCTGTTTGGTTTTGGGTGAATAAAACTTAGATGCCATTAACTTGTACAATGATGACTAAGAGAAAGATGGACGGACACATTATTAACCCAGGAATGTGCGTGAGTGACATGTATACCCTGGTCTGACAGACCGGAGGTGCAGGGCGACGTTCCTATTCCTGTCACATGAAGGGGCGCGTCATCCTCGTCAGCTTTACGCACAATGCCACCCCATTGAAGGTATAAATTGCACACCTACACTTTAAGTTTATACTAACCGTTATACTCAAACACAACACATATACTAGAACTATCAACGTTTAATCCAGCCAGATTTAGTTCTCTCAATTGACATATTGTTGAAATTATGCCGCACACGTTAGTTTAATAGCAGTTTTATTTCAGGTGGTAACCATACATTCATTCACACGCAGCAAGTACAACATCTATAGCATGTGTTTTGAAGAAATCTCACGCAAAAACTAATTTTAGCAAGTGCATTGTTCATCGTCTATGATTCACCGTGCGGATACTCATTACGAAACAACATAATGGTATTTGAATACCATGTATAGAGAGACGCCAATTTTGTATGTATATCCAATATCATTACCATGCATATATACGCATAATGAACAACAGAAACAGTTGGTACAACACGCAGTTTAGTGCTCAAATGATGAAGCAATCCTTATATTCTCAATCGCGGTTAAAATGCGTACCAGTATGTATGTTTATATAGCTAATGTACTATATATGGGAATATCGTTTCAATTCATCTCTTTTGGTAATTTTATCGCTTGTTTCCCAGTAATCCCATCAAAAGGCCAGGAACATCGACACCAGCACTATTCAGTGCATCCACAACGTCTGTAAGGCCCGCCAGCGGGTTGTTTCTGTCTTTATGTTTTCGATCAGCCCTTCTTGTCATGTACTGGATGATGGAGAGAATTACTTTGAGATTCACATTGATCGCATCACCAAGCTTTATAATTCTTTCCAGATCTCTTGGCATGAACGATTCAAGGTCGTTGACCATTTCTTCGAGTTTTCTCCCGACAGCTTCGAGTAGTTCCTCAGGGAATTGTGCAGGGTCTATGATATTTAACTCCGGCAGTAAATAATTATCTATTATTCTCCTTCTAATATCTTTCAGCAGCCTCTGAAGGACCGTTTTCATATTCTTCATGAAATTGGCATCGGTCCATTCTGTAGCATCCATCTCCTCCACAACCCACATGAATTCTGTTTTTAACGCATACGAGGAGATATACTCTCCCTTGACTTCAATCCCTCTTATATAACGATAGTACAATGATTTAAGCATGAAGAAACATACCATTTTCTGATCAGCACCGACGCCTTTCCAATTTTTCATCAGAATGTTTTCGATATCGGTGGTTGATCTTCTCCATTCTTCCAACGTCGTTGCAGTTGGCGATTTCTTAGGGACAATATGAGTAGAGGAATTATGTAACTCACTCAGTATCCTCGGGGGTAAGAATTTCTCAAATCTTTTAAAACTTGCCTTGATGTTTTCGGGCATTTTCTCTGACTTAAGGGCAAGGATGCTGTCACTAGAATAGGCGATTGCAGGCTCGTCGCGCAATGATATTACCAACTCCATCATGTTGGAAGGGCCTTGTACTTTCTGAACCAAAGTTTGGGTCAACAGATTCTCATCCACTCCCATGAGCATGGCACTAATTTGTGGGATCACACCTTCTCCGTCCATGTGTGGCCAAATAGCTGATATATCATCTTGCATAGTCATGGTATTGACATAGGTCTGTCCATATCTCTTGGTGTCAAATTGGGCACTAAGTTCGGGACGATCTCGGCTCAAGATTGGATGAAGGCATTCGTATGTTTTCCGGCTATTGTATATTTTTACAAAGCCTGGCTTCTCGGGCAACTCTTCAACAATTGAGGACTCCTTGTCTGCTGTGATAATTCCCACCTAGTTTGAAAACCAATATGGATAAAATGATAATATGGGGATGGTTTTAAAAGCTTATGCAGTCTATATTTTTATACATCAACAAAATAGTGTGGTCAACATAAACCTGACAGATTAGCAAGAAAATTGTACCTTTGTGGAATTAAGGTGACTAGACAAGTTGGGGCTCGATTGAATAATTATTCCAAGTCTGATACAATTTCCGAAGAATTTTCTTTCAATGACTATGTCGTTTGTGAAAGACACACTGAAGCAAATATACTCAATATATGACTCTCTCCCTTTCACAATTCAAATATTTCTGATAATCTAGAAACTATATTAAATCCTACCTGATATGTTATATCAAGTTCGACATCAGGGATCCCCGACCTAAACCATCTACAGATGGCTCCACCGTCAGCACAACTTCCTGACAACTTGATAGTTTCAGGATTTGCCACTGCCTGCCGGACCTCATCCGGCTTTCCCATATCAGCCATCCTGAATGCCAGGAAGGTATGGACTCCGTCATTCATTGTCAGCCTGTATTCACTATCTACCTTGATGAGCTCACGGACGTGCTTCATAGACTCTTCTGGCGTATACTCCCTCTCAGGGCAGTCGCCGATGACTTTTTGTGACCATTTCTGTCCCATTTTTCTCGATTTATTTTTTTCCTGCAAATATTCGAGAATTGTGTCAAATTGAATGTGTGGCAAGCCGTCGCATACACAATGTGTGATGCTAGTATCATACTAAATGCATTCAGATGGACCACGGACATGAGAAACAACTCATAACCCACAGTTTTTAAGGATCCATTAATCACCGACTTGAACGATCAAAAGTCAAAAGATATATTGTTATACCTCCTTGTGTCATAGGCCTATATATATACCCCAAAATGTTCATCCATAATTACCAATGATGGACGGACGATAAGGGACCGCAAGTGAATTAATCTTTGTCTCTATTT
Organism: Sthenelais limicola; assembly: GCA_942159475.1. Classification (NCBI taxonomy): domain Eukaryota; kingdom Metazoa; phylum Annelida; class Polychaeta; order Phyllodocida; family Sigalionidae; genus Sthenelais; species Sthenelais limicola. The sequence continues at coordinate 130,726,831 of OW804095.1, forward strand.
TTCTGTAAATATGTTTCATGGTTCAAAACCCGTGAACATTAGGTCGGTAGAATCATATTTTCTCCGCCTAATGTGATGGATACCTCCATCAATATCTAGTGTTCATGTTCTGTTACTTCATTACGTAATATTACATAGTTATCGACCATTTTCCATAACCCCTAAATTCCCAAACCTACCAGAACACTAGATATAGTAAGGGTAGGGTTTCGCGCGGTGTTTATTTTCATACTATACAGTAGCTCCGGTAGCTCCGGTTTTAGAGGCTCCAACTGCACTCACCACGGCAGCCATAATACTTTCCCCTCCGCGAAAAACTAGGTCATCCAGCCTCCCAGCTCCTCGCCCGCGCCCTTATGGCAGCGTTGCGACGAGACACAGAGCATTCTGCTTTAACTACCTTAATTATTGCGTAATCTTACGTGGCAATTAAGCCACTGCATGGGGGCATTTAATTGCAATTTTAATTTTTCATAATTTTAATTGTGTAACCTTACGTAATATTGCATGGCACTGTTACCTGTGCATTTTTCATAATTTTAAAATGAAATATTACGTAATATTACGGGGCACGGTTTCCACTGTACTTTTATAATAATAATGATTAATTTTAATTGCGTAGTTATTATGCAAGGTTACGGAGTACTGTGACTGCATTAATATTCAGTCCACATTTTAACTTTTAATTTTTATTGCGTAATCACTTGATAAGTTTATGCAACATTATACAATCAATTTTTATTTCATGAACTATTGTTCATTAACTCACATTATAAGGGACTGTGTCTCCATTGTCTAATTAGTTAAGAACATCTGGGTTACACCATTATTATACCTGTACCAGGAATACACATCAACTTTACTTCAACTCAACTCTAAATCTTCGTTCACTTTCATGTTACACCACTTGTAACAATATGCGTTCATCAACAAATTTGGAACTAAATCATTGAACTCAACTATGGGATAAGATTACTATTTTCAATACAAATACAAGCAGGTTAATTTAGTTTAGTCATTATATCAATTATATATTATTTATTGGGGAACCATTTTGAGACTATAGCTATTCACAATACTCGCTACATATAGTTCAGTATGCTGGGGTGAAAATTTATAGTTTTGGCTCAATATATTTCGAATATACCCCTAAGTCTCAAGTGATGATTAAACGACGTTGGAAGCGTTCCTTAGCATTTATAATTCCCGCTACTTTGTAAGCGGATGCGCGAGGCGGATACTTATGAATATAGACTATACACAAGCTTCACATACCTCGTGCGACAGAGAGACGACTATAGCTACCGCTTGTAGTAAGCTGTTGGCCTCGTTGACAATACCTTTGGCTGGCTCAGCTCTTGAGGAAAAAGGCTGCAGTAGCAGCCGGTGGCACCTTATATGGCAGGAAAAGCGAGGAATATAACCACAATTTCCGTGGGTATATTTTAAAACACCCCCTCCCCTTCCTCTTGAATGCCTTAAAGCAGATGCAGCAACCTGCGCCAGCTGCCAACCGACTCTAAACAGATCCACGCCTCGCTGCGTCCGCCACGCAGGATATGCATATTAGGCATGTTTAATTGACATAACCGGTATAGGTTTAACATTGGGATGTGAGGCTGGAATATTTACAATTCTTATTCTAAATTTCATTTCTTTTTTAAATGTAAGGATCGATCTGGGAAGTTTCTGATTGATAAATAAACGATATACTAGACAGACGGGTAGTGTGTACCTTATTGTGTACACAAGTAGTAAGGGCGGGAGGTGTATGGGGACTCGAGCCCTCTATTCTTCCCACCGTTGGATCACTGTAGCAGTAGTATTGGATCGGGCCAGGCGTGACTGCGGCATGTGTTGCACAATCACTATTTAATCCCCCGGGAATATGTCAATCAGTGGAATATTGGGCGGTATGAAAAGAATGGCTGTAGTTAGAATTCTTTTTTCAGAAAAAGACCTTATTATAATATGCAGTAGACCTATATTCAGAATAGACACATTATGATAATGATATGCAGAATACATGTATATATGGGCCTATTACCAATACCAGATACCGCACTCATAGCTAAACTGTACTGTTTGTGGGGTTGCTATTCTTATAGTCTTTCCCGCTCTGTCACACTATTTATCAAATCAGAAAAGCACCAGAAAAGAAACGCTAAAACACTACGGCCAAAATTGGAATTTTAATACGCCGAGTACCAGTATAGAGATCAAATTCCATGTCCCCAACCAAGCATCTGGCAACGACCCATTAGCTATTCATTTACACATTATACCGTGAGGTAGGGAGGCATAATATATATTATATAAGATATACTGTTAGGCACGCCGTAATCCATGGCTAAATGAACTTACCTTTAGGGTGAAATTTAGCCAAGATTATGTAGAGCATTGAAGTCGTCAGATGGTAGTACAGAGGAGATAGAACAGCGTGCAGCGCCTATCGGGAGAATCACACTTTCCAGCCACGACGAGGGAACCTAGAAGTCGTCTAGATTCCAAAATTAGATAGTACCTGTCTAACTAATGATAAAGTAACATTTTTCACTAAACCTTGAACAATTTATTCCGGGTAAGGGTGGGTGGGTCCTCTGTACTACCATCTGACGACTTCAATGCTCTACATAATCTTGGCTAAATATCACCCTAAAGGTAAGTTCATTTAGCCATGGATTATGCTTCGCATCTCCGTCGCCAGACGGCAGTACCGAGGAGACTTTCAAGAACCCCAGCATGGTTCCCGAGTAATAGTAACTAAAAATAAAACTGAACGCAAGTAAATAAAGTTCTCTCCTTTATTTCACCATAAGCGTTCTAATCATTTAGCTCTTCAGGAGCTTGTGCGATACCTCTTTCAGGTTTACAATCTTTTTGTTGTAAAATCTAGTGAACGTATTCTTGGAAGACCAACGCCCCTTAGCCAGAATTTCTGAAATGGGGGTGTTCATAGCGTAGAGCTTTGAAACTGAGGCGGCTCTAGTACTGTGCGGTTTGAATCTTTTCGTGTCAATGCCGCTCAGGTATAAAATTTCTCTTACCCACCGACTTAGGGTGTTAGTGGTAACGCCTCTAAAGGGAGGGACGTAGCTTATAACAAGCTGACCCGAGGGGGGTTGGTTTTCCGAGTAAGGTCTAAGTTCCTTAGTGCGTTTAATATACTCTATAGTAGTGCGGACTAGGCAGAGCCTAGGATCCTCCTCAAAGCTTTTGCATGTGAAAATGGCTAGAGGTTTGCCTTGTCTGGATGTTTTAAGTACCTGATCGATCAGGAAGGTTACCTTTCCTTCCTTTACAATGGTGTTTTCAATCTTTAGCGCTCTGACTGATTGCAGGCGTTGACAGTGAACCAACAGGAAAAGAACCACAAATTTTAGTGTTAAGCGTTTCAGGTTAAGAGAATCAAGTGGAGACAGTTCCCTTAGGTAATCTAAGACAATATTCGTATCCCAGGTGTCTGTATAACGAGCAACCCAGGTAACAATTAACGTTAAATTAACGTTGATTCACCTCAATCAAAGGTGAATTTATTAACGTCAATGTATTTACGTGAACTTAACCTCATTTTGATGTTAATCGTGTTAACGTTATAATATTTGCGTCAATTTAATGTTAACTGAACGTGAATTTCTTGACATTAATTTCTCAACGTTAAGTCCATGTTGACTTACCATTAACACTTTTGACGTCAATATTTTAACATTAACTTACCGATTGATCAACGTTATTAATTTTGACGTCAATCTTTTAACATTAACTTACTGATAAATCAACATTAATATTTTTTACATCAATTATTTAACATTAACTTACCAATCAATCAATGTTAATAATTTTAACGTAATTTTTTTAACATTAACTTACTGATAAATCAACATTAATATTTTGACATCAATTACTTAACATTAATTTACCAATCAATCAATGTTAATATTTTAGACGTAATTTTTTTAACATTAACTTACTGAGAAATCAACGTTGATACTTTAAACAGCACATTCTTTTGACTGTGATGTCAAATATATCATGACAAAGGTTAGAAAATATCCTCCGTCCATCAGAATACTGCTTATTTATATGGGCCATCCTCATGAAACGTCAATAAGGGCTATATTTACATGTGAAAACAAAATATCAAAGTCTAAGGATCAACCGAATATGTACAATGTATGGGTTTGACTTTCTGGGGATGTACAATTGGATACAATCATACCTTCCTTCATTCCGTCATTCGCTGTATTAGTACAAATCATGCCATTCCTTTTGTGTGTATTTCCTCTTTCAGGAAATGTATACTTTATCTCCATTATTTGTGGCACCAGTGTGCGTGAAACATACGTAAAATATATGCAATGCATTGACAAATTAATGAGTTCGAAATTCTTTCTTATTTCCTTATTTTTCCACTCCAGACTACATTCTGATTTATTTCTTTATTAGTTGTTACTCCTACTAAAGGCCACATTTCTCAGCCACTACCTAGAATAAAACGTAATGCCGAATGATGCACCCCTTCACAAAATGAACTGTTAGGGCTCTAATTGCATTGTAATGATATTTACTGAAGATGACCATGTATGATAGGTCTTTAAATACCCAAGAATAATAGCCTAAATAGTATTTCCTTTTTAAAAACAGTATCCATTATGATCATTTGTTGAAAGATTCTCCTATAAATCCAGATTTCCCCGCATTTGAGGCCAAATAAAAATGAATGATCTCGGCTTTCATTCAGTGCCCACATGCATCGAGCATTCAGTAAAAGCTGGCTTCAGTCGGATACTAAGCTATTGTAATGTTGTTCATGAATTGCAGGTTAAGGAACTCTGTTAACGTTTAATAAGAATGCCCATAAATATGGGAATTATAAACATTTGATATGGATTCAAAAATATTGTTTATATCAGAGATCCTGGCATATTATATTTGAATCATTGTAATCAGGCGTTCAGGTAAATACATTTAACAGACAGAAAGTGGGGATTCAGAGGGAGGGAGCTAGGGCGTGGATAGAAAGGGAGAGAGGGCAGGGATAGAGAGGAACAGAAAGGGGGGATTCAACGGGACAGAGAGCGGGGATAGAGAGGGACAGAGAGACACAGAGAGCGGGGATAGAGAGATACAGAGAGCGGGATAGAGAGGGACAGAGAGCGGGGATAGAGAGATACAGAGAGCGGGATAGAGAGGGACAGAGGGCGGGGATAGAGCGGGACAGAAAGCGGGAATTCAGAGGGACAGAGGGTCGGGATAGAGAGAGAAGGAGTGGGAATTATGAACAGATACCAAGGGAAAAATATTATAATATTGATTTAGGGCCTAGAGAGACAGAGAATGGGGAGAAAGAGTTGCCATTATTTATTCATGTTTTATTCATTCAAGCCTCTTATGATTTTTCGTTTTATTAAATGAATGATTCAAACCATCTCAGGTCTCTAGCAGACAAAGAAGTTTGGCAAAGGTTAAGCTAGTACAGTACTGAAGTCAAGTGCAAGTGTCAAAAGGATGCGATTCCTATTCCGGGAACCAGCACTGAAGCACATATGGTCAGACCTCCAGGTTGGCAGTAGATGTGCTGTACCCAGTAGATAAGATTATTTTCATTTCTTTCTCTCAAATCTTAATAGAGTGGATGGTTTAATGTTGAATATGTATATAGAATGCATATCTTCTATATCACTATAATCGATTACTAAATGTTATACCAGAAGTTTGAGTGTATAACTAAGGTAACATATAGTATTTCAATGTGAATTCAATGAGGGACAGAAGATCAATGGGGATAGAGAGGTACAGAGGACGGAGACAAAGAGGTACAGAGGACGGAGATAGAGAGGTACATAGGAAGGGAATAGAGCGATACAGAGATTGTGTGGAATAGTGTGGAAATCGTGTGCATGATATATTTCCTACAATGATATTATATGATGAATAATGATATATTTCATATATAATCCTAGAACACAATAACAATTGTAAACCAATAGCATTAATGAAATGATGGTTATACTTATTAATAGTGGACACCCGTTAGCAATGCTACAATAAGTAATCTTATAATATTAGCTGTATACAAAGTCAAGACAAAGGTAACCTCGCTGGGTCCTGGGCAAGTCTTGGACTCAATGAATTTCCCTGACTGTTTGCAACAAGACTTGAATGAGGGGACAGTTCCGGGTCGCCCTTCCTACTATAAACTTGTGTTTCTTTGGATGAAGGTTTCCCTCACACATCTACGTATATTCTATTGGAGTAAAGAGATCAAGATTCACCAGCTCAGACTAGGACTCAGACTTTAGGATGCAAAATCATTCTCCAAGGTAAGGGTATCCTGATTAAATTCAATTCTGTATGCAGTTCTTGATTTCTTGACATTATGATTTCTTTCGAGGCAATTCGGGGATTGTGTTCTATACTATAAGAAGCAGGGACATACAGAAGGAGGCACAAGTTTTCAAGGCGCTGGAGTTGGTATATAGTGTATTGGTGGGTGTTTTCCCTGAAAGCCCCATACTTTTGGTTGATTATTGTCTACTCAGAGTATCTAGCATTATCATTTGTATCATCCCATAATCCTATGTATCAGTTTAGTCTCTAATACCATTAATTATTATTACATCCTTATGTCATAAATGATCGTATTGAACATATCTCCATATTAATAATTGCATAACAAATATAACTAAATATAACACTTAAATGCACCAAGTATATTGCTGTATTGTATTCCTTACAGGAGCTGGTATGAAGAAGTACACCAACAAGAAATACTAAGGATCAACCAACTCGTCCAAATGATGAACCAAATTGATGTTAATAAAACATTTGTAGTCAACAGTGACACCCCAAATTACTCCCAATATTTTGCCCACCAATTAAATCAACATTAAACTAGAGTAAAAATAGGCAGGTTAAGTTAATGTTAATAGGATTCACCCCCATTTTGCGTTAAACTCCCATAAACTGGTTGACGATAAGTTAACATTCATGCCTTTACGAAAATAGTAACGTTGAGGAGGTGCACGTTAATTTAACATTAATATTAACGTTAGTCTAAATATTAATTTGAATGTTGAAATGAGGTTAATATTCACGTTTATATTAACATCAATATTAACGTCAATCTTGCGTTAATGTTAACGTTGAGCTTAACGTTAATATTGATGTCAAGTTTGCGCAAAATTGAGTCCACACATTTACGTATATATTAACGTCAAACGTTGACGTAAAGTTGCTCTAAATATTGACGTGGATTGAGGTAAAGTTAACCTCAATTTGTTACCTGGGAAGAGGGGGTCTTTTGAAAAAGATCCCTTTCATAATACGGACCACAGATTTCTCTTCTCCAAAGTTTTTACCCTCGTAAGGTTTTAGAATAGCGGATAGGGCACTTCTCGCGATATTAATGGAGCTATAAGCATAACCTCTCTCGAAGAGAGAAGCTAAGAACTCCATACCCCATCTCACTTCACAGTCATAAGGGTCTAGATCTCTAACGAAGCAGTACGTCTGCCATTGTTTAAGGAAAACATTGTAGGTTTTTTGGGTTTCAGGACGCCAAGAGTTAAAGAACAAATCTGAAGCTGATTTGGAAAGTTTAAGCCTAAGGGCGTTGATACTTAGCAGAGTGCCGCTATAAGTTCCAAGTCTTGGATGTTTTCGCTTTGCGTTTTGAATGAAGGTAAGAGGTTGTTTTCTCTTTTGGGGAGAAATCTGTATCTTCCTCTGGACATCTGTATGATCTTCGAATACCAAGTTTGCGACGGCCATGCTGGAGCTATGACTATCGCCTTTGCCTTTTCCGCCTTCACCTTTTGGAGACAGTGTCCTAGGAGACTGAAAGGGGGAAAGATATAACATAGGTTAAAGTTTGACCAATTAAGAGAGAAAGCATCTATGAAGCTAGCTTCTGGGTCGGGTTGCCAACTGGCAAAAATTTTTGTTTTGTTATTCAGGTGAGAAGCAAACAAATCAATGTCTGGAGAGCCGAAAAGTGAGCATATTCTGTCAAATAATGAAGGGTTTAGTTCCCATTCTGTGTTGTCAGTGAAATTCCTGCTTTCAAAGTCTGCTTCGGTATTGAGAACCCCTGCAATGTGAGTGGCTATGAGCCAGTTATTTCTTGGCTCAGCCCAGGCCCAGATGTGTCTGGCAACTTTGTTGCAGGCTCTGGATCTGGTGCCGCCCATTTTGTTAATGTGGCTATTGTCTGAGAAAACCAGAATCTTTTTGTTCGTTTCTGATCGTAAAAGGCTGTTTAAGCCATTTAGGACTGCTCTAAGCTCTAGCACATTTATGTGTTTATCTAGGAATTGGGGCCCCCAAGGGGCTCCCGTCCTACTAACGGCGGTGACTGCGCCCCAGCCTAGGAGGCTAGCGTCACAGGTTAGGGTGAGATCTGGGCCACAAGGTCTGATCTTCCTGGTTGCTTTGTCTATGCGGGAGTACCACCATTCTATTTCTTCCCAAGCCCCTTCTGAGAAATACATAGAACCGTCAAATTTCAGTTTCCCTGCTCTTTGTAGAGCCAAGATTTTCTCAATTTCTAGAGTTTTGTAATGGGCTAGGGCGTAGTCAAACCCCTTGGTTAGGTCTACCATAGTGCCTATTAGTCTGGCACCTGCTCTAATGGAAAATTTTTGTTTTCCTCTCAAGTCATCTATGATGCTTTTTAGTCTTGCTTTTTTCGCTAGGGTAGGAGTTACTGACATGTCATTGGAGTTCAGGACATAACCCAAAAATTCTAATTCATTTGTTGGGATTTTTTGAGATTTCTCATGGTGGATAGTGAAGCCTAGACTTACTAGAATCTCCTCCGCTCTGGTTATGCTGAGCTTGCACTGCTCTCTGGACGCTCCTGTAAAGAAACAATCGTCAATGTAATTCAAACAATGGTGACTTTCTTTTCTCAAGTAAGCGAAAATAGGTTTTAGAATTTTAGTGAAAATTCTGGGAGCTGGTGATAGTCCGAATGGGATCACGTTAAAGCGGTGGATCTTTCCCCTCCACTGGAAGGTAATGTAATCCTTGAAATTAGGATGTAAGGGTAACGAGTAGTAGGCGTCTTTCAGATCTAGGGAGCCCATGTAGGCCCCTTTCTCCATAAGGAGGATCGCTGATTCTAGGTTATCCATTTTGAAATGTTCTTTCTTAATGAATTTGTTTAGAATTGTCAAGTCAATGATTAGGCGCCACTTGTTACCTGGCTTAGGTCTGAGAAAAACATTCGAAATGAATTTTGCTTGTTTCCTTGGTATTATTTCTACCACTTTTTTGAGTAAAAGTTTATTTACTTCGGCATCAATAATGGTCTGTTGTTCTTGATTGACCTTGTATTCCCTAGGTACCTCTACTTGGGTAGGGGTATTTAAGAAATCTAGTTTGACACCTGCTACTTGGCTCAGAACCCAAGAATCTTTGGTAATTTTCTCCCAATTCTTTAAGTGGTTGGCGATATTGCCTGGGATGAAATCTTCACTACTAGTTAATTGATTTTGTTCTGAAACTTTCCCTGCCTGAGGGTTAGAAGTTTGTTCTGGCCTTACGTTATTTGATTTTTGGGACTCTCCTGAAAACAAGTTAATGGTAAAAGAGGGTGCAGAGAAATTACTGACCTCACCTGTCACTGTGTTTTGTTGGTCGAGTCCCCCTTGCGAAAATCCTGGGCCTTGCCTGTGGATTTGTTGTTATCATAACGCTTTTGGAAACCGCCTCTCTGGTTTTTATTCCAACCACGGCCTCTGCCATTGCCACCTCCTCGACCTCTACCTCTCCCTCTTCCAGGGGATTGGTTGAATGACTTCTTGGTCTTGTCAGTGGTGTCCTTGCGCAGAAAATTCATGGTCTTAGCAAGTTTGGCCGTCTGTTCGCAGTTCGCAGAATGTCCTTCTTCCCCGGGGGGTTAGAGTCATTTGCTAGAGCTTTGTGCTCCAACGGAAGGAACTTCCTGATGGCTTCTCTCCTTTCCTTTACTAGTTTGAAGCGAATAAAATAGCTGGCCATGGAGAATCCATCCGCTAGTTTTTTCATAGGAATTTCAGTCCATTTGGCCCCTACCTCTTTCTGTTTGAGGTCTTGAGCCGCGCCTGCGAAGGCTGTGAGCATTTTCATGAAAAGGAAGCCATGTTTTTTGAATTTCTCATCGTCTTCCCTGGTACCCCCAGGTAAAGCTGCTTTGAGTTTAGAGTTAATGTCGTGGACCTGAAGATAATCCATGTTCTTCGGTCTGGGATACCTGTCAGTGATTTTCTTCAACCCTTCAGTTGAGAGAGACATCATGAAACGTTTCTCAAAGAAAACTTTCAGGGCGTTGTCCACCTCGGGACCCACCTTGTCGTCTTCCTCAATTTCGTCAGCCTGGCTTTGCCAGAACGAGGAATTTTCTGGTTTGTCTTTGTCCTTAGAGGATCCTGGGGTGCTAGCATTATCCCCCTGAACACTGGCAAAATCTCCATAGCTACTGATACCATCCATAAACTCTTCCTCTGGGTATTCCGCGTCGGGATCCCAATCATCTTCCACCTCCGGAGGGGAGTTGAGAGGAGAGTCAATGCGAGGAGGGGGAGATTCAGATCTCCTTCTCTTCTTAGCTTGGTCCGCTTCTACATTAGTTAAGCGGTCTCCAATAGAGTTCAGTTTGTTATTCAGTCCATCTAGAACTAGTAGGATCTTATCCTGGTTGTTATCCTCACTGGATTTAGATCTGGGAGGGGAGCGAGAGCGAGAGCGACTGCGTTTCTTGGATTTGCTCTTGTGCTTGCTTCGGTGGGTGTCACGATAAGTGTCACCATCCCTCTCCCCGTCAGAGTCCCGCTCTGTACGTTCGGTGTGAGTAACCAAAGTCTTATTTACTACAGATTTGACTGAAGTGCTCTTCTCGGCACTTTTGGAATAAGAGTTGCTGCTTGAGCTAGCACTTTTCCCATGAGAGCTTCTTCCCGAAGAAGAACTCTTTCCATTGGAGGAAGATGTCTTGTGACTCGAGGATGTCTTGCTTCTCGACGAGGAGGAGGAGGACTTGCCTATCCCTTTGCCCTTGCCGAGGCCATCGCTCCCGGTAGACTTGCTGTCAGCAAGAGCCGTTGACACCACATGCGCTCCCTTCGAGGAGTCCCCCACGTGAGCGGTAGTGCTCGTAGAAGCCATCGAACTGCTGAATGTCTCTTTCGCCAACTGAGACTTAAGGAAACCAGTTCCTTTGGGTATCAAAATGAACCTCTGTTCAACCCTCAGCAACAGAAAAACAATTCCACGGAGGAATTAGTGTAAAATACTTGAAAAAGTAGTTTAAAGTCATGACGTCGATTTGGACCGTGTGTCTGCTTTGCGTGCGTACGGTAAAGTGATTCTCCCGATAGGCGCTGCGCGCTGTTCTATCTCCTCGGTACTGCCGTCTGGCGACGGAGATGCGAAGCATAATAGGGTTTGGTCGAGCCTAAAAACTTAAGTCAAGGGCGGCATACTTTCGGAATGGATATTTTGATCACATCATAATGCACATTTGATTGAATAAAGAACTTCAAACAAATCCTCAAACACTAAATACCATGATCACAATAAATTGAAGAGAGAATTTTGCAAATATATTTTTATTCTCTAAATTAACTGGAAATTACATTCTAGATCCAGATACCCTGGTACACACATTTGACATCTTGCAACATGATTTATGTGAATATTATTTTCTTATGGATGTGGTATACGGTAGATTATCCCCCTCAACATATTTTACACAAATTATATGCATGATTTGAAAAGCAAGAACCTCTTTTATTCGAATATTGTAAATGTATTTTAATTTGCACCTGAGAAATTCCCAGAAAGAGCTCTGTGAATTTTGTAAAGCTTCCGATCAAACAAAGATAGAACCTCTCTTATTTTGACTATTGTAACTCATTTACATCTGAGAAATTTCCAGTAATTTTTGGAAAGATTCCGATGCATACTCTGATCTAACAGCTTTATAGGGAATTTCAATCTTATCATTTTATCCCGATATTACACCATGTCATTTATCATCAACATGTACATGACTTTTGGCTTTATTCTTAAACATTTTTATACTCAAAGTTGAGCAGCTTTCGGATTTGTAGAATGACTGCGGTTGGAAAAATAGAAAAATTAAAGCCAATGAGAGATTGCGTTCTGCAAACGTTTCTGGTTAAGGTAAAACCACACATCAGACATCATTGGCCTATGTTACAACATGGCCTAAGCAAGCTGGCAGTGGGATATGTGGAGGCCTATTCGTTTCTCCGCGACAACAGAAATGAAAAATGTTCATAATTCCTATAACAAAGAGGAAATCGCTATTGGCCATCACATTGAAATAAATTCGTAACAACTTTTGCTTCCATTATAGACAAATGATGATAGCGCCATCTACTTGAATGTCGCTTATACGGAATAGTACCTGTGTGTTTCATATTTAATACAACTTCAAGATAAGATACATCGGAGGCAGAGAGAATGCATGTGTAATTTATGCAATAGCGACAAGTAATACGGTCCCTAGTTCTATATCATATCTATCTGAAATAGTTACGGTACATATAACCATAGTCCCAAGTAAATATCAGAACCAGAACACATTGAACAATACCTTACCTATCAATTACCCCCTTCTTTAAGAAACATGACTGAAAGGGATAAGCAACGACAGAAATAGTATCCATGCATTTCGAAAAGAAAGGTAATTACTGCATTTTGGTATATCACGCTGGCGATAATTCCTTTAGTTATAGCAAGATGCACTTCAAATGAAAGGGGTATCTAACAAGGCAATTAACTGCCTGAATTAAAATTACAATCAAGACTTGTTTACAGCGGCAGTATTCCCATCCCCCCGGTGAACATTTTTAGGATGCACCCTCCTGAATAAAAGCTTGATGTGCACGAATGTCTGACCCCCAATAAACAAACCAAAGCTCGACTAGACACCTCATGTCCCTCCTTCGCTCTGGGTTGCCTCCCTTACTATCGATTATTAGGTTATATATAGCGCCTTTAACAAGAGTCATTTATTGAGCACTAATGTGAAGATTCGCCAGTCTCGACGTCCATACCCTCTTCAGAAGCACCACAAAGTCCTTTAATGTCTGCAAAAAAGACAAGATTGTAAGTCATACATTTCTCAGACACATCTATACCACCCTTTAGCTTTAAATATTATCAATAGATGGTACAATACCTTAAATATAGTTTTCATAAAGTATCCAACAAATTTCCATGGCAACATGCGAGAGTAGAAATTGGACAAGATAATTTTATTTCAACTTGCCCCAAATGAATACAAAACTGCAAGAAGATGCTTACTATTGATTATATCCATGTACGCTTTGGCTCCGGGCGAGTCAGGCACTTCGCTTAAGAATGATTTTCCCTCATCACAACACTGACCTAGACTCATCATAAATGAAAAAAAGGTGTGAAATTATTTGTTCAATTAAACGCTGTCAGTTTGATTTTTCACAAATTAACAATCAATAGCGTGCAAACTTCACCCCTAACCTGATTAGCTTATTCCTACACGCATTTCCTTTTGCTAAAGTTCAGGAGTAATAGCGTCGAGAACAGCATCAGGCACAACCTCTCATTCAAAGCACTTACAGTTTGGTAAGAACCTCCACCTAAGTACACTACTATTTAAGGAGGCATAATTCATCTCTTGGATTAAAACACATGGCATTTCAAACGTTAGAAGTTTGTCAGTAAAATAAGGCACTGGTAAATATATAGGAGAGAAAGGACAGGATTCTGAGACATACCTATTCTTGGATCTAGAGGAAGACGCCCCAAGAAATGTACATTCATATCAGAACACATCTTCTCCGCCCCACCTGTCGTAGGTGGAAATATCTGAGACTCGTTCTGTAAAAAAACAATGACTTGTTATAATTATATTCTTCCAAAATTAACTTTGATTTAAACCAGTAGACAGCCGCAGAATAATATACATTGAATCAATAGCAACTACATATCAAATAAATAAGTTCAGGCAAAGTAATGCAAGTGTGAAAGTCAAGGGGTCTTTCTGAGTGATTGAACAAGTTATGTTAAACACCAAAGGACCTTACCTTACAACTCGGGCATATGAAACCACTCATATTCTCTACAACGCCTAGGATTGGCATAGACACCTTGCGGCAAAAGCTGATTTCTCTTCTCACATCTAACAAGGCCACCTCCTGTTATTAATGCAGACGAAAACATGAGACCAAACGTAAGTCAGTAGAAAATGGTGGTAGAAATAAATCAAGACACGATTTTTAGGCAATATTCATTTTCCAGATAATGAATCTTAAAATGCGGTGGCGAAAATGTATGAGACAATATTAAGAACGTCTAAAACGAGCAAGCTCCGAACTGTTTCTGTTTATTTATAGCCAAGACATTTTAACTAGTGATACAACCATATTACGGTGGTTGCAAAATAGTGGCGCCACCTGGTGAGCGTTTCTCATACTACACTACCGAGGAATCCGGATGGACTTTCTCTAAGTAACATCTTGATATACTAGTATCCACATTTCGCAAATAATATCATAATCATAGATTAGGGAGTTTGCTTAACCGGATTACACTACCGTGGGTCCCATTTGGTTGTGACTCGAATGATAAATCGTTTAGCTTGTTGTGACTTCATTTTATTTGTCCTTACTTAGCCTCAATGTTTCAACCACCAAGTAGTCTTCCTCAGGAAGCATAAGTCATGCCCTTCCATACAATTAAGTCTACTTAGACCTGATAAAGGCTTAACACACAAAGCTTCAAGATAAAGGCCACGAGCTGTATATATTCTCCTTATATTTATTTTCCCAACACCGGATCTTTATTCAATAAGTAGACATATTCTCGGGCATATTCTCCTTATATTAATAAGCCATCCGTGTTTTAACCAGAATTGTCAATGTACTGTATTGCATATGTATAGCTGTGATTGTTTATTGACAGCTCTGCTTCAACCTGGCAGATACAATATGGTTTACCTGTGGCGTGGTGATGATGATAGCGCCATCTACTTGGGCAGTTTGGAGGTACTGCACCACCGAGAGGTGTTCATCTGATGTACCAGGGGGCGTGTCAACAAGGAGGTAGTCTACGTCATCACCCCAGTCCACGTCACGCAGGAATTGTTTGATCATGCCTAGCAGAACGAAAACAGATTTTAAAGTCAAGCATGTGAACTGTAGAAGCAACAACTTCTTCTACATCATAATCTGTACCACATGCTACATACTGTATGTGGGCCAAACCAATAAAATATAATTTCAAAGGTTGGCAATCGCTTTTTTTGGTATTACATAGAACAATGACATCACGGTGGGTCGGCACCTAAATCATGATTACCCAAATGTCACAAACAAATGGGGTAACATCTATTTCTACCTTGTCCCTCATCAAAGCGAACGCGGAAAACAAACGTGCAGCAGAGAAAATGAATGTGGAGGAAAAGGGACGGATAACCCTCTAAACACCATGGTAACCACAGGGGACTGAATATTTGGGACTGATGTTTTAACGAGACATTTTCGAAAACTCCCCCCCCCCCCCCCAGATTTTAAGAAACATTTACAATTTTCTAGTCATATCTATACACATATCTAGCATGTGGTGGTAATCTTTCGCCATGTGTTGTTTATCTGGTTAAAACTGCACCCAGAGTTTTATTTAAGCGGGTAGGTATCTATATACCTCCCTATATATCAGTGACAGTACATATCTCTGATTGACCGATTTGTTTTTAAAATCCATTCAACATTTGTGGAAAGATAACACGAATAGCAAAAATCACAAAAAAGATAGTTTCGCAGAAATTACACAAGATTTCTCAGTTTAAATTTTTATTTCGGTTGTAAACCATTATTGTCTTGAGTTAATCTTGTATTATAATATAATGTGTTCACAAATGTATATCATAGTGTAGCAGGACTCTCTGGAAGAGCTATGGCTAGCATAGATGCGAGCACCTATCTCCAGACAAATTTCGTATACTTATATTTATGTAACTGTTCATGTTCTGGAAATAAACGATATCAATCAATCAGTTACAACCTCGAAATCTTTTGCCGAGCCGAATACATAAACGGTTCTGTGACATTTGGACGGATGATATTGAAACGAACTTTTAATGATCTTAGTTTAACAGCATGTAGTGTGGCAAAACGGATTATAATTTAATCTGCTGGTTGTTAGGAAAGACTTCCATGACTTAACTCTAACATATAAGCAACGCACCGCCTACTAACTCTTGGAAACTGTTAAACAATTAGTAAACTTCCGTGTAAATTGATAGAGGTTTGTAACATTTTGGCTAACAGAAAATATAAAAATGAAAATTCCCCTTACATTTGCATATTGCATGAGACAAAGATGTGGTTACAACAGGCAATTTAGATTTTCTATCCGCGCAGCAATATAGGGAGAAAAATAGTCATTAAAACATATCTGTCAAACATGTACAACTTTCAAACGAGTCTGGAAATGGGACTATGTCCCCTAATCTTACCATTTTTCTTTGGTCCTCTCCATATCACAGCATCGTCTGGACTTCCAAGCAGGAATCCCACTGACATAACTCCGAGATTATCGGAGACGTACTAGATATCCAAGGAAAGATATAATTAAGAATAATTGGTGGCAGACATCTCCGTGGTTAGTAAATATAAAGTGAACAAAAACAAGGCATGTTGACGATGGTACATAATAAAATGACTAATGAAAAACACTAATAATTTAATTAATACATAGGTATGGAAGTGAATTAGATAGTGATATACACATATGGGACAGAATGGCTTTTACCTTTATACAATACCAGATTCATTACGGTTATACTATCAGAATAAATTTGCCTGGAGAATGAAAGTTAAGAATCCGATCCTAGAAGACCCTAGGTACAACTATGCAGATCAGAAATGAGCAAAACTCCGGGCAGAATACTTACTACGGGTGACCATCCTGACGCACTTTGATGCACCTTAAAAAAGAGAAGATGAATCATATGATATGGCAGGTAAACACAGACATATACTGACTATATGATAGTGATATGATTGATCATTCTGAATATAAGAAAAAGTCAGGCATAAACAAGTGGTCAGTGTGTAGACAGACTAAGGATTCAAAGTTTGTGGATATGCTTTTATTTGCGTACAACAACAAAAATATTACAAATTATTCATTCCGGTTAATTAACCAGAACCCCACAAATTCTAATATGGCTCTCTTTCACCTTCTTAAACAGAAGACCTCAGTAAAAGCGAAACTGTTGGGATAGCACTGCCTAAATTTGTCTTCATTTTCAGTAATCAAATATCTATATATATATATTCCTTTCTACAGCACTAACTTCTAAGGATCAATTAAAGAAAGAATTTCGGTCCATTTAGCTGGGATTGCAGCTTTAACAGACGAGTCATCCCGTTCCCATATGACTTACCTGCTCCCCTTCCAAACCAAGTACTCGAGGTATTGATGGCCCACAGATGTCTATATCCAACACAGCAATCTATAAAAGAGAAGGTATATATTAGAAAACACTGACACATATAATCAGTGAGTTTGGTTTGGTTTGGTTAGTTTCACCTCCGCTAATAGTAATTAAAAGTTAGCAGATATACTGTGGTTTTATTATTTTATTCTGTGAAATTCCCTATTTCATGAAACAGGGTTTAGCCTGATGAAGTCAGGCTTCATTTAGGTTACCTAAATTTTGTCGTACAATTTGGTTTCCCGTAGGAAATCAAGAATATTTTTTTTCCCAGATTCCCGGAAAATACTCTGCAGTGTCCTGCGATTTTGCAGGAATTTTATTCTGTGTCTCTTGGTTGCCTGACAATGTATTAAGAGATGCTCTACACTCAGTTGAGTGTTGCATGTCTGACATACAGGAGCCACTTCACCTTTTAGAAGGTGCCTGTGAGTCAGTTTGGTGTGACCGGTACGAAGATGGGTCAGTATCACCTGTTCGGGTCTTGTCAGGTTATCATCTTTGAATTTTGGTAAGTATAGTAAAGGGACAGTTACAAATAGACATCAAAGTGTTGGTAAACTTAGTGATGTTTATTACAAAGTTCCCAACGAAAATGATATACATTTGTATTGCAAACAAACCCTTGCCCCAAGACAGGAGCTAACATCATTCTCTAGAGTATAAGCGATATAATTAAAGATAAGGGTTGATATTAAATATGGTAATATTGTATCATTAACCTTCCAAAGGATAATACAACTCACTTAATATTACGTAAGAAACAACCACTATTTATACATATTGCCAAGAGCAAGTATATTGGGCAGTAATCGGCTGAACAATTACGGTAGAACAACAACCGATATTTAAACTCGGTTGGCACGTATGTAAATCCTTTAAAGAAAATCACCCAAGCCTGAATAACCCCTGGAGTTATGGTTGATGAGTTAAGGTTTAAATTCCCTAAGTCAGCCATAGCCTGATCTACAGTGTGGGTGGGTGGGGGCGTCGCGATTTTACACTTTGCTCGTATAGCACCAGATGGCATCGCGTTTGATTGTAGCACGTTTACTTCTAAAGAACCAAAGTTCAGTTCATACTGGTAAGATAGGAGTGAGTGAGTGAATGTACAATCAAATGAATGGTAAGGTTGAAGGTAAGGAAAATATTCATGTAGGCCTATGGGGTTTTTTTCGGAGACACAAAGGAGCAGAGCCCCCAGAAGGATCTTTTTGATAAAACCTTTTGATAAAGTATTACTACCAAAAGGAAATAGTTGGTTAATACTGGATAGAGTACTAATTGACCTCGGGTATTCCCCAGAACACCAAGCCAAGATTCTAAACGAATGGCAAAACCTAGATATAGGAATCAGTGTAAGAAATGTAATTCAGAATAATAAAGATTGAAGATAAGATTTTTATACAGAAAATCGAAAAGTGAGATATTTAGTGTAAATATAAAACTAATTGGTAGCTGGACTGAATTGCTGCCGGCGAACCAATTTGTCCAATCTGTCTCTCTCCCTGATCATATTAATCTGATACATTATACATATATATATAATGTGATTAATACCTGGCCGTATAGTATCAAAGGCTGAACAAACAATTCCTTCAGCAGATATCTACATGTTTATGGTGAGCTTTACAAGGCAGGATGACAACACTTATTAATTTTCCATAAGAGCTGTCTGTTAATGGAGGCCAGATATTAGTGCACTCACCATACCTAGTTCCAACGACGTAGGCTCTTTGAAAATAAAGATTTCGTGTCCCTGCCTTCATTTGGTATTAAGTTACTGCATAAGCTAGTTAGACCAAATTCATGAAAATATGTTCCAAACCTTCTATATGACGATTACAGTAACGTTGTCACAAATATTTACTTTCTTTATATAAGTATAGGCAACAGGGGAAGCATACACTATTGTGCATGTACCAACCTTGTTTTAACCCTTGGAGTCCAGAATGGAATTCAAAGAGGGGCAGTGCTAAATAAATGTATAATGCCTACTAGGCAAACGCAACAGGTTAACCATTCATGTTTGCATGCGGAAGCAGAACAATCCCCAGTATAATGAGGACCTCCATCAAAAGTTATTGATCAACAAATGTTAAGGGCCCGAAGTGAGGGTGCGAAATTATAGCTATACAAATCATGTGAATATTAACCTATGCATTAGACAAATGCTCCATCTCCTACAACGGAGTGGTAATTATTGACTCCCAAGTCCTCTTTCAACACCAGCATCCTAGTAAACCACTTAACACCTTACATGAGTGCAGTGTTCGCGAGCTTTTGATGTCAAGTGAAGGGAACAGCGAACTGGAAATAATACTTAACCGTTGGTTCCTATTATATCCTTTAAGTAATCTTTAGTATGTACATTAATTTCTAATTATTTTTCTTAATTCACTTGGATAATCCCCCAAGTGAATAAACTAAAATAACATGTTGAAATTATTTCCTATAAATTAGCCAAAAATCAGGACATGATACTCCATATCCTCTAATCCTACAATAGAAATTTCCTCACGAAATTGCTTACATGAAGCAGAATTATACCTGAAAGTATAGATTATTTTCCAAGAACAACTATATTTGTCCACACAACGACCGGTACCCGAATAGTTTAAAGCTTTTGCGATTATGTAAGGAGAGAGCTGGGTCAATGCTTGGGCTTCAATAGTCTTGATTAACTAGATCAAATATTCAAGACTCAGCTACCAACGCAGCCTATGGGGAGAAAGGCTAATCTGGTCCCTGCCATATGAAGTCCAGCGGGTATACTTGAAGGTCACATAAATATTCAATAAGTGTTGATATGATTAGTCCTATATTTTAATTTATGATAGAATACATGAAATAGAAATGATGGGATGAGGTTACTGCTAACGGATTTAAGGTAGTGTGTGGGTTTTAATTACATTCCATCCAAAAAATGATATGTGGAATTTTCGTGGTTTTTTTTGGTTTTTTTTGTTGGGAGGGGGGGGGGGGTGATTTTATGAAATAGAAATATTTACTATCCCCACAGAATAATCATGTGAATGTAAAACACATTCTGAGGCAATTCTTAGTAATACAATAAAATCTACAAGCACTACAAAAAGAATATATCAAGGAGTAGGAAATTTCCAAAATAAATGCTGAGGTAACATGAAAGCTATGTGGTATCCAGGTACCTCGTGGCGAAAGAATACTGAACAACGTTTTAAAAAAAGTCATAGGTCACGATTCGAATCTATGACACATATATATAGTGGCTATTCAATAAGTATATGGATAAGCTCCAGGTTCAGGCCTGATAAACTACATAATATTCTAAACCTATGTGATATATACATGTGTACATACTGTATATAGCGCGAATGAGGAGTGTTTTTGTAGCCATTGTTATATATGAATGGGGAGAGAAGACGGAATCAGAGGAAAGGAGGGAAGCGTCCATGGCAATTCCACAATTGGCAACAAGTCTTCTCTCTAAGAGCAGGACTTACATAAGGATATTAGGTTTAAGAAGAAACCTAAGCGTTCACCAATTCCTAAGCCAGATAATATTATATAACCCTTTTGCAGTCATAGTGTAGTTAATAGGGAAGAGCTATAATATGTTGGATATGAATATCACAGCTTGCAAGTTTAACATTAAAAATGATCACAAAATGTACAAAAATTGAATGGCGGCAATTATCTTGTGGTATTTCATGTCCTCATAGGTAGAAACTGACGGAGTGACACCGATTAGTTTATTTTATTAATTTAATCACTTGATTTATAATTCTGGAATAAAAAGTCCTATTGAATACATTATAATGCACAAATACCGGCGTCTCTTATTGCTTCGGTTATATTTTCCTTTTTAGAGAAAATATTTCTGTGAAGAGGGAGGAAAATATCCAAGCCTGTTGATTTGCATTGAATAAAGGTTCATCATTCAAATCTGATTAGAGGCATATTACTAATGACAAAATAGAAATACTCAATACAGACAAGCATATAATATGGTTGTTTGCATTCGTACTGTCAATATGTAAACCACGATGTTAATTTCCACATGATTAATCATTCAAACAGCAGTAATGGAACCCTCCTGCCAAAATATTGCAATCATTGTGTGGGATACATGGCATGTAATAAAAGACTTTATTGGGGTATTGATCGAGCCCATACACAATATAAGTGCGACTGGATTGTGCCTGTACTTTCTAAACAGGCTCGCTCAAGACTGTTAGTTCCGACGTCAATACAAAATATATATGATTACCATGTAGCCTGAAATACAAATCCACTGCAGCCAGTGGCATGAACTATTGAGTCAATAATGTTGAGATGATAAAATAACGTTAATAAGCAAATGGTAGTGGGCCTTAAACAAGTTTCTCAGCAGGTTTTTGTACAAATTATGTTATATCAAATTAATTAGTTTGTATTGTGTTTGTATCCCGGAATTACATGTAACCTATTATATATCCAAAAACAATTCTCATAAAGCTTTAAAAGACACTAATGTTTTTTCTCTCTACATAAGGCCATTCTTCAGGAACAGACCTTGATGACCAAGGTTTCAAATATGAACATATAGGCAAGGGTTGAAAAAAAACCAAATGGTACGAATACAGCATAGGAGGAACACCTTGCCGACACTCAATTGCCAAGACTTGATTAAACATGTGTAGAACGAGCTCTCGTGTATATTATTTTAATATACAGCACCATTGCTGCCAACTCCATATTGAAATCAAAGGGGGAAGGTTATGTACATTGACCTCTACAGTACATAGACTGCATGACATGGCGGTAGGGAGTGAACAACCAGAAGGGTCAAGATTAAAACCAACCACTCAAGTCGGGCGCCGCTTATCGCTGACCAAATGCTGGACAACAGCCAAAGCTCCAAAGCAGGGCTCGCTCACGCAAGTAGTTTTTTCTCGAGCAAAGACTTCTCTAAACACGAGAAAAATGTAATGAAGGATATGATCCTATCACAGAAGTGTGGCCTAACCGCACCATTATACACAAGGAAAACCAATAAAGGCCACATAAAAAATGTTTCACTCGTATCTAACAACATGAAAAATGGATATCTTTGAAAATGAACACGGCCTTTTTCTTTGATATGATTCACACAAACATATTATACATTATCAAGAATCTGTATTTGTGCTAAGACGAAATACAGGACTGTGGAGCAGGGAAGGGGATTGGGACTACCTTAATGGAAGGTCTTGCAGCTTGCCGCTTGACATGATAATGCTGATTACATACAAAGCTTTAAGTAATTATGATACCTAAAACACCGTCCTGAAAATACATATTATATGCATTGTAGCCTAAATATTGAAAACAACCTCGACAACGAGGAGGTATGGAAAGCAATTTTCACTCTGCCTCTTATGGTAACGGAAGATGTAAGCCGGGGGTTCAGCACTTCATAACATTAATATAAGCCGGGTCCCGTTTATAAGCCGGGTGCCTGTACTGTCATGTTCCAATAATAGAGCTAATTAATGTAAAATGCTGAAGAAATCGTCCAGAACGAGCTTTTAATAGATCATGAATGATAGTTTGAATATAGAACTCAGTTCTTGTTGGTCGATTGTGAACTCACAACAATTCTGGTACGGTTTTTTTCCCATAAATTCGAATATAAAACATGAAAACCAGAGTAATGAATGAAGATAATAATAAATATGAGTTTCAGTTATCTACTGGTTTTCAATTTTTGTAATATAAGCCGGGCCCCGAATATAAGCACCCCGAATATAAGCCAGGTCAATTCACCATTTGAAATTAATATAAGCCGGGGCTTATACACGGGTATATACGGTATTTAAAAAACATCCATATCAAAGAGCATAGTGATTGCTATTATTGTGGTCAGCACGACAACATTTTACATTTCTTTACCAAATGTCGAGTAATAAAGGAATGTTGGTCCGATATAAAGGACTGGATCTCCAATTGGACAGATTTTAATCTAATATTAAGGCGCCAGTTCACGAGCAAGGTAATTATTTTTTGGTCTAAGAGGCAATGGTTTCAAAACCAGAATGATTAATTATGTAATTTTAGTGGGTAACTCCTTTATCCATAGGCAAAGGTTGTTCGGTAACAACACTATCTCATACAACGGTTTCATTCCAGAAATCAAAAAAAGGCTGACAGGCCTAAAAATTGCGGCTGAGCATAATTCAACAGCTAAGAAAATGTTTAAACCATGGAGGTATGTTTTTTGAGAGCCTGTAAACCCCGCTAGTAATAGCGAGGGTCAGAAAGCAAAAAAAGGTATCACCTGTATATATGGAGTATCGTCAGAAAATAAGAAACCAGAAACAAAATACAAAAAGAAGCAAAAAAGCTTCAGAAAAGTAAGGATCCAAGCAGAATTCTTTTTACTATAACCAGTCAATCGATTAATTATAAGAATCGCTTAAAGGCTATAAAATTGTGTTTCCAGTAATTTGTTCATTTAAGACAAACAGACAACCTTTTCCCGTTCTACTTGTTTGCATTATAACTTTGTTAATATATATGTCATGTTGAATAAAGATCCGATGTTGGACAAAAAAAATATGCATTGTAGGAATGTGTATACATGTAATTACTTAATAATCAATTAACACTGTATTAATGGATATTAAAAGACCATAAAAGGGTACTGGGAGACATGAGACGATGAGATAGTGTATGTCATTCTGAGTAGAGTTCAACTGAAAAAGAAGGCAAAGGCAAAAATAACTTATTTTAAGCCCTGTTTCTGACTGTGGCTTGTGGCTGTAGACATGTTACACCAGGAATTTTTCAATTTAAAAGAATACTTTGATAAGCATCATCTTAGTAGGATCAAAAACGAGAAAATAGGACATGCCTGTAAATGGCGGCTTCAGGAAAAGGGCCTCATAATATTTGTGTACTTCAAATTCTCGTGTTACAAGGTTTTTAAAACCAAGAACAGATTGACGGAACTCTTTGATGTGTCCAACAAATGGTGTGGACAAAGCCTAGAGTCGTCGTGCCGATACATCTCAGATTGACTAAATGTTAATGTTTGTATGTGCCAAGTGTGAAGGCAAATATTGTGGTGTCTAGCAAGTACAGAACCTCGCACAGAAACTCCAGCCTGACAACCCAGGATTGTCAGACACTCCAATGAGAGCACCAGCCCGCAGATTGATCCATATACACCTCCACTTGTCTGGCACTTAGCCCTAAGATAGGATCATCAAACATTCCCCCTAACTAACATTTAATGCGCCCGACTGTGAATTAACTGGACATGTCCTTTCCTAACACGAGGAGGGTCCCAGAGATTAGTTCCTCACATGAGAACTTGTGGAGAAAGAGTTCTGTCGAGGAGTTATTGTGTTAACTGGTGATGTAGCTATTTAACTTTTTAAGAGGCGGAGAACAATTGGGTTTACAGAACTGATAATCCCATTTAGAATTTAGCAAAGAACATTTTTTTAAAAGGGCGTTTCATTCTTACTCACAAATGTGTGAAAATCACTAATGAATGGGACTAAAATCGACAGGACAGCATAACTTTACACCATATTTGTTGAAAATGAGAAGTGGCAATGGCAGCTTTGACAGTAAAACATGAGTAGGAATGGTAGAATTAATGTAATCAAGATATTGCACTATGAGCCTTAGATCGCACGCTAATCTTTTATTAGTGGAATGGCAGGTTCCCAATGAATGTATACTTCTAGAGTTCAGACAGAAAGTTTATAATGATTTGGCAATGGCTGACCAGACACAGGCACACACTATTATACCGTTCTAGTCTTGTTCACCGCTGATTTACAAGTATAAACCCGGCTTCAGAACTATGCTCAACTATGTGACTGTGGCAGGTGAACAGAGTTCAAACTTATTCAGGAGAGTTTTTTGTGTGAATGTTTGCGGAACTAGTCAGAATTCAATGCATACTGTATTACAGAGTCAGTGGGAGGAGCGTGCAATGAATAACAAAGAATAAAATATACTACATTGTTTCTTCAGGAGAAACAGGGGTATGTTCTAACTGCCGAGGAGGAAAGGCATGTCCCAATGAGATAAATGTATCCAACAATGACTCATTTACAATCAATGTGTTTCAATGGTGAAGTGAGAAGAGTGTTCACTCATTGGTGATATCCATTATTGTACCGTCGATATGGAAAATAATAAGTCAATATATATGTAAGATGACAAATCCTTCTGTACCGATATAAAATTCAGCTTATGTGAGAGTGTGTCATGCATCAATGAAATACACGGTTTCCCCGTATTTTATGAAAAGAAATCCCCTGATATTTCAGGATAATTATTTCGACCTATTTCCATTATGACAGTATTATTGCAATAGAGATTTCCACGCATACAAGTTACCATAGCCAATCATCCAGTGGATACGCTGTTTCGAATGGGACAAAATGTAACAGACTGGACACTTTCTCTTTTGGGTAGAGGAATTTCTTTTACAATAAAGATACAGAAACAAGTCTTTGATGTGACGTTTGGTGAGTCCCATGCAGCTGACTTCAGCTTTCCAACAAGATTTGAAAGAAAGCGTGTGAGTTTTACCAATAGCCGACACCAATAAGCAAGATTTGGTATTGCAATAAGCAAATATCAATTGAAATCTCAGTTCTATTGAGCAAAGTATATAATAGGGTGGGACATGGCTTTGACGCAAACCAACCCGTTTAAACTTTTACTTGCAGGCCAATCATGATTTCTCCTCTGATTTGAGTCATTTTTTCTCAAAATCCCTGACCTTTCCCTGACTTAAATGGGAAACTTATTTTCGAGGCTTTCCAGGGTGGCTGTGAACTAGAAACATACCAGCTGTGTGCTTGTTTTGTTCGACCCAGCTCACCCAGTGAGTGGAATGAGCATCGCGTTTTTTAAATTCAATAGAAAGGCACGAGAAAAAAATTCAATAGAAGGGCCCGAGAAAAAAATCATTTTAATGTAGAAAAGTAGATTGTAAATACCAAAGATAGTGACTGCATGAACTGATATATTCTTATATCATATCAAAGGTATTTCCTCATCTTAAGACACTTTCACAAACTTCCCGATAAAATGTGTAGTTTTAAAGAAATTTATGAGGGGAAAATCAAAATAAATATATTTTGCCGCTAACAACGCCATATCATAAAAAAGAATTCCATTTCTAAAGTACTTCTCACAATTTCATGGCCTAACTGTGAAAGGTTTGACAGTAAGTATATTTACACAGTAGTTGATCAAGAAAAAATGCATTCAACACAATGACTTCTTTTATCGAACCTCTACGGGGTTTAGCTGGAAGTAGCTGTGAACACAGCCCTTCACAGGTATAGGTATAGGGTCGTGCTTGTTGACTGGAAGGTGATTTAGAATTATGGTCTTTATTCTCTATGAACTTACCTACAGGTCAAATCTAAACCTGTGCCAAGGTCTTTAAAAATCTATCAGCGATTCGTCAAACATTATTATAATGATTGATTTAATTATTATGGTATTTTTAAGTGGACTTGAAACAGCAAGCTACAAGGAGTCCGAATCAAGATACATCAATACAAAAGGCTTAGAGCTGAGATCTGCGCCAGCCAAGGCAAGTCGGCTCGGTTTGTGGCCAGACGCCAGCATAGTCATAGCAACGCATTAATTATTAATAGTAAATACAGAGGAAGCATAGCATAGGGTAAATTTAGCGATCATCACATATCTAATAAACGGATCATATCTTGTAATCTTAACGACCTTATTTTGGACTTGACGCAGGCGTTCTGGCTATTGATACAATTTCTTTCACAATTAGAAAGTGACCAATATAACAGAAGATCAATAAATTGCATAAATAGTATACTGGTCAATATATTTTGGTCGCCTTAGTGCATAAAGGGGTGCTGATTTCGAGTATGCGTTCGTATTGAGAATTAGGAAAGGGGTGATAGACCGTTATGGCTTAGGACCAAATATCAACAAAGGTAGAGTTACAGATTAGAGTGTAATAGAGACACCAGGGCGTAGGCACGATGCCAAAACGCCAGATGATTGTTAGGGTACAAATCTCCAGGATATAAGTTAATGAGGATACCACCTAGAAACCTGAGCCCACACGAGCTTAATATATGAAATATCAACAAAAAATGTGAACTATTGATAAACATGGAAAGGTGAGATTTGTGAAAATAGCTGAATGGTCTATCAAAGAAGCTTAGTCATTAAACCGCTTCTGTCTAGGGGCAACCGTGAATAATATTGAATTATGGGTGCGGGGTGCCCTGATTTTATAATACACGGAGAGTTAAAGGGATGTTAATGAAAGTGTAGAGGAACCTATTGTTTTGGCGCATTCCTACAACAGGAGGTAGATGAGAACAGGGAGATGTACTCTACAGGGAACTTCCCTGATTAGAGGGAGCAGTATTGATCAGGAAATCGGCAATCACCTTGGCCTTCAAGCTTGCGATTCATACAGCATCAATGCGCTGATAAAACTGACGAGATTCCCCTTGATCACTTGTTTTTAAAGCCTCGATATTTAAACGATTCTGTATACAGCACATTTATTCAACTAGACAAGGCATACAACTATGTACTCACCTGTTTAGTTTCATCATGAGCCAATCCGTGAGCAAGATGGGCAGTGAAAGTACTTTTTCCAACTCCACCCTTACCAGATAAAATTAATATTTTATGCTTGACATTCTGCATCCGAACTCGAATCTCTTCCACGGCTGGAATTACAAATTTTGAACGTTATATCAAAAGATAAGATGAACAATCATATCAACAACATCCCACCACCCGACATCTTAAGTTATATAATTATGTAACATTGTGGTTAACCCCCAAACCACCCGAGTCCCATAACCATGAAGTCTAAAATTGTAGCTGTCATCTATTAAAAATCTTTCATTTGTTCCATATTAATCGATCCCAGTGACATTGCAACCCGTTTACTTCATGAAAAGGAAGACGGCTACTTAGACCTAAAATATAAACGGATGCACATGCTTTTTTTAAAGAATTTTATTTGAGCCCAATTTCAATTTACACTTATAATTATATTATCATGATAACACGAATTATAACGATGTCTGTGTTTTATTTAGTAGGACCATCATTGTGTTCCAACAATTTACAAGGCAATATGAAACATACCGTTAGAATAAACTCTGTAAGAAAAGGGAGCTCTATGGGCGGGTTCTATATCGAGGTTTTGTAATTGATACATTTATACAAATTAAACCAAATACACAAAATTAATATTCACCTGGATCGGCCTGTTTGGGCGCTCCTGATGCGCATATATTCTGATTAGGACATCCTGCACAAGCCGAGGACTGGCCTGCAGTTTCGCTCCCAGTCCCGGGGCAGTCTGCAAAGAGATTTTACAACCAAATTAGAAATAAATAATGTAAAGTATGTGTCAAACGAAATAAGCAATATCCAGGGAGTAACCCCCACCCTCAGTCACCCTACTAGTACTAGGTACCGTGAAGGCTGGCGTTACTTTGGCCGACCCTACATTATTGGTACGGTACTACCGTACGGTAGGGCCTACTGTCCTGGTGCTGATTGATGCACTGCAATTGTTTTTTATCATTATTATTTTCTTCCTACCACCTGCCTTAAATAATTAATTAATCTTACAATGTTAGTAGTGGTTTGAGTTGCATTACGTCAAACAGTCCATATGTCTTGTGTCGAGGGGGCGTAGTTTGCCTTTACTATGTTTTATATGAAGGGAATAATTCCTCTGTGTGTTTGTTTAAATGAAAATGTTCTCTTTTTAACAAAATTTTATATATTTGGCTTATTTGGTTATTAGTGTGATGGTCTATGTAAAATGGGGGCGTGCTAATCGAATTAGGTATGCATTTTTTTTTAGAAGACTACAACCTTTTTGTCTGTACCATCTTTGAAGATTAAAGAATTTTGTCATGACACGATATACTTATCTTATATTAATTAAAATTAATATATACATCTTGAACATATTTATAAAAAAAACGCCACTGTGGGTTTATTGTTACGACCTGACACTACACGGCTCTAACAATCTGACCTGACATCACTTACTATCTTCTTCCCTGTCCTGCAACCCTGATTACACCACTTTAGAGTCCAACCTAACACTAGCTAACACTAACAGAATTGTTGCTCGGTCATAGTGCAAGTCGTAATATTATAGTACACGTGCAGACAGTGGCGGAGACAGTCAATTAACAACACATTTATCTGGGAAACACCTTTCATACACTTGGTTTTATCCCGCTATTGAGTGAAGAAACCTCCAAGAGAGAGTTCAGCATGAAGATTTATCTTGACAAGAACCTAACTACCAGGAAAAGGGTAAATAAATGCCTACGTTCGGGCGCATTCTCCGGTACATCCGCCATGTTGTTTATCCCGGAAGTAAGCTTTTCATCCCTCCTTTACCAAAGATTGCTGATCTGCGCAGAGCATCTTGGGAAGGAAAACATTCGCGCCACGAAATTGTTACCCGGGTTACCACCGCAACCAGCTGAGAGGATAGGAAGAGATAACGATCGGGGTTTGTTTTTAAGGGATTTTATTTACTGGGGAGGGGGGATTAATACAAAATGGAAGCAGCAACATTGAGGAATGAGCTGGCTGACGTCCGAAAGATGCTTAATGGTGAGTATTTTTCAAAATAATGAAATTAGATAGCTAAGAAAGCCGCATCGAAAGAAGTTTCTATTCTCGACCAGGGAGAGGCCGATACTGGCGATAGCAACGATGTTCAAAACCATTTATAAAATAACCATATTAGGCTTAGGCCTATCATTTTGTTTTAAAAAAAGAAAGGAAAAAAACTAGCGGGGGGCTAGCAATGTAAACGGGTGACGGATGGGTTATGCACTTATGGGATCTAGAATAGGACTCCATAGGACTGCTTCTCATTTTTTTAAATGGACTTGCTCTCAGTTTGTAACATTCTACATGAGAACCCAACTCAGGTGAGAAAGAAGAAAATGAAGAAGGGGAGTGGCACTTTCGGGGGAAAGTAAAATCATCTTAGTGTAAATCTCAAATTAAGCGAATAGTGAAAATAAAGATAAGATAAGAAAATTCATAATTTGGAATTTGTCGTGATCATCTAAAAAAGAGGTCTTCCAGACCGTACCTTTTTTGTTTTCTTCTCTTGGTTGCATGATATTCTACCAACTCTACGTAAACAGTTATCATGATGCCATTGATGGGCATTATGTATTACACAATAGACACAATCGTGATAAAAGTTGTATCCTAACAATGCGAACAATATTGAATAAAAATATGAAATATCAAAGAGAAATAGATTATACGATAATGTTGTCTCCTCAATTTCCATTATACTCATCCAAGATTTGTTTTAACGTATACAATAAAGACATACAGTATATGACAATTATTTTGCATAAAATTATAATTGATAATGGTAAGGATGGTACCAATTTGGTGAAGACATTTCACTAGGACACCGAGTAGAAAGTTTCAGGCTTTCAAAACTTTTTCCTGGACTGTTTTTATTTACTCAGATTTAGGTATCCTAGGGACAATGTGAAATTATATTAATGAAGTAGATTTGTCAAGACGGTTTGCAAAAGCGGGAATAAGTTCTCTATTGATAATTAATTCAACATACCAGTTTAAAGAAAAAATAAGACAGAAGGGTGCACATGTCATGGGGTAGTGGCATGGAGATGGATTCTGTGTGAGTTGTTGTGTTTGTGTGTGTCAGGGGGAGGACGAGTGTTTTCCGCACTCAAAGTAAGTAAGTATTCTATATAGGCCTAATTATTTGTGTAAGTGTACCTCACCTAATGATAGATCATGATCTAGTGGGGTGTTGGACAAAGGATCCGTCCTCTTGCCCCACAGGCAATATTTGTAGTAAAATTGTACGTTTTTTTAGACCTTGGATAAATGGCTCACGTGTACACAGTTGTATGTAAATGATGTATATTTTACACAATCGTTCATTATGCTATGATTAAAGAAATGGGATTTTAACAAAACACAACCTTAGAGATTGAACGCTTCCAATCCTACCTACAATTAAGGTCTGGAACTATTTATGTTATTCACACCACTTCCTTTAATCTTTTTAATTAAAAACTACCACATTAATTTGTGTATGGGTATATTTCACCTTGGTACATTGCTATAGCGAAAATACTGTTACCGAACATAACAACACTGTGCTATGAATGACTTTCATTATTATACAATTATTGGGTGTTAAGGCTACCGTATATATATGTTCATGCAATAGGCTAGGAGAATGAAGTAGCAGAACTTTACTGAACATTTTGATTATTATTTTAGATGTTTTTTCTCTAAAAGTTAGTGTAAAAAAAAAAAAAAAAAAAGTTAGTACACGTATGCACTATATATAATACGTGATTCTCTCACTTGTCAGAGCCTAGAGTATGGATTGTCACTCTAACGTAACGTAACGTAACGTGTTAAAGTAGAAAGTGTATACTCGGTTTAACGTGTAAACATAATGCAAAAACTAGTTTTCAGTAATACTTGTTCAAAATTAGGTGTTTTCACACTGTTGTGGTCCGGACAAAGAAGAGTGTAATGTGCAGCGGTCCGACATGAATAAAGAATTAACCAATGTTGGAAAATGAATAGTTGTTCAAAACATGACTGTGAGGTTATTATATACTTATATATGCATGCCCAGTTACATTTATACATGTTTGATTGTAATGGTTTTATAAGCAATGGCTTGCACTGGATGACCTGGAAACTGAAATGTCTTTTCCTAAAGATTCAATCAGCCAATCAATCATAGTTATAGTGGGTTTTAGGCCGGTAGAGCTTAAGATTCTTGCTGATCGCAAAGACATTTTTTTTTTCAAATTTACCAAAAGATATAGAAAGCTAAGTCATATACTAGTAGTGTATAATTTGAAAAATATTTTTCAATTTAGAAAGAAAAGGTGAGCCGTGTTCATGAAAGGAGAAAAAAGATAGAAAAAACATACTGGTTCTGGACAACCATTAACGACA
Source organism: Sthenelais limicola (assembly GCA_942159475.1). Classification (NCBI taxonomy): domain Eukaryota; kingdom Metazoa; phylum Annelida; class Polychaeta; order Phyllodocida; family Sigalionidae; genus Sthenelais; species Sthenelais limicola. The sequence continues at coordinate 130,759,325 of OW804095.1, forward strand.
GTAACACAACATTATATCATGTCTGACATGCAGGACATATGTATAATAAATATACATGTAATCGTATTTCTGGGTGTGAAAGTATCTATTCGAGTATCTAGTTACTGGTTCAGTCTACATATGAGTATACATAATATACTGGTAGGTGTCTATGTGTATTGGTGACAATAAGTTTCGGATCAATTGTTCTCTGTTCCTTGAAATTTTACACTCCACTACTCCGCCGGGCAATAATCGCCCACAAACACTGAGGTGATAAAAGACCTTAAAACGTCATCGGTAGGACAATATTTGATCAAGCAACGTTTTATCTCACTAACGCCACTCGGGCTTTCAGTGCGACCACAGGTATAGTCAGAAGCGCTACAGGCGGCCGATCGATGATCAGGTCTAATAGCGTAGGCCCAAACATAGTCCCAATGTAGGCTAGGGATTAAGGTCTCTGAACTCCATGTTGTTGGATATCAGAAGGAGAGCTAAGGAGGATCATAGGTTATGGCAAGGGCGGATATTTACGAGGAAGGCCAAGTTGTTTGGGGTTTGTTTCTTCTTCAGAAATGACTCTTTTAACATTTAGTCGCAGAAATCACTATGGATTTTGAAATAAATATCTATTGGCCTTTTTCTTCCCTTTTCTTCCCTCCTTCCATAAATAATATTCTCTCCTACTTATGCTTATATTCCCATTTAAATATTCGTATTTCCGCCTGTGTCTCACTTTTACCACAAAAGATTCCAGAGTTTCGGGGGACGTGAAATAGCGATCGTAAAATGCTCCAATGCAAAAGCTATTTTTCAGAGTTTTGATACTTCACATTTAGTGTGAACAACACATAGCTTTCCCCCCGCTCTCACACTTCTGAGCGCTCCATTTCCGAAGCAGGATTATGAGTTGGAGAGAATTAAAAGGCAGCGAAAGCCACGGGGGAGTTAGTGGAATTCACAAAGGTCCCACAGGTCTACTGACAATATACAACACAGCTACCCTAGGGCTGGAAACATTTATGCATTATGCCTCAATCTAAAGCTTGGCTTTACCATTAGTACCTTTGATTATCATTAACACCAACCACTGTGATGGGAATAAAACCCTTAATTATCCCAAGTTTGTATAAGGGTCTGTATATTCCACTCTACGACAACATGGGGCGCGTGGGAAATAGTTAATTGGTTTTGTCACACAATGCATTGTACATTTCATTGTCCCCTAATGGATAAATGATTGAAACTGATGAAGATCCAATAAACTCTTAATCTGTACATGGCTACAGGGGGTTATGACGAGCCTGATAATAACTACTTATAGTAAGAGTGATAATATACTGGTTGATCCCCCATTATCACTTTGGTTGTTAGCCTTGAGAGATGGCCAACATATCAATAATTAGCACGGCTCTGATAACGTCTGTCATGCCCATGTCCGTGTCTGTGACGCAAATGTCGGCCTCTGATCTATCTCACCTTTTCCAATAAGCACAAACCCACTCTCTCCGCTGCTATAAATATTGTCTCCAAATTGGCTACCTGCTCCTGTGCCCTAGTTTCTCATGGACAATTTTCAGAATCATTACCTCATGTGTAATTTATGAAATATCGATTAAGTTATCTTACACAAATAATGAGATCGTGGCACCAGTGTATGGATATTATGGTTCTTTATCTGAGCCATATCTAAAAAGATTGAAGGGGATTCATTTGACAAAATGTCCATTCGTGTATAAAGATTTGAGTAATTATACACACTGATTATGTGAATTGTCCACACTTTTAGAATTTAGTGTTTTAGGGAATGGGTGGGTGTAATTTAAAATAATTCAATTGATAATACTTGGACCTATAGGATACCACATATGGTATAATAGATGTCGACCTCCACAATAAAGGGTCATCATATGTATTTTCATATAATAATATATATTAAAATAAAACATCATCCAAGGCTATTGCATCCTTTAAATAAAGTTTAGAAACACGCGGGGGGGGGGGGGGGTCTAAGTACCAAGGCCTCCCACGTCTAGTATATCGCACGAGTACAAAGATCCATACTAAATCTGAACGAAAGCTGGCACTGGCCAGGTTCGAACTGAGTATAGGTACCATGGTGTAAGATCCCAGTCTCACCAACCATAGAGCCCACTGGAGGACTACAGCAGTATTATACTCCATGGCGCGGCCTCGCTTTCGTCTCCTTGGCGTCCTGTAACCAAGGGTAGCATTGAGCACAACACTGAGTACTATTTACTATATGGTTCTCCCTTCCAATCGTCAGTTAGTGGTAGACATCGGAGTCAGTTGGATACTTGAATACCTACATTACAAGGTGGACGAGGTTTAATAGGTAAGTCTTTGGAAGTTTAAACATATACTCTCCTTTTCTCTACCAAACTATGAGGTTTGCTCTATTTATAAAGATTTTTTTGACTGCTACCTACTGGATAGAAAGAAATCGATATACTTTGATCTGGGATTGATTGCTACCAGAAACTATAATGATCACGTTAGTCAGTGGGTGAGACGATCAGCTCCTGTGAATAGTGGTTACATTGAGTCTGGTATTTGCATCTAGCAAATAAACAGCACTGTTTAAACAGTGGTGAAAACAGGCAATAAATCAAGCAAATAATTCACCAAATCTCAAACCAATGAACTTCCAAATTTCAAGCCCAAGAGGGAATACAAGGTCCTTCACAGTCAACTAAGTTTTCTGTACTTGAAGTTGGGCCATAATTGGCCGATAAGAACCAGACCTAAGGTGAAAGAAATATTACACTTTCTTATCACACTACACTTTAATTTCTAGTTACGTCGGCCATTTTGATAACAGGTGTCTAGTCTGATTGAACTTTCTTATGCGAAACCAAGTAGTCATTTCAAATAGAGTATAACTTGATACAAATGTTATTACAACACTTGTTAATAAAATACATAAATTTAGGAGAGGATTATGTTGCAAATAGAACTTAATATAAGAACTTAGAGTTGTATAGCCCCACCCAGCAAACTACCTTGGCAGAAGGAAACCCCTTTCATTACACATAGGTTCCCCAGAGACTATACATGCTATAACTCTGAAGCTATCAAGGTCCACCCAACTAGCAGCCCTTCTCAAATGGCAAGGGCCAATGTTGAACCAGTACAAAAGCTAGAATTAAATCTGCTTTAGTCAGTTGTTTTTTTCTAGCCTACTCTCATTTTATTTAACTGAAAATGGGTCGTGCGCATGTGGTAACCATGCAACACAGGGGAGGTGAAGAACGTCAGCCAACAATTCATAGAGGAAACAATCTGAAGAGATTCAATGACAAACACATACGATATTTATTCTTTTTTATACGGTTTACCAAAAGAAGTAAATTATAAATTTCTCCATTTAACACTTTTCATTCGGACGGTCCACTTTACTGGATTCTCTTATACTTGTTTTTCTGTCAGCGCTAGAGGATTATATATGGAGATTTACTCGGACCATAATGGAGTGAATTCCTTTGAATAATTCATCCCCATATCACCAAGAAGCGGCTTATTAATCCGGCTTAAGTAGTTTGGCTTACTTACTTACTTGAGCAATTAGAAACAAGGGGTGGACGTTGCGCCTACACTCCCTCAAAATTTTAGCGGAGCAAACCACAAATGTGAACACAAAAAGATTTTTAAAAAATTGTATACATATACATCTCATACCATTCTCTTGTACACTCCCAAGTAGATATTGAAAGGAGAACATACATTTACTGTTTACCATTCCAAGGATATGTACACTCAATTCCTTTTTGGTCGATAATTGATTAGAAAATTGTTGTTATCCAGCGTAGTTAGGATTTAGTGCTCAGTGGCTCAGATAATAGCCTAATAGCATGAGGACATCATTTATTGCCATGTCCTTTCCGTACTACCGTATAAAGAATAGATATTATACACAAGATATGGGGAGTAAATGAACGTTAATTCTGTTGATCTTGTCCAAAACCGTAATGCTGTAATGGAAACTATAGCAACTGGAAATATTTGTTGCTCCTGTCAATATTATCCGAGATATGAGAAAATGCTCACTCTAATAAATAAATCTTGTTTATGTCGTCTAGAGGAGAATCAGTTCTTTACAATAACCCATATTGTTGCTTTTTATTGAATAAATCATGGCTCCCTGTAATGAATAATATATCAGATGGAGTTGATGCATCGCGAAGCAGCCAGCACTTCCTTGTTGGCAGGCTGCGGAGCGTGTGTGTTGTGATGGATTTATGGATTTTCCTCCATGCTAACTTCCATATATTAGCTGACAACAATTCGCTACATGCTTGACCGATAAAACCTATTGTAAAACATGCATTGGTCTAAATTGAACAACTCTTTCATTCTGGCGCGTGTCACTGAGGGGCAAATTATTATAAAAGGACAAAAAAAACCATTATATTTAGTGGAAGTGGTACAATTTTTCGGCAGCTTGGTATTTGTTGTGTAAAAGTTTCACGATTCACATTAGATTGTTTATGACACCTAGCCAAGCTTTGTCGCAAACAGCTACTATTAAACAGTCTGGCTACATGTCGCTTGTGTCACAAGGGTTTGCTATCACACTTTGTCTTGCACTTAACCCAGCCCAACCCAACATGCACACACAGTAGGTTTCCACTCAACTTAGTTGATTGTACTTTGTAGGTATGTCTTCATTATTATTTGTATAGACAGTATACTCCCGTCTTCAATAATGTTACTCGTACATTTACCTTTAATTTCATCTAGAGTAGTTTGATTTTTTTGGTAGGCTTATTGTGTCACTAACAACACAACTTCACCTCATACAAAGCCATAATTAATTAACTACAAGGCAATCAATCGGAAGAAGAACTGTATAAAAGGCAGTCCACATGGAGATACCGATTTCTCCATAGTCGAATTTAAATTTTAAAACTGGCTACAATAGGCTCTCTACACTGGTCCTTTGAAAAGGAAATTATTAACAGCAGATTCCTGCAAAGGGGTTTCAACTAGTTTTATTAATTGAACAATTATTTGACACTGGAATCTCAAATTAACTTCGTTTTTCATTCTTTCAGAGGTGTTACACCCCCAACGTAAAAAGATGGAGTACTTAGGACATACACAGACAGCTACCTACATGAATGGACCCAAGGTAGGGGGAACTGGTGCCCCAACCTTCCTTCCATCCATTTCCACCATGCAGTCATCCTACAAGCCTTATGACACTTACCCTGCTCCATCACCACTCCGCCGTAGCCTTACCACCTTGCCATGGCGACCAAGCTCATACTACAGCTCAGCCCGAGTAGAGCCCAGCATTCCAGTCAACCTCAGCATGCCAGGCCCCAACTCTCAGAGGAACCAGCTCACCGAGCTGGATAGCATCAAAGTTCCACCAGTCTTTGCTGCCGCCCGCAATGCCCTCTACACCCGTTACACACCCAACGACTGGATGGCATCCAACTCTTCCAACTACATGAGCTCCGACCGCGTCCGCAGTGGTGCTGAGCGAGTGCGTCTTGACACCGCCCGCCTGGTCAGGGAGGTCGATGACAAGACCCGCAACACCCAAGGAGATGTTGGCAAGAAGCTTGGTGAGCGCCTCGGCGACATCCACTTCTGGAAGACTGAGGTCAACAATGAGACCGACGGCATGATCACCGAGATTGATGCCCTGGTACGCTCCAAACAGGTGTTGGAGAAGACACTGGCTGAGACAGAGAACCCACTGCACATCGCCCAGGAGTGTCTCTACAATCGCGAGAAGCGCCAGGCCATTGACTTGGTCCATGACAACGTTGAGAAGGAGCTCATCAAGGTAAGAACTTCAATCTCTATATCGGAGATGCCATGGGGACTGGTCTCATGTGTCCACAATGGCAAGATGAGGTCCTGATATAAGAAAATCCATTTATTATACATGACCAATTAATGTAAAACCTTTTGGGGGTATTTTATTTACAAATAGTAGCACTACTAGAAATCAGTTTCCAAAATGTCACAAACTATTTCTGTTTTTGCAGGAAGTTGACACAATCAAGAGGTGCCAAGAAGAGATGAGGCGTCTCATCCAAGATGCCAACAACCAGATTGCGTAAGTTTTGAGCAACCATGTTTTCTCAATCAAATAAAGATTAAAAGATCTCAAACATAATCTTGAAATAAGGAAAAGACGCTATTACCTTTTACAACAAATATATGAAGTTCAATATAAAACAGATCTTTTTTGAGTTAAAAAATCCTACTTTAATTGTACATCTATTTTACTTGCCATCACTTTGGGCTGCAGCAAAGTGCAATGCCTTCGTGTATGGATCTATACATAAAAACATTGAAACGGATTTAAAACTATGTTTTCCTTATAACCCTTGAACCAACAGTCTAAACAGAGCAGGCCAGCACGAGCTGGAAAAGGACCATCGTGACAAGAACAACGCCCTCCACCTTGACGGCTCATGCCACAACCTAAGAAACAGCTCCCGTGGTATTGCCTACCATGATGGCGTTGAGCGTTGTGACCCAGCGTAAGTGGCAACAAACCCTTACTGCCACAGGCTTTGCGCCTCTCTGAGTGAGGTTTGAACTCACACCAATGCATGTGCTTTGTTCTTAGTGCTTAAGTGCTTACTTTTCAGCTGTTGCAGAAGGCAATCGTCCACTGGAACTTCTTGTACATATATGTGGCTTCGGTCCCTGCTGCTTCCACATATTCAAGTTATGCACGGTGTCTGTAGAATTGCTCTTGCCTAAGGGATTATAGTCCATGTAATTTCTCCAGAATTACACTACACACAAGGTGTTGCGGCAAATTGCCTTTCACCCGTCTATGAGAAATTTAATTTATTGCGAGGGGGGAAAAAACCTCACAAAATGACCAGTTTCGATCACATTCCTAAAAGTTGTTCCACATTCTCACCAATTGATATATAAATATCCCAGGCAGAACTTCTCTACAGCATGCTTAGCATCGAACCCTTCCCTTGCATGACGTTATTTTAATATCTATAACCCAGTGATATTGCTTAACAAATCAGAGGAACACGCGTTCCTTTGTCCCGTATGCTGCTTAAGCTTTCCTTTACTCACTGCATGTGTGTTTGTGTGTTCCTTTGGCATATTGTGCCCCTATAGGGTTGACCGCGCTGCCCAACATGAATTGGAAAGAGACTCAGCTGATAAGTTCATATCGATGCACCTTGATAACACTTGTCATCAGCTAAGGAATTCCTCGAGGGGAATTTCTTATGTAGGTGGTGTAGATCGTGTTGAAAATACGTAAGTATCCATACCCAGCGCACTGCCAATACTAGAAATAAGTTTGTTTCACGAGTTGATATGTTGCTTGATTAAGCCTGCACAATTATACCCCAGTTCTGTGTACATACCTACCTTAATCGCTCTGTAGTTTTATAAGACAGTTGTAAGTTGAATTACATCAAATAATTTAAGACGTTCTGCTCTTTTGTTTAACAATTTGGTTTAACTGAACAGTTACAATCGTGATTAAATATATATTTCTTTAACAAAAATGATGTACTTAACCAATTTGGCATAAATCTAAGTAGTTGTTGAAAGAAACCTTTGGTTATTTCAAGAAAATTTCATCCGATAAATTAATCTGCAAATTTAAATGAAAAACATATTCCAATATCCTATACAAAATGACAGGTAATCTCTATTTCTATATCTAATCTAATCTAATCTAATCTCAATTTCTATATCCGCTCTTGCAGCATCTCTGTACCAGAAACCTGGGCAAGATTCTCCAATGACAACATCCAGAGATCTCAATCTGAGCGTGCTGGATCCCGGGACATGAGGAACAAGATCGAATCTCTATTGAACAAATGCGCTACCGCCATGGTTAACCAATGGAACAGCGTCAACAACGCTTTCACAGACCGCATTAGGGAATACATGGATGCCAAGCACAAACTCCAGACACATCTCTCCCAGGTAAATACAGTACTTGAATCTACTACCTTGTCAACTGGTCCCATTGTAATGTAAACTATAACAACTTTCTATCTATAATCTTATTTTATTTTATTTTGGCTGATCAAGCATTATCATGGATTGAAACTCCAGCCTTCTGAGAGATATATCCATGTAATTGCTGTGGAAATCTCATACATACACTGTATAACGAGCTATGTAAATGATATGTAAAAACTAATGTATTATCATTATTATCCTCATATCCATCTGTATACATGTTAAATAAACCCCATAGAAAATCAATCTTGCTTGACTTGCCAGGATCAATGGTTGGTGATTTTCCATTTTTTAAACGAGAATTGTATACGTTGTTATCAGGTTCTCCAAGAGATCTTCGATATGGAGAAGAACATTGAGCTCCTCAAGAAGTGCATCCAAGACAAGGAAGCACCCATGCAGGTCGCCCAGACCCGTCTCTCCACCCGTACCCGCCGCCCCAACATTGAGGCTTGCCGTGACCCCGTACAGCACAGGTAAAAACTTGTTTCCCTTTTTATATATATATATAAGTATTTTTATTTCTCTTTATACAGCACACTTTCATATTTTCTTAAACAACAAACTTATGTTGTCTTTTCGAAAGAAGAAATTATTTATTCTGAATATTATCCTTTGTAAGTCATAAAGTCTCTACAGAAATACTCGATGGGACAGAGTTTAGTTTGTATTAAAAAGCAACCCGGTGTGGATGCAACCGATACAAATACATAAGCAAGATTTGATGACTTAAGGGAATTTCATGATCTAGATACTTATTAACGTGTACATGCGATAGAAAAGAAAGCATTGGTATAAGTACATGTCGGCTGTGAGTATAGATAGGTACACCCGGCTTAAAATGATTCATATACTAAAGTTCATTTACTTTTTTGTTTTAAACAGGCTGGTTGAGGAGGTTCATGAGATTAACGAGACTGTGGAATCCTTGAGAGGCAAGCTGAGAGAGGCTGAGAACGCTCTCCAACATCTCCTCCGCACCAAGTCTGCTCTTGAGCAGGACCTTTCCATCAAGAACAACTCACTCTTCATCGACCGGGAGAAGTGCATGGGCATGCGCAAGACCTTCCCCATGTCTCCACGCGTATCTGCTTATTAGATGATTCTCCAGCTCCTGTGCTAAGTACAATCAATGCAAGAAGAACAAAGCCATTGATCCAGAAAGACTCTTTAAGTAGCGACCATCTCCGTTTCAATCAATATTTGATACTTATATAGAATCGAATTGAGGTATGATTTTTTTTATGAAGATGGCACAGAATGTTCAGTGGAAATGTCATCATTAGCTCGATTTTGAAAATTTACTACTCTTACTTGTTGCTGTATCTAATATAACAAATATCCCGATGATATATTTTGTGGATGACATTGGACGGGATGCATTTTTGTTCCACTCTCCCTCATTAAGAATCTGTGATATTTCATTTCATGTGTTTGTATATTGTAAAGATATAACATGATGCACCCCTTGTGAGGAATCCTGACTCTCAGAAGTCAGCATATACATGGATTAATAAAACCAAACGATACCAATCTCAATCGTTCCTGAATGTGATATCTCTATATTTCGAGGCCAGACAAATTGGTCAATGTTCCTTAGGGTTCATTTCAATGCTGCGTCCGTACACGTACTTCTAAGAAGTAAATCTTTACAAGGGGTTGTTAATCATTATGAACGAATCCACCCATCATGGTCACCTAACACCATGTACACTACAGTATTATTACTAGAATGTTCCACGCATTTAAATAGATAACTCTATTGTAGACACCTAGAGAAAATACAGAATCAAACAACAAAGTCGGTCTTTGTTTCATTTTAGGCAAGACTAGGTCTTTTTCATTTTATTATTATTATGCGGTACATTTTCGAGGGCTGCGCCCATGATTTTTTTTTATTACGGATGGATATCCATCTCTAAGGGAATGAAAACTCCCCTGTTCAGAGTGTTGTTGTGTGTGCTTGTTGTTGATGATATGTTTATATATATTTGAAGATCTGGACTTAACGTTTGTAATTACTGAATTTGAATCCTTCCCTACCAAATCATTGGGCTTTGATTTTTTCATTTGGTTATAGCATTTCTTTCATTGGTCTGATTAGATTTTTGCTCTGATTTGTTTTCTTGATGCTAAAATCGGGTTCTCAGTCAGGAAAGGATGATTAGTCGCGGTTTGATTTCAATGTAACATATTTTTCTTGTTTGGGTCTTATCAACTAATGTGTATATATATTAACAGCATTTTTCTGTGTGAATAGAAAGACCCGAATACATCTAATGTAATTTCTATGCATCAAGGATACATGACTTGTTGTCAGTCAAAGAACTGTGATACTCGAATTCAAAGTGCAGGTACATATAAACTACATGCCGTATATATAATAATTATTGCTAGGGACAATCATCAACCATATAATAAGACACATCCTAAGTTACAAAGTTGCCTACATCAACCCATATACATCACTGTACTATAGGTGGGTTTATGAATATATGAATAATTCATCACATTGCTTGTAACATTATTTTTGCATTGGTTGCCACCTTCAAAGTATTATTTTGCACTAGGACAATAATGTACATACCAATGCTTTTGCAGCTTCACCAACGTGTAACATAATAAATTGGTAACTGGGGAGAAATAATTATGTTTTCTATTGCGAACTCTTCTTTTCATCGTTTTAATCAAGACAAGCATTATACTTTCTAAACATTTGACATTTTTAACATCAGTCCCACACTAATGTATTTCGAAACTAATTAAAACAATATAATATGTTTATGATAACACCAATTTCATTTAGAATTCCGCTGTTTTTCGGAACTACTTTTGTTTGAACTTTCAAGTTAATTTTAATGGCCTTTCCATAATTATCAAGTTTTATTAATTTATTTATTTCAAAATATTGTAACAATCCACCATCCACCCCTCTAACGTCTACACAAACTAATTCCGATTATTAAACAAAATATATAAATTAGAATAGGCCTAATCAGAGACAAAATAGCGATACATATTCTACATAAACTAATTCCGATTATTAAACAAAATATATCAATTAGAATAATCAGAGACAAAATAGCGATACATATTCGATAGCAATAAGGTGAACAGCTCTTGGTAAAAATGTGTTTATTGTGGCTCTACCTAGTGTACGAAATGGGAACGATTCTTGTAACAGAGCTAATACGCCAATTGAAGGTCGGCTCTTTTGTGCTCAGAAAGTATTAAGGAACAAGCCATGAATACCTGTTGGCGATGGAACTTTTCGAACGGCTCATAGTTAAAAGGGAAGAGATAAAAATGTTTTAAACTTGGAATGTTACATGCTAGATGTGTAATGACCTGATAGCCATCTTCTGAAAGCATTCCTTCGCTGTCGTACAGAATCAACGTTCTGAGGATTTTACATTCCTGTAGGGCTTCTACTATCTGTATCCTATGCTCCTCCTTTAGGTTTGTATCCTTGAGGCTAAGGCTTTTTAGACTTCCAGCATTTCTAACCAGTTCCACCACGTATAACCCGAATTCCGACAAATCGTTCCTCTCGATTGTTAAATCCTTCAATGCGGCTAAATGATGCGAGTAACTAAGGTAAACTAGGTCACTGAGGTTTAGGTCGTTTTTGTTTAGGTATATCAACTCGAGAGGTTTTGGCACAGCATTAAGGAGATTAGCTAAAATATCCTTCAGCGTTGTTCCATTGAAGTAGACCGCTTGAAGCTTCTTCCAGGAATGAATGACATCAGCCGATCGCACAAGGATCTCTTCGTCAGTCGGCCCTTCTCTGTCGAAAATTTTCAGGAGCTTAGGCCCTGCTGTTGCCCATGTAAATGTTTTCAGATTCGGCAGCCCCTTAAGGTCTGCATAAACATCATACAATGAACACGAAATACTCCTTCTGTATCCAACCATGACCAGCCTTTGGAGATACTGCAAGAAAACGGCCAAATTAATTCATATAATTATACGGCAATTGCCCTTTCTGAGTTAGCCTATTGGATTGGTTGGGGAATCGTGATAAATCAAGTTGAACGGTATTTTCAAACTTTAATTTCATAACGTAGAGAAATATAATATCTCCGAATATCTAACCATATAAAAATAGAATGATGTCAAATCGTACGTCATAAGTATCCTTCTATCCATATAATCGAATCATAATTAAGGAGAAACCACAGGATTTTAAAAAAAACAATAATTAAACTTTTCTCTCACCTCCTTGTCCGCCATGTTAAGAAGCCAACTAAAATGATCGGCGTTACGAACTTGGTAGTTGGACAATGCGATTTTGTTGAGTTTGATCGAGAAAGGCGTTTTATGGGCAATGATTAGACCCAACATTTCGTCACACATGGTGCTCCAATCAGACAATTGTACCTCGGTATCTATCACGATGAAAATGCGTCCTGCAACCAAAGAGTTTATATACTAATTAGTATTGAAGCTCTTTGCTGCAACATACAAATCATCATCCCACAAATTATTATATGAATTGGATGGTGTTCTCATTATTAGTATTATTAGTATTATTGTAACTAGAATACATAATAGAAAATATGTTATTACTTATTTTACAATTCCAGACATCAGGCCTAGTATGAAATTATATAAATAATTATGATATGAACCAATGGGAATTTGAAACAAATATATATATGGGAAGAACTGACGTTTTTTGCACTGCATTTAAAAAAAACTCAATTCAAGGATAATAACAAGACGAGGGTGGCAAATCTAGCTAAGGTCCAGTAATGAGTATAGTTACCTATTCTGAAAACAAGATCCATAAAACATAGTATTTGAATGGCAGTGATCGTCACAGTCCTTTGCGATATTGGAATTCAGTACATTAATCTCGTATTACGCCTCCATTTTTTCAAAATCGTATTACATCCATCCTCTATTTCAGCACGATAGATCTCAAATGGTCGATAGTTGAATGGGAACAAATAAAACGTCTCTAGAGAGGCGATACCACAGGCAAGTTCTACAATGATCTCATATGCAATTGGTGGCAGCATACTCTCAGAATCAAACACTAGAAGAGTGTCCATGTAAGGACAATTGTGTAAAGCTGAAACTATATCAACAACCTCCTCTGCACCCAAATTAGTCTCTCTTAAATTCAAAACTTTCAATTGGGGTGCATTTGTGCAGATATCTGCTACATACTTCCCCATGTTTCTCAAGTCATTCCTCTCTAGCGAAAGATCCTCAATTGCATACGTATACTTATAAGTACTCAAATATTCGACATCCACAGCTAAAAGCCAGTTTGCGTAGAGAAGTATTCTTTTGACAGGTGATCTTATTGCTCCGAATATAGACGCAATTTGACCTGACAGTGCCACCCTTTTAATTTCGAGTTCTGATAGGTTGGCCCAAGAGCTCAGTGTTGCCATAGTTCTATGTAGTATCTCTTCTTCGGCATTTATCATGTGTAAGTCTTGGGATCTGAGAGGTCGTGGACCATTAGTAGCATACACGAGTCTCCTAATGTGAGTGAATCTCTGTAGCTCTGAGTGCAAATCACGAAATATTGTAGAAACATATTTCCTTGGTCCATGGATCCCAAGATAGTGGAGGTTCTGTGGAAGGAAACAAGGAAAAGTTCTCAGCTCATGCAGTTCTCTCTTGGCAAAACTCTTCAAATAACTGTCCTTGTTTCAGAAATGAGAGTGATATTTCCGCTTCAACAGACCCAGCCTAATCAGTAATTTAATTCTTTTTTACTTTGATCACATCTTTACATAATGCCTGAATGCAATATCATCAGAACTTTTCAAGCAGGGTGTTTCTAGACATATACGGTAGATAAACTTTATTTGCAAACATATATTACCCTCGTGTCCAGCATTGATAACAGCCAGGCTAGGTGTTGCACTGCAAGTGAGTTATAATTATTGACCACCAGTTCATGGATACTAATGGTGAATGGCGACATATTGTTCATCATGAGTCCGAGGAAAACGTCACTGATTGACACCCACTCAGACAGCTCCAGCCCCATGTCTAGGATGAGTGAGATTGTTCCTAGGGCAGAGAATTTACCATGAGACCTTTATGATGTTTGTATAATGATTGACACCATGTTTAATCTCTGGCTCATACTATGTCTCCTTTTTTCCCAAAATATCAGGACACTGTTATACAGGTCTACATGTGTCCTAATGATCTATCATCATACTAATGTACTACATAGAGCATCCGACTAGGGTCTTGCCTAAAGACATGCACTGCTCGGGAAGAAGTCTATTTGAATTATTGCTTTCAAATGTATATTTTTTCTGATTTTCAATATTTCAATATATATATTTCAATATATATATTTCATATTCAATGTATATCGCCCCGTGTGCCATGTATGACATTGGACTACTGTATTATTAATAATCCCTATTACAATATGGACCCATGCGCAAACAACTAAGTTCAACAAGGCTTTAGGTCGGAGCGGTCAAGTTAGTAGGTAACTGCACCAACCTCGGCAGCCATCATACTTTTGCCGCGCGCGGACCCAAAGCAACGCGGTTTTTCACCGCGCGGCTGCCGCTGCGTATATATTTACGCAGCCACGCTGAGCGAGCTTTCCTTAATATTTGATTTTGATTAAAACATTTTTATTGTAATTAATTATGCAACCTCAAATCTAAATGTGCATTTTATATTGCGTCATGTAATATTCTGTAACTAATGTTATTATAATTACGTTATACGAAAAACAATAATATACTTTCTTGTGACCTTATTGCTTGTATCAGAATTAGATAACAATTGTTCATGTTATTTCTACTCGTATTTATCTCTTTTATAATTATTTTTGATTACGCAACTATTACGTAAGATTACGTGGCAGTGTGGTCACTTCAATTCATGTCACAAGAAGGTTATTAAATTTAATACCTGGTCTGCAGAGCGACTTTGTAATAAAAGGGGGGTAATTATCATGTCATACCTCCTTGTGTCATATAATAATCTATCATTATACTAATATAATGTTCTAAATGTGTAATGCTAATTCATATCCATGTGTCTACATATTCATGCTATCTTACCTTGACGCCGGTCACCTTCGTAATGAGCAGGTGCCGACTGCCCATTGGTCAGCCTGCACTTGCCAATCATGGTGCGGGTAATTAGCATGCATGTATAATGAAACATGCTAATTTCCCACCAGTTAAGGTGGCCCGCTTCAGCAGTTACCTGCCGTACACCACGTGCTTTAATACATGTAAGCTACCAGGAATAAACATCATATATCAACTCTACTTTACTTCATTACCTTTTATGTTACACCAATCGTCACAACTGTATCCATTGTTGACTAATAGTGGTCTTCCTATGGAATGCACATTTCCGTTGGAAATTCGGAACGAGCATCGCCAGACAAAATTTGCTCACCATAGATATCATTGAATAAATAAATGTAAAACTAAATTATATGTTCTTACCGGTTCCTTCATAATGGCCATAACCTTTTGAATCCGCCATTCGGTTGAATCTCCATTTCAATACAGCCCCTAGATCTTGATCCTCCTTTGTAATAAATCTCGCTGGAACACATTGAAGACACAGCATATAGATGTAATCAAATTAGAAAAAATATCATTGAAAACGGTGCCATAATAGTGTTTTAATTTCAGGAAATGGGATATATCTTAAATAAGCACCAACCATATTTAGCGTGTATCTCCTCCAGGAATCTTTCAGGTGTTCGTTCAGAAGGTGGGAGCCATAGTAAAGGTAACTGGAAAAATTCTGTCAAAATGACATACATCATTTTAGTCTATATTCAAATTATTTTTATTTAAAAAAAATCTCTTACACTCTAAACTGACCTAGTGGAAATAGGAGGTCCACTCTCCGTTCTGATGATATACCATATATCTATATATGTGTTGCGTTAAAATGTTTAATGAACATACGTGGGATTGTAAAGCCACTGAGGTCCATTTTCTTTAGTTTTGACGTCTTTTTGGTGTAGAGTAATGCCTCCATGAACCATTCTGCCATAAGTTCCCCTGTAGTGCCAGAGAAAAGTGCCGTGGCCGTATCTTGTCCCACCAGTTCCACTGGACATAGCACCTCTCGCGGCCAATTGGAGATTATTTTTATGATTGAGGGTTTAAGTCCAATATGATAGTTTCTGCGAAGCATACATAAATATATGCGTTGTTAAGTTCCAATCGCATTGTCTCAGATATAAATTAAATCATAAAACAAAAATGCAGTAACTATAATTACAACTTAGCTTTTATGTTTGTAATGCAACAAAATTACATGAGGAATATTTCACAAACACCTGGCCGACTCATTCATTGCCAGACTGAGTTAGCTTCTATTATTTACCTTTTCATGGCATTCAGCGATGACGCAAATAATGATATTATAATTTGTGAGGGGAGGTGGAGGTCCAAGACATATTGAATCAATCCCGGAGTTGTAACAATGATCCAGGAGGCATCTTCACTCAGCGACCTGAAATCACATGATTGGGCACATAGAGAGAAGCTTTCCTATAACACGACGAATGTTGAACAATTCAATTAGGGAAGAATATATATGATTTATATCTAAATATTTTTATTCAGCTAAACATTATGTGGTTTCACACTTTTCTCAGATGATAATAAGCTTAAATTTGTTGTTAATTGATTGTTGGGAGAGAACTCACCGAGGGTTCCTTATCCCTTCAATGACCCTAAAAGGCATTGGTTCGAAGTCCACACTAGCCATTCTGAAACGCAATTAGAGAGATGCCAATGTTTATTCATACAGTTTACCTTGGTGGTACGTATACAGACGGCTAGAAGCGCACGCTACCATTTTCGAATACTTCCCCAGATTTTAATTCGATTTAAATAAACCGGGAAATAAATCAAAACAGTTAAACGTTCCATCTCCGTTCATCCCACAATCCTGTTACTGGCATTTGCCTATACATTATAATACATGTGATCACTGCAGGGAACCCAAGGCGAAACAACCTGTATTCCGTCGGGTTCATCAGAACGAGTAAACAAGAGCGACCATTATACTCAATCAGAATGCAGTCATTATAGAAGGCCCTCATTAATATCAATACTAATATACTCCCCGAACACTGGATAGTTTGGTGATGGGGTTTCTGGTGCACTTACTTATTCTACAGCGCATTTACTGCTCAAAAGTGCAGCGTGGTAGACCTCAGGCAGACATCTTGGCTTTCTGAGTTGCTCTTGATTTGTTAGAGGTGAGTATGTAAACGTAGACTTACAGAAGTCCTAAGTGTAAAATATTTTTTTAAAAAAGGATTTTGCGGAAAAATCAAAATATCTCTTCACTTTGTCCGAAGCATTTAATTATACATACATGTACAAACTGGGAATCGAATAAAACATTCAATTCAACGAGTATTTTTAAAACATTTGGGAAAATCGGTTGAGTAAATATGTCTCCTCAAAGAGGTTGTTCAGAACTGACGAGAGTAAACAGTTCCAGTATGAGTAAGTGGAAATCCCGGGCCATGCAACTCTACCCTCGACAGGCTACCTAGCCCAGAAAATCTATTTATAGAATGGGAGCAACTCACTATACAACCATCTTATGAATAGATATGCACCAACTCTTCTGCTTGTAGTAATTTATCTATAGGAACAGTGTCATTGTAGACACAATCGTAGAAAGGCGTTTAAAACATATCTGGGGTTAAATTTACACAATCTAACAATATTGACTAGTGTACATAATATAAAGCTAACTTCAATAATGTTAATGGATCAATTGCTCAATTTATTAATTATGCATTACCAATCTCAAATTCATTAATGGATTAAGGAGTATGACCACCATTAAGAAATATTTATTTTTTCATATCGACTGTTTGCTCTCTGTCCACCCATTTGTCCACCCATCATTGTTTTGTCCGGAAAAACACTTTAATGTAGTGTGATTATAATGTAGTGTGTGGGTTTTATTTATTTAATTAGTAACCTTATGTTTTCATACTTGCCATTGAAAGCATAGACTGTCAATTGGATTAACAGTAATTAGATATTAATATATAACACAGATATTAGAATCCGAGCATCTAAATAAATACAATACAATGGTATGAATATTATAAATCTTCTATCAATGCACTAGTCTATGTTCCTACAGAATTGTTAAAAAAGGGATCAAAAGCTCGAAATTCCATTTATTCCGCATCATGAAAGTTCTTTGTTTGATGATAACGTAGTGTCCCTTGTGCCCCTCGTGTGTGTAGGCCTAACATCCGGGGAATGTCGTTTAAACCTCTGAATAAATTAGTTTAACATAATATATAGGGCCTATGTCATGTATACATATGTATATCGGTGGTAGTAAATGATTATACGATTGGTTAATGCTGTCCCAATATAATATATTGACAGAGAATGTAATGAGCATATTATTATCTACGAACATGTAGCCTACACAATAACCGCGCGTTTTTACAAAGTTAAGGATCCTCGGGTAGGACACCTTGCTACTGAAGAACCGGATTGTACCCGTGAATGCAGATAACTTTCTATGATAATAGGATTTCACTGTACAACCCCGACATGTTGGATCGTGATATTGTTTATCTTGAAATACGGTCGGATAAAAAGACATGAATCATGTACCGTCGAATTAGGATTGTAGGAATTAAAACGAGCAAACTAATTATTAATCAGACAGGTAGAGGTTGCACATCATTGGCAAGCAAAGCACAAACAAATGCTAGAATCCTATAGAAAACACAAGATGTCACTACCTACCGGTACATGTTCGATTCGGGGATTGTTTTCGGATTGATACAGTAGGTGGCAGTATTGTACGCCCAGACCATAGCAAGCTTCGCACGGTATATTCTGTAGCCTACTGGCGCACACGGACAGAGGCGATTTAGGAATATGACCATCATTCACCAACAACCCTAAACAGGCGGTCTTATATTACATTCCTTCGTCATATCGAAATTAGATACTAGCATTTTCTGTCTGTTTTGAAGGTTGACCACACATGACAGACAAACCCATCATTATCAGGAGAGATGCACACATATATATATATCGCAATAATAAAATGATAATTACTAGTATTAAGAAAGGGTTGAGCATTATTAAATGATTTGGCATTGAGAGTGGCGTATATCGGATATGGTTGATTCTCATGAAACGGTTCCAAATGGGTATTTTTGGAAAGGTCATTAAAATTAAATGAAATTGCCAGTGTAGGTGCCCCATAGAATCTATTATACTCTTCTTCACACTGAAACTGCGCATCTTATGTATGACAATTGTTGGAAATATGCCCTTAAATACATTGCGTCACGGGCGGTGATGTTGACAAAAATATTTGTAGTCATTTCATTCATTAATAGAACAATAAAATGATAGAATTTCTCAATATCCTAAAGAAGAATAAAAGCCCTTTCCAATGGTGTATGAGAAACAGACCTACTCCCATAAGATCTTTATGAAAATCGGTGAAGAAACACCGTCACGGACAGTGACCATCATGGACGGTGATGGACAACAAACTTCCCCATTTCCATTTGTAAACCAAAAATCTCCAGATCAATTAGGAATATTGATAATTTTTTTTCTTTCTGTTTCAATACACTCATGTGCCGATCTTTCATCAAGCATACAGAAATCATTTTTTGCATGATTTTTCTTTGAATCACATAATATTATCAGCGTCCAAAATAGATTTATATTTCTTACCTCCTTAATGAGTTTAATATTAAGATATAACTAAACGCGAGCTGCATAAGGGGCAACGTATTCACAAAACGCAAGTGGCTTTTGGTGAGTGTCTTTCACAAGTGCCGAAGGCACGCGTGAAAGACACTCGCCAAAAGCCACTTGCGTTTTGTGAATACGTTGCCCCTTATGCAGCTCAAGTTTAGTTATATTTTTATGCCATGATATATATTTAAGATTTATTTAAGAGTTATTTACCTTCATTGCATGTC
The DNA here is from genome assembly GCA_942159475.1 of Sthenelais limicola. Taxonomy (NCBI): domain Eukaryota; kingdom Metazoa; phylum Annelida; class Polychaeta; order Phyllodocida; family Sigalionidae; genus Sthenelais; species Sthenelais limicola. The sequence continues at coordinate 130,779,273 of OW804095.1, forward strand.
TCGCAACCCTCGGACTTGGCAAAAACAAGCGCTTACAATGTTGCGTCATGAAATGAGCGTCATGAAATGAGCGTCATTGATTGAACTAAATTTACGCAACCAATCAAAATAACGTTGTAGATTGGTTGCATTCGAAAAACGGATTCCACTAGTGCAATCCAGGCATGTTTATGCCATGGGCTAATCTGGCCATGTTTTTGTGAATACGCACACCTATCATGGCATAATAATTTTTAGTGCAAGATTTTGTTATGGATTATGCTTCATGAGCGTCTTGGCACATATGATTGAATAAACAAACATTTTTATGTAATCGCAATTAATCTTCAAGATGATATATTCAATATTTTGGTCTGGGGGTTCATTTCCAGCATATTTAAAGGCTCTAATTTCTTAAATGCCCACTGTAGATATGGAAAAGTGGGTCCGCATTAGTTCAGAATATAGAGACTGATAACATAAAACATTAATTATAAGGTAAGACTACACAGGAAAGATCCATTGAAGAAAATATGTAAAAAAAAGTCCATTTTTCCGTTTGGAACCATTTCATGAGAATCGACCATATACGACACTCTCACGATAAAATCAAATCATGGAATAAAAGCAAGAATACTATAGTGTGGAGTGCTCGCTGAACAATACTGACCTTGTAAGCCCAGAACTTATACGAAATCAACAAAATGACATAAAACATCCTATATATTGTCCCAGACAGTATTGTGAATTCTTTACTTTATCTTACTATAGAAACATTGTTATCGTTCTCTTATTAATGTACCTTCTGTGTGTCCATGCAGGGTACGTGCACATTGTATGAAATATCTGACGGTCAGTCAGAGGCGTATCGTGCATTATTATGATGCAATAAAGAATTGATCAATCTATAGCTAATCTATTACCCACACGCAATGGTCCGCTTTCATATACTACTATATTCTATGTTGGCTAACCCACAGGGGACTTTCCAATGTAACGCCACTCACAATTAACAATAGGGCCTAGATGGGCATACAAGTCTTTTCCATCTCACTTGAAACTTAAGTTTAAAACTTATGGAAACAGAGATCAAAGAAATGGGTGGATCTATAACAACATAAAATAAATTAGAAGTTGGAAAAGTGTTATCTTTAGGGAATTGGTGAGATCAGTTAAAGAATTAATTCTGTTCATAAGAAACATAAACAAACACATACATATAATTAAAGAGCCTAATCATCCAAAATGTTTATGCGCTAATCAAGATGAGAGAAAGAAAGTGCAATAGTGAGGAGAAGGCAAGTTGTTCACCCGCATCTATGACCATTCTCCTGTGAGTAGTATAGAGACTAGGGATTTAGTTCCAGGATATATATGATTCACTTAGAATGAATCACGCCCATTCAGGTCAAGCTCATTATGTTGTTTGAACATTCAGAGTGCGACTTTTATACATATGTCTTCTGGCCCATTATATCCGGAGATTGATTTAGCGGCCTCCATTGGTCGATTTATTAACATTAGAGTACGGTAAGTACTGCGAAAGAATTAATCTCTTAATTCTAGCTTCGGAAACAATAGAGTAGGCTATGTGAACAATATATGCTATAGTAGGCTATAGGCTATATACCGGTACTGGAAATCAGTTTCAATTATTGAATGGTAGGCTTAGCCTACTTTGTTGGCGTCGTAATAGAGACTCCCGCCATTCCGTCTCTCTAGAAAATGGTCAGTAGATGGAAGGACTGATTTTTGAAAGTGCATGGTCACTATAGTAGGCCTACAGGCGTTGTGAAGGGACAGGTGACCAGTAGGCCTACTACACTAGCACGGTTGATAAACAACTCATACATCTCCGTCTGATCCTCAGCCTAGTTAAACATACTGTCAATAGCGGAGAGAAAATGGGGCAAGTTACCATAGCAACCCAGGCGCAGAATAATGAGGGCACATCGGGTATGCAGAAAGTCGTCTGGTCAAGTAATGGACACCCTAAAGTGGGCGCCATGAAAAGAACATAACTATTAACACCACCTTATGTTTCTTGCATGGCCAGGGCTCCTTGCCCACCGGCCAGTAGCCATCAATTTCATCATGGTCCACGTCATAACGGCCCAACTCTGATTCCACGGGCTCTCACGAGAGGGCAGGCTTTAATTTCCCGCCAAATTGGGGCGGCTGCTTTCGCGTGTGAAGGATCGTAGGAGGCATGCGCCTCGTAATCCTGCTACTGAATTCTGCGCATCCAAGATGAGGCTACAAAGCGACCAAATGAAGAGCTATAGGGCCGCAGTGCACCCTGGGAAAAGGCCCGCGTGATCAAGTGGCGCTCTGAGTGGTGTTTCATTAAGACTTTGCCCATTAATTGCGTGTTGGGCATTAGCAAGAGCAGCCCACCGGAAGTGGCGAGTTAACCTTCACTTTGGTCGTTAAGCCCGCCCTAATATCACTCACGGACGGCTGAGAACGCTGCTCAAGGTGACCGCTATATGAGCCGCATGTGGAAGGAGGAGCGGTTAGGACGGAAAGACAATCACGTCCAGTAACTAGGTGCTCAAATGGGGGACGTAGGCCTACAGTAGCCTACACAACAGGAGTGCTGAGTGACGATCTGGACTTTTTTATATTTAGGCTATAGGCTAGGTAGCTAGAGTGTTAAAACCTCAATAGGCCTATATATTCCACATAGTTTAAAGGTCAAGTGTAAAGATTTTTATTTGGTGGTTGATGCATTCGGGGGAATATTTTGAAACGATCTACAAAGTTATAGCTTCCAACCTAATAAATCAAACCAGTGGGAGGTGTTTAAGCGCTGCCATTGTTGAGGCCAATGCAACCCAGTGCGGCAAGGGTGAGTAGCCATCTTGGACGGGTCAAGCGGCCTGTGACGTCATCAATGCCCACGCGTGACTGGGAGGTGTGAGCTTAGTCAATAGACACACTAGTTTTACCGTGTCTAATACAGGAAGGGTCATCCTTGCCAAATCATAGCTATTTTACTGAAGCTATGTTCATTATTATATTCCATGATTTAAACTTCTTTAATTTAGGGTAATTTGCGGGCTGGTAAATTGAATGTCGGGGGTAGTGTGGCCATAATGGTGTACAAAGAACAATTGATTATAGGCTAAGTTTTATTGTACATTGTGCATTGCTTGTTTATAACTTATCAGTCATTTACGGAGTATTTTTAGTAGGAAAATAAATGAATTATTGACTACTAAAGGGGTTAATTTTATGTCTTTCAAAATGTCAGCGTTTTTAAGAAAAAGGGGTTAATTCTTAAAAATGTCAACGTTTTGCAGAAAAAAGGGGTGTTTTATTAGGGCTGAAAAGTCAGCGTTTTGATGGGAAAAGGGGTACTTTTTCAGCTCTAAATCCGCGGAAAAGAGTATGTTTTCTGATAGGTGGACTTTTTGTATATGAGTGCGGGGACCGGGGCGGGGCGAGTACCACTGTGGGTGCACTGGTCAGTATTCTCAAGTACCAAAATGCAATAAAACATAATGCATTGTCTACCCTTAAAATGCATGAATGGAGTCAAACTTAGCTCTAAAAATGGGAGTCAAACTTAGCTCTAAAATTGGTACCATTTAATAAGGATTATACCGATGAACTTTTACTTGGTTAGTCACTCAGTGAAGGTGTCAGAGGGCGCCAGGAGAAAGTGTATTGTAAGAAACAGAACTTTCGAAAGTTTTAACAGGATTCCAGACGCATAATACTTTCCCAGGCTCTTCGACCAAAAGCCCATTTTTCAGGCCTTGAATATCTTTTAAATATTGTGCAAAGATGTTCGAAAATATTACTGATGGAAGAGAAGAGTGTCTATATTAATAGCATCAAGATATAACGGAAATAAATCAATTTGGTTTGGACCAGTTGCTCGCCGGGCAACTGATCATATATTTGTAGTTGCCCAGACTCAAAATAAGGTTGTCCTGGTGTAACAGAGAGAAGGTCATATCTGGTGTCTATATGAAAAAAGATGGACTTCAATTTCAATGAATTCTGTATTCTATACTATTATATTGATTCCATAGAGTGCGTAAGTGTCATGGCGGCGGAGCGCGAATTAATGAAAATTAGTCGCGTAGTTGTACCGATGTGTGGACCGGAAGTAAACAATCTCCATAGAGTTAGCATTGGGGCGATACATATTCACTCCATACATCGCCCCAGTAACGGTTTAACGGTTATGAAGGCTATAGTTGAAATCGCTTGCCTCTAAAGATGGATATATGTAATTTAGAACTCATAAAACTATATGATCGTTGAAAGAACAGGGATTTAATATCGCGGTAACGTTGGGGCTATGGGACTTTCGCGCGACATGTCCACATGACGTCATGAAACTGCTACAGTAGCGCGACTCAAAAAATCGCCGCGGTGGACTACTTACGCGCCCTATTATTTGCCTCATATTAAGATTCGTCAACAATTATTATGTCATGTTAGTTGCTCTTCAACATTAAAATTTAATATCTTATAAAATGCTGCAGGTTGTGATGAGAACAGCACTCTGTCCTGAGTTAAATACTTTTCTCAAATCAGAATGCTTCATCACCAAAATCTATTCACTTCTGTCTATTATGCATTTACTATAATTTTCATTCATTTCGATGGGGGAACAAATTACCCTAATGGGGGTATAATTTACTCCCGGGGCCCGGGGGTACATTGGAACTGGAGGGGGTATATCCAACCTAGGTCTAAAGTACCCCCGGGGGAGAATTCATTCAATAAAATTTTGTTTAAAAAAAGATTTGATTAGGGGAGCGGGGCGGCTATTGGGTCCAACGTTTCAGGCTACAAAGAGGTTTATGATTTTTCTTTTAGAGGGCGTTATATACTATCATTCATTATTATGAAACACCATCTTAATTATAAACATTCGTATGAGATGAACAACCTTCTGCATGCTTATTAAAACGTTCTTGTATGTAAATTTTGTTAATTGAGGACCGGACCAGTGCCAAGTGGTATGGACCAGTACCTCCCCAGTCCACTGGTCCGTAAATTCGAGTACTTCCCCCTTCCCTGTTTACCACCCAGAATTTAGCAACCCTACAAGCTTCAACACAAGAATTAGCCTAACCCAGCGCTAAGCCTCTGGGTAAAACATGTACACACAAATGCTTCCTATACCTTGGTCAAATAATTCTGAAATATTAGATAGGTTATGATCCAAATATAAACATTATCAATATTCTCATTAGTGCCATCCGTAAATTGAGGCATACAACTCTAACTAACACCTAAATCCTACGTAACAATGCTTAGCCAGGCTAAAGCAGGCCTTAGCTTGGACATGGATGACGTCACAGCGGTGAGGTGCGAATACACACCCTCTACTAAGGCAAACTGAGCCCCATTTGTGTACTAATAAGAAAGCTGTGAAAAACGGGCATTAAAAGATTTTTTTTCCAATTTTCAACCCTGGATGCCATCGATACCACCACCACACATGTAAATCAGCCCTTATCTCGGATTTTACAATTTTCATTACACTTGACCTTTAAGCCATTTATTGATCGAATAATCAAAACACCAATGCAAAACTATAGTTTTGCATTAGGCTAGTGTTTTATAGCAGAATTACAATAAATGTTTTACAATATAGCAGGCTATATAGGCCCCTGCATGGGCCTAGCTTTTATTTTAAACACATTTTATACATGGTTGAAGTTTTTACATCAAATATCGGCTGATTAGACCTACACATAACACAGTGATGGTATTTTAACCTAAATGATATAGCCTAGGCCTAATTGCCATGTTTTAAATTTTGGATTGAATTTAATTGTCAAGATCTTGTCACATGCTTGCTCACGAAGCACGTTCGATATAGACCACGTGATCTATCAAAAATATCAACTTTTCCATGATGGTCCTACTTCGTTTAATGTACAATTCACTATAAAGCTTCTCTCGGAAGGATTCTTATAGACTCGTAGTCTTTTATATTGTATACCCCCTCCTAGTTGACCTGTAATGCCACGAGCGCTGGCCAGCCCCATGTTACTGCTTCTCTTACTCCTGCCATTAATTTTGCAAGGGTCAAGCCGGAGGATGGATGGAAAGTCCATCAGGGCCCTGACCAGAGGCTAAACATCAGATATCCAAAGTCTTGTCTAGAGATTATGTCATTTCTAACAACTTCCCTCCGTCTACCTCGCCCACAACCACTCTGATAGTCATTGCTTTTATCTGAGTCCGCACAAAGTCAATTTATCTTGTTTCTCCTCTCATGGGATGTAATTTGATCCCTTGGATCTCACTAGAGGCCACCGCAGGGTTACTACGTCCATCAGTATCTCGCTGTAGAAAGATAAGCCCAAAATGAAGCCTAAATCATGTCTATTTATCGAACAATATCTCCTCCTCGAACCCTTCCTCCCAGTGCCATTGTGTCGCCATAATTACCCATGATTCTCGGTAATCACGCGCTCGTGCTGGTCACATGACCGACCTGAGCGATCTCGTCAAAGATCTCGTTGATCGCGAGAAGAGTCGCCATGTTTAGCTGTCCCCGTGGAGATGCGTTAATTGGAAAGCAGTCGTCGACATCGAGTAATCGATGAATTAATTTGCTCTCCAAATTGTGCAGAGGCGTTATCAGACAGGGAGGCAAATAGCATTGATGGCAGGAAATGGTACAGTGTCAAGGGTATGGGGGAATTCTGGGGGCCTAGACAAGGGGGCGGAAGTTGGCGGAGTAACGTTACCGGTAGAACTAGGCCTATTCCTTTCAGACAGGAGAAAGGTGACAAGAAGGAAATATCCCAGGATTCGTATTATAGCTTAGGCTATTAGATTGATGGGATGAAACCCACTGGACAGTAGAATATCTCATTAGTTATTCCGAGGAGATTATTTGTATATTTCTGTCAAATATAAAGGCGAGTATAGGCTGTCTATGAATTACGCAAATTAACGTTAGGGGGTTTCAAAGAATAGGGAGTGCTCGTATTAAATTTAGGGCCTGTAGGGTAGGGTGGGGCAAAGCGCCCACTCATAAATGGTTTGAATTACAGCAACATTGGTTAAACCTAAATATAAACTGTCACCTATGCCCCTCATATATTCTAACCTAAAGTTGTTTTCATGTGTCATATTGACAAAATTTAGAAAAAAAGGAAAATAGTCAAGATTGGCGTTTTGCCCCCTGGGTGGGGCATATTGCCCTTTGGTTGGGGCAAAATGCCCATTGGTAGGCGTTTTGCTTCAGTCAGCTCTTCATGCCATTTATCAACATCATGTATATTCTAAGTTAATAATCAGAGGAAAGGGAAACGTTGGTATGTGTGAAGCCTTTTATTCCCCAAATATGTCAGAAATAATTATTTGTATAACATTTCTTAAATTCATTTTTTTCAATATGCACTGGGGCAAAGCGCCCCATTGTGTGGGGCAAAATGCCCAGGGGGTGGACCAAAATGCCGGTTGGGCCTTTTGCCCCACCCCAGCATGGGCCTTTTGTGTGTGGAATAGCCTATAGGCCTAGGCCTAGACCCCACTCAAGAAGTAGGCCTAGGAAACCACATCTTTTCCTTGGGATGAATAATTAATAATTAATTGGTAGGCCCCCTAATTGGTGTAGGCCTAGCGGGTAATCGATGCCAGCTAAGCAGGCTACATATGCTATGATATGGTCATCTACTTTTCGTCCCAGATGCTCAATTTCATTGGATAGGCCTAATAGGCCTAGGCCCTACGTCAATTTCAGAATGAGACTGCTGGCCCTCTTTTTTCAGCATGCACGTCCTGGGATTCCCCAAGCTAGGCCTATAGCGAGCAAGTTAAATGAAAAGAAAAGTAGGTAAGCTGGGCCTACGTAGGCCTGGCCTATATTAAGAAATAGGCCTAGGGCCTAAGCAAAGATCAATAGATCTAGGCCTAGGCCTGTTTAAATTAGCCTAAAGCTGCATTCTGCAATTTCAGTCGAATGACTTTTCTGAAAACGTAGAAAATATTTTGTTTTCTTTACCAACGACCGCCGATTAATGAATAGGGCCTAGCACATTTAGAATAGGCCTTTCATTTTCAATTGATTAGGCCTAGGCTAAATTTCGAATTTTGCCATCCTTTCAGTAAAATTAGGCATTAGGCCTAGGGCTATAGAGGTCTGGAGAATGGGCACCATAGGGCATAGGGCCTATAGCCTATGCTAGACCTAGCCTAGGCCTACTAGGCCTAATGATAACATCGACTTCCCATATATAGGCCTAGGCCTATCAGTAGATATGGATGTTAACTTGTCATTTAACCGCAGTAAATCGGTAAATCATCATAATGTAGCCTAGGCCTAGCCAAGGTGAAATTTGCTCACAAACGAGGCCAATGGGGCAAAAGTGGGGCAAAAGGCCAATGCTGTGGTGGGGCAAAATGCCCCTCAAAATGGGCGCTTTGGCCCAGTGCTTTGCCTATTGAAAAAAAACGAATTTAAGAAATGTTAGCCTATCTTATAGAAACCCCAACCACACCGCCAATGGGGCAAAACGTCCATCTTGACTAGCCTATTTTCTTTTTTTCCCCCTAAATTTTGACAATAGGACACATGAAGACAACTTTCGGTTAGCCTAAGATATAGGCTAGGCCTAGGCCTATGGGGACCATAATTATGTGACAGTTCATGTTTAGGTTTAGCCTACAATTCAAACAATTCAAGACAAGAGAAGCTAAGACTAAGATAAATACCAGCGTTGTCAGCACTGTGCACAGCAGGTGGGAATTCAAGGAACCATAGAACTATAATCAATTTGGGTTATAGTTCTATGAAGGAACTAATGCATGAAACATTTAGATCTACCTAGGCCTATAGGCCTACCCTGTCCAGCCTCTAAAGAACCGAAACCGCAATGCTAAACTATAGGCCTAGCCTACCGGCACTCTTTGAAATCTCGGTCCTTCAGAGGCTGGACAGAGTGTAGAAGTCAATATATTTTGTTCAAACTTTGTATAGGGGTATATATGGGTCCCATATTTTATGACTGTGTCTGAGTGTCGCCCGATAAGAATTTTTTCCATGTCCCATGTCACATTTTAAAACAATTCAATGATGTCTCGTGTCACTTTTTAAGCAATATATTAATTAGTATTAACGGTTGATACAATGTCATGTGTCACCTGTTAAATAAATCACTGTCTCTCATGTCGATTTTTAATACATTTCTGAATGTCTCATGTCAAATTTTATCAGCTTTTTGGAAGCTATGTGTGTCGCACGTTAAGGGGACCGTGTCGCCGTGTCGCCCGTGATTTAGCGGCCGTGTCGCGTGTCAATCGTGTCGAATTTTACCCATATGTACCCATTTGTATTGAGAAAGAACATGGTTGGGGGAATACAAAATGCCAAAAGAAACTGGATGTTATCATATTAGGCTAGGCTATTTTGTATTTTAGGGATGAGTGAAGTTTAGGCCTACTTCCCTTCACTATTGATTTCAATGGGGGAAGCTCAAGTTTAGCTGAATAACTTTTTTTTTAGTTCAATTAGGCCTACCCCAATTTTTTTTATTGGGAGGGTAGAATAACATGTCAGCAATGTATATGCAGATTTTAAAGAAAATCGTATGATTCAATCATATACTATTGGAGAAAATACCCATTTTCTCATAGACTTCTAGCCTATAGGCCTAGCCTAGTGAACAGTACCTAATACATTTCAGTGGTCCCTAAAATAAAAATTAGGCCTAATCCAATGACATAGGCCTATGTTTTTTTTTGCTTTTTGGGTTCCCCCAACCATGTTCTTTCTAAATCCAAAGTTTAAAAAAAAATTCCATGATTCATTCATTTTTTAAGTAGCCTAAACATTTAAGATAGCGTTAGCCTAATCCAGAGCCATGAGGCATGACAATTGCCTAGTGCGAGATTATCTCTTGTACTGACACCAGACGGCGTTGGTGGTCAGAAAAGGATGCCTCAGTCGACATAACAATGCCGTAGCGTATGCATGCCGAGTATGTATACCATCGGTAAACATTATACATGAACGTCATCTTATTAAAAGCAGCTAAATCATCGAGAAAAACATTCACATTATGTCATTAGGTAGACAAAATTATTCCCAAGATGAAATTTTCATACTTCAAGCCCATTGAATAATCGCTTCCATAGAGATTGGCCTGGCCGCTATGCTGTTGTGTCGACGAAAATGGCAAAAGCATAGAAGAAAACCGTTGATACGCCTTATACTAGGTGGCGCGATCGGCATTCAATTACAAGCGAATTACATAGGCTAACGTTAGGCCTACTGTTAGCCTACCGGGCACTTCGTTAACTTTTGTGTTAGCCTACACTAGTTGTAACCCAAATCTTAGTCTTAGTGTGGGTGCTTTGCCCCACCCTAACCTAAGCCCTATTTGTATAAGAATCGACAATCTCGAGAATACAGTTCTCAAGACTCACTATACGCATGTACAAAAACAGTGTGGAGATGCCGGGATTTGAACCCGGGGCCTCTTACATGCGAAGCAAGCGCTCTACCACTGAGCTACATCCCCAACCGTGCCGACCGAGGCCCTGCTACGCCTACCAATTCACGCACTGATATATCGCCTATGGGAACACCGGGACTCACTTGGAGTATGTATGGGCTATGCTAAAACTAGGTCAGCCCACTATGTAGGCTATGTAGACCGGTACGCTTCACAACCACCAGCACGGATCCCAGAGAGAACTTTCTTAGTTCTTCAAATAACTTCGCATAGGCCTGATAGGCCTACGTTTCTACCGGTAGGCCTACGCCTAGTTACTAAGCCTAAGTCTAGGCCTATAGATTAGCCTAATCTACATTCATAATCAATGAATTTCATATTGACGTACTTGCTCCTTTTGCCATATTTAGTGCCTACTACCTTGTATTTTACTACTATAAGCTACTACCTTATTAGGCCTATGTTCTTCCTAGGCCTATGCACATAAATTAAAAATAAAATAGGGCCTTCAATATTGACTTTCTTCCCCTCTATCTAAAATTTGTTACAGTCTATTATCTAGGTCATATTACTATTTCAGTGTTCCCGAAAACATTTCATAGACGCAGGCCAATATTGCCTGCGTAGGCCTACATGTGCGTAAACCAGCCACACGCAGGCCATTAGTATGCCTACTGTGTTATACTAGTAGGCCTAATTGCCGCAAAAATATGTTAGGCCTACACTTGAGAAAAATATCAATGATTATAAAAGTACAGGCACAGGCTGAAAGCTCAACAAAACTAGGAGAGCCACGCCATTATTTGATTATAACGTAAGAGATCAGTCAATAAAAAAAAGTCTAATCAATTAATCAATGTACTAGGCCTCTTTGAGGGGAGGGGATGTAGAACATCATTTAAATGACTATTTTTAGGCTATATAGATCCATGATTTAGAATGATGTGAGCTATGATTATTAGGCTATAGCCTATAATGATCCTAACACGCATTTTGGAGGATCATGAATACATAGTATAGCCTAGCTTACAGGGCCTTGAATATAGGACAATTTAACTACAGTTTCTTCGATTTAAATACCATATTAGTCTACTCATATTCATGTAACTCCTACTTCTAGGTCCTGAAATAATAGATGAATTATATGCTATGGTCCTATTCGCGCCAAGCCTGTGGGTTGGACATTGCAATATAGGCCTACCTGAAGCGAGAGATGTCCTAAAAAATGCCCTCCTAATAAAATTCGCTTGAAAAATTTAATATTGATCCTGTATAGATATATTGGCCTAGGCCTACGTGATGTAAGAGATACCGTCATCATCAAATTCTAATGGACTTTTGAATTTACGCATCTGGTATAAAATTGTCATATATCTTACCTACATGATAGTTGTAACAATTATCGTAGGCCCTACTGTAGGCCTATAGGTGTTGGAACTCGGCGTGGCTTATGATTAGTGCCAATATGATATCATTCTAATTTACACTTTTTTCTCTATTAGTTTAATTAAACTATTTTTAAGCATTATAATACAACTTTAATTGTGACAATGCAGGAAAATCCAATGACCTTCTCTGCCACATTGCTGGGATGATGAAAGCCATGAGAGGAGAGGGGTTTGATAGATGCAATGTGTGAGGAATATCCCCTTGTAGGTGCACCTGTGGTCAATGTATCACACTCAAGATGTACGGTAAGGTTCGCCTTAAAACAGCGTTGTTTGTCGCTCACAATACGGTACTCGGGTAGACATAATTGTACTAAATCTACAAAATAGCAAATCCTACATCAAGAGAGGCGATTGCCTTAAATACGTTAGAGAGGCACATGGTTTTTCAGGGGGAAGTAGGCCTATAGCTAAAGGATAAAAAGGACCATAAGCGAGTATGACAAAATAGATAAAGTTATTCAGCTCTACTTATTTATAACTTTTTGAAATACAGATGGCAGTTCTTCCCGCTAGGATGAGTGATGACTTCAGATAAAAGCCTCTCCAGCAAAATCACTGATGATGGAAGGGTATTGGCGATAGGCCCTATATGCCTATCTCCTTCCGAGAAGTTTTCCAAGAAGGCTATAACATCGGGCCAAGTTATGACGTCAGATGACGTGATATTCCTGCTTTGGGATGTTTGAATCATGCTACTCACGCTGCCTTCCCAAGAAAAAAAATAGAGGAGGGGGCAAAATCAGATCACCCATTGGTTGGAACGATGTACGGCACTGCCTTGGCTCAATTGCGAATATCAGATTTCCAGGGAGGGATCACTCCTCCCCCCCCCCCCCGCCCCGGCCCCCACCCCCTACTCCCACTCCTTTCACACAGCCCCATCCCTTTAAGAGGTCCAATCAGAGGCGTAGGGGGCGCTCCCCGCCCTCCCTGACATCCGCCGACCCTCCACCAATTATAGGCGAGTGATCGACCGACCTTATCATCTCGCCAAATCTAGAGCCCGGCCCCTCGTGATCCGGCAAATGCCGCGAGACCGTGACGTCACTGACAGGACGCGCGCAATCGTCATTTGGCGTAATAGCCACGGTGGATCGTTGGGACAGTTATCGCGAGCGACCATCGCGCTGTAATATAGTTTTATTACATTAATGCCGATGAACCACATCGTTCATCATGGTTATCGCGTGAAATCGCAACTCTCGTGTCCCAGCGCGAGATCGGAGATAATTGAATGAAAGACGTGGTCTATCAAAAGGGCTTGTTTTTAGTTCATGGCGCACTGGCTAGGAGGCAGGATCATGTATGATGAGCGACGCTTATCAGTGAATATGTATTTCAATGTCGCGAGGATGGCGATGCTATCAGGCGATGGCTTCATCAGTCGCGCGATCATTAGGTTTGGTGGTCACGGACCGGGTCAGTCTGGACGTGTATGTGTTATATGAAGAGGCCAGGAAGGGCTGGAAGGCTAGCCGGTGACCGCGAGTGTAAGGAAGTCAAATATTTAAAAGAGGAAAACAAATCCCGTGCATGCAATGACAAATTGAATGTTAGGAGGAGGATGTGATTAAATTCTAAAAGCAGATAGCCTAGATAGCGTTGGGAGTTTTTTTTAGAAAAAGAAGAAAGATCGTCTTAATTCTGCCGTAGACATAGGCACTCCAACAGCTATAAAAGGCGACGTAGAAATGGGAGAATATATGAAAATCATATTGCCCATTCAATAATTTCTAGATTTCTTTTCTGACTAATTTTAATCATCTATAACGTCTAGGCCTGCCTATATCTATCAAGGATATGTCTTCAGAATCGTTCCCATGCACTGCTATAGTATACTCCTACATCTTGGAGTAGGCCTAAGTGTGGGATTCTTTCTCTAAACATTTGCCACATCTTGCCCAGACCAGAGTTAGGTGTGTTGTACCTGTACTGGGGTTGATTTCAATTCATGCCTAAGAAATAACGGAAACACGGAAAAATGATGTTTAGGAAAATGGTTGGGCATCAGAAGATAATTTGAATAAGAAATACATTTCGGGCGAATCAACGCGAATCTGCATGCGTCTTAACATACCTCGATACAATTCCTCTTTTTATATATATCCGATCCACTGTTCTAAAGAAAAACAAGAAATTTATATACGTATTAATATTTATGGGTCATATAGCTCAGAGCGTGCCACCTTCAAATCTTCTAAACAAACAGCCTTTCCTGGGAAGTCTAAATATGTTATGACAATTTCAGGAATGGCATCTTTAATGCCTGTGGCAAGGAGAATCTCTTACTCGAGGAGGTATTTTAACAACTGAATATGCTTAATATAATACTTGGCATTGGGAATACAAAATACTTGCTTGAAATAAAAAAAACAGTGAAAAAATATGGAACGAGTGGAGGTGGTGTAGGATACAAAGCCTCCTCTAACGTAAGGGTACCACAGAGAATCATCTCTCCGTCCGGCGTTCCGTCTTGCGCGTTTCCCCAGACTTAATGAATCATTGATACCGACCTTAATCACGTCAATCCCCGTCGCCTTCCCAATGCTCCCCGGTCTCCTCTCCCCGGGGATGTGGGCTGGCCTTTGAGGCCGTATCGTCGGCATCTGTCCATGCGTCGGCTCGGTCTCCCAGGCCCCGGTGACCAGTAGTAAGGGAAGACAGGCCTTGGCCACGGGCAAAATGTTTGTAGAATGAATTGTAGAATGAACGCGTTCGGTGCCCCTTTGAGCGAAGAACACATTTCCATTGAATTCCCTTTCGTAAGTACACTCATGCAGTAAAAAAATTTACTTCTATTTTGGGTGCAATTTGCTGACTTCTGCCCAAGTCCTCCATGAGTAGGCCTAGTATACAGAAATGATTACTCTCACCATGTAGCTTAGCAATTCAGTGAAATAGATGCAGAATTTCCTAAATTACGTCCTTAAAGTGTATGCTCGTTGGATATATAACGCTTAAATGCATGGAAGTCGACACATTATTTATTTAAAATATGGTTGTCCGATAGCAGTTATCCTCACACTGACCGATACTAGAATGCACTCCCATCTATAGCTATAGGCAACTGTCCATCGCAAAATCTTAATAATTATTAAAGAAAATAATTTATTTTCGTACCATGGCTGATTTTCTTTTTCAAGCAATAATTGCAAAAAAACCCCTCTGCATTTCATATCCTGCAAGACATACAAAATACGTTTCTTCAGTGAGTGCTTAATTAACGATTTAATCTCACATACACTATGAGATAGATAGATTTGATCATTGAAAGAACACAAAAGATTCAAAGAAATTCCAATTATAACTTCTCCTGTACAAAACACATTTCCATAGCCACCCCTTGACCTGGATGCCCTCCATGACATGCGCGTTATGGGGAATCATCAAGGTATGATATGGACAGCCCCGTGAGAGCGCCATCTACGGTGGCGCCATGAATTATTTACAATTCCTGTCTGCGTTCACACGCCGCTCCCTCTTGTGTCAGAGAGGAGAATCATATGAGAATCTCTTTCTTCCCAGTGTAAGGATATGCCCATAAATAGATCCTCTAATTAATGATCACTCCACTCGGTGTCGCTTCTCTCATCTTTAGGACGTACTGCTGCCACAAGGGGGTCCATCATGGAGTAGGATTTTATACCAGGAGGTGAGGCTTGTGCTTAGCCGACCCGCTTGGGGTTAACAACATGAGAAAACAAATCAGGAAGAGAGGCGCGAGTATCTGTATTTATTATAGGCACACAGATGAAAGGGGCTCATCTTTTGAAGTATATTATTTCAAATAATTGCTGTGGTGTCGACCTCTTTCCAGAATCACCCCACACTAATTATTAATATTATTATGACTCTTAATATCATTTTTTTAAATCCATGTTTTATGTATGTATATGTACGCTTAAATTATATCAACCTATTATCATGTATTGTTTTTATATCAATATTCACTAATTATACATCTCTGAATTTATCAGATTATTCATCTACCATGTGATGAAACACAAGACTTTATACATCTTCATTTCACCACAAAAAACATATCTCGTTAATACATGAACAATATGAAAAGGATACCCAGTATAGTGCTGGAACTGGTCTGCCAATATGGACTCACATAACATGTACTATTTATTTGATAAATGCAATGGGTAAAATAGATATACTATATCCTAAAATAACAGCCTTGACATCACGAAATTTCACAGTATTTTGTGATATACTTTCCAATACGTCGCTGATGGAAATCTCAACACTGATATCAAGCGAGCTCAGTAGGGCAGTTTAGTTCAGAACAAGCACTCAAGATGGCAATACTGTAGCCCATACACCCATGCGCCTCTTGGGAACCAATAGATACCAAAGGCATATCATCAACTATATCGATCGATCCCTATAGTTCAATTTTAATCTGATCCAAATTCATCGTCACTTGTGACAATATGCGTGAGTAAGGGTAATGTACAGGGAAAAAACAATTTGCAATAGAGACTGTAGGATATATCTGCTAACATTAGTGCTATAAAAACTAACTCGAACGCAGATTTGCTGGAGATATATAGGCACGGTGTATAATGATTGTTGCATACATTGATACAGATCTTGGCTCCTGAAGGCTGAACTACTTGAAAAATGGGCTACAACTCTTTTGGATCTGGATGTGGGATGTATAGAATATCTAATAATATTGTGAATTTAAAAACAAAACAAAACTGGGCAAATAAAGGACATGGGTCCGAATTGAATTGATGGGGTGTGTATTGAGGATATGATAAGTAATGTAAGATTATAAATTTACAGTGACGAAGAGACCTCATGCAAAGAACATAGCTTATTTTTAACGTGAATCATATTAGAATATCTTGCCTTCGGTAGGACTAAAGGTTCCTAGGAATATCGAGTGGTTCACTTTGGAGGACATAAGATAGATAACAGATTCCTCTCGGGGCAACTTGAACAATGAAACGCATTTGCATTCAAATAGCAAGAACCTAATCACCCACAGCTTGGATCCAGAACTTTCGCGGCGCCCTCCCCCCTCGGGTACTGCATGAGTTTCCAGATTTTAGTATAGAGCCAAGCACGGTGCCTGTTCAAGATGGCACCAAAAGGTCAGACAACATTCAAAGTCTCCCTCAGACATCACCTATTTACGCCGATTATTCAACTATTTCAAGATCTCTTTTCACCATGGCAACAGATGATGTCCTTTACCGACCTCTGACAAGCGCCGATAACAGCAGACGACAACCGAATCACACAAATGGGCATTTCCGCGCCATTTTCTTCCATTCCTCCGTCTCGCGCTCTAGCATCTACACAATGCGGCTAGGTGACGCGTTGCCATGGTACCGTCTCTGCTGCTGGCTTGGGCGGCCAACTCTGAAGTTCCGGTTTGCAATTTATTGTAAAATCGCCACATTTCCGGCTAATCTGAATGATGCCCCGCACCTTTTATGACGTGTTTAATACCTCCCCCTAATGTCGCGCCGCCTCGCTTTGGCTTCGCTTAAAATGGCCACCGAGAGTCGTCTGCGCTTATCGCTGCAAAAAGCGCCCACTTCCAAATGCCTTCCCCGAATTCCCAGGTCATCATGGCGGCAATTTAAATGGATTTCAGATGGAAACTAAGGAAATAAACTTCTCTGGATGTCGTAATTCTCGCGGTAACGAGACGACGCGATACTTTGCCAAAGTTGGGAGCCACACGTTCAGATTATTTGACCAATAAGTAGGTGTGGTTAATGTGGATGCGAGCACCAAGATGGTTTCCACTTGTGAATATTAATGAGCACCCACCGCCAACAGCACTGCATGCATCTCCTCCGTTGGCCCAGCCTCATTCGTTCTGCAATTAGTAAGAAAATTAGCTTTCTCCTCCCGCATATCCTAAACCGTTTGCCTCTGTGTTGCATCACTCGACTTTATTAATTACAAGGCCCAGTAAATTAGAAATTGAACAAAATTGAGTAACCATGTTATAACCAATTGGGAAATCATACTAGGCGCCAATTAGTATTCTTCCGAATTCAATAGGCGTTTTATGTAATTATTTCGCAATAGCAATTGCCATTTCTGTATACCGGTATATATAATATAAATTATAGCCTAATGATCTTTATTTCCCATTCGGTCTTTCCAGGCTTACATATGGCATATTGCAACTATATTAATCTATTTCAATATATTTGATAGTTTGCATTTTGCATCTCAAATACACGTTAGACTCATTATATACTCATTAGAGAATAATACAATACAGTCAGCAATAGTATCAATTTGTATAACATATTTATAGCGACCAACATCCAACATGTCCATAAAGATGTTAGGTTGTTATCTGATATGTCCAAATATAGGAGTCCGAAAAGTAAGTTTGAAATTTCTATAGGGCAAAATGGTTAGAAAATGAACGGCCTGGTTGCAGATGGTCAGCTAGATAAATGACTGATGGTACATCATTCTAGTTAATCCAGTCATAAGAGACCATCACTTGTTTGTACCATCTTGTTCCTCTCGCCATTAACTATAATTATTACGTCATCTCACTTCAGGTGTCCGTCAGTAAATGAAGCCTTGAAGGAGGCCAGCTGCTCAGGGTGCTCAACAATAGCCTCGGGTTGTACCTGAAGAATCTCCGCGTTTTGTTAAAATTCCCCAAACAAAACGCCCACAAGAAGTCCGCCAGGTCTGCCAATCATGTCATTATGACGATGAGCGTGTTCATTGGTGTTGCTTATCGCAAGGGGAAGGTGGCAAGGCAATGTGGAAGGCGGGAAGCAACAGCGACATCAAACGCATCGCCCATCTTTAATAATAGAGCATGATGGCTAACGTTTGACACCAGGGATGTCTTCCCCACTCATCCCCCACAGTCCCAATCTGTACCATTAGGTTTAAGATTGCGTAATGGTATCCATAAGGTCGGGTCGTTTACAAAGCTGCTCTCTTAGCTGCAAATCTTTAATTGCCACAAGCATCTTCTTCCGCTCCTGAAGAGTTAAATTAACCATATCTGCTGTGCGCCCAGCAGGTAGATGCGACGTCACACGGTAAACAAACACGCAAGCTAGTGTGGGCAGATTGCCCATAACAAAGAGTGGGTTTAGCAGATGAGAGATGAAAGCGAGAGGGGTTCCTGCGAACAAGAGAGAGGTGTAAGGTGGACGATGATATTGCTATTTGATCCAATAAAAGACACTCACCCACTCGCCAATATTGAGGTGCTTTCCGAACATTCCTTTACTGAATACCCTGATATTAGACCATAGGTGCGCCTGTTGCTATAGGGAATATGAGGCCTGACAAAGAAGGGTTCTAAGGGCAATAAAAGCCATCTGTCTTGTGAGGAGCTAATTAGTAAAAAGAGGAGGACATTTTAGAAAAGAAGCATTTTGTATCCGAGCTTTTACCTTTGGTAGTGTTCTCCATTCTCATGGTCTTTTTATTTTATTTTTATGTGTGGTCTAAATATAGATTTTAAAAGGCGACATTTTCTTTGCGGGGTCAGGGTTGGAATGGAAAGATACATACCATTAGATTCCATTTCCAGCTTGCTTAAAATGATATCAGCTATAATCCAAAACAGATAGTGCAGTTTGCAAAGCGTGAAAACTATTGGTCCCTGATAGGACATTTATATACAACAATGCATGGTGATACCTTATCGGGGTATGGAAATTATGACTTGTATATCATTTCAATTCCAAGGAGGATTCCCTTGAATGATGAAAGATAGACATTGAAAATAGTGGGATTCTGGTGTACACTGAAATGAATAATTGGGAAGATGATTTCAATTTCCACCAACAAATCCGGTGCACATATCCTTTGATATTCTATGTTGGTGACATTCAGGTGGACTGAGAATAAATGTTATCACAAAATAGAAAATTTCATATATTGGTGTATAGGTGGTAGTAACACAGTTTTAAATAAGCCAGACGTAAACTCAAACAAGGGGGTGCATTCCTTCCATCAACCTCTTTATCAAATGAGGTACATTACCTTATCAATAATTAGTTGTAAGCATTATCCAATCCTCCTTTAGTGTATGTTGTGCATCTTTTACCCAATATTTTTCGTGACATACATTATTTAGTAAAAAAGTTGAAATGGTTTGGATTATGCAGAAGTTGATTACTTAACGTAAGAGACTCACTTTAAGCTTTCACAGTGTATATTTTAGGACTCTATATGGAAATTGATGCCTGAAGTCTCATTAGACTTTATGAATATAATCCGAGCACGCGATTCTATATTCAGTAGCGCAGAATGTAGCATCAGTTAAGACTGATCAATCTAAATGCCAATTGTTAAACCACATCTGATAAAACTTTTAATTAATGACCAAGTCATGCAAACAACAACTTCCATTTTCTAACTTGCCAAGCTACAGACTAAAGTATCGCCTCCTTGCTAAAAACCAGCATTTTAATTTGCCTGATTATAAATTCAGTTTGATGCTATCATGACCAATGATCCATCTTCGCTTGCCTATTTTTATCAACAATTATTCAACAAGTCCCCCTCGTTTCCACCGCCGTATTCGCCCACAAATCACTCGGCAGGCGAAAAGCCTGCTATTAACGACATCGCCATCGCCTTCTGATGAGATGTTTTCAATTACTGAGAACAGATATGCCACAAAAATACCGCCTTAACCGATGCAATTGCGGATATGAAATATGATGCATTAAAAAGGCGCGCTTCTTTGGAATTCTCCCGTCAACAGCAAATTGTCGTCTGCTGGGGCGAGGAAAAACGCGCCATTTTATCTAGTGGCGTCCCATCCGAGTGTTTGGCTTATCGCGAGGTAATCGGGAATATTAAAAGTGGATTAACGCCAGTTGCTCTGGCTGATCTTAATCCGCCAAGACGGATGGATCCACCCGGATTTGACAATTACTCCGGTAACGCATTAATAACTATCAATAACTATTCCTATTACTCGCTCTGAGATGACGCTGATTGGACCGGAAGCCTTGAGCCCGGGACTGCTGTCAGATAACGTGGGAAGCACGATGGGTATCGTGGATATCTGCTTACGTCACCTCATCAATAACAAAATTGATTGGCCTGCCCCCTATACTGCACAGATTCCAGCATACTTTTCTGCGACGTATTTCGCTTAATCGCAGCTGGAATGTTGACTGAGTTGTTGATATTCAATATTCAACCACTTGGGTGAGCGATGAAGATTCATTGTCAAAGTTTATGACTTTCAATGAAGGATGGCGGCTGCGGAATACAGGCGATCTTGCCACGGTAATCTAAAACCTGGCGAGAGACAGAGTTCCGAACTGTTGATACTTGCTGCCTATAGAATATAATATATACAGAATGGTCGGGCCTTGGTTTCATAGACAGACAATGGAACAATGTATACATTAAAGAAATTGTCGACCAAAATCACATTAATGAAGTAAAGGGGACCTCTTTTGTACCTGGGTAGAAGAATGTGGGGGAAGATATAGGAGAGCATATCATTGAGGACATACACATCTTAACAGGTGGGGCAGGAGGGAACATGGAGGGATTCTTTTTAAAAACATTATCCCGAAGACAACCACGAAGACTAACCTGCCTAAGTTCAAGTGCCGAATGTGTACTGATGCAATGCTTTTCTGACTGTGGGCTCAATTGCTGAAGGCGCTTGTATTATACTAAATCCTGACTTTTAAATGATAATATATATATATCATCATATATGATTATAGGCGCACAGAATAGAACACTTGAACAGATAATTCAAGGTTGATTTCAAGTGATGTGCCTCTCAGCCGAGTGGGGAAAACATGAAACGTGTATAGGTAAAACAAGTTTGAGTCAGAGCCATGTTTGTGGAGGAGAGAATCATAATATGAAGGCTTTCATGTTTTATGATTGAACTGGGCCAGGAGTAGAGGCGTATGAGGGACTGTGTTGGTGGCAGGTTGAAGACAGGTTCTTCACAAGGGCCTCTGCTGGCAGTTGCCATCACCTGACTACCTCCTGGGTTGTGTTCTTGTGTCAAATTCTTGCCCGATAGGGTCCCAATGAACTAAGTCCAAGTGCAGTGAGTTGAGTTGTCTTTCCTAGATTTAAAGAGTCCTAGATCTTACGAGTTGATCACACTTAGAGGAGCCCAATACACTATTGTTCTTCATGTGTAATGTATGAGTTGTTAAAAATAGCTACGTGAATATTTCAAGATAAGGAAATGAGGCAAAACATTTGGATTCGCTATTTTCTTTTAAAAAATAGGACTTTCATCTACCGGTCGGTCATAAGATGTGGGTTCTGGTAACAAATGGTAATACCAACGAGCATAGAGCCTATCTATGCTCATAAATACAGGCAACGTATTACAGTACCATACCTGATGATATTGATCCTATCAAAATGTTTCTATTCTCGCTCATTGTAAATGTGTCACACCCAACCCAACCTAATAAATGATGTCATCGTATTTAAGGACAAAGTAGGCATAAATTGATTTTGCCAGTCAATAAACTTCATCTGTATGAAACATAACTAATATCTTCACCCTATCAACTGTTCCTCTATGGATTAGGCGAAGAGGTTACAATTTAGTCAAAAAGCAATACTTGAGTGGGAAACTTGGAAAGTGGACCAAGATCCTTTCATCAAATCTATGTTGAGTATTAAAACTGGATATTATGCAAATTGCTAAAGTGGAGTCGATTTTTCCACACATGAAAACGATGTATATGTGAAACGGAAAGTTTCTCATGGCCCAGACACCATTAGAGTGAGTAGCTATTATCTAAGTCCTATCGGCCCTCTATCTTTCCTTTTATCGCTTGGGCCTCCACTCTGGCGTTCATCTTTTCTTCCATTATCGCTCGCTGAAGCCTTATGACATAGATCTTTTCATCTATTTTCGCCTACGGTTCCACACTAACACCTCCAGCTATATTGCTTCCATTGATCAGCCTTCAGGACCTACATTTAAAACTGTCATAAAATGTTGGGAATGCTTAGAGCCCATAATGTCCCTGCAAAGCCTGATTTAGGTTGGGGGGTTGGGAGGTGTGAGGCAATGTAACGCCTTGGGTCATGGGGGGCTGTCGTAAAACCATAGAGTTCTCCAGGGTGTCAATGTACTCTGGACATCAGAGACGCCCATTATCGACTCTCGGTATTATAAATTGTATCTTCATACTTATATGGTTCTGTCCCTTTTCTCTTGGACGGAAAGGTGACACATGCACTTATGTCAATGCTCAAGGAAAGGCTCTTAATAACATTAGTTCCAAACCAGTTTTTTTACGACTCAAACCTCTATTTTTGAGATTTAGACGGTCTTCATGGGAGGTAGAATCTAAACATAGAGCATAATCCCTTCCTCAAAGTCCAACTACTATCACCAACCAAGGAAACTGAAACGACCAGTCTAATTGATGTTGTGCCGTGTGCATCATTCTATACCTATTCTATAGGATATACAGCACATTATATAGAGAGGGCCTTCCTATGACAAAAATAATATTACGTTAAAATTATTTCACTTTCCTGCTTTTCATAGCAATACTTGAAGAACAGCTTAATGCTATCGCCGTAGAGGGAAAGTTATTGTAATTTTGGAGGGAGGATGTACTTATCACCGACGATACCTACGTATTGTTTTCTACCTGAAGCATTTGTAGTGTAAGTTCCAGGAGGGATGTAATACTGCCTTTAATAGTCAAAACAACGAATTTTCCGCGCCTAACACAGAACACAATGCACATGCAATCTCCAGAAAGAAATGTTGGGAGTCTAACATGTATGTTTCTGGTCATTATTCATTTTAAAAGCTTTTATAATACAGGTATAAAGGTGGTAAGAGAACTAAGTTTAGAGAGCCATTGATTATTATTAGGCTTCGTGTTTTACAGAGTGTTTCATAGGAAATGCTACTGCTACTGACGGTACTAATCAACTGCTCATGAAAGGCCTAAATTATAGGCTGAACTATGATGAACTTAAATTTGGGCGTTAAAAATAACGAAAGCTTATTTGTTTTATTGCATTCCTTGATATATAGTTATACATAATTCAAAGTGGATACTTTCCATTAGAAATACGTTAGAATGATGGACCACTTACTAAAATGAACATCGCTCAGTGAAAGTCTGAATGGATCCATACTAAAGAAGAAATCAATTTGCTTTAAAGGATTGAGCTGGCAGTAAAAAGGGAACTCTTAATATAAGGATTGCTGAAGTAAGAGGTATTCGTCGGTATTGACGACAGAGGAAGATACACGACCCTTATTGAGACATCAAAGCCTATGAGATGTGGTGTTCCATTCATTTCCGCTATCACAACTCTGGGAAAACACCGACAAATTGGTTTTCACATAAACCAATCAAACAATCCGTCTTCTATTGGATGGGATTACCGGATTACTCATTGCGGCCATCATGTCCTTTATTATACTACAAATTAAAGTCCTCTCGGATCTAGCGCGCTTTTCACGACATTGACAACAACAAAGGCATGGTTTATGGCCTCTTAGCGTCCACTGATCCAACCTTTCAAGCCGGCGCAGCCATCCTTTCCCTTTCCTTCATCTATTATTCCGCGCTTTCATTCAGCCTACCAATCACTGGATGGCGCCGGGCGACTCCATTTGAGCCTCGTTTTGAAAATGATCAAGACGCTGGTCGGCCATTAAAGACCACAAAGGATTCTGAGAGTTTTTCTGCTCGTCCCCTCGGTCTAGGAGACTTTTCTGCTCAGTGGGTGTTTGGTCGGGTGACAACAGGGCGGGAGGTGTACCTTTGTGGCGTATTGTGACTCTATGAAAAGGGGTGTTTGTGCCCTTGAAACCTCCAAGGGTATAATAAAACAATTTAGCTCCATTAAGTACAAGTATATGGTACCCGATCAACGCCGCTGATTGGCCCTTGATGAGTCGTGCCACGGTGTGGACACGGTGGGAACTAACTCGGAAAGCGCCCTCTATTGTTGGCCGACTATTATGTGGCACGTTCGACTTTCGGAACAGCGGCCTTGCGAACAAGGCGCGATTCAATTACATCAAGATTAGAAATAATTCAAATAAACGTTTGATTGAGGCATGGAGGTAAATAATACATCGTATTGGTTTAGTTGTTGGCGCGGATATAAAGCAACATTCACTGAGAAGCGCATTGGAGTGAAGTTGAAATATGTAAACTCGTGGGCTCCAAAAGCGCCATGTCTGGGGTCTTGAACAGAAGACAGTCCCTCCTTTAATGTGGAAGATAACGATCTCTATGACGATTTTCTTAGGATTGCATAAAGAATCACAGCCGCGGGAAGCAATGTAACTCCTGAATTAACAAGAGCGTTTTGTGTCCATCAAGAACAATATTGGATGTCCCGAAGACATCAAACATACATAAAATTACGTAAATTCCTCATTTGACTTAAAGAATGTGGGCATGTTACGTCAAATCACCTTATTTGAATGATTTCTTAAGTCAGTCTCATTTTCTTGAACTGTCTCTCCCTCTAAGCCAGTATACTGACCGTTTGCCTACCTTTTGTTAACTGCGAAGAGAATTTTTAGTTTCAATGGCCGGCGCTGTTTCCGTTTCGCACTTGTTTTCGCCCGTAGGCGAACCATTATGTCGGCGGTGCTATCCATGTCTTTTATTATATTATTACCTCAAAATGGCGACATTTAGGTGGGATAATCGCCGACTTCAAAGTCTAAAACGACAGGCGCCCCAAACGACCTTCAATGACATTGATAATGTCTTTTCGACCATTGTCTATGCCAGCCAGATATGGCGATTATTGAACCATTATGACAATAGGGAAGGAGGGGCACGAGAGTGGGCCTTTTTCTAAACACACTGCTCAGTGCTAATAATTCAACATTACAATAAAATTGGCTCTGGAATGTTAAATGGAGACAAAAAGTTTAAACGTTTTAGAGCGTTTTATATGTTGTACCTCGAAGGTGTATTTTCACATCTTTCATTCACTTTGGAGAATAAGAGTGTCAGAAGCAGACATGAAGGAACAGATTTTTGAAGTGTGACTGGAATGTGTACCAAAACCATACCATAAACGATCATTGTGATAATGATCATGTTGGTAGTGGATGAGCGATTTTTAAATGATTAAAAAATGATATTTTATAGCAGGGCACTCTAGCCTCGTTGGTGGAACAGACCAAATATCCTTAAAACACAGGTAAACAGTTGACTGGTCCTGTATGAATAACAATAAAAGAATTATATTCAACGGTGTCATCCAATTTTAGAAGCTCATTATTAACAATAGTCTTTTCCTATCCGTAACCACATAGCCAATCTTCCTCAAAAGTTGGCCCTTGTTTGATATGAAACAAAGTCAAACTCCACTGACAACACAGGTAGTCTTGGGTCGATTAGTTGTCCGAAACGCGAAAGCTGTCCCTACACATGTACATTTTAAATCGGTGCCATAAATCATGACCTCATGATGCCCCTATCATTAGTGTTGTAAAATGCCCGGAGACAGGCACGCGGCAGGCATGGCATCTAATTTGTGGTTCAATAATTTAAGACGTGCAGCAATAGGGGGGTAATAAATTTATTGCTCATGATATATTGTGAAGAGATTTCTAAAGAGCGTTTATCGGTTGAATTTTAAAATTTGCCGAAAGCCTTTACTATGTATGTAAAGGGAACTATTAGCTCTTATCTGACACTAATACACATTCATACATGCACATGTATATACTTTGCCGGTACTATTATATATATAATTTCTAGGTTTATTAGAATAATGTGAATTCAAAAGCTGAATAGATAAAAACAAAAGAAGTCAAAGACAGTCTCTGGTCGTTATTAAGTTTCGCTCGTGGTCTGAGGCATATTTCCTGCAAATTTCATCAAATGTGACACCACACCATCAATAAAAATGCCTTCTCTCGCGAGTCGACGGAATCAGCAGCCACTTCTCTTTGTATTAATACATACAGAAAGCATCTGCGTTGCAAGGGTCACCTTAATGTTGAACTATCATTACCTACATCGTCAATCATTTTCCCACAGTCTGGATGTAATAACGATGGCTATCATGTGTCTAAGTGCCTGGAATATCAAGTGTTTATCACTCTAATTAGCGATTAATAGATTAGTGAAATATCTTCCCCTTAATTGTCACCATATGTAAAGGAATTCCACCAGGAATAGATATTTGGATATTCGTTGGATTCGTTTTCTCAGGAGGTTAATATTTAAGTTGACGTTCTTGGGTTTTACTCTATGGTCCCAATGTGTTGAATGCGCGTTCTGAGGCAAGCTTAACTTTTCCATTATATGAGAGGAATATTGACAGGCTTCGGAAAAACATGGTGCAACTATTATTGCAGCCATTGCTCGGATGATTACTCTAGACTAATTCGGAGCACGTTGAGTAGCAAGTAGCAACTGCTTGGTAAATCAACATCGACATATTATCAGAATATCAACAGTATTAGATAAACATCTCATAAATGTAGCTCCTTTGATTTTATTGGTAATATATTCACTTAACTATGAGTACGAAAGGAAAACTCATTAATGTAGTGAGGATATTGTCAGAATCTATGCAAAAGTATAATGTCTACCAACACCTAATTTTCGACCATGATGATGATTTCATGGGTCGGCCATAAACAATATTTAACAAACTGCACCCAAATACCAGACATAATGTATTCACCCCATCTGGTAATTTGAGGCGAATACAATGGTAATGTATGTATAAGCATATGATTTGGGAATGTATAATTTGATATACCCTTTCCCGACATAACATAATTGGTCCGTTGCGCCGCTTACTTCTTCTAAGGCCGCACCGAAAACTGTAAAGTATCCTACACGTGTGTTGTAAGATAGCTAAACACCTCAAAGTAAAAGAGACGCCGAGTTGTAACTCACATATGACACCTGCTAAGCATGTCAACAGAGAAGCATATATCTGAGTACAAATTGAGAAATTAGGATATTATAAAATGCGAACGTATTCATTCCATGTATTATAATAAGGTAGCATTATAATAACTTCATTCGGGCTAAATTATCAACTTCACATAATTACATTTCATCTTACAATGTATCGTAGGAGATATGTGCATATTATTCCAATGTCTGTCAGGAAGAGCAGGAAGCCCATGCGACTACCTTTAAAATAAATGCTCGCGTGAGGGAGGACCGACAGCTTAGTTCAGGTACATGATGTGGTCTAACCATAGGTGGTTGAAAAGATCATTAGATGAGTAAGTTAATTTTTCTTGGTGTCGAATACACTCACTCCAAAACCATTAGCATGAATCCACACGCTATGTCCTTCATTCACGAGTCACCCAATACACATCCATTGTTTTTGTTTAAGGATCCCACAGAGCCACCTATATCTTGTCGCTCCTCCTATCAAATAATGTTTAAGCCAGTCCCAGTCAAATTCTACTTGATACTTTCCCACATAGATACGTTCACAAACCTAACTTATAATTACCCAATTATTTACATGAATTCTTTTTAAAGATGCAAGTCATCTGGGGTCTCTTATTAACATTTAAGAGCTGATGTATTGTGAGGGGAACTACAATGCAATGATGACATGCAGATAGCAAAGCTTCAACCAATCCTTTAACCTCAGATCAACCCAAGATCATTTTGTCCTCATCATTTTTCAAACTACTATGCTGCCTTTCATGTCCGTGAAAGATACCTCATGGATGTACTGGACCTATCTATGTATAAATCTGTAGACCCCACACTTGGGATGTCATGCTACCATCTATACTTGCATGAATCATGGCACTTTGTCCATTGTAGATTATTTATGTCTACATTATGTTATGTATAGAAGTCATACACCTACCATTATATAAATTTATGACACTATAATCTGTGGTGACCAAAGGGCAAGTAATACTAGCCACATCAGAGCACTTTCTTATTCATTTGCATAGAAGATCAGAAGCTACTAATGTTGATTGTTGTAATGAAAGGAGAGAATGCTAATTACATGATGAGTACATGTCAGTTCAAGCCGGATTACTCGTCTATATCGGGTGGACACGCAGAAGAACTCGGCCATGCTCTCTGACATAAATATTACCTGAAGGTTGTCCCATTCTTGAATGCAGAAGACCCATGGGCGCAATTACAAACCTTTTAAAATTAGATAATTTATACAAAGTCAATCGAAAACTAAGGTGCCTCTTAAAGTGAGAATGATTAGAGACTGGGTATAACATAAACATGCAACACGTTTTCATTGTAATCATGGGGACAGCGGTTGTGAATGGCACTGTAAAGAATGACTATAATAATAGATGTATTTCAGGGGTACCTTAGTCCTGAAGTACCACGAGACAAACATACATATGGCCTGATGTACAATGAATGATGACTAGTTGCAGAAAGTTATTTTTTTTCCACATGTGGAATTCTAATACATTTTCAAGGAATATAGAATACCACCAGGTAACATATCATTGGCTTTTATCTGACACACATCTATGAAAGCAGGGCATTGACCTGCGAAAAATATTTATTTATGGGAAAACTCTTTGCCACATACTTATCAAGTCTATTTTCAAGCCTATTTTCAGAATTCCTGGTGGCAATGGCTATACTCCTTGCGTCATTTTAAGACAGAGGTTCAGTGTCTATATACCGGTACATGGCGATTGGAGAAAAGGGTGACATGCTAGCAGCATTTCTTCTCATTCATGCATCACATTGGTTGGAAGTTGGTCCGAAATGACCGTCTTGGGAAGAATGGATTTCGGTAGGTGAGCTTTGTGGTCGGGGATGTGAGGGAATGAATAGGTAGAGATGTTTGTTAGAAAATCTTGAGATGTAGAAATCTTGTTCTTGTCTATACTGAAGGCACTTAAACTGAAACAACAAACCGTTCTACAAGTAAAGACAAGTTATGGTCCGCAGTAGTTACTTTTTGTTTGGCATAACACAAGTTTCTCTTAGATTTAAACCGAGCTGGTACGAACATTTGGTTTGAGATTCGTAGCTCCAGAACCCCCGAGTTCTCACACAGGATCGTCCTTGTGTGTGCATGGTTCAGTGTTTTCAGTAATAGCACATTATTACCTATTGACAGTGAAGCCTGTTTACATCAAGGTAATCATTGCATCCTGAACACTTGTGTGTTTAGCCACACAATTGATAAGATAGAAATCAGCCAACAATTCATAAATTCTTTGCCGCAGACTATAAACCACTCAACATGCAATGCATCTTCATGGAAGCTCTTCCTTAAAAAGATGACAGGTGTTTATTGCCATGCATGTGTAGCATATTTCTTCAAATCACCCATTATTTCAATGTACTATATTAGTAACCTACGCTTTAAATAATCTAAACTTTGGGATCTATGCTTTCAGAACACACTGAACACATAATTTGTATAACAATTTCTTTTTATAGTATGAAAGTTTAAAAGTATTTTCGACCTATTTATTCATTAAAGTTCGAGTTTTGACTATAGGTTTTGAAAATATTAAAACATTCTCTCAAGAAAATTGCCAAAGGTATGGACAGTCTATAAAATTTGATGCATGAAATCATAGTAGAAACGCCGAGACTACAATGCAAGTAACTATTACCCAACATCCTGTCAGGCCACTGTCAGAGCTGCCAACTATGTTAGCGATGATCCTTCATGATACCAATTGTAAACAATTGCTAACAATTGTCAAAAGCGATCGTTTATTCTTTCCAAATACCGGACTCCAATAAAATGTGATTAGGTGCTGGAATTCTTATGTCCCCTGGAACGCTCATACAGGTGTGCGCGCAGCCTAGAGGATAATCATAGGAGGTTAGAGTTGAAAGGCCAGGGCAGAGGGGTGCAGTGGAAGGGGTGACAGAAAATGGTATAATTCAAGCATCCAACAATTGTTGCAAAACTCAGTGTGTTGGTTTAGATGCGGAATCGTGAGCGTAACCTATGGTTGGAACATAGCAAAGAAATAGTTTAGGTCTTGACAGGCATAACCAAAATATACCGTATGTAACTCTCCCCAATAAGGGAGTACACCCTAATGGGATTATGTTGCGCTATATATGATATTTAGGGAAGCTTCAGTAAATGTTACTATACCATAAGAAATGATACAGCCCAGGTCAATACGCTTAATGGTGATTACACAGATTGTATAGGAAGTTCTTAAAAATGCATTGTTTATTGTATTTGAAAGTACACAGTGTCGTACACATCCCAATCTAGGCTCACAGCCACTCACATCAGATAAGACGGGTATGTCAGTGATTGGACGCCTACTGCGCTAAGGGATATCCTAGCACAGGAGTAGGCGTCTTAATGGGATTATAATGGCATTTTATGATTTGAAGCGAGAGGCGTTCCCTCAGTTTGGAGAGACTTTCTAAGCCTAGACTGCATCTGGAAAAATGTCCAGGTTTTCCATGCAGGAAGAACCCAGTTATGTGAGTACATTCAGATTAGTTCCAGAAATTAATTCAGTGTAACTCTATAGCTCTTCAGTATAAATTTTGTCCTATAAAATTATAAGAAAGCTCAGATTATCTGAACAACTGTGGGAATCAGTAGGGGTTTTTTCATTACCGAAAATCGAATTACAAATAAGTTTTAAGCAGTCTGTCTATAGTTAACTTCAATTGTCTTGTCTGTCGTTGACACATATCCTACTTCCTAGCTCTGAGAGATGGCGACGCACCCCAGCAAACACAACACGGTATCTCTTCATACACCCTTTGAGTTAGCTCTACCGCTGTATAAGATACAACAAGAATAAAATCCGTCATACTGACGTGAAACACTTTTTTCTGACAAGGACCCAAAGCAAGACTATATTCAGTCTGCTGAGCAAACTAAACTACAACGGGACACAGTTTCTGCATGATCTTGCCAGAACACTTTAACATATTCATTACTGAATTAATTATGTCATTATTGGCCATAATTGCATAAAAAAGCTCCTAATATTTATCTCACAAGAAGACCTCCTTTACAAAGACTATTCACATAATGGTGCGACCATAAGGCTACAATACATTACCTCAAGACGAGATTAAAGTTAATCAAAACTACGTGGGGGTCCCTTCATCGCGAGATCCAAGATTAAAGAGCTCTATTAACATTTATGAATGGCAGCTGAGATATACTAGTATATACTAATATCTATATATTTACTATCATTATGCACACCTGGGGGCACGAATAAACAGCTGCTGGGCTGCTCTTTCATAGCTGCGAGAACCGTTCATTTACACGCGCTTATATATATTTCCATTATATTTTTATGTATAAAGTACTGGTATACATGTAAAATAATTATTTTGGAGATACGTGTAAAAGCAATATGTGCGGATAGGGCTTGCAGATTTTGAATCACTTGTTGGTTCACATATGTATGCAAAATAATTAATACTCAAATGGGAAAAGATAATTGAGAAATCTGTAGAACTATTTCTACATACCATCTTACAATAAGAGAGCTCTTTTCTCCTTGTCAATGTAGCGTTCATTTAGTGACAGCTGAATCTGGCTGAGTTTTATGGTACGTCTGAGGATAACTGACAGATGGTGACTCAGGAGGTTCATCACACCTTTCTCAGTACCATGTACACACCTCGCCTGGCCACCACACCTATAGAGTTAGCCTGAAATTTGGGCCTTCGAAAATAGAAAAGAATTCCACATCGATGAGCCAAATCACTAATTCTAGCAATATAAACAGTCCCTATGCGCGGCTCACCTGCATACATACAGTGTGTATTTTGGTCAAATTCTGTCCCACCTATTAACAGGCGTGTGTGGTCATTTAAAATAATATGAAAGTATGTATTGAAATGGAATTGAAACTGGAAATCAGCCCAGGGTAATGGTTGGTTGTGCCTTCCTTTCATCGAAACATAAGTGTGAATAGAAAGAAGCAACAAAGGGCCATATCTTACAATTCACTTCGATCCGATTCGATCTACAAGAGCGACGAGGGGCACGCGACTCCCAATGAACTGTCCGCGCAATCCAAACGCTCGTGGCGTCTGGAAAAATCCAATTAACCCGGGAGAGGGGTAAAGGTTGAGTGTAGTCATACCGAATCAGTGGTAATGAAAGGTTTAATTAGTCCAGGACGGGACCGTGTCAGCAGATGTACATTTCAGGAGGACAATAGGATGAAGACGCTGATGGAGGATATGATTGGCCTCCCACAGGAGTCTAACGGTGTAATAAACACTTTATAATAGCATTTAATTACCTGGTGTTGAGGAGGGCATGAATGGATTAGTGCCTATTTTGTCCAGTTATGAATTGTGTTGGGAATCTAATGGGCATTGATGGTCGGAGGTGGAGGACTTATTGGATTGAGGGTGGGTGTCCTTGTCTATGGCAACCAATATTAGAGAGGGGGTCTGGAAAGGGACTGGTCATCAAGCCATGAAGCTACTGCAGCAACATGCATAGGATAGGGACAGTTAGTATAGAGAGGCAATCACTGGGGAGCGATTATTGTACGAATTCTCATTTACTGATTTGAGCTAATTATGATCGCAAGGGAAAGGGTACTTTTCACGAGTCGATTAGATTAGAAAAGGAAAGTGGGATGAAAAGACCTTGGTATGAGATCACATAAATATAAAAGGTGAAATATTGACTTAGGAATTTATTCGATGTGAATTCGCTCATGTAGATTTAGGAATTTATTCAATGTGAATTCGCTAATGTAGAGTCACTAACTTAGATTGATATTATTTCAGATGGGTTTCTATCACCGAGCCAGATATAGACTATGGGGTGATATGCTTGGTTTATTCATTAATCACGAGAAATCTCCAGTAAAACCTAAGTAAAATACTAGTAGTACTAATCGACTAATAACAACGGAAAGACTTTGTTTGATTGGCGATAGATTCTATTGCTTTTGAAAGAACCTACGGTCAGTTGAAAACAGTGTTCTATATATCTGACCCAATCCTAATATTGATTAGAATAGCAACGTTTCTCTGGACAATTGACGATTGAGATATTTCCATCACTATCCTCACAAATCTCGCCAACTAATTTATAATTTCTAACGTCTTTATTTGGGGAAAAAACGTTGAACCAGGATATATACAAGGACTTAGTGTTTCATTATTGCATTAGTATAGGCTGGATACAGGCTTATGAGCCATATACTTGATTGAAGGGCGGGATTATTCGGGCGAGAATAGAGGGAGGGGTTCCAGGGTCTAGAAAAAGCGATAGCATCCCCGAACACGCCGATCAATACGTTGGACCCCCCAGTCGTGGTTTGTTTGGGCCTATAAAATAACATGTGTTTATAAGTTGTTCACACCAGATTTTTGTTATGGCGGAAGAGATGTGAAAAAACCAGTGCATATTTTAACCCATTTGCTGTGAGATAAAGAGAGGGGGTGGGGTGGGGGGAATATGATTGTTCCAATTCCTGGCAACCTTAATGTCTTTATTAGTATGATATGGGAGGAAATCATGGGCGGGGTTGTTATTCTGGGTCAAGGGAGCTAGGCGGATATTTCTTTATTTTTGTAATGTCTGGTTGGATTTTAAACATATATATATATATGCCTAAAATCATGAAAAGAAGTTCATGAATAATAGGAGCGATTACTTATAATATTGAGTTGACAGGAATACTACCCTCTGTACCATTTTCAAAAACCAGAAGCGTATATATATTCAACATCCCACAAACGTTTTTTTATGATTTTTTGATAACTCGCACTGACCTAGATTCTGTAAAAATATTAAACAATACACTAAGTTCCTTCTTCCGCATTCCAATGAGTTAATCATTTCAAACATAAAGGAAATGTCCATATGCGACTGTACTATCTGAACTTATTAATGAGGGTGGACCAAAACCCTTTTCATAGTTTCGGAGGTTCATCTTCTTGATGAATATTCTTCCTTGTCCTTCCCATAATTACAGGTCTCCTTCCCCACGAGGATGTGGCTACCAAATTACTGGGTTATTTTTAGACTGATTCGGCTTTCATTAGGGGAAGGTATTCTTTAGTAAAGGTACTGTAGTTTCTCATGTAATATGTAACAAGAAGTTCTTTCATGTGGGTGGAAATGATTCAAGACCCATCAAGGTAATATGCTTGTCCATATCAATAAGATGAAATCATCGTTGCCTTCTGGGGTGACAGTCTAGTTGTTAAATACTTGCACCGGTATAAATCGAAGCCTATAACGACAGAACAATATTTTTCTCTATTACAATAATCTTTTAAAACAGATTAAAGGCCTTTGTATCACAGCCACTCTTTCAGTACACAGGAAGCAACTTCATTTTCGCCATGAAATGAAAAACATAGAAAACGAAAAAAAGATTTTACCATGGACATAAATCAGGTTTAAGTGGTCTCGTCAACACCACTGAGATTCCTACCTGTAGATGGAGATCAAAGCCCTCTTAATTTACCGACTCTCCCTACGTAGCAACAGGTAACCCTCAATCAAAGGTACCGCCCGCCACAATCACCACCAATAAAACATCTAACTTTTCCCATCAAGCGGCCCCCTTCTGAGAAACTTTCACACATACGAGGGGGCGGGCCCCCCTTCCTATCTTGTAACCAAACAATCGAAACACAAAGGTTAACGCGTCGGAGGTTGTATTTATTGGGCGATATTACCAGAGTTTGATGAAATTGACCTAGATCAGAGCAATTAGCACTTCTCGCCTTGCTTCCGGCGTTATTTGATGGTATTTTTGAGAGGGTTAAATTGTACTGAAGGATCGGCACTGGCTTTGATGAAGGTTAAGTTTTATGTAAATACAATATATATTATGGTTCTTGCACCTGTAGATCCTTTCTGGTATTAAGGACAGGTTTTAAACATATGATTTACCTCTCAACGGTCCCATTTGCTGTCCGAGCCAATAGGCGCCGGGAAAACGACGGCCTCTATTCGGCTGTGTATACTCAATAGTGGAATGTACATTTAGCTGATGCCTTAATGAATGACTCGGGGGTGAACGATATTTACAGGTGGGAATTGTTCTTATTGGACATCAGTGCCCTGATCATTGTGAGAGCATAAACCAATCAGGGTTTCTTCATCTATTCTTAAAGCCCACCCAGACTTAAGAAATAGAACTTTCACACGAATGTACTTGCCAATTAAGACCACTATTTTAGAAGTTTTGTAAAAAAAAAAAAGGACTTCTTTAATTAAATGAAATATAAAACCTGGATGTTTTCATGGGCCAATAGGCATGGTTGTCTAATTGACGCGGTAGGCATTGGATCATATAACAAAAATCAACCACAATCCATTGAGATCTTTCAATGGGGAAGCCGGTTGCATTAGAGATATCTAAATGTCTGCGCACTAAAATAAAAGTCCCATTAACAAATGCAAATCATCAATTCTATGGTTTAAGAAATAAAGAATTCATTTGTGAACGAAAGAAAAACATACCAAGCCCGTCTTATTGATATAATATAGCATAACAGATCTTTTGGAAGTATGCATTAGACTTAGCTAATCTAAAGGAAGACAGAGACATTTTTAACGAGAAAGAAGTAAGGATACAATGGACTTTTAAAACATTGGGTCAATCAATTAAGAAGTGATATCACATCCAACATGTCATTTAGGCCTTTTGATTCCTGGCCATGTCCACATCATGGTGGATTATCAATCGAGGGTGACGGCGTCCTTTTATAATCATTCAGTGGCCAATCGCTAAGAGTTCCTCTTCCGGTTTGTTTGGGGGGAACTTGTTCGGCTTGAAGCTTTCATGTCGCGAAGCCATCTACCTTCTGCTCTCCCTTCTACCCTCACTCCTTACATCTTCTCTTCTACATCCTATAATACTACTTTCCCACTTCCTGCCCGCTAAATGGATCCCAAGCCGCCTGCTCAATACGCCAGTGCTAACTAAATGGCGGGAAGTCACGTGACCGTGGCCCATGGTTACAACCTAAAGTCGTCTGCCGACTTAATGACGTCATGATGCAGGAGCTGGTGCTAGTTATCCCGCTTTATCCTGGCTATTAGCCGGTAGCCAGCCAGCCATCACGATGTTAATCAAAGCTTTTCATAAGCCCGTCAGTTTATGGCGAAATCTCACGCAAGCTCTCGCGAAAGGCTGCCCGAAATTGCGTTAATATCAATTTGAGGCTGTCACAGTGGCATGGCCCTCGCCTGATTTGAGAGTGATTCGGAGCTGATAGCCTACTACAATTCCCGACCATTTATAGGCAGATAAACAGATATTCAGCAATTTTTACGACATGGTCGGAATTATAGCCATGAATAAGTGCAATAATCAACACGTAGTACACGCTTGATTGTGCATTATTGCTGCTTCTGCTCGCCAACCCAGGCCAGCGTTTCGAGTGGAACTCTCCAAGCAGGCCACGAAGTGGGGCAGAGAAGCTGGCCACAATGAAGTCTATATTGCCGGCTGGAGTGGTGGAAATTGTTATGGAAACGGAAAAATAAACGTTGGACATGCAGGGGGGAATGACAGGGCTGTTGTGATTTGATGATATTCCTCTTGAGCATGCACAGTTTAGCTCCTGCATGCCCGTAAGTGGAGCGATATAAAACTGCCGCAATGATTCGCGGACAGAACATCTCGTGATATATGATCCGAGTTTGATTGCTCTCTATGTATCTTTTGTTCAGGCATACTACAATTTGATATCAAATACGCGTTATAAATTTAAATCGTTCGCTTATGATATTAACTAGCATTATAAGGATTATATATAAAAAGGTCATAATGTTCTTACAAAGAAAAGAAAATGTTTGTTTCTATTTGCCACTTTTTATCATTGTACATCAGAAGAATACAAAATAAAAGATATATTAGAATTTCTTTTTCAAATAGGCACAGAAAATGATGTTTGACACTTTTTTATAAATCAATCAGGACTTTGAACCATTGACTTGGGCCTATCTATATACCGTCGTAAGGATAAGGGCCCATCATTCGCTCTAGGTATTAATATTTCCAACCCTCTTAAAATATGTCATCTACTCGGATCCATGACATGACAAGGTTCATGACAAAATTAATATTTCAATGTCATCTATTATACTGGGATTCTTGGTGGATGGTGGATGGTACGTTTAGAGGGAGGTGATCGCTACAGTAATGGTCAATTACGTAACCGTATCCGTATCTGTTTGGGGGAATTACATCGCATTTCTATATATAAAAAATAAATTGTGAGATGAAAAATGTTGCTTGATATCTTAGGTTAGGTTTTTCCCGCCATGTTTTGCTGAACCTATATCGTTCTTTTAACATATGCTTGTATATCAGAGATATGGATACATTTACGTTTACATATAGGTTAGACATGCTGAACCTCCCTAATAGGTACTAACGGATGCGTTAAGAAATTCTTTATTTGGTACGAAATTTAACCAGGGTTGTTAACTTGTATGATTGCAGACAATGCACTTCCGGCATATGCTCGTCGTTTTGGTTTTCAATCATGGCGATCCCCATTGTCAGAATTGCTTGAATCTCAGGTCTCGGATGTTTTATGAAGGCAGAAATTCGATCATGACTATGTAAAGTGTCTCATATTGGGAAGTTCAAAGGGTGATTTTGCCTCTTATTACTGCTAATAGTTTGAAGCATCATGACATCTTCACGACAACAAAACCGCCAATGGTGATAATGTATTTCTATCTTGCCTCTCTTTGACTCTAAGATCTCACTCGCTAACGTTAAGTATATAGTAATGTTTAACTGGTATGAGGGGAAGAATTAAGTTCATTCTTCTGTCCGTGATTATCTTTTCAGTTTAACCTACAATCTCTACTGACGTCGATCAAAACATAAATTTACTTTAGTCGGGATCCATAAAAAGTGCGATGTCCACGTGGCGGTATCACTTATTATAGCGTTTTATTGTTTTAGAGACATACAACATCGGAAACATATTGAAAGCTTCAGTCCTTATTTCAAATAATCGACGAATATGGGAAGATTCATATGGTCAAAATAGCTGATAATACTGCATTCTCGGATAAATCGACCAACAATTATTTTCTCGATTGTGTTGTAGAATGGAAAACAAGCCTTTAATATTCGATCTTGCTGAACTAGCTTTGGTTGGGAATACAGCTTTAAAGTTGACTAAAACGGGCCACGTTTTATATTTAATCAATTTAAGTTCCCATATATACTCGGATTTGTTCCACGAAACAGGTTTGACCAGGTTGAAGATGATTTCAGCAGACCCTAGAGGATTATTTGTACTCGCGACCGAGGATCAGAATGATGTTGATGTTGTAGTAACAAAACACACGAACAGAGATCTTCATAATTGCTAAGCTATCATTTATTGATAAATTATTTGTACACAATAGAGGTGATGAAATGTTACTGGAACGACAAGCACAACTATTTACAATGCGTCAAGAAAAGTCTTTTCCAGCTTGACATCACGATTTGAATAACGAAATCAAGGAATGAAGTAACCAACAATTAACAATCTGCGACGGAAGGAATTGAACTAGCCATCGAAGTGGGGCTCTCTCTGGTAGCCTGAATATGTTTTCTAATTCTTCAATTTTAAGTAGGCTACAGTATTACTTATCTCAATGAGTCAACATGGACAAAGCTTAAGTTAAAGGTATATATTGATGCAAGTTTACACAAATATATTAACACAGGATCGATCAATGACGAAAGGATGACACTTTGCACAAACACTGTATCATTCATAGCAGTTCAGGTAGTTGGATTAAAGTAAGAATTTGTGACCATACTAATGGGCTTTCTTGTAGATAATCATAGTAATGACTTTTTTCCGCATATCACATTTACACTCGACCACGAATGCATACTAACGTTAACGTACACAGGAATGGGAGACAATTAGAATTAAGATACAGTAAGAATACAATGTGTCCTAAATGACTCAAAAGTTCATACAATATATGCTGTCATAAATTAATATTATAACATTAGGTTGAGAGTCCAGTAATAGACATAATTAAGCCCTCTCTACATCAGTTTTGTACGGTTGGAATAGGCTAGGAGTTGTGTGCGAGGACGGCGTGAGCGCATGTGAAACAGGAAGTGGAGCAGGAAGTGACGTCGTCACGCCGGCGAGTCCACTGTAGAATAGTGGGGCGGGGGCAGGAGGGCACCCGCAATTGTCACCTGGGGAGGCACTGCAAGGGGTACTTGGACTGCCCAAGTGAGGGGAGCTGGAGTTCAAACCAGACGAATGTTCACGGGGTACATGGAGGCCACAGGGTAAACCGGAAATACCGGGACTAGAACTGGGTGCAGCAGCCGAAAGATGCTCCGCGGTGGTGGCGGTGGGGCGAATCAAACCATGCGCACTGGATCCAACAGGATTAGGGATTGGCCGCAGTGGACTTGGGAAGCTGTAAGGGCTGTAGGCTGCTGCGGCCCGTTGTAGGCCCAAACTGGCGTAGTAATTGAGGGGTGATTGTGCGTTGGGTAGAGCTGCGGCGGCGTAGGGATACGTTGAAAGGGATGCGGCTGCGTTCATGATATAGGCGTAGAGGTTGGGATCTGTGATGCCATACGGCCAAGCCATGGCCATCCGTTGCCGCTTATCCTTCATACGTCTATTCTGGAACCACACCTGAAAAAAGGCAAACAATACACTATTATTACATGAAATCTTTTCATAATCAACCTTCTGGAAACATTAAGTGCCCCTTTTTAACATCAAACAAATTGACACACGCAACAATGCCCTAAAAGCATGCCTATTATTTCCAGGTAGATTGATTTAGTGATAGAACGTTGAAGCACAAGCAGAGAACCCCCTCCAGCGACACTTTTGACGGCGGCCGGATGATTTGAAAGGTTATTATTTTGTTGTGTGTCTCTAATGCGCTCCTCATGCATCGTCATATTTATTACGAGTTGACAGTCAAGGGCGCTTTTCATGTCAAGACCCCATAAAGATCCTTGATTTTGATTGAACGAATGCCAAACCAAACTGACAACAGCCCATACAAACACCCCTACCAGAATAACTCCACATTTTCAATGAACTATTAAAACGACATGAACAATGGGGAATTAGACGATAGAATCGCCCAAACGAAATAACAGCACCGAGCCTAATCAACATACCAAAATGTGGCCGAATTAAATCCATGAAGGGAGCATGCATTTTCGCGGCAATTGATTGATTATAGGGGGTGTTGGTGAACTAAAGCTAATAATAGTATGGTCAATTCTAAACAGAATGTTTTATATTTAAAAATTCCCTTTTTTCGCCGAAACGATTCATGGTCGGTGGTCTGGTCTTCAAATAAAGCCATTACCACAGCATGTGTTTGGTTGGGGTCCAGACATGCATGGACGACCGATTCATCAACACTTGACATGATCGCTTCTCATCAGAATAGAACTTAAGTGGTAGTGAATGGAGCTTTAGTATTTAGTGATAAAGGCCAAGACAAGGGGACCCGAGGTTAATGTATATTGCTATTATAGCACCTGTTTGGATTAGATTGCATTAACAAGAGCTCCGAGCTTTTGTTCCACTAGCTATCGACACAGCACAGCTAGATCAATGGGTCGTATAACACTTCTAGTCAAAACTTTTGATCTTTAGAAATCATTTGCAAAGTTAATTCTTCCATAAAGCTATGTGTACACATATATAATAGTTGAATAGAGTTGTTAGTTCAGGCAGCCAGATAAATAATATCATTAATGGGCATGGGCATGATATGATGTAAATACATTTGAAAGATTTCTCCCTAAAAAGAATGAAACTTGAAACCTATGAAGCTATATAGACAGACAAGGAAGCTTTGGGTATACCAGGACACACCGGCATACTCTTAGAGAGCAAGAGAAATTACTATAGGTCACATCAAGAGACTGGTCTATGTAATTAGCTCCGGCTCCATGCAGACTACAAAATTGCCAACGATTTTTACAAATATGCGAATCACTTTCAGACCAAGATGGCTTTGGCGACACAAGGAATGTTACTACAACAGATACACCCAAGTCGTCACTGCATGCCTACGTGAGTATTATTATTTTACTCCTTCCCCCAGCGAAGCTCGTAAATAATAAAGCTTTTAAGTGGGGGAAGGGTTCCCATTTCACGACCCCAAAATACATTCTGAACACACAGAAATAATTATTTAAATTTTTAGCTAGCTACTTAAACCACTGATGAAAGGATAAAGTAGGAAAAATCATCTACGAGAAGAATTAAAATAGAGCAGCAGATGGAAAAGACCTGAGTGACTTACTAAGTCATGATAACACAGTAACATGTGGTAAATATACTAACCTTAATTGTAGATTCGGGGAGGTTCAGCTGAGCGGCGAGTTCACACCGCCTCGGCCTTGAGACGTAATTCTCCCGGTAAAACTCCTTCTCCAGGCGGCCCAACTGTTCTCGGGTGAAGGCCGTCCTGTATCGTCGGGAGGCAGGGTCCTCAGGAGGAACTGTAAAACACAACATCAAATAATCTGTAAATATGATGTACTGCAAAATAGGATAATAATGGGATCAAATACAATTTCATGTGCTTGGCGTGATCATCAATCTGGTCTTCATATTTTCAGCGATACACATCAGCATTGAAGGTCATTGTAAATTCTAAACAGATGTTATGCAGGGCAAAATAGTTTGAGAGCAGCTCCACTGTACAACAGCTTATGGCCTCGAAAATACCCTCCTCATGCGGTTGGTATGAGTAGCGAATGCTTTGGTATTATGAGCGCATCACAAGGTGCATGAATATTTGATGACGTCATATGGGGCCAGGGTCAGGGACCCAGTTGCTCCGGGGTTACGAGCTGGTCCCCAGACCCTCACAAGGGTGGTGTTGGAATGATGGCCGGATGATGGCAGCACTATCTGTATTGTTTCTATGGTAACCCCCAAACCTCACCCATCATACATCACCTTCTTTGCCTCGCATCAATGTTGCAGGGGCTTTGATTTGACTTTAAGTGGCCTTTCCGCTTGCACTTTTCACCGCCGCAACCAACTCGAGCCGCCTATGTCGCCCTGGGGATCTACACCTGCGCTTTAGCACTTGTATCCCACAAGCCACTAAAGCGCTCATAATTGTACAGCTCCCAGAGACCGCAACGCACCCACAGTATACATCCGCGCAGGTCAGGATCTATCATCAACAAGCACCAACGCAAAGTAGTTCCGGTCATATTCCTCCGTTGAGGAATGGAGGTGGGGCGTGAGGTTTGGGCCGGGAGTTAAGTCGTAATGAAGAAGGGGAGTGATGAATGTGTGTCCAGGGCGGCTGAGAAGCGTCCTGGGTCACTTTAATGGCGGCCCAATCTCAGCCCTAGCGACCTCGAGATGTATTATTTAGCGGTGGGGGCAGGAGCAAGGCCACTCCATAAGTAAGGCAATCTGGATAGGAGAAAGGGCAATTAGACGCTGCCACAACTCACATTGCGTTCACCAGGAGGCGTTGGTACACAGGGCAGCAGGAGTTCAGGCCCTTTTTTGTTTAGCTCCGTTGCTATCTATGGACTTTGGTGGAAAGCAAGCTTAGTGCCTGTTTCCGAGGCTGGATATAGTGTGACATTTCTTGCCTTGAATGAAGTCTAACTTATAGACGGTGCATTATTAGTTAACTTATAGACGGTGCATTATTAGTTAGCTGTCAATAAATTATTTTAAAAAAAAAACAATTTCGCAGGCGCTAATAACACATTATCATGCATGAAGGGGAGGTGTGAGTGAGACTGGAAACCTCTTGGTATCAGCCTAGTAGGCTAGTAGTATATAGAAATGGACGTAATTGACCGGCCATTGTATAAGCGGTCGGGTTGGTTTGAAACGAGATAACTATTCGCGAGGTATGATTGATATACATGTTACCAAGTCGGTTTAGAAGAAACCACCAGGCATGGACATTTCTAATTCCAAATAGATTAAATTAAATAAACGAAACTCAGCCGTCTAAATCGAAGGGCCGAGAATAGTTAGAACAAAATTCACCGCCCGTCCCCAAAGGGTCTTTTCCTGCCAAGCCAATAAATCGCCATCAGATCGCGGCGAT
This sequence comes from Sthenelais limicola, assembly GCA_942159475.1. Classification (NCBI taxonomy): domain Eukaryota; kingdom Metazoa; phylum Annelida; class Polychaeta; order Phyllodocida; family Sigalionidae; genus Sthenelais; species Sthenelais limicola. The sequence continues at coordinate 130,823,164 of OW804095.1, forward strand.
AATCACCATAGATCTGTTTGTGCGACAGCGATTTGTTGCCAAGCAGTTATTAGTGGGCGATAATTGGCGTGTTTGGTGGTGTTTTGAGCCGCTTTGAGCTGGAACAGAGTGTCTAGATTCAGGACGCGTGTGCTCGCGCCGTTGGCAGCATGAGAGGGGGAAGTGGCAGGGGAGGGGCAGGGGTAGGGGACCGCCTGAGGGGGCCAGCGTGACGGGATCTGCCCCTGGCCAGGAGGCTGACAATGGGGGCGTGGTCGGTACAGTCTGCGGCTGTCACAAGCAACTCCAGGACGAGTGGGATTATTCATGCAATGATGACTCTATAACCAAAGAACTAAAGAGCTCATTGAAATTCTATTTCTTTTATTTCACAATTCTAGACAAAATATATATGGATTATGCATAGGAAAATCCGAAAGCGTGAAATTTACTTTGGCAAAAGAACAAAATTTGTCTAGGCCTAGGTAAACGCATACTCCCTAAATCGAGCTCTGGCACAAATGCATATAGTTAAGACTTGTAGACACCCAAGGTCACAATACATAGCGGTTCAGAAGTCACTTATTGCCATTGTTCAGTAGGAAATCTGACCAGTGATTAAAAGTTGTTTGCAATGATTCCACTCAAAGGCACTAGTACACCAATTTGTCACTGCCACTCCTCGTTGCCCCCTAGCTCCACCCCAGGGGATTTATTTTATGAATTCCTAATCACCGAATCCCTATTCCTGGATTAATAGAGATTGATATCTTTAGTATGGGTAAGGCACACCAGAGGGATAGATCGTTATCGATGATCCAGTAATAGGCACAGAAAAGAACAACCTTCAGTCACGTGATCAGTACTGATGCTGGCAGATGGCACTGTTTCAATAACGTGGAATGACCAGAATGCTTTGCGGCCTAGAGATACCCTAAAGTTTCCTATCAATTTGTACTGAGAGGGCTCATCGTTACATTGCCATTCATCCACATTTGCATGCTCCATGATAGGGTACTACGGTTAGGTGATGAGTCATTTGAAGGACTGATATCGTGAGAATGCATTTCAGAGTACTGACTGTTTTTCAAGGTAGAGCAGCTTAAGTAATGCAAAGTCGTATGTACGTAGATGTAAACATGTACGCACATACATTGTACATGTTTGCATGAAAGGTCAGTTGCATTTGTTTATTGATCAGCTCGAGCACACCCTACTTGAACTGTTGAATAGAGAGCATCACCAATATTTACAGCCATTCCGTGTTAAGCTTGGCTGCCCAATGATCCCCACCACTTACATTAGGCCGACAAATTAAACAATAATTAGAGTAATAGGCAAGTGGTAGGCCTAAGTGCTGCTCATTGTTCCATAGCTGTTCTCTCAATATTGATTATACCAATCATTGTGAGGCTAGTATGGATGATCGTATTGATTGATACAATGACCTGCGTATTTATTGAATGTGATTGTCACACACATATCATGACACAATCCACGCCATATTGATTACCGCCATCATAATGAACAATTACACGGTTAGTCGCGGTAGCCATGGTTAAAGCCAAATCAACTGAACAATGCCTTTTGTATACAAGATATCTCTTAATTATATGGCTCCTATAACGGCAGTAGTTCGCAGAATAGGGTTGCACAAGGGGAGGAGACACTTTAAATTATAATTTGACTGTGTGTCAACTTGGAGGATGAAGAATTCGAATAGTAATGCAACTGAAATATTCTTTTCAATAAGTCAGCCCAGCGGGATGGTTTCAGTCCAAAGGCTTCCCCATAATAATATGAGCATCAGTAATAATTTTTAAGTTCTGCTCTCCCATTTCTTGCCAGAGGGCTGGACTCGCGGTTCAGAAGTCGCCGCCATTTTGGACCTCGTTCTGAATGGAATCACGAGACTGTTACAAAAGGTGCGCGCGCATCGTGACGGTCACGGTAGGCGGCGCTAGTTTTTCTTCCGGTGTGTGCATGTAATGGTTGTAATCAAGTTTAATTGACACATCATACAAACTATTAGCACGTAATGCGGCCCGACATGAGATATTGCCTCCATTCTTCATGTGATGCAACGGTACAGAAGAAGAGGAAACGCGGGGACATTGAAAGATGTTGATTTATCTCATTAAGTATTTTCATTAATGTTGAGCGAAACTGGAAATGCCAGCAGCAGCTTTCAAGTAACTTTTATGAGATGCCTCTGACAATGTCACTACCAAAATCGGTGTAACGTTCAGAATCATTTAGCCACAATTGGAAATTCATGCCACGTTAAAATATAATTTCGGTTCAATATACAAGTATAGATGTGATCGGAGCGATTGCATGATAGTCTGTCTATCATGGAGTATTTCCTCATCGACGAGCATTTGCCTTAGTAAAATGTCAAGAGGTACAGCACAGAACACCACCCACCTAGTACAAATACTACAATCATTCATCATTGAAGAAAAGTAATCTTCCCCCAAATTATAATCTCCTACATTTTGCATTCCCATGGTTGCAGAAGGCAGAGAAATCAAGGAGTATAAGAGAATCTAAGCTGGCGACAAGTCTACGGCAGGTAATGATTGATGGCAATGATCAATATGCACACATTACATGCTACCAGCTTCCTCCCTCTACCGGTCGTCGCCAGATACAGTAAAGTGGCCTGCGGTCTCGCTCCGTTACGCTTCACTCAACAGCTTATGCTCATAATAGGAAGCATAATCTTCTCGCTAAAACCATTATCAATATTTGTCAAGAACCCATGCAATCATCCATTTCTCATGGCCAAGTTTTACCCTTCAGCCTTTCCCATTATCATACACATTAAGTAGTCCCCAAGCGCATTAATACTATCGCAACCTTCAGGTGGCAATGTAGTAAATGTATTTACAATAAATAGAGAGATTATGCTGTACGGCGTAACTGCCGGGTTGATGGCAGAGGCAGTGATGAGCTTTTGTGTGTTGCAGGTAACGGTGTAAGACTGAGTCTGTCGTGTTGACACTTTTACGAGGGCTTCCCTGGACACCACAACTCTTCCGTGTTGATTAATATGATTGCCCATTGTTATCATTCGTGCTGTTTACTCTTATTGTTACACAAATCGCGCGATACACAATGGGGCGCTCCTGGGTTATGAACGCATCAACCCTTTGGTAAAATTGGTCACAGACAAGAAATTCCAACAACTAAGGTACAGAGGCCCACGGAATATTGAAGCTAACTGAAATTGTATAAGGAAATAGCATGTCAAATGCACAAAATCTAATTCATATTCGAAAGACGAAGTCAAGCGGAATGACTGAGTAATAACACAGACGGGATAATATTTCTGCACAGCGTTTGGTGTGGGCAATATATCAGTTTCTATGACCATGTCTAAGTATTTAACTCGAATAAAAAAGACCACTCAGAGCAAGTTAAAGGCCCACATGTGTGAGTCTAACAAGGGCAAATACCATTATGTGAAAAACATGCACATGTGAAGCCTTTGTACATAATAGAAACACCTGTGTCAAATCATGGGGGGCCATGGGGCAAGTTAGCTGGCATGCAGAATGGTCAATCATTAGCTATCATTGAATGGCAACAGAAATTCGGTTTGTATTCTTTTACTTTCTGTTACATATTCGTCGCAAACTAATGAGGCATGCTAACATTAAGACTTATCTTTGTAACTTCTCCTATCAACTCTTATTTCCATAACTTATTCCAGTCTGTGAATACAAGAAATACAATCGACCCTGCCAGTTGAGTAAAGAATGTCTCAACAATGTCTAAATGCCCTTACAATTCTTACACAACAACAGACCCACATGACGTGACTTGACGTCACAATGACATGTATTTATGACGTCAGGAATGACAATGATGACGGGGTGAATGGTGGCTGTGTAGCAAGACGGCTTGAGTGATATACTGGTAGCGCCCTCTTAAACGTAGGCTAACGACATAATGGACGATAATATAGAAGGTTGATAACTAACTGGCCGACTGTGGGTAAGAGGGATAATGGCTTTAATGCAGAGTTGGAGCAGGTAAGAAAAATATCGCAAATAGAAGTCGAGCAACACAAGATTTACAAATATTCTCATATTATTCAATATACCGGTAGTCTGTACATAGAAACCAGTCTCTCCTATCATTTCCTAGGAACATAAGTCCTTCTCACAAAGAAAGGAAAGACCTAATGGCAAAGAGTGGTCTTGTTTGGTGTCTAAAAATGTATGGTAATGCCTCCTCTAAGTGACTCAGACAAATACATTAAGTTTATAACCTAAGCATTCCATAAGAGGCCATTTTCGTCATGATGAACGCGATCATGAAAGATTATGTTAAGACACACATCCACTTCCCATTATATTCAATTCAGATGTATTTGAGAGGTTCTCCCAAGTCTGTGTACTTGTAAGTGATCCAGGTGTGCATAATACATCATTAAGCGATCTCTATCTCTGAAGGTGACACTGAAGACCTCTTGAGACCATTTACCTGGGTGAATGGTATATAATAGAACAGTCTGGTATCTGGTGCAACTACATGCAAATACATTAGCTCCGGTCCTCTTATCCTATACGCTACCTAACAGGCAAAAAGAGGGAGGGAGTCTGGCGACGGATCCATATATATTCATTCCCTACCCAGACATTTAAACTCCCAAACCATGTTAAGTCGCTAAGAAAGGGAAATCAGACGGCAACGCCTTCATTAATTTATTTCCTAAACCATCAAAGCAGAGTATATATGTGTACGTGATCAAACACTAGTCGTTTAAATTGCGATAAATCATTTCAAACTTTAAAAAAAACTTATTTCTTATCGCAAAACAGTGAGTATATAAATTACCACATTAGGTGTTTGAGCAGGATGGAAAGAGTGTTAGAAGACATTTAGAAAGCGCCACGAAAGCTGAGATATTCAGTCGCCTGCTACTATCAGATGAAAGGAACATGGGTTTGTCTGCCATCGTGATTTAGACACATGATTGCAGGATGAGGGACAGCCTGTGTTTATGTGCTATAGGCCCCATTCTGTCCTACCAACTCACCTCGCATTAGGAAATGGTTCGAAGCTGGTCTTCATCGGATTGGTATATTTGTAGGTAAAATAGATAAACTTCCCCCAAATTATAATTTTTTTCGACAAACATTTCTCTATCAAGAGGCTACGGAACGTGGAAAGAAATACACAATTGAAGAATACGTTTGGAAAATTGATTCGCCGATCGAAAGAAGACATATAGAGCTATATAGGGGCAATGGAAATAACTCAGTGACTGCACCGACTTCTAGGACAAATGCAAATAATTTAATTACAGCACAATACATGCGGTTACAGCTATACATCGATGTTATAACCTTTCAAATTATAAATAATTCTTCTAGTCAAGTAAAGAGAGAAAAATACTTCTAAAGGACATTCTCTGTAAATTATGACTTGCTTCAGAGGGAAACAAAGACCACTTCATTTGGCCTCATTAGTATAAAACAGAAACAAACAAAAATATACCTTATCTCTGATCCACCTGCTCATTGACTTAAAAAACAAGAGAAGAAAGAATTGTAGTCAACTAATAGTTAAAAGTCTAATCTCCCGCATGGTATTTTCTGGGTATTTTCGTTGTGTGACTCGATCATTGCTCTAACTTTTTCACACAGTCCTTATTGTTTTCTCTGGATCTGTGTAAACACTACATGTGCGTGAGGTAAGGTTAAGAAGGAAAAGGGAGCAGGGACAATGTTTAGACCTCTTGTATTACTTGGTTGGGGGTTGGGTGTTATTTGAGTGTGGGGTGTTCTCTATTTGGTCGTAGTTATGGGGTATTATCATCATGATTGCTGTGGGTTTAAATCTCAAGTCGCGTGTTGGGTCGGGTCGGAGCAGGGATATAGGGGACATATATGGGAAATTCTTTCCTGTCGGTACCATGTTCACCATGTACAATCTGTTGTCGAACAGCAATAACAGTTTGGAGAGATCAAGGAAAACATCGACTCTTAGGCCTATAAAGTTAGAGGACTGGAAATACCCCTTGCGCAGGCGCAACAGGAAGGGATCCTATGTTACCACAGAGGGTAAGAGGCAAATGCCTTTAATGTGAACTAATTTCTATGGATAAATTCAAAAGCACGCCTATAAAACCATGGCCTCAAGGTCCCAACGTCACACCCAAAAAGGTCTATGTCATGGCAATAGCGCGTGACCTCTGGTCAGTAGCCATGGTAATGACGTCGTGATGACTCTCGGTGATGACGTGGTTAAGATGAAAGTGCCCCAGACAAGGGACTAATAAGTTTACCCTTGTTTTTAACCAGTGTCTAATGACGCAGTGGGAATGTTTATATTGGGTACAAATGAGCTCTTAGATCGCGCTGCGTGTCGCGCGCAGTCGATGCGTTTCTACGGTGGCCCTAAGGCAAGATACAGCACCGCGAAGTGAACGTGATTGTAAACTATGGAATGCCATAGCCTAATTATTCAACGTTCTAAAACCCCAATAGTTAAGGCTAATTTCTGGGCCAAAACGTACCACTGCAGTGGATTGGGGTTACGAATTCAATATATGACTGGACCAACTCGTTTAAACATAATCGTATATGTACCGTAATGAATGGTGTGCGCTAATTGATCTAAAATATCTTAATTTCGAGGCGATTAACATCCTATACAGAAGAGCTATAAATATACACAACTACATGCACTTAGTTCCTGGAACAAAGCATTTAGTACTCCCACGTGGATCATCGAGGATTTTCACCCTTGTCGGAGAAAGTTATATCCTATTAATTGCTTACACTAACCATGCAGTCTGTGTGGGAGTGAAACTATAATATAATGGCTATTTAGAGTCTAGAGATCTCTATGAACACAACAGAATACGTTCAACCTGAATAAACGTTTTGCAAATCACAACTTGCCAACCACTTATTACACATATTGCGGTGCACATGTATCGATGTAAGAGCGCATGTCACCAATAATCCCATGAATAAGGGTCGTTTCAGTTTCCACTACTTCACTGGTCACCGAAATTTAGGATGATGACCAAATTGATCAATATTTCCGAATTTCTCCCAAAGCTAATCAATCTGCCATACAAGGTTGAGATGATGACTTGGCCTGGGGTGTAATGGAGGGTACCAAAATACCCCCTGTACTCACTGGTCACAATGGCAGGTCAAGTGTTGTAAACACAACTCCAGGGATAGCTTGCTTATACTAATCGTCCTGGTCATTGTTCAGGCATTACACCCCGCATTCCCCAACAAATGAAGACGTAGCGCCGACCGAGATAATAGGCGATGGAGGATGTAAAGGACACACATATGTAAGGTAATAACGAGCTTTAGGGGTGAGAAACAAACAACAATGCTTCAATTACCTTTCAAAGGTAAGGCGACAGGCGGAGGAAACGATCAAGCATCGAAGGTAATTAATCTTTAAATGCAATTCATTAGGGCCATTGCAAATTACCTCGGGTTTTATACATAAAGAGTCGAGGGCTAGTCGTTAGACATTTTAATGAATAGACATTTGAAGTTCTATGTCTCCTCCAAGGATATTTATCCCACTCACGTAACAATACTCGAGATGCACAATGGACACACTGATGCGTTTGCTTTGTCCACAATCTACGGACAGGAAGGACATTTTAAACGGTTTCAGACGACTGGTAATGCACCTGGAAGCGACCAGTCTAAAGATAAAAAATATCAAAGACCAATCAAGATTCCACAAAAAAGTCGGTCATAATTTACCCCATTTTGCAATGAAGGAACTCTTAAATCTCAATGAAAAAAGCCCGGAAAGTGTCGTTAAGTTCATAAAGTGATATTTATAACGGCTAAATGATGATATCTAGATGGGCGTGGGCATCAGACTGTAACAAGGCTCGAGTGTTATATCTTTATAAATTTAGATACTTATCAACTTAAATCCATTAGGAACAATCACTCGTGCGACTAGCCGTAGGAAGTCAATAAACTGAGCATCAATTTGACCAGGTAATTTATCGCATTAAGTTTTTTTAGAGCCAATTAACGTTTCATTGATGGTCTCGATGCAAAACTCTTCGAAATATAACTTATAAATGTCTCACTATATTAGTGGGGATTGTTATTTTCAAAAGTATAGTTTCATCCCATACATCACTCCACAGATCAGTTTTCAGCCTTGGCAATATTACGGTACCGTAGTAAATATGTAATTAAATACCAGGTGCAAATTAAGTATGTGTTGGCTAGTCTTTGTGCCCAATTTTGCAATGGTAGAACAACACCAGAATTCATTGAACCATACTCGAGTAATAGCAGTCATTTATTGCCAGTCTCTGTTGTCACCTGGTTGTTCATTTCATTATCTGTCAAGTTAGGTTGCTTGGCCATAAACCTGATATCGACACCTACTATTGACACCGTTATTTAATTAATGCCCATTAACTGGATGGACTTGTCATAATGGTATCTGATCCTCGGATATGGGGTGTATCTCACTGCGATCACCGCCCCCCCCCCCCCCCGCCCGCTCTGTCCCCCCCTCCCCCACCACTACCACACACACAACTCATCATTATCCGATGAATCCGAGCGAGTCGAGAATAGTATACGCTCCCTACCTAACATCTGGAATCAAGGGAACATATCTCGGATGTTTCAATTTCTTTCCTGTAGCAATGGTCGAGAATGATACAAAACTGTTGAATGCAATTTGTGCATAGCTCGATCTTCAGTTAACCAAGCCTAGGGTCCTATTTTATTCCTAGATGCAACTAAATGACTTAAATATATATATTAAGGTCAGAAATAAATTCATACAACTTTCAAATTCAAGTGAAAAGAAAAAAAACTACTTTACAAAAGTAGATGTGTGCTATACATTTTCAACCAACTGAGAAACAATAATCGTCTGTGGCACAATTGGTTAATTGAGTGGATCAGTTGATGCATCTTGGCCAGCTTGTAATCAGTAATCAGTTATCGCCCTAATCAAACATGCCCTTTCACTTGATAAGTCAGTCTTGGCTTGTACTGATGGTCTGCTCCAGCCCCCGGTCTTATCTACCCTCTAGTCTATAGCCTCATCAAAGACTCCTTTGTTTATCAATGTCAAGGGTGAGCGCCATCCAGGAGAAGGAAGGAAGCGTGTGACTGCCTTTAATTAGCCCTTTGCATACGTAACATTCAAAATGCTAAGTAGGGAACTCATGTTGGGTCGAGGTTGAACAGTATTGGCGAGCGTATGTGATTTTCTTAAGAGAATTGTGAAAACCTTCAACAAGGTGAATCTTTATATCTGTTCGCCGAGCAACAGGTTCTATTTCCCATAATATTTGAAACAACATACCAAACATGACGCTTTAATTACGAAGGTATAGTGGTAAGCCACACTAAGCGAACCAGATAAAGGAGTGAACAACAGCAATGAGCAACGCTGGGCTTGGGTAGGGGAACCACTAGAGACACAGGGCAGGGTCCCCGGGGTGGAGCACGGCCGGAGTCAGTCGAGTCTCAGCGGGGCCCAGTCGAGATGAGTCCCGGGGATCAGGACAAGATAAGATCGTTGTCAAAGGCGCGGTCGTTTAATGGCATTCATTAGGTAAATGAACGATAATTGATCAGTCTGTGAAGATGGCGGTGTACATGAGGCTTGGTGAACATCTGAGGCTGGATTTACATATCGGCGCAGGAGCGCGAAAACAGCACCTCAGTGCTCAAAGCTCAGTGTGAGGATGTGGCGTCACACCGGTTTAGATTATCAAGTAGGAATAGCAAGAAAGAAGTAATAAGATTCCAAGATAACTTTCCATCTCAGCGAAGTATTAAGCAATCTTCCACACTGTAATATTCAGTGTCAAGAGCCAGTGCGACTCTTTAAGATAAAGAGTAAACGATTCCTTCAGTGTCTAGGACTGTATTGGTGGTTGGCAAATGAGATAGAAACTCAACTGCATTAAACGAATAAAAATAAAGGGTCAATTCCAGGGAAAATGAGACACAGAAAAGCCTCTCAATATTTACAATTTAGTTCCGAGCATAATGGACTGGGAGGAGAATGTTGGGCAGGACAACAATTACTGATGTCATTGATAGGAAGAGCTCAGAGTCAGAGTAATAGATAATTCATTATTATTCCGAGGAAAGAGGGAGATGAATCGAAATGCTTGGCCACTGATCAGGACACTATGAATCTGATGTTAAATAACTCCTAAGGGATTGGCATGAACACCAAATAAGATGTCCGAGGAGGTTATAGTGAATAGGATGACGCCTCATGAATATAACATGAGAAGTGCGTACAAAAATAGAAAAAGAGCCATAAAGGTCTCTGGTTCTTGAAACATGGGTTAGATTTCAATGGGGGGAACAATTGCTGAGTACACATGTCCAAAACCCATGGGAATACTCATACTACATGGCCACTTTTAGCGGGTCAATCAATGTACCCAATCCCAGTCACAATAATATATACTTCCACGCTAACCCCTCACCATGGGAATTAATGTTTACGACGGCACCTTGTGACGCTAAATTAGTAGCAATCAAGACCATAGAGGTCGCGGTGATGGAGGGGCATGCGTGAAATAAGGCCACGGTGGATTGATATGATCCAGAGACCACCGGTCGCTGTCCACCACCACAGAAACCACATGAGAAGAATTCACCAGTAGAAGTCCCATTACTTGGTGGCCAATTGTGCAAATGACTTACGGAAATGCGTTGTTTTCGAATGGAACATCCGGGTTGTGAAACGAGGAGATGGATAGTTAAAAGCCATAACGCCAAGAGAATGTGCAATTCTTTAAATATTTGGAATTGATTAGATTTAGCCGTAGAAAGAAAGAGGGGAATCAAAGGGATATATCAGCTCATGATATACGCTTCTTGAAGTTTGTATTCGGCCGACTGGGTTATTATTTCAGGGATAATTGATTATTTGTAATCTTCACTCCAGAAAGTGAAATTTCTATTTATCATTGGACCGCGAGGTGTTCCTTTGACAATCAGATAGGAAGGGTTAAATACGAATGTTTAACCCTTTCTCCCCTACTTACAACGATAACATTTTACTGAGGAAGATGATATTATTAAGCTCTCAGATCATGTTAACTGAGTAATCCCAAATAGCTCTAAATCAACTTTCCCTGCACCATGTACAGATTGCGTATTAAAATACTAAAACTGTTCAATCTTTCTATACTGAATTGGATTAAATAAGGTACTTTAAATGACTACATATGAGTCTAGATCCTCTATCTATTACTGATATAAACAATTAAATTTCGCTTCTCTGGAATATTATAGCTAAAACATTATAGATACCGGTTGTATATTTTCTAAGTACGTATAATAAGTATTTAAGTATACCTACATAGGAAACAATGTACATTCCCTAGCAATATTACAAATAAGGGAATCATTCTATCTATACACAATTTAATCAACTGACGAAGATAAACTGACTTCGAAATCAGTGCATTATAAATAGATTTAGTCATTCACATATGGGTGCTGACTCCAGAGGTATTTCTGGCGATCCGGTGCCACTTCTGGCTGTCACTTTTCATATACTACTGGGATAAAAATGCCGGCCAAAGCCCAACACTGACCGCTGTGTATTTTATGAGATGCAGCCTAATTGCAGAATTATCACAACTAGAATCTAATGTTCAATGTAAAAAATGAAGGGATAGAAATTGTTTTGTGTGCTGTTATAATTAAATATCACAACGGGGGTTTTAACCCTTCCTCTTATTCCACACGAGACCCCAAATTCATATGGACGGCTTGGTTTCACTTTCAGGGCAGGGTACCGCACGGAACTCAAACTAATTAAAATTGAAATAAGAAAATTAGAAAAATTTGTTTTACTCACAGCACTCACCTTTCGGGTGACTGGGAACATCGGATCCACTGCCGCTTCCTGAGTCGGGCGAGCTGAGGCCACCTCTGTGATGATCATGTATCGGCGAGTGGAGCCCGCCGCCCGGTGACTCGCGCCGGTGTTCCGTCGCAGGACTAGTCGGTGGGGACTCCGCGCGTCGCTTCAAACCATTGCCGGCACTTCCAGCGCCAGAGCCGGTAGGCGAGACGAGACCACCCGGTCCTACCATCCCGTTACAACCCATTGGTGGTGTGCCACTCAAAGGCGGGTAGGAGGAAGAGGATGTGGTTGTAGGTGGAGGACCAGGAGTTAGGGGATGATGGTGAGGTGGCGGAGGGGATGAAGAATGTCCAGATGATGTTTTAGATCTACTCAAAGATTCAACACTGAGTGGATGGGGATGCTGTGAATGTGGATGATATTTACCAGATGATTTGGCTGGACCATGAGAGTGATGCTGGAGGTGTGAATGCTGACTGTTTCTACTGCTGTGATGTGAGTGAGGTGAGGGAGTTGACCGCTGGTCACTTCCACTGGTCATTGGATGGTCATCTGTGACTTCAATCAGTTCCTCACGATCAGAATCGTGGGCTGGTGAGGAGGCAAGTGGTGCCATGAATGCCTGCATTCTTACCTTATGATATAGTTAATTAATCAAATATAACTGGGTTTCTATATGTAATAATACCTGTGAAAGGTTCTCAGAACTCAGAAATGCATTGAAGAATCTCAGATGAAGCTAAACATAAAGAGCTGGGAAAGTCCGAGTCCACAACACAAAAAGTATAATAAGTCCTCGGTCCTTTCTGATAGGAAGTCCCAATACACGGATACACCTTCACTTGTTGAGATGAATCTTGAGTTTGATTCACAACACGCCTGATTCACTTCATGTAAGGAGCTTGACTTGACTGACGCCTGGACTTGAGAGGAAGGAGAACGCGGATGTGTGAGAAGTTAAATAAATCTGGTTTAATTGTAACTTGATGATGATTCACCATTAGCCAATAACGAGCCACAGGTGCATAAGGAGTAAGTGTGCGTGGCGAGAGAGCGGGAAGAGAAAACCACACAGGGAAGACAAGAGAGAGGTCAGATAAGCCAAACTTGCTGATAACAACTCAGTCAGTATTGTATATAGTCCTGGGTTCCGGTACACTGACAATCTTATTCCCTGTATCCTCTTCGGAAATTAGAATCCACTTTCTCAACTTGTTGGGAAGATTTCGCCCTCCAATTCCTGCAAGGGAGAGTTTATAGCGTCCGTTTGTTAATTAATTAGCTTGAGATGCTGTGTAGAAGGTGTTGACTGGAGTAAATCACAAGGTGTGTCTTTAGACGAAGTGTTTCTATAAGCTGAAGTCCCGTCCAAATATTCGGGAGATATCCTACGGATAGAGGATCTATCTATCTTCTCAAGACACCTGCTGTCTTGTCCAATATAGGGTAACTGTTGGTAATAGAAGGGTAAGGGGCAGGGGACTGATTCCACCCGGCTGTTGCGACGAACTACCAACTTCTGCCTAGCATGACCCAGTCGCTGCTCTTTTTGACGATCCCCGCCGAGATAAATAGCGCCCCCACCTCCTTCTCCCTCCAACTCCACCCAGCCGTGGCCAGTCACATGCCACTTGAGTGACAAAGTGGGAGGAGCTTAGCGTTTGGGACAACATGCGATAGATGTCGCGGAAGTGCTTCACCTCAGGCGTTGGGGGGCTTGAGGACTTGTCCCTCCTCCTCCCTCACGGGTGGGGTGCGGAGCATTGAAATGGAGGAATAATATTAGTATTGAAAATAAGCGCTCGCCAAACATGCAATCTCTCAATTTAATTTGATTAATACCAGCGTCTGTACAAAGCGAACATTCTAAGGGCCTTAAATTTGCATTGAATGATTTTGTTTGAGAGGCGAACTAGATGCAGGGTGCATGGAAATCAGGGCATGATCGAACTATCATGAATTCCGCCGCAGGACACGTGAAGTAGGCATGGCTCCACATTCTATACACGAAGCTTACATAAAACAATATTTGTTGCTTAATGATTAATTCCCTAATCAGCCTATAACATGACGAGGGGGTGATTGAATATATTTTGTAATGATATCAAAGGCATCTATCTTCATATCATGAATAATCGGTTGTATGCAAGACTGAAACATGTCGACTCTTTACTTGGTATTGGGAAGGAACATTATATTTCGCATAGGAATATTTTTTGTAAATTTAAAGAATGAAACATTGCTTATATTTTTAATTATGTATGGTAACTATACCATCATAGCACACTCAGTAGCTCATGTGTAGGTGGGGTAACCTTGAGTCTGTTTTCATTCGGAAGGCTGACGTTGAAATTAAAGAGAATAGTAGTTGGTAATGAAAATGCTTAAACCATTATTGCGTCAATAAATATTGCAAACATCAGTAAGAATTGCTGGTGTGTTTCGGCTGATATTTTGTCACGCTGTAAACAGTGCACAAATTAAGATCCCAAATGAAACAACTACTGGAAGAAATATTTGCATTCCTGCATTTATTAGTTTAAATGGAGGATAACAAGATTTCCATTAGATTCAATGCCGACACATTATTAGTTTCGGTGCGAGCTGCATGTTATGGCATCGCCATTTAACTCATACTGGGGGCACAACACGTACATGTTACGATAACAATAAGAGCTACTTCCAAAGAAAAAAGTTGATCTTTTATTCCCCATTAAATAGTAACATTACATTGACAATATAGATATGAAACTGGTACACCCCATCTGTAAAATAAAATCTTGCCGGGTGACCGCGATTTTGATAAAAAAAAACACAACAAGTTAGTGTTTGGTACAATGTTTAATAAATTGGGATTTGGAAAGATGCTATATAATTATGTTTAAATTGACAGTTATATAATGTGCCTCAATTTCTCAGTTTACGTGTTATCAACTTACAATCATATTTCATAACTTCTCAACATTATATCCTGTAAGTATAGGATCATATTATAAACATCAACGCTTTTTATTGTCATAATTACAATTGCATATATACAGACATAGTTAGGTCCAATTTTGGACAATCTAAAGTACTATAGTATTTCCGTCCTATTCAGTCCTACTTAGCAAGCTAAGCTCCATTTCTCATAGGTTTAGATCTATTTCAACAAGGAATACTGTACAATACAATATAGTTTCAGTCCAAATTTGTCCACATTGATAGATCTTCAATCTTAAACCAAGTATACATGTGGGAATACACCATCTTTCTGCCTTCTTTATTATCGGTATTGCTTCTTTGCAATGTGGCAAATATATTATAGTGATGCTGCAAGGGAACGGGCTTCTTCTCACCAACAGTTCAGATCTGTGGCTCCATCTGCAAGCATTTAACGATACTGCCCTTACACTGCACAGTCACTCCGCAAGCGAGGCAGAGAAATCATATCTGGCTCTATATAGAATAGAACGTTCCAGATTATGCACATGTATACCTAATAATTCTACAAACGACATTTTGTGATGACAGAAGAGAAATCAGGTTACTATAGATCAGCGTTACCTGTATATTGTGTCAATTATTTTACTTCAAGAACACACTTTCATGACAAGGAGAGTAGAAGATAACAAGACTGAGAATAAATGGTCTAAGTCCCGATATATCATCAAAGTCAAATGAATAATGCTAAGCTGGAGAGAGGAAAACATATCAATTGAACTAAACAATTGCGCCGGCGATTACATCGATTTCTTCTGCCCTTTTTGCATCAGCTCAAAGGATTCAGTACAAAAACACAGAGATGATTTGCTTCTGCAGTCCCCTCTTTCTCTCACCTTGTTCCAAGGTATACCTTTAGTAGGTATCATTGCGTTCTATTGGCGTCTATCAGTGCACCTTAAAGTGGCCCGCCATAAATGAGGGAGGTGGTAATGGGGCCTTTGATGCATGCCGCCTGGCCATCGGACCCTTCAATACCTGTATTAATATTTATCCTGGGAACACAGGGGGCGCGACACTACAACTAACAAGGCTGGGAGGCGGGATTGTACGCCGCGCTGATGTTTTGGCCGAGGAGCTGTGGGAGGAAAAAGAGGGCGGGTTCTGGTGGGGATTAATCACACTCTCAATACAATGAAGATGTAAATGATACATCAATTAAATGCGTGATGGACAAGGCCGAATTGGAGATCGATAGTGATTTGGGATGGGGATGGGCTGGCGTCTTTGGCGTCTTTGGTTGCAATTACTAGTATTATTATAACTCCTTACCTTTCAACTTTCGGGGGGAAATTTCGCAAATGAGAAATTATTTTGAAAGTCTTAATTTAGGATAATTCAATAGAAAAACAGATATAGACGCGGAAGCGTTCAAAGTACTATTATCCCATCAATATATATGGAAGGACAGCAGATATATAAATCATGCACACTTAGATTAAATATAGAAATAAAACGGGACATATACAAAAATACCTAGCAAAGTGTTGTGGCTGGCTGGCCCATCCCAACCATCTCATAACCATTCACAGGGAGAAATTTCAAGGGATGGTTAAGACGCCGACCCTTGAGTCTTTCCCCTTTAACCCTCTGTGCTTAGCTTTGCTAAAACCATGCAACACTAAGAAATTTGGCGCACATGGGGCTGTGGATCTTAAATATGATTTGATTGGCGGGGGAAGGCTGTCCGCCCAGTCGGTAATGTCATAAATGTATATATACTTTTATTAGACTGAAATGAAGACTACAAACACTTGTACACACAAACGATTATCTTGTTTATAACTTTACTACAACTTCCCTCTTTGATCTACCGAACGACGTTCATGCCAAATTATTGCTCTTATACTGTTGAAATTCGCCGATAGCTAAATTCAAGGCTAGCCGTAAAACTTGGATCATAAACATATTTACCCTTCGAGCATTTATGGCCAATTCGAAAAATAAAACTAGCGGGTGAACATCATGGTTTCGAGGACAGAACAATTGACCATCATATAATTTATATTGTTCATTCATTTCTTCCTTTCAATTTCTAAAGCACATACCTGAAGAATGATTATCATTTTCATCATATTCAGCTTTGAACGAGGAGACGAATAAATTGGGAAAGTGATAATGAAGGGCTATTCTGTGTATGGGCCATGTAAATAACTCAATGCATTCATATAATCTTTTTTCATCAACCGCCAAAGTAGCTCAAAGTGCGCGCTAAAATGGCACATAATCCCCGCTACGTCATCTCATCAGCCAGGCCTCATTCCTTTTCAGTAAGAGACTTTGATGCTTAATGCCCACGATTTGGGTGTGAAAGCGCTCTGATGAACAGTAATTGTTTGCTACTGTACAGTCTGGTAACATGTTGAACTTAAATTATTGTCACACTACTGGTCGCCAGACGAAATGGTGCTTATTTAATTTTCCCTATTCTCTCTAACAAACCATAATTATATATTTACATTCATTCTTCATCGGAGTTGTATGAATGGTTGACGGTATATGACGCATGTCTTGTATTTCTACAATTAGGTGTCTCTATAGATGATGATATTAAGTTAATGTATAATTAAAGTTAATTACAATTTTCAGTGCATTGGGGCATATTGGGTAAGTAATAACTCTATAGTCAATTTCTGGAATTAATGTACATGGAAATTTGCCTGTCGAAATAGCCTACGGAATTCCTTAGGCTATTTTCCATACCTGAAAATATCTGAATACCGTACATGCATGTATGTAGACACATCCAATGAAGGACGCGCCTAAGTAATTCATTGGGGTCTTATTTGGATTTTCTTGGTGGTGAGGATTCTCGACTGAAACCATAAAGTAAACAAATACTCCCATCATGTATTTCAACCTGTACACATACCATCACTCATAACCCATATATGTCTAATTGTCTATTAAATTTAAATTGCCTCCTCCTGCTTCATGTTTTAGAATAATGCCGGCTGCAACTACATTCACTCTTGTGCCATTACATGCAATCAAAAGGTACGTTTTCTATGGATAATCCGATAATATAAAGTGCTCCATGGTTATTATAATGCTATTGTAATCGATCGAACAATTACGAATAGGCGCGCGAACAGATATTGCATCGCACAGTTGCTGGTAACAATATGAAAGACATGATGTCGCATATCGCATTATTAGTGATTTGATGGGAGGATTACCCCACTCCCTCTAACTGCCTTGTACTCGCCACTACACCAAGGGGTGTAGTTACATGGCAATTATATATTCCAGAACATCAAAGACGTGAATGATGTAGCAATCAGTCTGGCAATTTTGTCTAAAACAGCATATTATATATACGGCGACAGGGTCATTTAAAGATAATAATATATTCATTGGACCTACTTTCAAAACGCTCGCTTTTTATTCAGCCTATATCTATCTGGCATAAAGTTAAATCAGATTTTTCTTCTCCTTTATTGGGTTAGTATGAATAATTAGACAGTTAGTTATGATTCTACTGCGGGTAATAATACCTACTAATGTCAATTAATCCTCATAAAGGCGGTAGGTAACGTAATACACATTTCAAAATTTATTTTTTCCAAGTTGGTGTTAATTATTCAAATTACAAATCTAAAATTGGCGGATGCAACATTAGGATATTGCTTAAATACTTTTTGGTACACTCATTAGAACGAAGATGGGAAGCATTATTACGTAATACATTTAGACTTTATCATTGTCAATATTAATACTCATGAACTACAACTCGTTTTGATCCCCTCACAGTTACAGCAACACACATAGATAGGATGATATATGTATGGAGGAAATGGTTCCTTCAACATTTCCGACGAGCACATATTAAAGGAATAAGATTAATGACACTCTGGGATCTACTGATCCCATTTAATGGAGTGAACATGTGTCGATAGACTCCTTTTATTTTACAGTCAATTTAAGATAATTTCAATTAATCATCATCTTGAGTGGGTACATCACTTACGAAGAAAATAAAAAAGTCTAGTAGCTGGTATATTCTCTGCCACTCCTATAAACCACGTTCTCCTCACTTGATTTGTGGGCCTGAGTTGCAGATGTGTCTTTGGGAGTGAGTATAGTCTGAACGAGTCTGAACCAAACATTTTTCTCTTTCCCTTCGCACACTTTTCTTTTTTCTCTTTCTTCCTCTCTCCGTCGCCTATCTTCTGGTGTCTAAGTGACAGAACGTCTTCTAGTTTTACTAGAGAATGTATCGCAAGAACGCATATAATGTTCACGGCGACAGACACATTTAGGGATTTTCTTTCCACGCGACCAATTCACTCATAGCTTTCTTTAATCGTTTATTTTGACAGTCCATACGCGTTACATTCTCCACCAACCACCGTAATGTCTTCGTTTCGTTTTATGAAAGCATATTCATGTCTCATGATGCCCTGAATATTATTTCTAGCTGTCATGAGAGCAAAACTGATTCTCTGTCCACCTTCACGTCGCCTAGCCATGACATCAACCATGTGACGTCATTTGCTCCAACATTTCACCACTTGATGTCCACACTTGAACTAAATTTCGCACGGCTCTCGTTTGCCTTGAGGTTAACTGAGATCAGCAGAGATTAATGATCCTACCATCATGCTCGACATGTTCAAGTGGCCTACAAAGAAATAACCCCTCTTTTCGCCCACGGAGCCACTCTCCAATCCTCCGCAATGATCACTTCTGATTACTACCAACGATCGGCAACTGTCGGTATTCCTCGGTACGATCCGGAAATGCCCATTTTTAGCAGTTAGATTCATGTTGTATTCATTGTTCTGAGTTTGTTGTGGATTTTTCCTGAGTTATTGAGCTTCTTAGCGAGACTAAGTGTTTTGGCGCCAAATCGGGCGCTTATGCAGACGACATGAACAATATCTCCAATATGAATTCTTTTGGCTAGCAAAAAGCATGGCGAGGGCGAGATAAAAGGCCTCAAACAACCATACATATTCCCGCCTCAATGTGCATACTTATAAGTTGCGCGGCCAAAGTGACATGTTGATGACAATTTAAACGATAGAATAATGCCCGAAAAGCTCAGAACAAAACACACTTTGCTTTTATATAGACATGGACGCCGCCATGTTGTCAAGGGTCTGCATGCCGGGGTGGAGTGGGTTGAATGGGTGCAGGCTTGAGTGACAAATGGAAGCACTTACGCGAATTGATTTATCAGTGAGCGAACTTCTTCTCTGGTGATATCGGGAAGAGGGAAAAAACTCAGATGGGTCTAACTGGGAAAGTGAGTCGAAAGCATGAAGATATGTCCTGCTATATGTCTAACATTAAACATGTAAGGACAATCGCATTATGATGCATGAATCGAAAAGGATTTCCATGTATTGGATATGATTGTAATATGCAATGCACACAGCTTTTTAGGTATAATTATTAGCTCATACCCATGCATACAATCATACATTCGTCTAATCCACCCATAAGTATACCATCATAATAAGCTTATTATATTCATGTATACATGCATATAAGAGATACTTAATAAGAGCATGTATTATGTATGCACATGCATACTAAAAATAATCATTCATATAAAAAATAAGTTTTGCATGAACCATTATGTCAGAGAGTATATAACACATGACAGACAAGATGAAGGTTTATGAAGGTCGATGATGGGATGGGGCATGGCATTTAAGAGTTTTAAAGACTGGGGGCCGTCTAATCCACCCATAAGTATACCATCATAATAAGCTTATTATATTCATGTATACATGCATATAAGAGATACTTAATAAGAGCATGTATTATGTATGCACATGCATACTAAAAATAATCATTCATATAAAAAATAAGTTTTGCATGAACCATTATGTCAGAGAGTATATAACACATGACAGACAAGATGAAGGTTTATGAAGGTCGATGATGGGATGGGGCATGGCATTTAAGAGTTTTAAAGACTGGGGGCCTTCTAGTATGGACTTAGAAGGTTGTGGCTGAAGGTTCTGCACTTGTTTTGGATGCAGGACAATGTTAACCACAGTGGTACACTAAAATCGAAGAATCCACAATCCAGTCAAAGGTGTGAACAGTCCCAACCTATATAGGGCGTAAAGCTAGTGACGCCGGATCGGAGGTTGAAGTGTGGTTTTAAAGGGTTTGGTATGATCGTAAAAAGTGCAGTCACAAATGTATCCATTTAGCCTATAGCCCCATGATATTGGAAGCAAAATAATTTGATAAGATTAAACATAAAAAGGAATCAATAAAGTATTCTTGTCAGTTTTACATTCATTTTTAAAAAAGAATTCTGTATCATAATGGTTATTTATTTTAAAGTAAATTAAAATGTTGCCAATATTAGGGACAATAGATTATCATGCAAGTATGTATCAGTTTGTCCACTGAAGCCTAAGGAGAATCCAATCATTTAACATTTTCGTGACGATGTTCCTTTAATTGAGATATACAGGGAGACAGTGGGAAGGATAAAGCTAGCGAAGCTCCCCACCCATTCGTAGAACGATTGATATGAACTGACATTGTACTTATGTTTGTTTTTGCTAAGTTCATTTGGTGTTATTCGGTGCGGACTATATAGGGAGAGATGGGGTCAGTGGCGTACAAGTTCACACACTTCAGTCCAACGCCTCATACTCTCCATCAATGTCATAAAACTATTATACATCCAATCTGTGTTTGAATCTCAAATATTGTAAAAGCTTACTGCTCGAAGCACTGAAAGGAGTTGTATTCGCTTAAATCCTAACCTTTTTCTAGTTTATTTTTTTCTTGTCTACAATCGCACAATGTGGGCGAAAGTCATATCAATTAGAATATGGCAGATCACCTGCTTTGTCAACACACATAGCGCAATAATATTAATATCGAATTTAGCACATAATAATTAACATGGACATTACTATCGTGAATGTATCTTAATAGCATAATAGAAGGGAACTATAGGGTGAGCCATTTTGTTTCTTTGTCCCAAAATATTGTGATATTTACTAAAAAGCAATGTCACAATACTCCCTCATTTAAAATAAAAATATAATGTTGTCAGGCTCAATTCTTAATAGCTATTGACATAGGATATTTGATGTAATTAATTTAGAAGTGCTAGACATAATTGTGTAAATGTAACTTTGATATGGATTTGCTATGAAATACTCCACACGAAGCTATAGGGTATTGCATTTAGTATACATAACCACTAAAACAAATCATGCTCGACACGGGTGGATTTTCATTTTTAATTCTAATAATTATATCAAAGGTTGTCATTCCCTTCTTTACATTCGAAGGAGCGCCATATTCTTTAAAATGAGTATGTGTGTGGATAATTAGCTACATCATATAATATCATCATGTATTAGTCACTAACCTAGAAATGATACGGGAAAGGGTGTGACCTATACTGAATCTTTATATAGATGAGGATTTTGATATCTTAAAAATGCTAACAACTCGATAATTCATGTTCAACCTCAACCTTAAAAACCTCATCCAGGAGTTTGCGTTTTATTGTTAGTTGCATGATTATAGGAATGATACAGGAATTGAGCTGGTACTATACATATTGATGTAGTTGTTTTATTGAACCTTCAAAGTGTGCATGGGGCCAATTTAGAATTAGGTTGTTGGAATTCAAATTTTTATCCCAACGAACGAGACTATTCCCTATATAAACTTCAATTTAACTCCCCCAGGCAAGACAGACAGAGTCGTTGGAATAATCGAGATGGTGCTATTATTACTATATTGCTATAATATTTGTCTTGGAATGTGGTCATTGCCTATATAATAGTCAAAATATACCCTGCTTTGAGCATCGTTCAGTATTCTTAATAATCCTGTCATTTTTTCTTTCAATGGAAAACATATAACGACTATTTTTAATAACATTTTGAAAATAAGAAAGACAATGGTCCATGCTAAATTAATAATAAGTACAAAATGGAGTCACGATCAACTTCATCTCTTGCAAAAAAATCTAGAATATTGTATCCTTTTTTGATTCATCATACCTCTCAAGAATGGTTTGTGTGATGTATTATGAAATTTTCTTTTTATATATGTGTTTTTTGAATGAAGATCCAATGTCGGATAAAAAAATAAAAATGCCACTTCCGTTTGGGCCACTTTTTTCCAACACGTCACGCATTCACTGGATTATGATTTGTTTTAATTTAATTGCTACTAGGAAGTAGATATCCAATACATACAATTATTATGAAGTCTACATGTATGTCATATATATTCCCAAAATCTGCAAGGTGAAAGCTCTCCTCCCACTCGAAACTTTATCAAACAAAGAGGATGTATAGGATGCCATAAATGAGCAAGCAGTCGTTGGCACTGGTTTGTTAATGTCTTTATTTCCGCTTCTTTGAAGTGTCAAGTGTAATCATGGATACCGTCTGGGGCAATGATTCATATTTAGCAGACAACTAATGCAGATTCGGACATGAACTTACATGTCTCGATTCCTTTATGGCAAAGCTGCCGCAACTGATACCGTGATACGAGAGTAGAATGAAAGTCAATATAACTCTCCAGTGCAGCTCAATACTCATAGTGCCATTCTGAGTTTTATCAATTATTATTGATATTCAGGTTTGATTAATGTTGGAACATGGCTAATTTAATACTTACATATATTTCAGAGTTCAGATGACGATCTCATAACTTTCTCAGGTTTAATGCTATGGTTCCTACCCTTCATTTATTGAATGTATTCTTATTAACACATATATTCTACACCACTCTCCATATATATACACACCTTACTTTAGAACATATCAATAGTAAACGCTAAAGCCATGGCCTTGATGCTTTTCTAAAAAAAACTTTGGATACCACTGGTATTAAACAATGATCGATTCACCTCCGTTGTTTGCTGATTTGAATTGTGCAGTACAATAATGCATGCATTTTCACTCGAGTATTCAAATCGATATATCGAATGGATGTCCAGCCCTATTTAACTTTTAACAAGTATTTATATTCCGGGATAGTATCTATACAAAATCACATTGGACCACACGGAAAAACATAAGTATTGAATACAATACCTCGACCTCGGGATATACCCCAGCATGTAGAATATTCTGGATCCCTCAATGTTGTATAATATTATAGAATAAGACTCCTTCTCTAATAGTCTAAGGTTGCCTAAAATATCCTTTGATGCGCAACAGCGTTCATACACTTCTCCCTTGATAAAAAAAATGATATCATTACTCCCTACGGTTAACCTCAGGTGTAATACATGTCAACAATTATTATCGCTATTCTAAGATACTCTTGTCGGCATCTTTGTTCATCTGCTATCCCCACTCTTCAGATCCCTTTCTCTGCACTTGAGATTTTGCCTTATCAGGTCACTCTCTTCCCCTGACCCATACACCATAAATAATCTGAGTCAGTGTGTATTACTTCTATCCTATGTATACCCAACGAGATTATATTAACACGTGTTAATATAGTCTCGTTGGTATACCCAACGAGGAAGCAGCTGAAGATGTAGTCTCGCTGGTATACCATATCATGATTGGGACAGATGTTATAGGTATACGTGGCTACTTGGTCTATTTCTCCTGTTTTTATTCTGATTTATAATTTAAATCCCGACCGAATTCAAGGAAACAAATGAATTTATAAGCATATATATATGCATACGTACACACATGCACACATGTATCTAGGTGTGCGGGAGTAGACTTGCGTGGGTTGGTATATAATATACCTGCAGATGAAATATAAAGCTCCAGTGAAGTGAAACTAAATTTATCATTGACGAGCCTATTGGCCAACTGAATAAAAACACTATCTTATAAATAATGTGTGATCGCTATTGTCATCTTGATATCACTGACACGATTATTTTCACATAGAGGCGGATGTATATCTAGGTATATAATAGGAATGGGTCGATCATTAAGCAGATGAGCCTGCTGTGAGCGATCAAGAAGCCACATTCGTCTCTCTCCCTCGCCACCGAACCCACTCACGTGCGACAGACACACCTCCTCCTCCCAATTGGTAATCAATGCGAGCGTGGGAGACATCTGGGTGAGAGAATGTGTAAACTACGATGATGAATCAAATCTCATATATTATTACGCGCTGAAAGTGTGGGACCAGCATACACATACGCGGAAGGACGTGCACGCACTGAACGTGTGAGGTGAACTTGGTGCAGTAAGTACAGCCGATCTTCACCTTTGACACGATAGAAATGTATCGAAACATATAATTGTGAGTGTACTGATGTGACAACTGAGTTTTTGAATTATAAACTAAAGGTTTGTTGTCAGTATGGAATGATTAATTAACAATTTTAGGACGTCTCTATGTTCTTACACATTATATACAAACAATTTAAAGAATCTCAATAATACAACCAATAATAAATAATAACATTAATCCAAATTAAATATCAACATTTGGCATGAATTGATTAACCATTTATAATATAATGGCTAAATTGATAAACGTTGAATTAACGTTATTAATAACTTTCTATGTTAATAAATATCAACTCAGGAATGCACATGCATATCGGTATATAATTATACGTTTTTCCAATATCAATACCCATAACTTAAATTGCCAATAGAGTTGGTTCAGTTAAAAAATTGGAAGCAATAAGGAAATAGAATGCATTTATACACTGAGTGAACCCTTTCCACATCCCAGACCCAAATTGTACTGAAAACTCTTTATTACATAGCAGATTTTCAAGCACGGCGCCATTAAAAATCATAAAACTCGTTTGAACTCGGCCATCGGCCTCGTCATCGAGTGAAAATCAAACATCTTTACAGCTCCATTGAAATTTTGTTAGATTCGCATGTTTCAGATTCAAGGAAACGCCACCCAATGCTGGCAAGGGTCGCGGTCAACCGATTAACCACGAAGTGATCACGGAAACCACCGAAGAAGAGGCGCGGGTCCGGGTGGCTAAGGGCGAAGACCGCATCATTATTACGATTAAGAGACACAGAATACACCAGGCGACAGATTGAAAAGCTAAACAAGCAGATGGGTCATTAATCCTGGTGGGTGTAGGAAAAAATATTGTTTCATACCCAGAAAGGTAGGATTCGCTGAGGGTGAGGTCTTGGGTGCGGATTAATTTCCTGTTGTGATTAGCAATGATTGATCGGTGCTTCTCCCATGTGGGAGGTGCAGGGAAACTGTGGGAGCTATTTTTGGAAACAGTGTGTTGGTAACTTTCCTTTAGGTCGAAAGCAACTTTCATTTTATACCCGTTGAAATGTTTTATTCAGGCCAAAGAAACTTTACACTTAAAGTAACTGCGCCAATATTTTCAGGTGTACCATGCTATTAACTTTAGAGATGGAGAAAAATAATTATGAAATTTTGTCATTTTAAACAATCTATTGTGTTAAAACTCATTTAATGGAATTAAAGGATTAAGAAAATCATACCTTTTAGGAATCAAGGTATCTATGTTGCTATGACCAGATCATTTATTTTATATTTCAAACAATACAATCGAACAGTTATATAATTTTCTTGCCATTCATGATGCTAGCAGATGAAGTAGCCGACATTATTTTGGTTCAAAGTCCTTCTAATGTTGAATAAGGAGATTAATAAGGAAACTTTTCGGGCATCCTCCAATAACAATATAAAAAAATCAATTTATACATGTTGTTTTGTTTTAATTTTTTTATTCATCGCGACATTATGCATATAACACTGTTTTCAGTTCATAATGATCATTAAAGTTGCATAGAGAAAATGTTATATCAAGAATTAACATTAGCCATAAAATTGATATACATAGAAAAATCACATTTTCTATTAGAATCTTCAGTAATATACTGAGCGAGAAATACAAATAAAAAGGTACATAATACAATACATAATAACCTGCATGCGCCGTGTCACAAACTCATGATACACATAATATCGACCTTTTATTAATCTATATAATAATATTTTATATCACTGACACCGTCTACCACTATGGCGACGATACAGGGGCATTACATCAACTTTACTAATAATCACATTTATATTACATTATGAACACTTTATCAATTGCCATCAATCTAATTTTCCCTCTAACCTATCCTTCATGTCTTGATGAAATTGTGGAAGGTATATATGGTAAAGTCAACGAGTATGGAATACTCTATGGTTAAGTCAAACGTTGCCATTTCTTTGGCTTTGAGCTTAGAGTACAATAGACATTGAGTAAATATGGCAGCACATAATTATATTATTGCTTTATATAAATTGCTTATCCTTATATTGTTAGGGTTTCTGTCGCTGGCTCGTCCAAGAATTGATATCAAGTATACAGTTGTCCCAATCTAAGATATGAACCTATTTCTATAGGCACAGTTAATATTAACTCTTTCGGGTATGACTAACAGGGAACATTACCCACTTGCCACTTTCCCTACAATGATACCCCTTGTTACTCCACTAAATTACACCTTATCTCTTTTTCCTAAAATCGACCTAAATTGGCTCTTTAAACTCATTTGAACCGTTTTAATAATTACAATGGTTGATCTGGCCAAGGGAAGCGAAGTGTTTGAGCTTGTCAGACAGGTTGAAATCTTTTGTTCTGGGATCTAAATTTACCTCGCATTTCTCTGCTTGTGTAAGCCGTGTCGTAAAAGCGATAAAACGAGCGCTCCGGTTATTAGATTTTTATTGCCTCTGTCGCACCTCTCGATCATTTCGTTTATCCCATGGGCCATCCCGCTATTTTCATTATAGGTCTTTACGACCCAATACCAGGGAATTTCTTACTTCTTTCCCAAGCCATAACACGCCGTTATAGCTGCATACTATGTAATATTGTATGATCACCCAGTAGATTGGTACAGTTTTGCGCAAATACAGTCCAGTATATTTAGGATTTGGTTTCTTTCCTTTTCTTTCGTTTAATTGCTTTATGGATTTTTCTGGGTGTCTTTAAGCGAGATAATTATTGATTACATTCACACTTTCTAAAATAGGCGGACGAGCATAAACCGGGCAGAAGTGTATCAATATACAATTGATATTTGATTTTATCCTCCAAATACACCGCCCATAGACGTATTATCATTCCCTTGGGGCAGATCATTTGTAGCAATTTGTGTCATGAAATAATATACCAATCGTGACAACCACGATTTCCCTATATATAGGCTGACTGCCGTAAATGATAAGTTTAATAAAAGTATTAGAGTTGGTGCTATAAATGGGCAGTCGCATAATTGTCGCCCGTCATCATATCGTGACTTCTCAGCTCATCGTAATTAGTGTTGTTCTTCATAAACTTAGGAAAGCTTGGGGTGGCAAAATGATTGGCCCTTGCCTCATGCTCTGCGTCCCTAACAGCCCTGACTCTGTTGGTTATCTTAGCGCCATTATGTCCCCCTCGCGAGCATTCTGTCGTCTGCACGTCGCCATCATTGTCATTTGACGGTCGTTCTATCGTCGTCATGACACCTCACGAGCTGCGACGTCGTCCATTGTCGCCTGCCGTTTTGTGACGTCACGTCTGAAGAGTTGACGATTGTCGTCTGGGCCTGATATCAACACCTCGCTTGCCATCAACCAAAATGGAAACGCGAATCTGTTTCACCAAGGCGCAGGGTCGTACTACATACCCCCTTTTAAGATTGTATTGGAATGTTTTAATTCGGGCTATATCATTTAAAATGCCACATTTTCATAGTGTTTATGAATTCATCTCTGATTTTAAGCCTGGATGTATTTAAACATAAAAAACACACCTAGCTCGGGGTAGAGAAATCCATCAATCCATTTTAATTGATCTAAATTATATACATAGCCTACTACAAATCCGATGATTGTCTCAAATCAAAAATCTTCAAAATGCCAGTCCGATCCCCAATACACATCCGTGCACAAAGAAGCATTAGTGCTGAAGCCAGTTTTACTTTCACCTGGTTTGGCGAGTGACCATTTCGAAGGTCATTTCGCGAGCTTAACAACGCCCTTAGCAACAAATAATACCCGGCGTGATCCATTTCGGCAGTCATTCGGTGAGGAAGTGACGAGAGAGTCGCACATGTCCAGCGAGTGTGATAATTATGACTCTAAGTCGAGGCAATGGCCAATCACAATGTGTTTCACGGGCTTAAACTGACTGTTTGAACTTTAAAAGTTTTGACTCCACTTCACAAAACATTCTTTGCATTGCTTTGTTTTGTTTGGCGAAAGAATTGATGGCCAAAATGGCGTGAGCTCACGTTCGAAGCAAGCCTAAATTTGGATACTAATTGGAACATGCAGGAAATAGGGTCTTCTTCTTCCGAGTTAGTTGTAATAATAAAAGATAGTATTTTTGTGATAATAAATGTAATCAACGATTTAAAGTAGGCCTATCATAAACAATATTGCAACAATGGTGGAGATTATTCAGATTCTCCCGGTTTTTAAATTTAGACTACAGTTTTTTTTCCATCAAACATCCATCAGAAATGATAATCAATATTCATATAGATATGAATAAGGAAATCAATAATTATATAAAAACTATACTTTTCATCTAAAACATATCGAATGGAGGCTGGTAGGTCACAGTCCAGTCACTAAAGCACTTTTTAGCTTGTCATTGGCCTTTCGTTCTCGCTTCATTTTGTTGCTGATATCTTATTTGAAATACAATAAAACCCGTGCTGCCATAAAGGTCTGTTTAGTTTGACCTCGCTGGGCGCGCCTTTGTAGTTGAATGACGATGCGTTTATGCTTTGAAATAACTCCAGAATGGTGGTCACATAAAAAGACACAATTGCAGCTTGAGTGTCTGGTAATAAACTGACAGAATGACGAAGATCTAAGGCTGGAGGGTCTACATTCGAGATCATGAGGATTATTTCCCATGGGACGGTTGTTATGATTGGAATAAATCCTCTCTGATTCGTGGTGTGTGTGTGTGTGTAAGGGCGGGCTCCATTTCTTGCTAACGTCCATGTGTGTCACATGCTGCTATAGCTGTCTTAATTTAAGCATTCTGCCAGCATGTAGCATTAAAGATTTGGTGTAATGATTTCTGTATATCAGATGGATATCAATATGAACATCATAACTGGAACTGGAAATAACAATAAGGTGTTAGATTTCATGTTGTTTGGTGATTTTATTGTAGATAATAATACAAATGATAATATATAATATCATTATTTGATATAAAAGTACAGACAACAAACCCCAAAGCTGCACATCTGATCAGGGCCCAGATCTGTGCATGTCTCTTTTGAACAATAACCACACTAAACTAATGTTTAGGTTTTCTTTGAACCTTCTTCATTATGTATGAATCTAATCGACATTTTCTATTTTGGCCAAAACAATAAATGTGTTTATTTATTCATGCGCGTCTCGCGTATCTAACTGTCCCCTTTTCCATGAAAATTCTTCTTTCCGAAAAGCAAGTTTCATTTGAATTCTAGTTGAACATTATGTACATAATTGACTTGTGGACCACTCCCTTCATGGACGTATGGTAACGAACGTAATTAAAATAAGACAGGGAATGTGAGGCAGCATAGCAATATAAAACTTGGCCTAATTAAATATTGTCCCAATAATTTAAACATTTTAATTTAAATCATCACCTTCCCATAATAAATGGACCACATGCCCACACCAGAAGTGCTAAACCTTTCCGAACAATGAACAGAAAGTTTGTGGAACTCTCCAGGTCTCCCATGAGACTATTGAACGCCTCTTTCTCGATCTGTCATCATGTCATTGGTTCAAGCGCGGGCCGTCCCAATGACGATCTTATCATACCTATGATGCAGTTCTGGTAGCCCTATAATACCCAGCAAACAGCACTTCCTGCGCTTCTGATCCTCCGCCCTGATCCCACAATTCCATTTGGCGACCTTAATGGTATTTTCGTTAGGCTTTCCTCCTGGAGAAAGGGCGCCACAAATATCACTAGGGGGGCTAGCGAGTTACCACCATTTAATAGCCGCCTATGATCGTTCGCTTTCGTAATAGCCCTGCGTCATTCCTCTGTGACGTCTCCGCGCGCCGTCGAAATAGAAAATGTCGTCTGCCCACATCCATCACGTGACCTTTGCGCATGCGGGTCGGCAAGATGTGGCGTCGGAGGGGCGTAAAGAAGTGCCCCGGGAGAGAGAAGATGGCGAATTCACGGATTGTTCTAGGATTGTTTCAGGATTGCTTGGGAGGAAGGCGAGCTGATAACGCTCTCAGTTGGTATCGTAGTGTGACCACTTAGAGCGGCGCAATTCTCTGTCGCGGGTATGATTGGTGCAGAGGGGGCCTAGCCTAGTGACATGGATGGTTACAAGGGAGCACCACTAGCACTCAGCACGCATACAGTGGTCATTTATTACATCTCCCCAGCCACCATCCGTTCTCACAACTACACATTCTACCACTATCAAACCACAATCACTCGATAAATGTAATAGAAGAGCGGTGCTAAACAAACAAATAGATTCGCAGCCTCTCCGCAAATTGGATCCGAGTTGGTGGGGATTGTTGGATCATTGATCATGTGTGAGTGGTGTTAGAGGAGAGGGTAGGGAGGGATTAGGCATTGATTGGTACTTTACTATTACTGTGGGACAGGGGCAGACCCATACGCCCGTAGTCTTTACAAAATAAATCATAGACTTTTACACTGAAGCTCGATCCTCCTTAATTCCATTTCGAATCCGGTCAAGGCAAAATTAAACGTCTAATTATGTTGGTCATTTACACCAGCGTTTCTTTTTATTAACATGAATGTGAATTGTGAATAAATATATCACACAAATAGTACAACTAATGATAATGGAATTCCCATTTCTTCATTTAAAGATATGCGTATTAAGTATTCATTTATACTAATATTATCTCACTAGAGTGAGTGAGCGATGGTTGCTGAATGCCATGACGGCATCCAAGTGGAGTCATATTCACGGCAGAGAGAGCAGGGTTCGTGAAATGAGATGATTATCTCACTGGACTAAAACCAGTGACAGAATAACACCTGTAAGGATGCACCGTATTTGATCACTAATTAAAAAGTTTATAAAAATTAAACTTCAAAATCTAAGGATTAAATGAGCCAAGATAGTTTTAAAATCGCTTTTAGGGACGTTGGCTGCGTTATAGTGGGTTAGGTAGCGCTTCTGACGCAGACGCGGATACAGCATTCCTTACATACGGTGAAGTAGATTTTCCAACCTTATAAGCACAATCTTTTTATACATTAATCTGTATTTATGGTCCTTCGATTTAAAGGTGTAAAGAGCTCAACAAAACAAAACACGAGTATAATTGTCACACAAATATTGCTTTCTAAAAATAAATATCTCCATTACAAAAGCTCACTTCAAGGAAGCTCATTACGTATTCTCTCTTCCCGAAATAGGCATTGAATTGCTCGCTTTAAAAGCACATTACATTCCGACTACTAAAAGCGTATACTCATAGCGATTACAGATGTTAATTTTGTCTATTTTCTTGAAACATTTTGCAGCCACTTGTGTCGAGATAGTAAGAGTAAAAAGAAATATAGGGACCCTATGTGGCTGGTCCATTGGTACTACATATATATACATTGACAATATGAACATTCACATGTGAAAACCAATATTTATAAATGCGCATTTCACTTGAGACTGACTTGAGGTGCGATAAAGTGGGTGCTTTTATCGTACTTGTACGGTAAAAAATGGAATTGGTTTTTCTTTTAGCTTTTAGATAATTTATGATGGTTCAAAACCAAAGACAAATGTTTATATTTCAATATAAATCACAGATGTAGTATCACTTTTCTCTTCTTATGATATTCAGTGCCTTATTGCAACAGTCAAAAGGGGAAGTGCTTGCTTTGGTAAAGGCTTTTTATCTTATGGAATTTGAACCGAGTATTGGATTGATAACTGGGAGTCCTGAGTCCTGAGCGTTGGCAACGAGCATAGATTCATGCTTTACTTGTTGGTGTAGGGATGGATTGCTCTGATCAAGTCATGTAATGTATTATTATAATTATGATTAAGCAATCATGATCGCCATGATGTAGGCCAGACTCTGCCAGCGAACAAACCACATTTGGATGTGGGTCGGTATAGCTCTGCTACAACCGATGGGCGCACTTGTTCATTCTTGTGCACAATATATATATATAATGCTTTTATTCATTCATGATAAACAGTTACAATATCACATAATAAGGAAAAGGTTTCAGTCCTCTGCCCCCTTGCAGTTCTTCCACGACCGCCCTAACTTAATATAATACACACATTCATTTATTCAATCTGATACAAATTATTACATAACAATACATTTTGGTTATTCGATATTCGATATTCTGACTAGGTTCGGTTGTTGTCCCAGTGTTTTTAATTTGTGAGTTTGTTACTTCTCACTATTTGAATTGGTAATATAACATTTTGAATTAGGGTCTAAGCCCATCAGGTTGTCATTGATTATATATCGATTAACAATGTGTACACCAGCCGTTTTAAAGCTGTCCAGTATTATATTGTACATTAACATTAAACATTAATTTCAATGACTCAAATACATGTTATGTGAAGACATAACCCCCTGGCCCACCCTTTCCTCCCCAAATGAGTAATGCAGCACCCATCCCTTGCCTTATTAAAATAAAATAAATATTGTCGTTATATCGACCTTCACTGTACTAAGGATTTACATTCCTGTTCGTGTTAGCATACATCATTCATACATAAATGCATTTCAAGTGTAGTATGGATTTCTTGATCATTTCTTCGTTAGGGATATAAGGTGATTTATCTTTGCTTTACTGTTAGATACAGACATGCACATAGATGTGGAGATGTTAAAACTAAATAAATATGTAAGTGCTTTAAGTAATACATGCAATACCTACATATTTCTACAATAATAGTCAAATAGGTTGAGGTCAATACAACCAATCTTTCAAGCTTATTCAGACAACAGTTATAACCAGATAGCTACCAAACATTAAGATACTCAACTAATCGTCCGTTTTTAGGTATTGGTCTGTCTCCAAACAATATTCTTGTTTTAGGTACCGCCTGAACCCTTTTCTGTCTTTTATTAATTGTTTCTCTTCCGATAGTTCATTCCAGAGGGTAGGCATCGTATATAAGAACGATTTTTTAAACACTTCATTTTTCGGACGGGGAATTTTTTCTTATCAAGATTATCCTCATTCTTCGCACGTTGGAAGGCCAGGTCCAACATATGTATGTTTCGTCTTGTATTCAAAGCTGTGACATTTAATTTAGAGTGAATTTCTTTGGTACTCGTATATTTTGGTAAATGCAAAATTATTTTTAGAGCTGAGTTTTGCAGCGTCTGTAGTTTTTGTAGGTGCGATTGAGCTGCGGAAGAATAAAAGATATCTCCGTAGTCCATAATCGGCCTAATCATAACTTTGTATATAAGAAGTAGTGTCCTTTTGTCACAAGCCCCATATAGTTTGGACATGGCCTTCACCCTCGTTCTAACAGCAACAATGAAGAGGTTACAATGTAAATGATTCATAAAATCCTCCCCAGGTGGGGGGAGTTGCTAGGCCACACGAAGGATGGAATCCTAAACCCTGCCAGCTACAGGAACCCGTCCTACCGGAGCGACTACAACGTTGGTGCTGGTACCTGGCGGATTCCATCGCAATCAATATAACACCATGCGATCCTAGTGTCATACACGAAAAGCCAGCTGCGGTCGAGAAGAACTATTTCCTATACTACTTTCATCTCAGTAGGGCATATATTTGCCGTAGTTATCCAACACAAAACCCAGACATCTATAATTGGCATAGATATCAAATACGATATCCCATATTAACTCTAGGTCATATAGAATACCAGAGTTTTTTAAAAAAAACATAATGTTGTTGTGTATGAGCCCCAGTATAAATTTCACTGAATTGATAATTCAAAGCTGTCTGCCTTCTCTACCCATTACGGCGAGCCATCACCCAACCAACAGATGGAGTAAACATATTTTAAGTTCTATCAAAATTATACATCCCTACGCTTGTCTTGTATTGTCCATATGGCTCTTCCCTTATTTGGTCGATATATATATATATATATATTTTTTTTACTTTTTTACCAGGGCTAGTTCAGCGTTAGCTGTTCTTCCACTAGTGCCTGGGAGGACGAGAGCGATAGCGCGGCCGCGCCAGGGTTCGAACCCACGACACTCGCATGCCACGAGCCGACCCAGCGCGTTAGACCACTCTGCCACACCGTAACCTCAAATTGTTCTATTTCAATTTATGTTTGTACTTGTACAGTGTGTTAGACATCTTTTCAATTTGGCAAAAGAGACATATCACTCTGGTGAAACTTTGACCAAATACAATTTGTTAAAAGAAATGTCTCCTTTTCAGATCTATATCGATAATATACTTAGTAGAATTATAGTAGAATTGGCATATTATTTATCATAAGTGAGAAAAAGACAGACAAAGAGAGAGAGAGAGAGGGAGAGAGAGAGGGAGAGAGAGAGACGAGTGATATGTCGCATATAAACTGATCATGGACAAAGAAACAAGATAATGGTTATTCCCAGTATTTTAATCCTTTATTGAATCCTTATAACGCGTAGCAGTCTCTAATTTATAAGTGTACATTACATAATTAGTAGGTTACCATATACGGTATATATCTTTCTACTAATTTACATCTCCCATATTGGTCTGACAATGCAGACGGGGAAATCTGTGAACACAGATGGAAAGACCATTTGATCAAAATACAATAGAGTTGTTTCCCCGTTTCATAACATATATAACCGGTCGACATAAATACATTAACACTAATGACCCCCATGCAGCGTAAATGATCCCCATGCATGTACAGTATCATTAAAGAGTAAGTTCTTAACTATTCAAACAACGTTTGCTTAACATGGACAATAAGCTTTGTACAACGATAGTGATTGTATCACGATTTCATTCACACAGACCGCACCTCACACAGACTTAAGAAATTATAATTCAAGACTAGTTTAAATATCTGTGTCCAAGAGATAATAATACAATATACAATATAATCTCAAATAGAATATGGATATAGAACCTGTCTATTTATATATGCAGAGCCACCATCTAAACATGCTGAAGTAGAAGGTGGCTCTCGAAACGTTATATAACTAATCTTGAATTATGTGAGGCTAATAGTATAGATTTGTCCAGCAGGCCAGAATATACATATCCCTTAGTTAGACATTCGAAAAAAACCAAGGGCTATGATCGATGTTCGCCCCATTGAAACATCGCCATTATTTATTTCTGGACAATTCCCACTTTTGCGAGCATTTACTGCAGTATCACATCACGCTTTCACCAATTTCACATTACACATAATTTTGAAGTTAGCACATCGTAAGGTAAAAAAGAACTGTCTTTAAATAAATAAGGTATATATAAACGATACAAAACATCATCCACTGCGTCTACTTTTAAAACGATTAATTTCGTTTTAAGGTAACTATTTTGGTATTTAGGCTCAGACCTAGAATTGTTTGATATAAAATATAAGCATCTTCGAAGTTCTTGAAATCTTCTGGTAGATATATTGTCGATATATTTGGATTCTGTCCTATTCTTTTATCTTTGAGGCTCACTCATCTGAGGAGGCTCCACCCCATGACCAGTCGGATATTCGGTCTCTGGTTTTGTACGATCGTTTATCCCAAGACCACGTTTGGTCGGCTTGATCAATCTGTCAAATAATTAATAATAACACGGAACTGTGAGAATTTGGTTAATATTTTCATACTTAAATGGTTATAGAACATATTTTCTACCCGCGAAAGAAAAGAAGAGTGTGTATTCGAAAACAATTGAAAAAGTGGCAAAATAATTTTGCGAACAACTACAGCCCATATAACCATGGTTATTACTTAAAAACATTGTATATGGAATGATATTGAAAGATTCATTATTTCTTTGGAGATGTTGAAATATATTTTTATTTCATTTCATCGGTCAACCGATTTTGTAGTTTTTCAGTCGAAGGTAGACCTTGCTCTTGAAAATTAGTGTTGGTACTACAAATAGCACAATCAGCTTGCAGTTCAGCATTGTTTCATGCAGTAGGAATCGAAGATGCATATAAACCAAATGTATTATACATCGTATATCCCTCAATTGAGTTTAGAAGACACTACCAACTTGTTGATATTTGGGTTTTTCTTGAAATCAAAGACTAGTTCATCTCTAAATTGTCTCAGATATGAATTTTGTAGGTTTTTGTATGTGTCTTAACGATATCAGTTATTCTGGTGGAGGTGGCATTAGATACCGTTACAAAGGAAATAGTTCCCATTTCTGCCAATTTTATATCCATTCTATTAGGTTCAACAGTGTTGAGTGCCTCTATCCATTTACCTTTTCATGGTTTTCCCCTTTTGAGCCTTGGTCTAATAATTGTTCTATTGGATAAATCACCATGATTAAATCTTCCAATATGTATGTATATATCATTATAAGACGGAAGACAAATATTTTATTTAGATGTTTTATTTCGTAGTGGGGAAAGGATTTCATTTTATAATATATGTGTATCACTTTCGAGAATAGTTAATGTCTGTTGAAATTGTTGAGCACGTCTGAACAATGTTCCTTCATTTATATGAGTTTATTAGGGAGGTGGGCGGGAACAAAATTTTTTCCCTGTTGACGAGGGGAAGATGGAGGCGTGAGAGGACGTCTGAGTGAACGTGACAGTTTGTGTGACGTGATGGTGTGTCGTGACGTTTGAGAGAATCTCGTTCTCCCGCCATAATGACTGTGAATTATTCAAAAGAACAATTCCCTGATAATTGAAATGTTCAGGAACTGTTTTCTCTGTTCTGTCCGAATGTAATCTCTGTCTCAATAAATTTGAGGTCCCCCTATGTAGTATTCTTTGCATTTAGTGCATTCAAAGATATAGATGATACTTTTGGAATTACGTGTTATTTTGCCAATAATGGGGTAACAAAGTAGGTTATGTTGAATTGCTGATGTTTTTTTAAAGCCATAGACAACATTCACATCGTGGTTTGCCATATTTCAGGGATGCCCCATAGGACCATTCCTCTCCAGAGATATAGTTTAATTTGTAAAGGGTTTTTGCTTTGATTTTGCTAAGAAATCCGACTGATTTAAGCATCTCAGTGTCTTAAAGAGGTGCTGTTGCAGATTTTAATAACCGTGTTATTTACGATTTTAGAATACCTCTAAATGTATATGATGGGGATGGAATGATTCTTTGTGTAACAGTTCATGGGTGTCAGTTGGTTTGAAATATACTTTTATTGTATTTTATTGTATATGGAATGATATGGAACAATTCATTTGAGCCATTACTTTTGTAAAGGTTGTGATGTAGACAGGCTCTTATACTAAAATAAGTTTATCAATAAAATATTTTGATAAATCTATATAGCTTGGTACTACAAATAGCAAGTTGCAAGAGGACACTTACGGTCTGTCGGCTACTGTCAGGATTGGTATTGTAGTCGGAGGCGAATATTCGAGGCATGAAGGGTGAGGGTCTGAGACCTCGATGTATGTTCAGGCCCGAGATATCAGGGCGGTTAGAGAATGCTCTCAACACACGCCAATCCTTGTTAATAAAACAAAACATACATCAGGAGTGTTTAAATAGAGGTTCACATTTTGCATCGCTAACTGCAATTCTAAAAAAAGTATTCAGTATATTATCTTATCTCCACTTTCGATACCCTTTATCAATAAGAATGATCTGATGATGTCTTAATTCCTTCCTTTGATGTCTTAATTCCCTCCTATTAACTATTTATTATCATAAGTAGGTTATACTTACAATATTGGGTGTCCCGTCCACCGCTCGAGATATTTGCTGCATTGCTTCAGCTCCCTGTCGATCAACAACCAACCTCCTTGGCTCGGGGCGACGTGGAGATGCCGGACGAGCTATGGCAGGCACTGGAGCAGGTATCCCAGGGGGCAAGGAGAACATCTCCTCTCTGTTCCAGAAGAGTTTGCCAGGTCTTGGGAAGCTGAACGGTACAAACGAAGCGCCAGAGGAAGAGATGGTGCTCGAAGCGTCCGAGGATGTTGAGGCACATCTTTCGCGGCCACGGCTATGCCGCCTGGCCTTCCGCTGTCTTCTCCGCATCCTGATAATGAACAGGCAGAAGAACGAGAGAAGCACAAGGAACATGAGACCAAGAACAGAACTGATGGCGGCCACAGTGGCAGTCCAGGTCTTGTAATCGTCTGTAGGAGGCGTTGTTGTTGCTTCTTCTGCTGTTGTTGCCTCATCTCTGATTGTTGTGTATACCGCATCGGGAGTGGTAACGACAACAACGTTTGAAACTGAAACGGAACAAGCATAAACTCTTTACTATCTTAGATTAATAAACACATTTTTTAAAAACGTGTTTATTTCGCCACAAATTCCATGTAAATACCAGCACATATAGCTATTCCATGCATGTATATAATATGCATGCATTCATTATGGTGGAATTTAATTGGTCGCAAATAAACTATTTCAGTAATTCCCTTTTGTAATGGATTAATTAAAGGTTGTGTTCTTACTTGTGTACTGTATGTATGAGAAGCTCAGGTTGCCAGTACTGTTGGTACTCTCAAAAGTAGTTTTCAATACATCGGTGAGATTAGCAGGAACATTTGATCCCAAGATCAGGGAGAATGTTACATACACTGAATTGTACTCAGAGAAGGTAATGTTGGTGATCCCATTAAATTCAACATTAGCGAGGGCTTCCAATGGAGGAGTTATCTGGAAATAAATGTTGAATGAAGTATTTATATTGGAGGGCATTTTATATACTACCCACATTTATTTCCAAATCAGCGAATCTTTATTTAAATGGAAATTTGATGTCTTTAATTGTTTATTCCATGGTAACACCAGATAATTTCAATGAAGGTAAAATTGTATTAATTCTTGCTTGATATGAAACAACTCTGAAATGAACACTTTTTAAAGCTGAATTCTCAGCTAGTACGACAAAACGAATCTTACCGCATACTCATATTATAAAAATGGATTCTTTATTTTGAAAAACTACATAGTACAAAATAGATAGTAAACTTCAGATTAAAATCTGTTATTCCATGCCGTGTATGCTAATGACTTTGTTTCTGACCAACGTTAACTGAGAGTCAACTATTACATTGAATTCCTACTGACCTGGGCAACAAAGATATTCTTGAGTGTCTTATATTCCGTGGAAGAAGTATTGGACATCTCAGGGACGTAATCTCGATTCGAGATAACAGCTTCTCCACTTACAGTTATGTACGTCACGTTTGATGGTATTTCTAGTGTGAAAAAGATGTAAGTAGAAATCATTTCAAGACATTAACTATCATGGAATTGTATACTATTTATTATCAAATAACCCAATTTGTCTTTTTGTTACTGTTTGTTACTGATTTCAATCCATCACGACTATACGAACACTATTGTTATAGGCAATATGAGTTTAAATAAGCGCATGCCGAAACTCGCAAATACTTGTTGTTCAACTTTCTTTGTTCCGAATTCAATAGCAGAATAAGATTTGATGTGAAGAGACCATAGGAAAGATTCGATCTGATATTTACCTATCTCACATAGGGAACCTTGATAAGTTCCAGGGCAATAACATGTAAATGAATTGAAGTGGTCCACACATGTTCCACCGCTCTGACATGGTGATGATTCACATTCGTTGATCTCTGTAATTGATATATATTGTAATATAATTATTATGAAGTTACAGTATCGTTGACTAAACCAAGAACGTTTGCTTGATTATTCGTATGAGAGCTTTGAACAATCTGAATTAAGCAGGTGATCCTTGTAACACAATCATATGACAGGTAGGTAACGGAGAGTTTCTACCGTTATAATTATTTCTTAACTTGATTTTCAAATTGTTCATTATTATGCAGGTAAACAGGATTTTGGTGTTATCTAAGCCATCATTCTTAAGTGTTTCACTGAAGAAAGAAAGCAATCGAGTCATTCTTTAATTGCTTCGGGACAAAAATAATCACAAGCTGAGGTAAATCTGTCACAGATTCTACAACACAAGTCACTTGAATTAGTGGACAGGATTTTACCACAGACGTAGCTGTACGGACAAATCGGTGCTTATAATAATAAATCATTTTTCATTAACAAATGATTTCAAGTAGCGAGCTAAAGAAGAAAGAATTATTCATCTGCAACGAAAAGTTGTTCTTGGTTTGATATTAAATTTTCACTATATCATGTTCCATCTCCCGACCACCCTTTCGGTATACTACTCTCGTCAGTGCGCGTGGGGTCCACCAATCGAGTATAGAAGGAGTACAGTGGTGATATGCTTACAAATAGGCTCCCCCCAGGCCGATCTAAGACCAGCTTAATACATATGTAATGGCCCTGGTATTCTTTTGAGGAGGAGAATGATTAACAACTATTGTTACTTTGTTTTAATTCCGGGACACATAGCAAGGTGATAAACTTCCACAGCCATAAATTATAGAAGAAGGTGTTGTAGTATTAGATTGCATTAACACTACACACAGCTATTATATAAAATGTGATTCGTTGAACATAAGCTCCAACTAGTGGAGATTTAAAGAACAAACAACCTCGCGCGTGTCAAGCACGCTATAATATATAAATGTATAGATTCAACTGAGAGTAGCATGTGAAAAGTAGGCAGAATCAACGGCTCTACACATAAGTCCATACATTATGGCAAGATGTACTCACGGACATGAACGATTCTGACCTTAAAGGATTGTCACACAAGTTTCAGTTACCTGATTCACATGAGGTCCCCGTATAGCCGGCGTCACATTGGCAGATGAAGAAGCCCACGCCATCGACGCATGTACCATTATTCAGACAAGGTTGGCTTTGACATTCCTCGATTTCTGTAAAAAGAAATGATGCTATTATGTCATTCCGATCGAGAAAACTTCATTACAGTGGAAGTGACTCGCCCAGATAATTCTATTTGGCAGGCAATTCCTGGATAATTTCTGAAGAGGTTGTCAAATATACATGGGTATTCGTGGCCTAGTTGGCAAGCAATTCGCTGATTATTTCATTAAATATATTCCTTCCCCGCAACACTTATGAATGTATTTCAACTCTATTTACGTCTTTTGAATATCACTTATTATATTAAGATTGATTTAACCATTATAATTGTAGGTAATTTATGATAGCATAAATCTAAAAAGATAGAAGGGGTTTGAAATGTAGATGGAAATCTTAAAATGCATTACCTAGTTCGCAGTGCACCCCAGTATAACCAGCTAAGCAAGTGCAGGAGTAACCATTGACTGCCTCTTGACAGCTCGCACCATTTTGACAGGGGTTACTTTCACACTCGTTTATTTCTGAAAAGAGGAAGGATCATCAGTGATAGTTTATGTTAAGATCGATTTGAGGCGATATAACAAAAACCGATTTCCATGTAGAAAGCTTTTATCACTGTCTGTATAACAAAATGGAAATAAAGTTTCTTATATATATATATTTAGCTCAAGTTCCTCATTCAAACTCAAAGCCAAAGACTGCTGGTACTCTTCTGCGTATTGGCCGGATCCGCGCGCTCCTATTGCAGAATGTTTGATTACCTATTTCGCCGCTTGAGTTTGTGTATATTACAGGGCTAGTGCTACCGGAACTGCCTATCTTCCCTACGTCACATCCGCTTCAAACCACAAAATGCCTTTATAATCCCAAATCACAAATGTGAAATTTTGTCAATAAAAGTTAAAAAAAAATCCCCCCCTCCAAAAAAAACAAAAACAAAAAAAGAACAAAAAGAAAAGACAAAAACAACAACAAAACCTGTGAGCCTCGACTGTATTCGTGAATTTATAAATGATAGAACTTTGCCATTTGAACAAGAAAATTAATCTTAAACATTCAAAAATAAGAGACCACTTACCACTGCATGAATTCTTGGTCGCTACTGTGTAGCCAACATTGCACTGGCAAAGGTAACTACCGGGCTTGTCTATGCACACGCTATTGTTACAACATGGTGAT
Source organism: Sthenelais limicola (assembly GCA_942159475.1). Lineage (NCBI taxonomy): Eukaryota > Metazoa > Annelida > Polychaeta > Phyllodocida > Sigalionidae > Sthenelais > Sthenelais limicola. The sequence continues at coordinate 130,866,018 of OW804095.1, forward strand.
GATACCAAACATTCATCTATGTTGACTGTACACTCTCCTCCTGTCCAGCCGGACGGACACACTTCACAACCGGTGGTTGGGTTGCACTCGGTGGTCGAGTTGAAACATTTGCACTCTTTCTGACACCCTGGACCCCACGTTCGCGATGGACATGCTGAAGAAATGAAATCATTGGCCATACCGGTATTTAGATTTGATATTTAAAGTGATTATTTGCCATTAAAATGTCATGGTCAGTGTTTTAAGGTAGAGCTTCTTCCTTCACATGCAAAATAGGATTATGTGATCTGTAGCACTATTGCTCTAATGACGTGGTTTTCCGTATGCCGGTTGATGTCAAAATTGATGATAATGATGCAATTTTGTTCAGGATTGAAATCTGAAGATTAATCGAATCCTGTATAATCCTATAAAGGTCTCTTAACCAAATGCACTGCTGCAAACTAAACGCGAGTCTTAACGTTAATAACCGTTAATTTACATTAATTGGACGATCATAATTCACACGGGGAATTGTTGTTGAAAGAGAAACTTTGCAAAGTATACACTTTCTTACCTGAGCAAGAACGTTGGTCGGAGTTGGCTGTGTAACCGTCGTTACATGTACAGATATATGCACCCACAGTGTTATTACATTGTGTGTTGTTTCCACATTGATTGGTCGTTGAGTTGAAGCATTCATTTATATCTGCAATATAAGATAATGTATTATTTTCTAGGAATTAAGTAGCATTCGATAGAAAAATGTTTGTTTAAACGTAATTGTTCTTAATCATAAGAATACAAATATTGCTTGTTGTAAACACCATTTTGGTATTGATTATCTTATGTTTTGCGATAGAAATATTTATAACGCACCTTCACAAATGCCGTCTTTGTTGAGTTGATAACCAGATTTGCAGATGCATTCATATACACCGGTCAGATTTGCACAGCCATAGGTACAATTCAATCCATTTGTAGCACATATATCGCCTGGAAATGGATATTCAAATTAATAATGTTCGATTCACTGTTGAGGTAGACTGTTTTTCGGGGAATGTTAGCATATGTAGCAGAAGTCAATGCGCCGCTATAATCTACAGAGAGCCTGCATTTCGAGACAGGCGATATTTGATCTCAAATGGATCTAGATCCACACTCACCTTGGACACATGCCGTGCCATTCTGAGTGAAACCTATGTAACAAGAGCAATTGTACGAGCCGGGAGTATTGGTGCACACTTGGTCACACCCCGATGTCATAGCTGTGCACTCATCAATATCTAGAAATATATAATTATGGGAATTCCTATTTACCAGGTCACATTTATGAGGCACAATTCTACAACTATACATAATCAGTTCGTTGACAAAAGTATATGTACAGAGCAAAGGTATTTGTTGCTGGGTATTTGAATGATTCGTAAACACATATCAATGGTGGTCAATGTATATAAGTGGGTTTCTGAGGGAGATTTAGAAGAAAAGCTGAAAGTTCAAGTCACAAACCGTTGCATGTATTGCCATCGACCAATTCATATCCAGTTCTACATTGACACTTGTAGCTGCCGTAAATGTTCACACATATTTGCTCGCAGTTAGTTGAGTTGGTTTCGCATTCGTTGATATCTGAAAAGGGATGTTGTCATTTGATTTGTACCATTTTATTCAACAAATTTCTCTCTATGCTATGTTTATCTAACTATAGAAATTGATCGAATGCATAGGCATTTTCATACGTCAAATTGGGACTGAGAATGGTAACAGCTAATATATACAGTTATAATGCTTGCTTACCCTGGCAGTCATTGTCTTTTAGTACGAATCCTGAGGGACAGTCTGAACATGTGAACGCCAGACCAGTCTCAACCTCTTTTGCAGGACTCAAGTCAGTGCAGTTACTACCAGATATGCAAGGATTTGCGACACACCCATCTTCTTCCTCTTGACAATAAATTCCTTCAAACGCAAGAACATGATATTATATTGGTCATTAATCCAATTATACGAATGTTATATAGGATTTGTTTTCTGCAATGTTGAATACATATATTGCCATTAATATATAATGGAAATGAGACATTAATCTTCTGCTATGCAACTCTGCCAGAGTGTCCATCAACTCAACATTTTAAATGACACATAGGAATTTCTGATTAATTTTACTTCTATTGTTACATTATGTTTTGGATGTAAACCCATTATCTTTTTACATTATATTTGGGATCGTAGTTTATCCCGCCCCTCTTCCTGCATTCATTTGTATCTTTCATACATATGTGTAGAAATACAAGCACATAGTAGATAAGCTATCAATAACAAACGGATACCAAAGGTAAATATAATCCTTGAGGCTACTGATAGACATTGGTAATTAATATCTCTGAGATTACAGAAGAAGCAAACCCTAAGAATGACATTACGCAAAGTCTTCAATCCAAACCACATACATGTATCCAATATAATGTTTTACCTGTGTAGCCGGTATTACACTGACAGGACGCAATGTTGAAGGCATAAGATATCTTGGAACTTGATTGAGGAGTTAAGAAGAGACATTCTCCCTGGCCTTTAGTGCAGTTACACAGATTTATTTTGACGATAAAGACTGGCGAAGTTGCACCGTTAGCATCAGTGGCAACGAATCTGTCGACAAAGCAGGTTAAATAGCAATAAATTGCGAGGCAATGTTTCAATATTCAATTGCCCTTACAGAACCAGTAATTTTATTTAAGTAGAATATAATATTTATTTGTTCTCCAGTTATACGTATTCGATATATTCCAAGTAGGGCATTGTATGGGTAAAACAATATGGTGTTCTTACGTAATATTTACTGGATCCAGGCTCGTTGGTGTCCATGTAAGAACACCTTTATCTGAAGATGTTAATGTGAATGTTGCACCGGGCGGTGGGTCGTGGGACAATGCGAGCGTTACTTTATCTCCGTCCTTGTCCGTGGCCGTAATCTTGAATTCATTTCCAATGCCATACGTCACATTGAATACACTATCTGCATCAATCGTTGGTGCATTGTTGCCTGCAAATGAAGCAAAATGAAATAAATAGGTCTATTTCAAACTTGATTTTTTTCTCCTAAAAAATCATCCCCATCAAACCACAAGACGCAAGCGCTACTTTGGGAAATTCAAGTTTTGTTTGATTCTTCGAGCAGATTTATTGTTAAGGCACACTTACTTAAAATGGTGTTCGATTTAGTATTTGTTGTGACTATTACTTTCGTTTGTGTCCCCACTATTACGTTCTTTGTGGTTGCAATATCAAAGAGACAGGCTTTCGATCCGTTACAGATGGCATTTGCTTGTTTTTCCAACTCAGTGTCATTGAATACAACCTCAAAAGCAGGTGTATAACCGACTGGGTTCCTCTTAAAGTAGTTGTCGGGAGGGTAGTAGTAGAATAAAGTATTCTGTGAGGTGACTTTCCCTGTAAGAAAATGCTGAATACGTGAGGCACATCTAAAACATCAAATATATCATGTTGAGACAGGAGTACCAACTTTATGGTCATATAGTATCTGTGAAATGATTGCACAGATATTAACAGTGTGGATCTTCTAATGTTTATTATTTCTTTAGTGTAAGCCCCAGGACCGCTGAGCTGATTATTTCGACGAATGATAGACGGCGCGGATGGGAGTGCGAGCATTGACCATGCATGACGGGTGACGATCCAATATAAAGACGGGAGAATAAGCTGAGTGGATACCAGGCGTTAGTAAAGATTAAACTATTATATATCTGTGCGATCACAATATGTAAAATACAAAATTAACCGTTAATCGTTAATCGCATCTTACATTTCTCTCCATAGTTGAATATTTCCTCATCGGTTGAATTGGTAGGAATTGAAGAACCGTCAGGAGCTGTAAGATCGTCGCTCTGATCCCCATTATAGATACCAAAGAGTCCTCTAGTGAGTCCTTTATACTTGTTTGGTGTGGTAACTATGATGTCCAATGCCTTCAGGTCTAAACTAACTACAATCACGAAGCCTGAAATGAAGGATAACGACAAACTCAGCACTACAGTTCGTTACTATTGAATATGAATAAGGAAAATGCATTTTCAAGCTCATTGTAATTTTTTTATTGGGTTCACCCCTCACCTGAGTCGAATTCGGCCATTATTGAGTGTTGACCTTTGCGTTGAAGAACATAAAATGGTTCAATCATGGTCTTTCCAATGTCAAGCAAATAAAAACCTTCCGTAAGGTTTCTTCCGACATCGCTTATTTCCAAACCTGAAAAATGATTATAATTATCAAGGATATTTCTATCTACCTTCATCTTTTACAAAATAAAATTGTGGCCAATAGTTTACAGCCTGTATAAAAACGCATACATTTAACAATTAACACACGTTAATTGTTTTCACGTGTCGCCGTTACAACTATAATGTTTCGCTAAATATTACATGTAATTTATGTTAATTTGCTAATTAATGAAGAATCTATACTATAACATATGCTTACATATATATACATAATAGTATGGCTATCTAAAGAGATATAATCCATAAAGATAATTAAAGCTGCTTTACCAAGTATTAAGATTGAGTGATTCTTCTGGATTTACATTCAAATTAGTTCCCAAACTCAACGATCTCTTACTTAATGAAAAGTACTATGAATGTGAAATAGGTTACTTACGCGTCCGTGTGGAGTCCATCTCTATTTGTAGGACATTAGCTGTTGTGTTGCTTTTGACCACAAAACCTCCCCAGACAGTGGCTGAAGTGAGTTCAGACCCATCGGCATTGATGGTATATACAGCACGCCCCTGTAAAAGATATTTTGTAAAAGGCTTAGTTAAACTTACCGATGTCATAGAAACATTCAATTATCTTTCAATATAGGGTAATCCCACATAATTAATTGTTCTATTACGACAGATGCGCAGCCAAGGATGTGCAAAAGGCTTTTCACCGGAGGCCTAAACTTTTAACGCAGCTCACCCTTGCCTCAAGTGAGTTTACCACGGAATTGGTTTCTCCTGAATAATTGTTTCAAGGGAGGTGGATGCAAATCTACTTAAATTATCGTATTTTGCTCGCCCTGTCTCGCACATGAGCTTCCACCGACTTAAAGGCAAACGCTACTATTCACTGCCCTGCCCCCCTTTACCATATACCAAATCTACGGGCATTTTACGCACTACTCCTTTAGCATTGCAGTCTATGAGGAAACAGCCCATTTTGTCAAATTTTATAGAATAAAACAAACAATTAATGGCTACTCCTACTGTCCCAAAATTTTCTACACATACAGTTCAGGTTATATACTACAGAAAAAAAGGAAAAAAAATATATGTCATCACGTTAGATTTTTTTTTATAGCTGTCTGAAATAGACATGTTTGGGAAACAGAGCTAGCTATGGGTACTCTCAGTTGTACTCAATTAGCATGCAAGTCTATTGGGAAATGCTGCATTTTCCTTTCACGGTTTTGGGAATAAAACAAAAATGGATACTCCGAATGTCCCAGAATTTTCTACACATATAGTGCAGGTAATATTCTACACATATATAGGAAAAAAAATGTATGTCATCACGTTAAAAAAATAATTGTAGCTGTCTGAAATAGACATGTTTAGGAAACATAGAACACTTTGAAAGCAGCAGATTTTTGGGTTGTCAGCCATGTTTCAAAGCCCCATAATTCAGAAACTAGCACGGTGACCCATTATTTTTTTTTCAGTTTTAAGAACACAAATACTTCAAAAATCACATACTAAAGAATCAGAAAAATGACATTTATTTTCACTGGGGAGGCAAAAAAATTGTTTTTATAAAAATGGTGAAAAATATTCAGTTTTTTCGAGTTTTTAATTTAAAATTCACATTATGTATTTGTTGTTTTCAAAATAAAAATAACAATGCACCCTATAGAAAAGAGGCATAGAATTATTGGCCAAATAATACTCTCTCTAAAACTGTTAATTTTACTTAAATTGAGTGAATATAAATAGTAAATATGAACTATGAAGTTGAGGTACTGCAAAATGGGCCCCCCTTTTGGTCGTCATTGGTACTTTTGAGATGCCAAATTTTGAAGCACTGTAATTCAAAAATGAGCACGGCGACCCAATGATTTTTTTCCATCCTTATGACCAGAAACACTTCAAGAATCAAATACTAAAGTTTCAGAAAAATGACATTTATTTTCATTTTCCACTAGATAGTAGCGTTTGCCTTTAAGGGCTATCCACACATGGCCAGTTTGAAGCTGCAGATTTGGGTCTCCCGATGATTCCTAGGATTTCATTTCAAAACAGGGGAATCCGATTCCCGATTAATCTGGAGCATATTCGGCCGCATTTTTGTCTCCTGATTCAAGTATATTTTGATAAATCCTGGTCGATTTGAGAGCCCCCCGATTTTGTGTTTTCAAATTTGAAATCGGGGCTGCACGCTAAGAATTTTTCCTAGAAACAAGGCGAAATAGCGTAGAAAATTATGCACACTTCATAGTATTATAGGTCTAGCCCCTACGACTACTCGGGAGGGCACTCCCGATCAGTCGGGAGTGCCCTCCAAATGATCCATACTGGATCATTGGGGCAACACTCCCGATTTGTCTTAGGATTTTAGAATATTAATAATTCTAACAGGCAGACAACTTTGAAAGACTATAACTTCACTAATTTTTGGAGCATTGGAAAGATTTTCTCAGTTTTATAACTCTCACTTGTCCATTTGCACATGTCAGCATTTTGATATTTTTTTTTCAAATAATTTGGGTTTTTACATGTGATGTGTCACAGGAAAATGACTCACAAATCGAGAATCGTATTTTATGTTATTCAAAGCTTGGAAAACGTAATCTATGCTGACGATTTTCTTAACGACTAATGAAATTTAAATGTATCATGTTATTAAATTAAGAATTCATACGTAATTCATACGTAATTTAGGTAATTCGCACGTTGAATAAGTATGCTATATTTGGAATATGCTGGATGGCTTTCAGTTTGATACTACAAGAGATTCACCTGAGGATATTAATTATTTAATCAATAATCTTGATTATAATGTCCCTCAGAAATCCCCTCTCTCATTGTTCTTTGCTTCGAGTTTAATATCATCTCCATGCGGTATATAATCAAAGTTTAAAATACGAATTTGCCTTTGAAAAGTCCATACCTGCAGGCTGAATGAGGAATCGTTCGTCTTGACTGCGCAATATTCACCAAGACCGTTGAATGTAAACTCGAAACCGTCCAAAGTCGTTACATGAGGATCACCGTAGCCCCACGCTGAAATTAGGAAAGAAAGATACATTCAATATCCTGTGCTTGATGGAAGAAAATATACCAAAGATTAACGATCAGGAGATTTGATGAAGTAAATTAGAGTGATGATCTTTTAAAGACATGTTGCCCTACCTATCAAAGTTCCATTAAGGCATTTATAAGTAAGTATACATAATAATTTTTGGGACAACATGATTCATGTATGTTCGTTATGACGGGTGAATCGTACTCTGAAGTTCTGCAGAAATAATGTTGACGATCGATACCATTATATTAATAATTCTATTGCAACCCCAAATCAACACCATTGTATTTTTGTTTACATAATTGTAATTTATTCAGTTTTCATGCTGAATGAAATTGATGGTTTTAAAAGTTGATGAATTTTGAAATGGTTGCTTTAAAATGGTTTCCATTGCTACAAAACAACTCAGTTTTTCAATTGAAAAAATGTACATTCGGTAGAATGGTTGCTATGGTGACATTAAAACAGGAATTTCATAATTACAACTCATAACATGTAGAGCAGAAAAGCACGTGTGAATATTTTAAAAAGTAAATGAAACCTCACCAAGAGCACCGGGTCTGTAATCTCGGCAGTCATCTACTGGTCTGACGGCATAAAATAAGTCACAGCTGTTGGATTTTGTGCAACATATATCTCGCCCATAATAATCTGTATTGATCCAGATCTAGAAAACCATAGAAAGACGTCATGAGGTTCTCCGACAATCCAGCACGTTATTGGCTGTACAATTTATGTCATCATGACTGAATGTTCCATTAAGTTAATCATGTGGGTGAGGGCGTCAGAAGATGTATACAATCGAGAACTTTACACACTTTTAGCAAATTATGTTAAATTAGTCTGAAAAATGATAAATACTAGGTATATATCATGTCTGATATATATTCATAATCCATTGATTTACAAAAATCTGTTCGTTATATTGAACAATATGTTGAACCTCAATTTGTGTCTTAAATTTGGGTTATGTGAAAGGTTTGGAGAAGGCGTATTGTAAATCTTCAGGCGACTTCGCCCATGAAGCTGTTATAACTTGCCTGATTCAGGTAGATAGGATGAAACGCGTACAGATTGCCTCCATTTCCGTCACTGCTAACATCTAAGACGCCATCGGTAGTATAGCAGCACGACTGAATAATGCGAATATAGACACTATTGTTAACATTATTATCAAAATCAAAATGTTCTATGCTTTCTTTTGACTATGTAAGTACACATATAACGTATTTGTGTTAAGTTACGTCTCCACATCCCCAAGACATTGTAATTAATTAAAAGAAAATGATGTTGAGTGGGCTGATAACTGGATATATGGTTCACCTGTAGATGATTATGAACCTGTGTCCAATGAACAGGAATTATGTTGCACTTTTTTCCACATTTATTTAAAAAGAAATATTTAAAAGAAAAGTTAATCCCCCACACATATAATGAGTTGATATAATTGTATTTGTCATACCTTTATACCAACATGGAGTGCCATAGTATTACACATTGGAAGTTACATAACAAATTGATTGGACAAATGTATGCTTTTAATACGAATGTTGCAAAATAAATAATATTTATTTTGCAACATTCTTATTATGGAAATATAGTTCGTAAATAAATTCGATTCCAATCAATGTAAACAAACCAGAATAATTTTCCTATTATTGATCAATAATTTCCCCTGGGATGAAACATAATTTAGTAATATTACAGGTTTTATTCCACCTTTCACACATAATTTGTAACAGCATACCTGGGTAGAGAGAAACGTTGGTTTGATTTGCAGATAACAAGTGTGGGTAGATGATGTTGTCCACAAATACCATGTTGAGTCCCGCTGGGCTTGCTCCAAATTGCAAGGGCATGGCTTTGCTCTAATGGAAAGAAGAGCTGATGACACAGTTGAGGTTGCTGTATTGTAAACCCATTCCTCACACAGTACATCATAATCTATTAACTTGTTTCCAGTAAACAGATCATGGAACCATTTACCAGTTTCCCCTGAAATTGAAAGTTTAGGTAAAATTTTAAAGGGAGATCAAAGTGAAAACTATGCGCAATCCAATTCCAAAATAGGCTCAAGTATTGATCAATATAGCGTTATATATATATATACGTTTATGTAAACTAAGATCTAATCAGCCAATTGATCAATAGATTATTATTAATGTAGCATATTACGGCGTATGTATATATACATAGAGTGCAGGATAGAACGTACCCGTATTTCCAGTTGACTTGGCCAGATTGAAGGCAAGCACCGTATTGGAGAAAGGGTTTTCATAAACGAAGACATCGCTCTTGACCTGGGTATACCAGCCAACTGTATTTGGCCAATCATAATCAGAATCCCAGTCTGTGTTATTGTAAATATACGTTACAAATGTATATTGAGTTGAAGAGTCAGTGACAATGGCCATTTGGAATGTATTAGATTGGCTGCTAATCGATGCCGAATACTCTACCCGTGGTCTGATATCGTTCCAAGTAACAACAAGGGCTTGAGTTGGGTTGAATCCATCAATACCTCCGTAATTGCTCACTTCCTTCTTTAACCGGTCATATATAAATGATCGGACATTAAGATTAGCTGTTATTCCATTGTAGATCTGAAAGGAAGATTTTTTGTTGATATAGTGACAAATAGTGGAAGTTAACAAAAATAACCCCATATTGGAAGTACGCATAATATTTGAGAAAAAAGTGTGCAGTATACATCCATATATCGAACCTGGTAATATACAGCGCCATATTCCACGGTGCTATCTGTAAACAGTGGAGCAAACATGACTATCTTTTTCTCCCTTATCCCTTGTATTGTGAGCGGTAAACTATTTGGCTGCCGGCGGACAGGGTATGTTTCGAATGCTACATATCCGTTGGAGCTTATCTGAAACAAAAAGAGATAAAAGTTATTCGAATGATGGTCCTATCGATCCATAGGCTACAGTTAACAATCCTATTTATAATTAGAGAAGACCATAGGCAATACAAAAGTATAAATATTACATGTACAGATTATTATGTAATAATCATTATCATTACTACACTACACCAACCACCCTTCAGTCCTAATGATATAAGTAATCATTTCATCAGTTACTAATTCCTTTGTTGTTGAATTGGAAACTTTCGAATTGAGGCGATAAAGATGTTTATTACTATAAGAAACTGTATTCTACAGGCGATCCTATTTTGTGAATAAAAGAATCGTTTCTGCAATAGTTGTCAAGAGATACCTATAGGGTCAAGTACTAATCCTTTTATGAAGTGATAGTATCTACCTTGAAGTTTTTGAACCCAACACTGTTGAACACAAATGCATTTGGGAGAGATTGTTCATCCGACAAGAATGACTTTGCTCCATTTCCTTTCAGCTCTACGTCTCCATACCCAAGTCCATGTGGGTACATCTTTGAGACTGGTACTGCAATGTTACGAAAATTGGATGTAATGTTTGGACATGCATCATGTGTAATATATAGTTTAAATTGAAATTAATGAATGAATAACTAAGACCCATAAATATGTTATGTAACGACAGATGATGGGTGTATGAAACTCACTTGGTTCCGGTGTAGTTACAATCTGCCTGTCACTTTGTGACACTTCCAAAGGTACTTGGGTAACTCCTATTTTGGTATCGGTCACTGCTACAACTGGGGCTGCTGTGGTAGGGATGATTCTGCCATCAGTCGTTAGACCATCTACCTTGACGGTTGATTGAGGAAGAGTCTGTCTTTCCTGTGGTGGAGTAGTGACCTCTGTGGTAGATTGAACCTCTGCACTTGGTAATGCTGAGGTACCTTCCATTTTCCCTTCTATGGTGGGTCTCTCAGTTGTGACAGACCCACTAGTTTGGATATGAGTAGGTTCAGATGCCTTCACCGTTTCCATACTTGTAGTCTCAGGAGTAGTTGCTTGTGGTGTGGTCATGACAGCTGTTGGTAAAGCTGTTGTAGATTGTCCCTCTGTGCTGGGCAATGCTGATGTACCATCCACTTTCTCTTCTGAGGTTGGTCTCTCAGTTGTAGGCAAGGCAGTAGTTTGGATATGTGTAGGTTGAGATGCCTTTACTGTTTCCATACTTGTAGTCTTAGGAGTAGTTGCTTGTGGTGTGGTCATGACAGCTGTTGGTAAAGCTGTTGTAGATTGTCCCTCTGTGCTTGGCAATGCTGATGTAGCATCCACTTTCTCTTCTGAGGTGGGTCTCTCAGTTGTAGGCAAGGCAGTAGTTTGGATATGAGTAGGTTGAGATGCCTTTACTGTTTCCATACTTGTAGTCTCAGGAGTAGGTGGTTTCTCAGAAGTAGCAGTGGCAGTAGTTGGCACCTGGGTATGTTCCATACTTGTAGTCTCAAGAAGAGTTGATTGTAGCATGGTTGTGACAACTGTTGGTAACACTGTTGTAGATTGGCCCTCTGTACTTGGCAACTCTGAGGTTGTAGTTTCAGTTGTCACTGCAGAGGGTTTTTCAGACATAGCAATGGAAGTAGCTGAGATCTGGGTAGGTTCCATACTCATAGTCTCAGGTATAGTTGCTTGAAGTGTGGTAGAAAAAACTGTTGGTAACACTGTTGTTGATTGAGTCTCTGTACTTGGCATCTCTGAGCTTGTTCCTTCAGCTACATCTGTAATATATTTTTCAGTAGTGGCAGTGTAAGTAGTTGTCACCTGGGTAGGTTCCATACTCGTAGTCTCAGGTGCAGTTGCTTGAGGTGTGGTAGATACAACTGTTGGTAACACTGTTGTCGATTGAGCCTCTGTGCTTGGCAACCCTGAGGTTGTTGCTTCAGTTACTTCTGTAGTTGGTTTCCTAGAAGTAATGGCAAATAGTGTTGTCCCATATTGAAAGGGTTCTGTAGAAGGCGCTATCTCTGTACTTCCAGGAGTAACAGTTTGTGCTTCAGATGTTGGTGTAGTCTCCTGAGCAGTAGCACCAGCTGTAGATTCTTGGGAAGTCTGTGTTTCCAGAAATACAGTAGAGGAAACTATTGGGAAGGAAGTTGCTCCTGTCTGTGTTCCCAGAGATACAGTGGATACATCTGTCTGGAAAGATGTTGCTTGTTCAGTTGTACTGGCATAGACTGTTGTCCCCTCAGTGGTAGCTCCATTTGTAGATTCTTGGGATGTCTGTGTTCCTAGAGATACAGTGGATAAATCTGTCTGGACAGATGTAGCTTGTTCAGTTGTACTGGCAAATACAGTTGTCCCCTCAGTGGTAGCTCCAGTTGTAGAAGCTTGGGATGTCTGTGTTCCCAGAGATACAGTTGATGGGTCTGTCTGGAAGGATATTGATGATTCACTTGTACTGCCAAATAGTGTTGTTCCATATTGAGGCGCTTCTGTGGAAGAAACTACTTCTGTACTTCCAGGAGAAACAGTTAGTTCTTCAGATGTTCCAAATGTCTCTGTTGTCCCCTGAGTGGCAGCTCCAGTTGTAGATTCTTGGGATGTCTGTGTTCCCAGAGATACAGTAGATGAATCTGTCTGGAAGGATGTTGATGCTTCACTTGGACTGGTATAGAGTGTTGTCTCCTGAGTGGTAGCTCCAGCTGTAGATTCTTGGGATGTCTGTATTCCCAAAGATACAGTAGATGAATCTGTCTGGAAGGATGTTGATGCTTCACTTGTACTGGCATAGACTGTTGTCTCCTGAGTCGTACCTCCAGATGTAGATTCTTGGGATGTCTGTGTTCCAAGAGACACAGTAGATGAATCCATCTGGAAGGATGTTGATTGTTCTGTCGTACTGTCTGATACAGTTGCCTCCTCTGTGCTAACTCCAGCTGTAGATTCTTGGGATGTCTGTGTTCCCAGAGATACAGTAGATGAATCTGTCTGGAAGGATGTTGCTTGTTCAGTTGTACTGGCATAGACTGTTGTCCCCTGAGTGGTAGCTCCAGTTGTAGATTCTTGGGATGTCTGTGTTCCCAGAGATACAGTAGATGAATCTGTCTGGACAGATGTAGCTTGTTCAGTTGTACTGGCAAATACAGTTGTCCCCTCAGTAGTAGCTCCAGTTGTAGAAGCTTGGGATGTCTGTGTACCCAGAGATACAGTAGATGAATCTGTCTGGAAGGATGTTGCTTGTTCGGTTGTACTGGCATAGACTGTTGTCCCCTGAGTGGTAGCTCCAGTTGTAGATTCTTGGGATGTTTGTGTTCCCAGAGATACAGTAGATGAATCTGTCTGGACAGATGTAGCTTGTTCAGTAATACTGGCAAATACAGTTGTCCCCTCAGTGGTAGCTCCAGTTGTAGAAGCTTGGGATGTCTGTGTTCCCAGAGATACAGTTGATGGGTCGGTCTGGAAGGATATTGACGATTCACTTGTACTGCCAAATAGTGTTGTTCCATATTGAGGCGCTTCTGTGGAAGAAACTACTTCTGTACTTCCAGGAGTAACAGTTAGTTCTTCAGATGTTCGAAATGTCTCTGTTCTCCCCTGTGTGGTAGCTCCAGTTGTAGAAGCTTGGGATGTCTGTGTTCCCAGAGATACAGTAGATGAATCTGTCTGGAAGGATGTTGCTTGTTCGGTTGTACTGGCATAGACTGTTGTCCCCTGAGTGGTAGCTCCAGTTGTAGATTCTTGGGATGTCTGTGTTCCCAGAGATACAGTAGATGAATCTGTCTGGACAGATGTAGCTTGTTCAGTAATACTGGCAAATACAGTTGTCCCCTCAGTGGTAGCTCCAGTTGTAGAAGCTTGGGATGTCTGTGTTCCCAGAGATACAGTTGATGGGTCTGTCTGGAAGGATATTGACGATTCACTTGTACTGCCAAATAGTGTTGTTCCATATTGAGGCGCTTCTGTGGAAGAAACTACTTCTGTACTTCCAGGAGTAACAGTTAGTTCTTCAGATGTTCCAAATGTCTCTGTTCTCCCCTGTGTGGTAGCTCCAGTTGTAGATTCTTGGGATGTCTGTGTTCCCAGAGATACAGTAGATGAATCTGTCTGGAAGGATGTTGATGCTTCACTTGGACTGGTATAGATTGTTGTCTCCTGAGTGGTAGCTCCAGCTGTAGATTCTTGGGATGTCTGTGTTCCCAGAGATACAGTAGATGAATCTGTCTGGAAGGATGTTGCTTGTTCAGTTGTACTGGCATAGACTGTTGTCCCTTGAGTGGTAGCTCCAGTTGTAGATTCTTGGGATGTCTGTGTTCCCAGAGATACAGTAGATGAATCTGTCTGGACAGATGTAGCTTGTTCAGTTGTACTGGCAAATACAGTTGTCCCCTCAGTGGTAGCTCCAGTTGTAGAAGGTTGTGATGTCTGTGTACCCAGAGATACAGTAGATGAATCTGTCTGGAAGGATGTTGCTTGTTCGGTTGTACTGGCATAGACTGTTGTCCCCTGAGTGGTAGCTCCAGTTGTAGATTCTTGGGATGTCTGTGTTCCCAGAGATACAGTAGATGAATCTGTCTGGACAGATGTAGCTTGTTCAGTTGTACTGGCAAATACAGTTGTCCCCTCAGTGGTAGCTCCAGTTGTAGAAGCTTGGGATGTCTGTGTTCCCAGAGATACAGTAGATGAATCTGTCTGGAAGGATGTTGCTTGTTCAGTTGTACTGGCATAGACTGTTGTCCCCTCAGTGGTAGCTCCAGTTGTGGAAGCTTGGGATGTCTGTGTTCCCAGAGATACAGTAGATGAACCTGTCTGGAAGGATGTTGCTTGTTCAGTTGTACTGGTATAGACTGTTGTCTCCTGTGTGGTAGCTCCAGTTGTAGAAGCTTGGGATGTTTGTGTTCCCAGAGATACAGTGGATAAATCTGTCTGGACAGATGTAGCTTGTTCAGTTGTACTGGCAAATACAGTTGTCCCCTCAGTGGTAGCTCCAGTTGTAGAAGCTTGGGATGTCTGTGTTCCCAGAGATACAGTTGATGGGTCTGTCTGGAAGGATATTGACGATTCACTTGTACTGCCAAATAGTGTTGTTCCATATTGAGGCACTTCTGTGGAAGAAACTACTTCTGTACTTCCAGAAGTAACAGTTAGTTCTTCAGATGTTCCAAATGTCTCTGTTGTACCCTGAGTGGTAGCTCCAGTTGTAGATTCTTGGGATGTCTGTGTTCCCAGAGATACAGTGGATAAATCTGTCTGGACAGATGTAGCTTGTTCAGTTGTACTGGCAAATACAGTTGTCCCCTCACTGGTAGCTCCAGTTGTAGAAGGTTGTGATGTCTGTGTACCCAGAGATACAGTAGATGAATCTGTCTGGAAGGATGTTGCTTGTTCAGTTGTACTGGCATAGACTGTTGTCTCCTGTGTGGTAGCTCCAGTTGTAGATTCTTGGGATGTCTGTGTTCCCAGAGATACAGTAGATGAATCTGTCTGGAAGGATGTTGCTTGTTCAGTTGTACTGGCAAATACAGTTGTCCCCTCAGTGGTAGCTCCAGTTGTAGATTCTTGGGATGTCTGTGTACCCAGAGATATAGTGGATAAATCTGTCTGGACAGATGTAGCTTGTTCAGTTGTACTGGCAAATACAGTTGTCCCCTCAGTGGTAGCTCCAGTTGTAGAAGCTTGGGATGTCTGTGTTCCCAGAGATACAGTTGATGGGTCTGTCTGGAAGGATATTGACGATTCACTTGTACTGCCAAATAGTGTTGTTCCATATTGAGGCGCTTCTGTGGAAGAAACTACTTCTGTACTTCCATAAGTAACAGTTAGTTCTTCAGATGTTCCAAATGTCTCTGTTGTACCCTGAGTGGTAGCTCCAGTTGTAGATTCTTGAGATGTCTGTGTACCCAGAGATACAGTGGATAAATCTGTCTGGACAGATGTTGCTTCTTCAGTTGTACTGGCAAATAAAGTTGTCCCCTCAGTGGATGCTCCAGTTGTAGAAGCTTGTGATGTTTGTGTTCCCAGAGATACAGTAGATGAATCTGTCTGGAAGGATGTTGATGATTCACTTGTACTGGCATAGACTGTTGTCTCCTGAGTAATAGCTCCAGTTGTAGATTCTTGTGATTTCTGTGTTCCCAGAGATACAGTAGATGAATCTGTCTGGAAGGATGTTGCTTGTTCAGTTGTACTGGCATAGACTGTTGTCCCCCCAGTGGTAGCTCCAGTTGTAGAAGCTTGCGATGTCTGTGTTCCCAGAGATACAGTTGATGGGTCTGTCGGGAAGGATATTGATGATTCACTTGTACTGCCAAATAGTGTTGTTCCATATTGAGGCGCTTCTGTGGAAGAAACTACTTCTGTACTTCCAGGAGTAACAGTTAGTTCTTCAGATGTTCCAAATGTCTCTGTTGTACCCTGAGTGGTAGCTCCAGTTGTAGACTCTTGGGATGTCTGGGTACCCAGAGATACAGTAGATAAATCTGTTTCGAAGAATGTCACTTCTTCAGTTGTACTGGCAAGTACAGCTGTCTCACCAGTGGTAGCTCCAGTTGTAGATTCTTGGGATGTCTGTGTACCCAGAGATACAGTAGATAAATCTGTTTTAAAGGATGTTGAGTGTTCCATTGCACTGGTATAGAGTGTCTCCTGAGTGGTAACACCAGTTGTAGATTCCTGGGATGTCTGTGTACCCAGAGATGCAGTAGATGAATCGGTCTGGAAGGATGTTGATTCACTTTGACTGGTATAGACTGTTGTCTCCTGAGTAGTAGCTCCAGTTGTAGATTCCGGGGATGTTTGTGTACCCAAAGATACAGTAGATGAATCTGTCTGGAAGGATGTTGATGATTCACTTGTACTGCCAAATAGTGTTGTTCCATATTGAGGGGGTTCTGAGGAAGAAACTACTTCTGTATTTCCAGGAGTAACAGTTGGTTCTTCAGATGTTCCAAATGTCTCTGTTGTCCCCTGAGTGGTAGCTCCAGTTGTAGATTCTTGGGATGTCTGTGTTCCCAGAGATACAGTGGATAAATCTGTCTGGAAAGATGTTGCTTGTTCAGTTGTACTGGCAAATACAGTTGTCTCCTCAGTGGTAGCTCCAGCTGTAGATTCTTTGGATGTCTGTGTGCCCAGAGATACAGTAGAAGGATCTGTCTCATAGGATGTTGATTGTTCTGTTGCACTGGCATAGAGTGTTGTGTCCTGAGTGGTAGCACCAGTTGTAGATTCTTGAGAAGTTTGTGTTCCCAGAGATACAGTTGATGCATCTGTCTGGAAGGATGTTGATGGTTCACCTGTACTGGGATAGACTGTTGTTTCCTGGGTGGTAGCTCCAGTTGTAGATTCTTGTGATGTCTGTGTTCCCAGAGATACAGTAGGTGAATCTGTCTCAAAGGATGTCGATGCTTCACTTGTACTGGCATAGACTGTTGTCTCCTGGGTGGTAGCTCCAGTTGTAGATTCAGTAGATGAATCTGTCTGCAAAGATGTTGATGGATCACTTGTACTGGCATAGACTGTTGTCTCCTGAGTGTTTGCTCCAGTTGTAGATTCTCGGGATGTTTGGGTTCCCAGAGATACAGTAGATGAATCTCTTTGGAAGGATGTTGATGCTTCACTTGTAGTTGCATAGACCATTGTCTCCTGAGCGGTTGCTCCAGTTGTAGATTCTTTGGATGTTTGTGTTCCCAGAGATACAGTAGATGAATCTGTCTCAAAGGATGTTGATGATTCACTTGTACTGGCATAGACTGTTGTCTCCTGAGTGATAGCTCCAGCTGTAGATTCTTGGGAAGTCTGTGTACCCAGAGATACAGTTGATGAACCTGTCTGGAAGGATGTTGATGCTTCACTTGTACTCCTAAATAGTGTTGTTCCATATTGAGGCACTTCTGTGGAAGAAACTACTTCTGTACTTCCAGGAGTAACAGTTTGTGCTTCAGATGTTCCAAATGTCCCTGTTGTCTCCTGTGTGGTAGCTCCACTTGTAGATTCCTGGGATGTTTGGGTACCCAGAAATACAGTAGATGAATCAGTCTGGAAGGATGTTGATGATTCACTTGTACTGGCATAGTGTGTTGTCTCTGGTGTGGTAGCTTCAGTTGTAGATTCTTGGGATGTTTGTGTACCCAGAGATGCAGTAGATGAATCTGTCTGAAAAGATGTTGCTTGTTCAGTTGTACTGGGAAGTAGCGTTGTTCCATAATGAGGGCCTTCCGTTGAAGAAACTAGTTCTGTACTTCCAGGTGTAATAGTTTGTGCTTCAGATGTTCCAATTATCTGTGTTGTCTTCTGAGTAGGAGCTTCTTCAGTTGTACTGGCAAATAGAGTTGTCTGCTCAGTGGAAGCTCCATCATCAGTTATTGCAGGTGTGACACTTTCCCCTATAGTTGACTGGGTTGATGTTGTATCACATTCAGCTGGAAAATAATATCATAGGAAATATTATATCTTCCTATCTTCACCATATCAATTTACCAATGTAAATGTAAATTTATTTTTTTACCAATTTAAACTTTATATATAACAGCATTGTATACATTTTATAATTCTATCCCTCCTTATGTGGAACTCTTGTTTTTGGAGATTTGGCCTTTTTATTCTTTCATTTTTACTATCACCCCTTTGTTATATTAAGCTTACCATTTGTTTGCCGAGGGTACAAGCTGCAGGTGTCTATAGGATAGCCATCAATAGAAATATTCAAGTTTTCATTGAGCGTGATGAGTATTGATGTTGGTGAATCCGCAGTAACCTCAACATTGTACTCAACAAGAACACTGCCTTCACTGAAAAAGTGATTTTATATGGTTTTATGACTTGATCATGGGTTATAGAAATAGAAAAGTACATGCCACTGCCAGTGGTATCTTCTTTTTGCAATGGAATGTATACAAAATTTATATTACCTGAATGTCATGTCAGAAATTCCAACGAAGTATTTTCCACCAACTGCACTATACTCGGGATTTAACTGTTAAATAGAATGACATTAATAAATCTTAGTGAACTTAGTTAGACGGACAGGAGGGCATCAAATTAACATTATCCCCTCATTCTCCACTAAATTTCAGGAGGTAACAATATATATTCTTAATATATGCATAAATATATAATATGTATGTTAATTCAGTAGTTAATTTGAATAATGTTGCATAATGTTACATATTAATGAATTTGGAACATGGATATTTTCGTTTTGTGATAATACTCTTTTGATGAATTTCTTATAATGAATTATATTACAAGTGTGGGTGTATATAGAATTGAGTGATTTCTGCCTATGGCATACTTTTAGACATATGTCCCATGTGCCAATACATTATGGAAGATGCTTATGTTTGGTGAATTTTGATTGGCAGAGAGAAAATTCTCCCCCATTGCTTCAATGGGGCACAATTGACCGGAAGCCAAGCTCCTTCCTACTTCCCCTTCCAGGTAACTTAGACCCCTGGTCACTACCCTCTGCCTGACTCCATGCTACTCCTCCAGAGGGTCAACAAGTGTTCCCTCCCACCCACGCCAAAAAAGCACACCGTTACTATGGTACTGTTTGAGTACAAAGGAGTAGGAATTTTGAAGGACTGGAGTGTTTCACAACCACTTGAACACCTTGACAGCCTAACTGTCCAAAACCCAATATCATTATTAACATTAATTACTCTACACCCAAGAACGAACCGTAGACTTCACATTTTCTGTTATGTCATGTTATGTCTCCCCAATGGTGAAATTGACCATATAACATCAGAAAGAGACCCACCCAGTGGGTATTTATCACCCACTGATTTGTAGATTTATTTGTTATATGTACCTTATAAGTGCTGTATTTCTTGCCAAATGATCGAAAAAATGTCTGAACTTCCAAACATGCAAGCCAGTGCTATGCAGCAGCCACTAAGAACGCAATGTCATAAACTAATCAAATTGCATCATTAGGGTCACGTGTTACCATGACAAGTGTAACGCACATATGTGCGATTACAAAAAGCGGAAGGCACCCCAGAACAGCACAGTAGTAACTGATCAAGTATGTGACAAAGGGTTGAGTCCACTGTATATTCTTATGACATATACCTAAAGATATTGTCATTACACCTTTCAGAAAAATGTACCCACCTCATTGATAATAGTTTGCTTCAGTTGGGAATACTCATCACTTGAGCGATTGGCTAACTTTGAGTTCCATGGCATCAATGGAATTCGGAAACTACCATTAAGAATTATATGCGACCCTGAAATTTGAAGGAACTCAGAGAAAATTATTTAAAAACAAGATGCACAGCTATAACTAACGTCATATGAAATTGCAATTGGCTACATGCATAAACAGAGCTATAACGCATATGCGTATACCCACACACATGTATACAAGTATACATACACACATTGTACATGTATATACACATGTACTAAAAGAACATGTATAATTACAAGTACATGCAGGTATACATGTATGAAATATTGATGTCTAAATTCATAACTTTAACTGTTTATTAAACTCCTTATTGTAACTTCCAACACGCACTGCTACTATATAGATATATTTCCTTCATTGAAATCCACTTCTACCACTTCCATTATAGCCATTGGGGACTCTCAGAACAAGGCCGCTGCTGGCATTTTTTAGCACCCAGCGGTGCCAAAACTGGGTCCTAGAAGAGGGTCCTCCAGTGGTGCAAGGATGCAGATTTTAAAATGCACTTTCATGCACCAGTCCTATCCCAAATACCACAGCAATTACTTGTGTGCTTTTGAGTAAACCCTGATACAATCCCAGAACATGCTGCATAGTATTTGGTTAATTGTCACAACAGGTAAAGCATTTATTTCCCAGTGGTCCAGTAAGGAAAAGAACATGGGTCATAGCAATAACAAGAATTGATGAATCCTCACTCAAGATAGTTCATACTGTTCCGTACACAGGTGAGTAAGGTGTAACCCAATGAGGACTACAACCATTCTACCTAATGCGTGTAAATGTACGCAAGGTACTTAATTTTGTTACAATTACTTAGAGGAAACAAATGTGAGAGAAAGCAGGTTAGAAAAAAGATACCAACCTGATGTTGAAACACTGACTGTTTCAGTTCCTTCAGTTGTCTGTGTTTCCTGGGATATAGTAGTAACCTCTGTTTCCATGGATGTTGATTGTTCAGATGTACTTGCAAATAGTAGTGTTGCACTTTCAGGGAATTCTGTGGAAACTATTTCTGTAGTTCCAAGAGTAACAGGTTCAGATGTTCCAAAGGTCTGTCTTGTCTCCTGAGTGGTAAGTCCAGTTGCAGATTCTTGGGATGTATGTGTACCCAGAGATACAGTAGATGAATCTGTTTCAAAGGATGTTGCTTGTTCAGTTGTACTGGCATAGACTGTTTTTTCCTGAGTGGTAGCTCCAGCTGTAGATTCCTGGGATGTCTGTGTACCCAGAGATACAGTAGATGAATCCATTTCAAAGGATGTTGATGCTTCACTTGCACTGGCATATACTGTTTTCCCCTGAGTGGTAGCTCCAGCTGTAGATTCCTGGGATGTCTGTGTTCCCAGAGATGCAGTAGATGAATCTGTCTGCAAGGATGTTGATGATTCACTTGTACTGGCATAGACTGTTGTCTCCTGAGTGGTAGCTCCAGTTGTAGATTCTTGGGATGTCTGTGTTCCCAGAGATGCAGTAGATGAATCTGTTTCAAAGGATGTTGCTTGTTCAGTTGTACTGGCATAGACTGTTGTTTCCTGTGTGGTAGCTCCAGCTGTAGATTCTTGTGATGTCTGTGTTCCCAGAGATACAGTAGATGAATCCGTTTCAAAGGATGTTGCTTGTTCAGTTGTACTGGCATATACTGTTTTCCCCTGAGTGGTAGCTCCAGCTGTAGATTCATGGGATGTCAGTGTTCCCAGAGATAAAGTAGATGAATCTGTTGGGAAGGGTGTTGCTTGTTCAGTTGTACTTGCGAACAGCCTTGTCTCCTGTGTGGTAGCTCCAGTCGTAGATTCTTGGGATGTTTCTGTACTGAGAGTTGCAGTAGATGAATCTGTTGGGAAGGATGTTGCTTGTCCTGTTGTACTTGCAAACAATGTTGTCTCCTGTGTGGTAGCTCCAGTCGTAGATTCTTGGGATGTTTCTGTACTGAGAGTTGCAGTAGATGAATCTGTTGGGAAGGATGTTGCTTGTCCAGTTGTACTTGCAAACAATGTTGTCTCCTGTGTGGTAGCTCCAGTTGAAGATTCTTGGGATGTTTCTGTACTGAGAGTTGCAGTAGATGAATCTGTTAGGGAGGATGTTGCTTGTTCAGTTGTACTTGGGAACAGCCTTGTCTCCTGTGTGGTAACTCCAGTTATAGTTTCTTTGGATGTTTCTGTACTGAGAGTTGCAGTAGATGAATCTGTTGGGAAGGATGTTGCTTGTTCAGTTGTACTTGCAAACAGCCTCGTCTTCTGAGTTGTAGCTCCAGTTGTAGATTCTTGGGATGTTTCTGTAGTGAGAGTTGCAGTAGATGAATCTGTTGGGAAGGATATTGCTTGTTCAGTTGTACTTGCGAACAGCCTTGTCTCCTGTGTGGTAGCTCCAGTCGTAGATTCTTGGGATGTTTCTGTACTGAGAGTTGCAGTAGATGAATCTGTTGGGAAGGATGTTGCTTGTCCTGTTGTACTTGCAAACAATGTTGTCTCCTGTGTGGTAGCTCCAGTCGTAGATTCTTGGGATGTTTCTGTACTGAGAGTTGCAGTAGATGAATCTGTTGGGAAGGATGTTGCTTGTCCAGTTGTACTTGCAAACAATGTTGTCTCCTGTGTGGTAGCTCCAGTTGAAGATTCTTGGGATGTTTCTGTACTGAGAGTTGCAGTAGATGAATCTGTTAGGGAGGATGTTGCTTGTTCAGTTGTACTTGGGAACAGCCTTGTCTCCTGTGTGGTAACTCCAGTTATAGTTTCTTTGGATGTTTCTGTACTGAGAGTTGCAGTAGATGAATCTGTTGGGAAGGATGTTGCTTGTTCAGTTGTACTTGCAAACAGTCTCGTCTTCTGAGTTGTAGCTCCAGTTGTAGATTCTTGGGATGTTTCTGTAGTGAGAGTTGCAGTAGATGAATCTGTTGGGAAGGATGTTGCTTGTCCAGATGTACTAGCAGCTAGACTTGTCTCCTGAGTTGTAGCTCCAGTTGTAGATTCTTGGGATGTCTGTGTTCCTACAGATACAGTGGAGGATCCTGGTTGGAAGGACATTGGTTGTTCAGTGGTACTGGCAGAGATTGTTGTCTCTTGAGTGGTAGCTCCAGCTGTAGATTCTTGGGATGTTTCTGTAGTGAGAGATACAGTAGATGAACCTGTTTGGAAGGATGTTGCTTGTTCAGTTGTACTGTCAAACAGCCTTGTCTCCTGTGTGGTAGCTCCAGTTGTAGATTCTTTGGATGTTTCTATACTGAGAGTTGCAATAGATGAATCTGGTTGGACAGATGTTGCATGTTCAGTTGTACTTGCAAACAGACCTGTCTCCTGTGTGGTAGCTCCAGTTGTAGATTCTTTGGGTGTTTCTGTACTGAGAGTTGCAGTAGATGAATCTGTTTGGAAGGATGTTGATTGTTCAGTTGTACTGCCGAACAATGTTGTCTCCTGTGTGGTAGCTCCAGTTGTAGATTCCTGGGATGTTTCTGTACTGAGAGTTGCAGTAGATGAATCTGTTAGGGAGGATGTTGCTTGTTCAGTTGTACTTGGGAACAGCCTTGTCTCCTGTGTGGTAACTCCAGTTATAATTTCTTTGGATGTTTCTGTACTGGGAGTTGCAGTAGATGAATCTGTTGGGAAGGATGTTGCTTGTTCAGTTGTCCTTGCAAACAGCCTCGTCTTCTGAGTTGTAGCTCCAGTTGTAGATTCTTGGGATGTTTCTGTAGTGAGAGTTGCAGTAGATGAATTTGGTTGGAAGGATGTTGCTTGTCCAGATGTACTAGCAGCTAGACTTGTCTCCTGAGTTGTAGCTCCAGTTGTAGATTCTTGGGATGTCTGTGTTCCCACAGATACAGTGGAGGATCCTGGTTGGAAGGACATCGGTTGTTCAGTGGTACTGGCAGAGATTGTTGTCTCTTGAGTGATAGCTCCAGCTGTAGATTTTTGGGATGTTTCTGTACTGAGAGTTGCAGTAGATGAATCTGTTGGGGACGATGTTGCTTGTTCAGTTGTACTGTCAAACAGCCTTGTCTCCTGTGTGGTAGGTTCAGTTGTAGATTCTTTGGATGTTTCTGTACTGAGAGTTGCAGTAGATGAATCTGGTTGGACAGATGTTGCATGTTCAGTTGTACTTGCAAACAGACCTGTCTCCTGTGTGGTAGCTCCAGTTGTAGATTCCTGGGATTTCTGCATTTCTAGAGATACAGTAGAAGATCCTGTTTGGAAGGATGTTGTTTGTTCAGTTGTACTGGCAATTAAAGTTGTCTTCTGAGTGGTAGCACTGGTTGTAGATTCTTGGGATGTTTCTGTTCTGAGAGATACAGTAGATGAATCTGTTTCAGGGGATGTTGCTTGTTCAGTTGTACTGGCCAATACAGTTGTCTCCAGAGTCATACCTCCAGATGTGGATTCTTGGGATGTCTGTGTTGCCAGAGGTACCGTAGACGAATCCATCTGGAAGGATGTTGATTGTTCTGTTGTACTATCTGATACAGTTACCTCCTGTGTGGTAGCTCCAGCTGTAGATTCTTGTGATGTCTGTGTTCCCAGAGATACAGTAGATGAATCTGTTTCAAAGGATGTTGCTTGTTCTGTTGTACTGGCAACCAGATGTGCCACCTGACTTGTAGCTCCAGTTGTAGATTCTTGGGATATTTCTGCACTGATAGATGCAGTAGATGAATCTGGTTGGAAGGATGTTGATTGTTCAGTTGTACTGCCAAACAGTGTTGTTTCCTGTGTAGTAGCTCCAGTTGAAGATTCTTGGGATGTTTTTGTACTGAGAGATGCAGTAGATGAATCTGGTTGGAAGGGTGTTGATTGTTCTGTTGTACTGCCAAACAATGTTGTCTCCTGTGTGGTAGCTCCAGTTGAAGATTCTTGGGATGTTTTTGTACTGAGGGATGCAGTAGATGTTGGGATGGATGTTGATGATTCACTTGTACTGGCATAGACTGTTGTCTCCTGAGTGGTAGCTCCAGTTGTCGATTCTTGGGATGTTTGTGTTCCCAGAGATACAGTAGATGAATCCATCTGGAAGGATGTTGATGATTCACTTGTACTGGCATAGACTGTTGTCTCTTGAGTGGTAGCTCCAGCTGTAGATTCCTGGGAAGTTTGTGTACTCAGAGATTCAGTAGATGAATCCATCTGGAAGGATGTTGATGATTCACTTGTACTGCCATATAGTGTTGTTCCATGCTGAGGGGCTTCTGTAGAAGAAAGTACTTCTGTACTTCCAGGAGTAACAGTCTGTGTTTCAGATGCTCCAAATGTCTCTGTTGTCCCCTGAGTGGTAGCTCCAGTTGTAGATTCCTGGGATGTCTGTGAACCCAGAGATACAGTAGATGAATCGGTCTGTAAGGATGTTGGTGATTCACTTGTACTGGCATAGTGTGTTGTCTCCAGTGTGGTAGCTTCAGTTGTAGATTCTTGGGATGTTTCTGTACCCAGAGATACAGTGGATGAATCTGTCTTGAAAGATGTTGCTTGTTCAGTTGTACTGCCAAATAGTGTTGTTCCATATTGAGGGCCTTCTGTTGAAGAAGCTAGTTCTGTACTTCCAGGTGTAATAGTTTGTGCTTTAGATGTTCCAATTATCTGTGTTGTTTTCTGAGTAGGAGCTTCTTCAGTTGTACTGGCAAATAGAGTTATTGCTGGTGTGATACTTTCCGCTATAGTTGACTGGGTTGATGTTGTATCACATTCACCTGGAAAATAATATCAAAGGAAATGTTATATCTTCCTATCTTTACCATATTAATTTACCAATGTAAATGTAAATTTATTTTTTGACCAATTTAAACTTTATATATAACAGCATTGTATACGTTTCATAATTCTATCCCTCCTTATGTGGAACTCTTGTTAAGGAGATTTGGCCTTTTGACTCTTTCATTTTTACTGTCACCCCTTTGTTATATTCAGCTTACCATTTGTTTGCCGAGGGTATATGCTGCAGGTTTCTATAGAATAGCCATCAATAGAAATATTGCTGATATCTCCAATCAAGTTTTCATTGAGTGTGATGAGTATTGATGTTGGTGAATCCGCAGTAACCTCAACATTATACGCAACAAGAACACTGCCTTCACTGAAAAAATGATTTCATATGGTTTTATGACTTGATCATGGGTTATAGAAATAGAAAAGTACATGCCACTGCCAGTGGTATCTTCTTTTTGCAATGGAATGTATGCAAAATTTATATTACCTGAATGTCATGTTAGAAATTCCAATGAAGTATTTTCCACCAACTGCACTATACTCGGGATTTAACTGTTAAATAGAATGACATTAATAAATCTTAGTGAACTTAGTTAGACTGAAAGAAGGGCATCAAATTAACATTATCACCTCATTATCACCTAAATTTCAGGAGGTACATGCCTGTGCTGAACATAATAGTTAGATTGTTACTTCATGATCAAATGTATTTTAAGCATTATTTTTGTATGAAATATAACATTTCAGATGGCATGACTCTTTTATATAATTTATGACATTAAGGCTCCATGAATCAATGCAGTAATAGTCTGTTTTTTTACATGTAACAAACACTCAAGATTTTAATTGTAATTCTCCACCTTTGAAATGAATGAATAGTTGTATGAAATCCAATAAGAATGATTAAGAAGATATGTAGTTTTGAATGATAAATATATTTCTTCGTTGTGTAATAATGTATTTAATTATATATACCAATATATAGATTTTTTTTATTCATTTAGGGCATAACATTTACAATTACATCAAAACTGAAAAAAACGCCTTATCTACCATGGATGTGTTTCAGATGGTGCTACATTTAAAAATAACAGGATAATTATATTCATCGTGATGAAAAACCCTAAGAATTTTCCTAAGTAATATCAAGGTTTAACATAATCATTGCAACCATTACCAAAATTTGACAGAGACTCCTTAAACTGTCCTACTGTCGAAAGCCTTATGTAAGTAAGTTTATTATCTGGCGATTTCTTTGGTTTACATACATTATACAGAATCAAAAGCAAAGCAATATCTAAACATCAGAACACTTCACCCTAAAAAATTACTGTAACATCTGTCTTTATTCACAGCCCAATCTTTAACTTTATGAACAAAGATGGGTCTGTCGTTTCTATTTTATAAGTCTAACTATTTAGGGAAGGCTGTTCCACAATACCAAACATTTGTAAAAAAAACTTCATTTCATCCTCTTACTCCTTGGTCTTTTGAGTTTCAAAACCCTCTCTCCTATATATCATGTTACCCATCAGAAAAATGTACCCACCTCATTGATAATAGTTTGCTTCAGTTGGGAATACTCATCACTTGTGCGATCTGCTAACTTTGAGTTCCATGGCATCAATGGAAGACGGAAACCACCAGTAAGAATTATATGTGCTCCTGAAAGTATGAGGAACTCAGTGAAAATCATTTATAAAAGGCTACTTAAAAGGGCAATGATATTATGACAATATATTTTGTACATCATTTAGAGGTTTGTCTTATTGAATACATAGAGTAAACTAAATTGACCAAGGGGACAATGTGAAAGAAAGAAGGTTAGAAAAAAAGATACTAACCTGATGTTGAAACACTGACTGTTACAGTTCCTTCAGTTGTCTGTGTTTCATGGGATAGAGTTTCCATGGATGAGGATTGTTCTGATGTACTTAGTGGAGTTGCATTTTCAGGGAACTCTGTGGAAATTGTATCTGTAGTTCTCAGAGTAACAGCTTCAGGCCCTTGAGTAGTCCCTTGAGTAGTCTGAACTGTCTCTAGTTTAGTTATCCCCTCTGTACTAAGTGATGTTGTGAACCTAGGTAACTCTGATGTACTACCTCGGATAACTTCCATGGATGTTCCCTCAGTAGTTCCTGAAGATGAAGTTGGGACATCAGTCGTCTGAATTGTCTCTCCTTCAGTTGTCCCTGCTGTAGTCAGGGATGTTGTGTCCCTAACTGTGCTTGGTAACACTGATGTACTACCTTCAATAGCTTCAGTGGATGGTCCCTCAGTAGTTCCTGGAGATGTAGTTGGGACATCAGAGGTTTGAGATGTCTCTCCTTCAGTTGTCCCCTGTGAAGTCAGGGATGTTGTGTCCCCGACTGTGCTTGGTAACACTGATGTACTACCTTCAATAGCTTCAGTGGATATTATCTCTGTAGTTCCTGGAGATGTAGTTGGGACATCAGAGGTTTGAGATGTCTCTCCTTCAGTTGTCCCCTCTGTAGTCTGGGATGTTGTGTCCCTAACTGTGCTTGGTAACACTGATGTACTACCTTCAATAGCTTCTGTGGATGGTCCCACAGTAGTTCTTGGAGATGTAGTTGGGACATCGGGAGTAGTCTGGATTGTCTCTCCTTCAGTTGTCCCCTCTGTAGTCAGGGATGTTGTGTCCCTACCTGTGCTTTGTAACTCTGATGTACTACCTTCAATAGCTTCTGTGGATGTTACCTCCGTAGTTCCTGGAGATGTAGTTGGGACATCAGAGGTTTGACTTGTCTCTTCTACTCTCTGGGTAGTTGGCCCATCGGTAGTCCCTTCAGTAGTCTGGATTGTCTCTCCTTCAGTTGTCCCCTCTGTAGTCAGGGATGTTGTGTCCCTAACTGTGCTTGGTAACACTGATGTACTACCTTCAATAGCTTCAGTGGATGGTCCCTCAGTAGTTCCTGGAGATGTAGTTGGGACATCAGAGGTTTGAGATGTCTCTCCTTCAGTTGTCCCCTGTGAAGTCAGGGATGTTGTGTCCCCGACTGTGCTTGGTAACACTGATGTACCACCTTCAATAGCTTCAGTGGATGTTACCTCAGTAGTTCCTGGAGATGTAGTTGGGACATCAGAGCTTTGACTTGTCTCTTCTACTCTCTGGGTAGTTGGCCCATCGGTAGTCCCTTCAGTAGTCTGGATTGTCTCTCCTCCAGTTGTCCCCTCTGTAGTCAGGGATGTTGTGTCCCTAACTGTGCTTGGTAACACTGATGTACTACCTTCAAGAGCTTCTGTGGATGGTCCCTCAGTAGATCCTGGAGATGTAGTTGGGACATCAGAGGTATGAGATGTCTCTCCTTCCGTTGTCCCCTCTGTAGTCAGGGATGTTGTGTCCCTAACTGTGCTTGGTAACACTGATGTACTACCTTCAATAGCTTCTGTGGATGGTCCCTCAGTAGATCCTGGAGATGTAGTTGGGACATCAGAGGTGTTAGATGTCTCCCCTCCAGTTGTCCCCTCTGTAGTCAGGGATGTTGTGTCCCTAACTGTGCTTGGTAACACTGATGTACTACCTTTAATAGCTTCTGTGGATGGTCCCTCAGTAGTTCCTGGAGATGTAGCCTCTCCTTCAGTTGTCTGCTCTGTAGTCAGGGATGTTGTGTCCCTAACTGTGCTTGGTAACACTGATGTACTACCTTCAATAGCTTCAGTGGATGGTCCCTCAGTAGTTCCTGGAGATGTAGTTGGGACATCAGAGGTTTGAGATGTCTCTCCTTCAGTTGTCCCCTGTGAAGTCAGGGATGTTGTGTCCCCGACTGTGCTTGGTAACACTGATGTACCACCTTCAATAGCTTCAGTGGATGTTACCTCAGTAGTTCCTGGAGATGTAGTTGGGACATCAGAGCTTTGACTTGTCTCTTCTACTCTCTGGGTAGTTGGCCCATCGGTAGTCCCTTCAGTAGTCTGGATTGTCTCTCCTCCAGTTGTCCCCTCTGTAGTCAGGGATGTTGTGTCCCTAACTGTGCTTGGTAACACTGATGTACTACCTTCAAGAGCTTCTGTGGATGGTCCCTCAGTAGATCCTGGAGATGTAGTTGGGACATCAGAGGTATGAGATGTCTCTCCTTCCGTTGTCCCCTCTGTAGTCAGGGATGTTGTGTCCCTAACTGTGCTTGGTAACACTGATGTACTACCTTCAATAGCTTCTGTGGATGGTCCCTCAGTAGATCCTGGAGATGTAGTTGGGACATCAGAGGTGTTAGATGTCTCCCCTCCAGTTGTCCCCTCTGTAGTCAGGGATGTTGTGTCCCTAACTGTGCTTGGTAACACTGATGTACTACCTTTAATAGCTTCTGTGGATGGTCCCTCAGTAGTTCCTGGAGATGTAGCCTCTCCTTCAGTTGTCTGCTCTGTAGTCAGGGATGTTGTGTCCCTAACTGTGCTTGTTAACACTGATGTACCACCTTCAATAGCTTCAGTGGATGTTACCTCCATAGTTCCTGGAGGTGTAGTTGGGACATCAGAGGTTTGACTTGTCTCTCTCACTTTCTGGGTAGTTGGCCCATCGGTAGTCCCTTCAGTAGTCTGGATTGTCTCTCCTTCAGTTGTACCCTTTGTGGTCAGGGATGTTGTGTCCCTAACTGTGCTTGGTAACACTGATGTACTACCTTCAATAGCTTCTGTGGATGGTCCCACAGTAGTTCTTGGAGATGTAGTTGGGACATCAGAGGTATGAGATGTCTCTCCTCCAGTTGTCCCCTCTGTAGTCAGGGATATTGTGTCCCTAACTGTGCTTGGTAACACTGATGTACTACCTTCAATAGCTTCAGTGGATGTTACCTCAGTAGTTCCTGCAGGTGTAGTTGGGACATCAGAGGTTTGACTTGTCTGTCCTACTCTCTGGGTAGTTGGCCCATCGGTAGTCCCTTCAGTAGTCTGGATTGTCTCTCCTTCAGTTGTCCCCTCTGTAGTCAGGGATGTGGTGTCCCTAACTATGCTTGGTAACACTGATGTACCACCTTCAATAGCTTCAGTGGATGTTACCTCAGTAGTTCCTAGAGGTGCAGTTGGGACATCAGAGGTTTGCCTTGTCTCTCCTACTCTCTGGGTAGTTGGCCCATCGGTAGTCCCTTCAGTAGTCTGGATTGTATCTCCTTCAGTTGTCCCCTCTGTAGTCAGGGATGTTGTGTCCCTAACTGTGCTTGGTAACACTGATGTACTACCTTCAATAGCTTCAGTGGATGTTACCTCCGTAGTTCCTGGAGATGTAGTTGGGACATCAGAGGTATGAGATGTCTCTCCTCCAGTTGTCCCCTCTGTAGTCAGGGATGTTGTCTCCCTAACTGTGCTTGGTAACACTGATGTACTACCTTCAATAGCTTCAGTGGATGTTACCTCCGTAGTTCCTGGAAATGTAGTTGGGACATCAGAGGTTTTAGATGTCTCTCCTCCAGTTGTCCCCTCTGTAGTCAGGGACGTTGTGTCCCTAACTGTGCTTGGTAACACTGATGTACTACCTTCAATAGCTTCTGTGGATGGTCCCACAGTAGTTCCTGGAGGTGTTGTTGGGACATCAGAGGTGTTAGATGTCTCCCCTCCAGTTGTCCCCTCTGTAGTCAGGGATGTTGTGTCCCTAACTGTGCTTGGTAACACTGATGTACTACCCTCAATAGATTCAGTGGATGGTACCTCAGTAGTTCCTGGAGATGTAGTTGGGACATCAGAGGTTTGACTTGTCTCTCCTACTCTCTGGGTAGTTGGCCCATCGGTAGTCCCTTCACTAGTCTGGATTGTCTCCCCTCCAGTTGTCCCCTCTGTAGTCAGGGATGTTGTGTCCCTAACTGTGCTTGGTAACACTGATGTACTACCTTCAATAGCTTCAGTGGATGTTACCTCCGTAGTTCCTGGAGGTGTAGTTGGGACATCAGAGGTATGAGATGTCTCTCCTCCAGTTGTCCCCTCTGTAGTCAGGGATGTTGTGTCCCTAACTGTGCTTGGTAACACTGATGTACTACCCTCAATAGCTTCAGTGGATGGTCCCTCAGTAGTTCTTGGAGATGTAGTTGCGACATCAGAGGTTTGACTTGTCTTTCTCACTTCCTGGGTAGTTGGCCCATCGGTAGTCCCTTCACTAGTCTTGATTGTCTCTCCTCCAGTTGTCCCCTCTGTAGTCAGGGATGTTGTGTCCCTAACTGTGCTTGGTAACACTGATGTACTACCTTCAATAGCTTCAGTGGATGTTACCTCCATAGTTCCTGGAGATGTAGTTGGGACATCAGAGGTTTTAGATGTCTCTCCTCCAGTTGTCCCCTCTGTAGTCAGGGATGTTGTGTCCCTAACTGTGCTTGGTAACACTGATGTACTACCTTCAATAGCTTCTGTGGATGGTCCCTCAGTAGATCCTGGAGATGTAGTTGGGACATCAGAGGTTTGAGATGTCTCTCCTTCAGTTGTCCCCTCTGTAGTCAGGGATGTTGTGTCCCTAACTGTGCTTGGTAACACTGATGTACTACCTTCAATAGCTTCAGTGGATGGTCCCTCAGTAGAACCTGGAGATGTGGTTGGGAATACTTCAGTTGTTGGTGATGTTGTTTCTTCTAACGTGCTTTGTACCTCTGATGTACTACCTTCGATAGCTTCTGTCGATGTTACCTCAGTAGTCTCTGCTTTGGAGGATGTTGGCAATTGCGATGTAGAGGCACATTCCCCTTAAAAATGCATCATTAGCTATATCATTATCTATATTTTCAGCTTGAACTGTGTGATATTTACCACTTGTACCAGTGGAAACGATGTTAACGTGAAAATAAATATAAAGCATATGTTTTTATAAAACAGATGAAATCATGTCTCTGATGATAATAATG
Source organism: Sthenelais limicola (assembly GCA_942159475.1). Classification (NCBI taxonomy): domain Eukaryota; kingdom Metazoa; phylum Annelida; class Polychaeta; order Phyllodocida; family Sigalionidae; genus Sthenelais; species Sthenelais limicola. The sequence continues at coordinate 130,898,857 of OW804095.1, forward strand.
ATAAAAATAATGTATTCTTTTTTTTGTCGATGACTAGTAGCTACGAAATCTGGGGTACAAGCACACTCCCCTCTCATATTAGCAGTTTCCTTTCCATTATCAAACTTTTACAGTCAGGGAAATTGTACTGTACTATTTCTTATCAACAGTTCTTTCTCAGTGCCACATACTATGATATTTCCGAATTTCTTTTAACTTACTTTTTCGGGGATATACACTGCATGTGTCTATAGAATAGCCATCAACAGAAACGTTGCCAAGATTATCAATCAAATTCTCGTTAAGAGTGATGAGAACTGATGATGGTGAGTCAGCAACAAATTCCACATCATATTCAACACGAACACTTCCCTCACTGAAATGGTGAGGTATATAACTTTGAATATTTGCCACTAATGTCTTTTGGGTGATAGTATAGGTAAACATGGATATCTCTAACTTCATCTTCTAAAGTAGTAGTATATTTGAGAGTCGGTACCTGAAGGTCACGTTCGAAACTCCTATGTAGTAGATTCCACCATTTGCCTCAAAGATAGGATTCAACTGTTTTGCAAAAAAAATCAATGTTAAATCAATGTTATCAATAAATTAATATACCTTGCGTTATCTGTAACTGCATACCACACATTTATTAGACTAACAAAATTACCACTTAAATGGTTGTCCTTGAAAAGTTCATCTTTGATCTATAGTATTTTCACTGTTTCGCATGAATAAATAAACAACCAATAATGATCGTGTCAAATATTAAGGAAAAGAAGCTGTGGACAAATAGATTCCAGCCATTGCTCAAGCATATTATTTCCTTTTATTATGATGAGTGTAACCAATATATTATGTTCTGCAAATTAAATAATTAACTTACCTGATCTAATACATTTTGCCTGAGTTGTGAGTACTCATTACTTGTATGGTCGGCCAATTTAGAGTTCCAAAGCATTGATGGAAGCCGGAATTCACCAGTCAGGATAATATTTTGTCCTGAAGTGAAGTTATGACTATATGATATCGAAGTGTGGACATAGTAAAGGGCCTAGTCCACTAAGCCGATTCTCACGCGATTTTGCGCCACAGAGAACACTTTTCCACAATTTCGTGAGAATCGCATGAGAGTCTGCTTAGCTTGGCTCGATTGGGCAGTTAAGAAATAGGAAAGATTAGGAATACAATGAGAATCTACCATCTTCTTATCTCCATTGTCTTGTTGCCGACGATTTTGTATAACAGATCAGGCACATATTTTATATATATTATGTAAACTGGGGCATTATATAATGAAACTGGAGGGCAGCATTAATGACATCCAAGAGAAATAAAGAAACTTGAAAAAAACTAACCAGCAGTTGATATTTCCATTGTAGTTGTTATTGGTAGTGCTGTTGTTGAGACACCAATGGTTGTAGTCCCATCTTCAATGGTGCTTGATGCATCCGATCCTGTAGAAGAAAAGTTCAAATGTTCAGATACCAGACCGCTAAAATATTGTTCTTCTTATTTAAACCCTATATATTATGTACAATTGGCGTCAACTTTGATCATTCTGTGTTATACCATTAGAAGGTCGCAAAAGACCATCTATAACATTATTGGAACAGTAGCAAAAATAGAAAACAAAACATAACCAGTCTTACATGCATGCCCATCACTCCCTCCTTTTAATTAGATAACGTTGAACATTGTCGCAAAAATCTCTTGCCAGGGTTGAATTCTCGGTTTTACAATTAAACCTTTTGTACCGGATGTAAGTGGATATGCGACCTGGAGAAATTCTTACCGTGAGGGTACTTGTATAACTGGTCCATTTAAAGCATTATACAGTTATGCCCTTGTGTAAAGTGATTTCTGTGATGTCTACTTTTTAGATCTCTGTTCGTTGCAGATGTAGCCGCTAAGGTGAATGTTCACATAATTTGGGAACCATTTAAAGTGAGGACTAGGTAGATGAATAAATGCATTTGGTAGGTAGTATAAAGGAATTCGTCTGTGCAGAGATTTCAGGTAGTTTTGGTTCTGTCACTGCCATGTATGATTACATCCTCGTTCCTGATCCAGCCATACATCTTTTTGAATCGTGTGTATGAATAGTGAAATTGGATTCTAAAACTATCGGCTGGTGTTGGTCCATGTTTTTCACCACCGTTACATCTTCAGGGAAAGTAATATGAATGTTCGAGAAATCATGTTTCTTGTTAATGAACTCCCTGTTGGGTAGACGTTTGGTTGCCATGATTGGTTACAGTTGTTGAGAGCATTCCAAGTATACTACTTTGACCTGGTTATTAAGAAACTAGGAGCATATTCAGGTGAATTAAACCAGCCATTGGAATCACAAAACAATAGGTCAAATTGCACAGATTTTAATAAGCTATCCGGGCAGGGAAGCATCAAATTGAGAATTGATATGGAATGAACTTAAGAGCAAGATCATAAGGCCCCAACATTCCGATTTACTTTGCAAGAGGATTTTCATCTTGGTGAATTAGGATTTGTTCATAATCAGTCAAGTATTTTCCAGATAATTTAAAAATGAGTTTTAAGTACGATGGGACCTATTATTAATAGCACAACACTGTATCTAGGTTAGATCTAGAATATTACCAAATATCCATGATTTAATCATGGTAAGCATTCACTTTCATGAAAGTTACCAGAGGATATGTTGATGTGGTTTACTCACACCAAACACCCGTCTACCTGTAGTAAACTACTCAATTCCTCACCTCACATGGAAAGATCAATCACCAAATAAGTGCAACTGCAAGCCTATATAATATACTTAAATATGCGCCCTTAGCTTCTTTTGACAATTTGAGATGTCATGTACACTTTGGAAATGCTCTGAACAATGTCCCACCATCTATCTCAACCGTCTCTTTTGAGTACAATAGTTAAGCCAGGTACAAGAGGTCGAAAGCTACCATAAATTCGCTGAAGAATGATAATAATTATGTACTCAGTTCCTCTTATAGCTACCTAGTTCACATTCCAATGAGATGAGAAATTGGTTTTTAATTCTGGTTTATTTACCGATGTCAAAATGCTGGTAGAAAAGTAGTTGGATATCGAGGATGCGGGCTCAGATCAACATGGTATGTTGTGACAATAAGTTGAATATTTAAGCCAGAGGAAGGCGGCAATCCAGGTGGTCAATTTCAGATAGCCCATTTGTTTGAGGTAGTCGGCGATAATAACGTTCAAAGTCGTCTGCCCTATTTCCTCTGCCTAGAATTACCCTCATGTCCACGCTCCTGATATTTCTCCTTGGATGCATACAGTAACTCGCGATGTCCTTCAATTAGAGCCCTTGATATCCTGATCTAGGGGTTTGTGCAACTTTTCTATTTGCCTGAATGTTGTCGTGATATAATCTCATTGATAAATAGTCTTTACGTCGTTTTGGGCGCGACAAGATGATTTAGGGGGTCATATACGTTTCTAAGTTAGTAGATATACTCCTAAGTACCCCGACCGTATTAATGTCCATAGTAGTGCAATTCTATATAAATAATTCGGCCACGGAAGGATTCAGCTATATGTACGCAGTCCTTTTGTTATTGCAACAATGGCAATGATAATGAGCTTTTTCAATAGTTGAAGATGTGCCTGCAAATAATGTTTCATCCTTTCAATAGCCAACTTGCGTTTCAAAAAATGCATGAATGGATCTATTTAAATATGGGATTGTTTGTGGTTCTTAACACTCTGCCAACTCATGCATGAAGTTTTCTTTATTGCAATGCAACAGCAGATCCCATGGTCCCTTATGCAAAATAGCGTCAGCTCAGGTGGTCAATTATGCACCTTTGAACATAGGAGGCTGTATATATTTGTTGTTTAATGTTACATTCAGGCTATAACATTTTAATTTTACATATTGCTTTTTCTGAGGTGGATTGAAGGGGAAACAGATACTGACTGACATGCATCATCCCAGTCCAGGGAATATAGGAACTATTTAGAAAGGGGTGAATTGTACAGTGATACAAAGCCAAGTAGCCAGCTTACAAGTATATATATAACTAGCGTGTAATGCCTATGGAAGAGGACATCTCTTGGCTAATTGGTTGCATCTATATTGGTGCTAAACATGAAAATGTCTAAAATAATCATGGATCATCAACATTTAAAATCTTTGGGTCAGATAAGATATATATAATACGGAAGACATAACATCATTAGAATCATCACATTATTCCTCGATTTTACCACTTGTATAGATGTAATGAGATATTTAGGAATGCAGGATTTCATGTCAGTTTTGGACTGGCCCTTCTTACACCGAAAGCCTGACCAATTACAAATTTACATACCTGGTGTTATGGTTTTCTGAGTTGTTGAATCGTCTCCCTTATCAGTAGTAGTTATCTCAGGTGATGTGAACGTTGTAACATCCGTTTCTATTCCAGAAGAATAAGGAAACATGTTACTCATGAACGATAACATGCTGATGAGTGTAAATCAAAAAAGCTTCACCCAAGAGCTATTAATAGTATTATGAAATATTAAGAGGTACTATGAAAAAATAAAACGTAATAATGAACAGGTCATCATAAATCAGAAGTTTGGAATTTATCCCCGATTGAAAATATATATATACCAAAAAGAATAACTGGCACATTGAATATGAATGTCAAGGGTATTTGTATATAGACACATACCAACGAACAACACACATAAATCAACTGTGGGATAAAGGTATTCCCGTGTAATGAGGTATTGCCATGAGGCCAACAGTTTCTCTTGATATGGTGATGGAGGCGTCCACCATTTATCCTACTATTAGGATGTATCAGCTATTAATGCCACAGAGACTAGTTGTATTATCCGTTGCTGTTTGAGTAGTGGCAACCCGTTTGGTAGTCATACCTTGTGTTATGTGTTAGGTTGCAGGCAGGACAGACCATTGAGTTCCTTGGTGATGGTCGATGCTAAGTGGGATCTGATACCAAAGCAAATTAGGAATAGGGCTTATGTTGCACAAGCTCGTCCTATTCCACCAGAGAGACTTAAGCAAATTGAAAAGAAAAGGAGGGAAGCCAAGGAAGAGTTGACCTACAAGGAAGAACAGTTACAACAAGATCAATTGCAAATAGATAGAATATCTCAGAATTTCTCGCCGAGAGACATATACAGAGGACGTCAGGAGATGCCGTTTCAGGTGTGCAGGGAGATCTGTTCCAATGAAAGAACTGATATAACAGAATGTATCCTCCAGGGTGGCAAGACCTTCCTCCTCAGCCCCGACAACAACATCCAGTAACACAGAGGAGAAAGAAGTCCACACGATCAACTGAAAGGAGGAGACACAGGCGGCCGAGCACATCTGAGAGCTCAAGCTCTCCCATGGATTTCTTCCCATCAGATACACAATCAGAGTCAGAACGGGAAGATGTCTGAGTGGTTGATTGGAGGAGACACCATAAGAATAAGAGGGGCGACCATGTCAGCCCCACAGTGGCAAAGCGCTGGCAATTGTTCCGCAAAATTTCTATGAGGGAACAGCAAACATGAGGTAACAGCGGGCATTTTTCTCACAGAGTTTGAGCTCAATTGCAAGCTGATAGGGGCTCCCGATCATATGTACCTCTCAGGAGTAAGAAAATTGCTGAAGGGAAAAGCACTGGGCTGGTACATGACGCACACAACAGAAAACCAGACAGCTGGCTATGACACCTTCAGGCAATTATTCCTTGAGAAGTACAAGGGATTGTCTTATGGACAAAAGATGAAGGGGTGCGCAAGGAGGAGCTCATACACTCATACAGGCCCCTCACCTTATCTAAAATCAGTGTCATCTATATCTCAACAGACTAATTTGACTCTTCTCTATTAGAAAGTTTGGTGCAGCTATTATCTTTCGTCTTGGCAACACCATATCCGCCCTCTCATCAAATAAGAAGGTTCAACTTACCCCATCAGTAATCAACCAATTTAAGACTGTTAAGTCAGTGGATCGGCAAGATTGCAAATTCACAAAAAACAGTTAAATTGTATGTATACATGCCTATTAGCAGTTGTGTGCTTGACATACTGGTAGACTGAAGTAGGGGTACATTTGTAGAGGTTTGTTCCATGGTAGATGTCATTGCTTCAGTTGGGGATCCTGTAGAAGTAGGTGCTATAGACGTGTATTCAACGAGAGTAATTTCTCCTTGTGTGGAGAGGCCATTACTAGTGGTTTCCAAGCTGGAGGTGGTTGTAACCTGTACTGATGTGGAAACTGGTTGAATGGTCTGAACCTGTTTCAAGGTTGTGTCACTTTGTGCTGTAGCTCCTGGTATTGTCTCTGCCTTAATTGTCACTGTTTCACTAGTTGTTCTCTCTCCCTGGGTTGTGGCTGCTTCAGTGGAGAATACAGTGATATCCTGCAGGGTTGTGGCTCCCTGTGTTGTAGGACCTGTCTGTCCCTGAGTGCTTTGGATACCTGTAGACTGAGCTGTGGGTTGCATAGTGGTAGTCTTTTCTTTGGGCGTAGTTTCGTCAACTATGGATGATGTTTCAGTTGTGGCTCCTGAAGTAGCAGGTTCTGAATAGGTTTGTTCAGTCATTATTGTAGACTGAGTTGTTTCTCCTTGTAGTGTGGCACTACTACTGGTTTCAAAAGTGGATGACTGAAGAGGGAGCATATCTGTGGTAAATTGGGGAGAGATTTTATTTGTGTCCTCCGCAGTTGTTGAAGCTGGTTGGGAGCTCTGGCCCTGTTGCAAAGTAGTGTGACTTTGGGTTGTATCTCCTGGGATTGTGGCTTCCTGCGTTGTCACTTCACTGGTTGAAAACATAGTGGCATCCTGCCGGGTTGTCATTTCCTCTGTAGTTCCTGTACTTGTGTAGTCCTGAGTGCTTAGGGCACTAGTAGATTGAGCCTGGGGTCCCTCAATGGTGGTCCTTTCTTCTGGTGCAATACTTTTGTCATCAATGGTTGATTTTTCAGTTGTAGGTCCAGAAGTAGTATGTTCAGCCACAGTCCCTGGCTGGGTGCTTGATTCTGAAGAGATAGTAATAGTCTTTACTGTTGTGGAAACTGGTTGAGTGGTCTGATCCTGTTTCAAAGTACCCTTTTGAGTTGAAACACCTGGTGTTGTGTCTCCCCGGGTTGTGGCTTCTTCACTGGTTGAGAACATAGTGGCATCTGGCAGTGTTGTGTGTTCCTCTAATGTAGGTCCTGCACTTATGTATCCCTGAGTAGTTATGACACTAGTTGACTGTATGTGGGGTCCCTCGGGGGTGGTCTTTTCTATTGATGTAGTAGTTTCCTCAACAGTGGTTGATGTTTCAGTAGTAGGTCGTGAAGTGATATATTCAGGCATAGTAATAGGCTGAGTAGTTTCATGTTGTGTAGTGATGGCATCAGTAGTGGTTTCCATTGTGGAATGTCCCAACGTTGATTCTGGAAAGATCGTAGTTGTAATTGGTTCAGTGGTTTGTTCCAGTTGCATGGTAGTATCACTTGGTATTGTAGCTCCTGGCGTTGTGTCTACTTGTGTTGTTCCAACTCCACTGGTTGAAAACCCAGTTGTCATTTGTTCTTTGGGTGTAGTAGCTTCATCAACTATGGTTGCACTACTAATCGATTCAGATGTGGAAGCAGGCAAAGTGGATGTTTGAGGAGGAGTTGTTTCTTTAGTTGAGTCTAGGGAGATAGTATTTGTAGTCTCCATAGATATTGATGCTGGTTCAGTTGTCTGATCCTCTTCCAAAGTAGTTTCACTTGTAACACCTGGTGTTGTCTCTACTTTGTCTGTGACTGCTGCACTTGCTGAGGACACAGTGATATATTGGAGGGTTGTAGTTCCCTGTGTTGTACTATCTGCAACTGTCTGACCCTGGGTGCTTATGATCATGGTAGACTTAGCCTGGGGTGTCTCAGTGATGGTCTGTCCCTCAGTGCTTAGGATGCCAGTAGACTGAACCTCGGGTCTCTCTGTTGTAGTGTGTTCTTTAGGTGTAGTTGTTTCCTCAATGCCAGTTGAGGTTTCAGTTGTGAGTCCTGAAGTAATAGGTTCTAAAGAGGTATGTTCAGCGACGGTTGTGAGCTTGGTAGTTTCCCCCTGTGTAGACATTGTACTACTTGTCATTTCAGATGTGAAAGCAGTTAAAGTGGATGACTGAAATATTTCTGTAGTTGACTCCAGAAAAAATCCAGTTGTTAGCTCCATCCTTATTGAAGCTGGTTGTGTAGTGTAATCTTGTAGCAAAGTGGTGTCCATTTGGGTCAAAGCTGGTTGTGTCGTTTGGTCCTGTTTTAGAGTAGTGTCTCTTTTGGTTGTAAGTGCTGGTGTGGCAGCTTCAGTGGTTGTGAAAACAGTGCTATATAGTAAGCTTGCAGTAGATTCACCCAGTGGTCCGTCAATGGTAGTTTGTTCTTTGGGTCTATTAGTTTCATCAAGAAAGGTTGATGATTCAGTTGTTGGTCCTAAACACATTGGGAAATGGAATCATGTTCACCTTTTTTCCAGTTGTTTTGTTCCTAAAATTATTTGCGTACTAGTTTTTTAAGATTATGATAGGAAATAGAGGCTATTCTCCTGTCGCCCATCTTAGTTCATTTGAATTGTTGATGTTGTTATGTGTGGATATTGTACCAATACAGATTAATACTGTGTATATATGTGTTTCTGCGACTTCCTCCCTATGACACCTAAACATACTCATATTTGCTCTGAGATTTGTCATTATTATTAGTGAGATGTGATGACCAATTAGATCAATTAATTAGTTTTGACAACTTATGGGGTCCTTCTCTTTATTTTTCAGCTTTTTGTTTTCTATCATACTACCCATTTTCTGATGGAATTTAATTTCCCTGGTCACTATATGGAAAATCCTATTGTACACATTTTGTCATTCTATACGTGTATACAAATATATAGAGATCTATAGGATTATGACATTTAATCATGTTTGCACATTCCTCAAGACTGCCATTCTGGCCTGTTTACATCCTGAAATTTGACCCGGTATTGACTTTGGTCCATGTTTTACCTGCAGACTTGGGCAATCAATGCAATACTTCTTCCACAAAATCAATTCAAGATTTCAGCAGATAAACGACCCTCATTCATAAATTCACATAATAATATTACTGTATCAACAAACTTTACCAAAGAAGGCAAATATTACAGGTAAATTTTGAAATTCATCAGTTTTCTATTCCTTTAAATCTCCTATCTCAATGTAAATCTGATCACTGGAGAAATCACAGCTTCAACACCATGAACTTTCTTTTCCACACTTGTGTTCAGTCAGAGACGGGATACTCCGTTTCCAGTGTGATTTTACATTTTGAAATCAATCATCCCCCTTCCCACCCAATCAAGTTTGATTAGGGGGAATTCCTTGATAAGCATACACAGTAAATCCTTCTGTATTAAATGCTGTGGCCTGTATATAGTATTATCAAAATTATAAATGTATATGAGCATACTAGACAAATCTTGGTGTACTGTTTAGAGTATTTTGAACTGGAACTGTTATACAAACCACACTTTTAATACAGAAGTTATCACACTTATGTCATTTTTTGGGCAACATGAATTTGGATTAGGAAAGTAAGTCTTACCATTAGGTGTGGTTGTCATGTTTATTGTGGTAGGCTGGGTAATTTCTCCTTGGGTAGAGATGGCACTGCTACTGCTTTCCATTGTGGCTGCATCCAAAGTGGAAGACTGCGGGGGAGCCGTTTTGGTAGTCAACTCTGGAGACACTGTAGTTGAAACCTCTATGGTTGTGGAAGCTGGTTGAGTTGTTTGATCCTGTTGGAAAGTAGTGTCACTGTCAGTTGTATGACCAGCTGTGGTCTGTCCCTGGGATGTAGCTGCTTCACTGGATGTGAACACGGTTGTATCTTGTACTGTTGTGGCTCCCAGTGTTGTAGGACCAGCACTTGTCTGTCCCTGAGTGCTCAGGCCTCTCGTAGACTGAGCCTGTTGTTCCACAGCTGAAGTCTGTTCAATGGATGTACTAGTTCCGCCAACAATGGTTGATGTTTCAGTTGTGGGTCCTATAGTAGAGAGTCCTTCAGAAGTATGTGCAGCCACTGTGATTGGTTGGGTAGTTTCTCCTCGGGTAGAGATGGCACTACTAGTGGTTTCCAATGTGGTTGCAGCCAAAGTGGAAGACTGGGGTGGAGGCGTTTCTGTAGTCAACTCTGGGGACACTGTAGTTGAAGCCTCTATGGTTGTGGTAGCAGAATGAGTTGTTTGATCCTGTTGGAAAGTAGTGTCACTGTCAGCTGTATGACCAGCTGTGGTCTGTCCCTGGGATGTAGCTGCTTCACTGGATGTGAACACGGTTGTATCTTGTACTGTTGTGGCTCCCAGTGTTGTAGGACCAGCACTTGTCTGTCCCTGAGTGCTCAGGCCTCTAGTAGACTGAGCCTGTTGTTCCACAGCTGAAGTCTGTTCAATGGATGTACTAGTTTCCCCAACAATGGTTGATGTTTCAGTTGTGGGTCCTATAGTAGAGAGTCCTTCAGAAGTATGTGCATCCACTGTGATTGACTGGGTAGTTTCTCCTTGGGTAGAGATGGCACTACTAGTGGTTTCCAATGTGGTTGCAGCCAAAGTGGAAGACTGGGGTGGAGATGTTTCTGTAGTCAACTCTGGAGACACTGTAGTTGAAGCCTCTATGGTTGTGGTAGCAGGATGAGTTGTTTGATCCTGTTGGAAAGTAGTGTCACTGTCAGTGGTATGACCAGCTGTAGTCTGTCCCTGGGATGTAGCTGCTTCACTGGATGTGAACACGGTTGTATCTTGTACTGTTGTGGCTCCCAGTGTTGTAGGACCAGCACTTGTCTGTCCCTGAGTGCTCAGGCCTCTAGTAGACTGAGCCTGTTGTTCCACCGCTGAAGTCTGTTCAATGGATGTACTAGTTTCCCCAACAATGGTTGATGTTTCAGTTGTGGGTCCTATAGTAGAGAGTCCTTCAGAAGTACGTGCAGCCACTGTGATTGGTTGGGTAGTTTCTCCTTGGGTAGAAATGGCACTACTAGTGGTTTCCAATGTGGTTGCAGCCAAAGTGGAAGACTGGGGTGGAGATGTTTCTGTAGTCAACTCTGGAGACACTGTAGTTGAAGCCTCTATGGTTTTGGTAGCAGGATGAGTTGTCTGATCCTGTTGGATAGTGGTGTCACTGTCAGTTGTCTGACCAGCTGTAGTCTGTCCCTGGGATGTAGCTGCTTCACTGGATGTGAACACGGTTGTATCTTGTACTGTTGTGGCTCCCAGTGTTGTAGGACCAGCACTTGTCTGTCCCTGAGTGCTCAGGCCTCTAGTAGACTGAGCCTGTTGTTCCACTGCTGAAGTCTGTCCCTGGGAAGTCGCTGCTTCACTGGATGTGAACACGGTTGTATCTTGTACTGTTGTGGCTCCCAGTGTTGTAGGACCAGCACTTGTCTGTCCCTGAGTGCTCAGGCCTCTAGTAGACTGAGCCTGTTGTTCCACTGCTGAAGTCTGTCCCTGGGAAGTCGCTGCTTCACTGGATGTGAACACGGTTGTATCTTGTACTGTTGTGGCTCCCAGTGTTGTAGGACCAGCACTTGTCTGTCCCTGAGTGCTCAGGCCTCTAGTAGACTGAGCCTGTTGTTCCACAGCTGAAGTCTGTTCAATGGATGTACTAGTTTCCCCAACAATGGTTGATGTTTCAGTTGTGGGTCCTATAGTAGAGAGTCCTTCAGAAGTATGTGCATCCACTGTGATTGACTGGGTAGTTTCTCCTTGGGTAGAGATGGCACTGCTACTGCTTTCCATTGTGGCTGCAGCCAAAGTGGAAGACTGGGGTGGAGGCGTTTCTGTAGTCAACTCTGGAGACACTGTAGTTGAAGCCTCTTCGGTTGTGGTAGCAGGATGAGTTGTTTGATCCTGTTGGAAAGTAGTGTCACGGTCAGTTGTATGACCAGCTGTGGTCTGTCCCTTGGATGTAGCTGCTTCACTGGATGTGAATATGGTTGTATCTTGTACTGTTGTGGCTCCCAGTGATGTAGGACCAGCACTTGTCTGTCCCTGAGTGCTCAGGCCTCTAGTAGACTGAGCCTGTTGTTCCACCGCTGAAGTCTGTTCAATAGATGTACTAGTTTCCCCAACAATGGTTGATGTTTCAGTTGTGGGTCCTATAGTAGAGAGTCCTTCAGAAGTATGTGCAGCCACTGTGATTGGTTGGGTAGTTTCTCCTTTGGTAGAGATGGCACTACTAGTGGTTTCCAATGTGGTTGCAGCCAAAGTGGACGACTGGGGTGGAGGCGTTTCTGTAGTCAACTCTGGAGACACTGTAGTTGAAGCCTCTATGGTTGTGGTAGCAGGGTGAGTTGTTTGATCCTGTTGGAAAGTAGTGTCACTGTCAGTTGTATGACCAGCTGTAGTCTGTCCCTGGGATGTAGCTGCTTCACTGGATCTGAACACAGTTGTATCTTGTACTGTTGTGGCTCCCAGGGTTGTAGGACCAGCACTTGTCTGTCCCTGAGTGCTCAGGCCTCTAGTAGACTGAGCCTGTTGTTCCACAGCTGAAGTCTGTTCAATGGATGTACTAGTTTCCCCAACAATGGTTGATGTTTCAGTTGTGGGTCCTATAGTAGAGAGTCCTTCAGAAGTATGTGCATCCACTGTTATTGACTGGGTAGTTTCTCCTTGGGTAGAGATGGCACTACTAGTGGTTTCCAATGTGGTTGCAGCCAAAGTGGAAGACTGGGGTGGAGGCGTTTCTGTAGTCAACTCTGGAGACACTGTAGTTGAAGCCTCTATGGTTGTGGAAGCTAGTTGAGTTGTTTGATCCTGTTGGATAGTGGTGTCACTTTCAGTTGTATGACCAGCTGTGTTCTGTCCCTGGGATGTGGCTGCTTCAGTTGTAGAGATTATAGTGGTATCCTGCAGGGTTGTGGCTCCCAGTGTTATAGGACCAGCACTTGTCTGTCCCTGAGTGCTTAGGATACTGGTAGACTCACCCTGGGTTCCCTCACTTGTACTTTGTTCCGTTCGCATTGTTGTTTCTTGAACAAATGTTGATGTTTCAGATGTTGGTTGCAAGGTAGTGGGCCCTGAGGAGGTATGCTCAGCGATTGTTGTGGGCTGGCTAGTTTGTCCTTGAGTAGATAACACACTACTGGTGGTTTCCAATGTGGATGACTGAGGTGGAGGTGTTGCAGTAGTAAACTCTGGAGAGACAGTAGTTGTTGCCTGGACTATTGTGGAAGGTTGTTGAGTGGAGTGCTCTGGTTGTAAAGTAGTGTCCCTTTGGGTTGTAACGCCTGATGTGGTTTGTCCCTGGGTTGTGGCTCCCTCTGTTGTAGGTTTTGCACTCGTCTGTCCCTGTGTGCTTAACACACTAGTAGATTCAACAGGGGTTTCCACAGTGGATGTTGGTTCAACAATGGTTGATGCTTTTGATGCAGGTTCTAAAGAAAAGTTAAAAATAACATGCAAAATATTAATCAATTGTTGGCCTTTCTTTTCTCACATCCATTTCCCGTCCACTATTTTCTTAGGTATGAACAGTTTATTGAAAAATGCAAAATAATATTAAGGACAGTTGCACCATTATCCCTGACACCATTATTTTGCTTTGAGAATGAGACCAATTCTTTAATTGTGCCAACCCTTTTATGTGTTCCTTATTTATTTAGTAGATCTTATAACATTGTTCTGTAAATTTAGCATGTTTCCATTTACATCATATTCAAAATCTTTTACGGGGTTTCATGATATGTTCCCAGACCAATACAAAGAAAAGCAGTACCAGATAATAGTAAAACTAATGAATTAGTCCAGGAGATCGGGGGTTTGACCTAGGACTAATTGCAACAGAACGTTTCTCAGCGGTTTTAGGTTGTATGAGTGCCCCTTATTAACATACTAAAAGTCCTGGAAAATCTAGGTGGGGGAACATGCCCAAAATCGGAAAAAGACAAAATGGCATGAAAAGGAATGATTTGATTGGCTTAGATAAGGAGGTGGGGAGGGAGGGAGGAAGGGAGGAAGGGAGGCATGATGGGGGGATAAGAGGTAGAGAGGCTGTGAGAGGAGGGAAGGGGGATGAGTGGGAGGAAAAGAAAGGGAGGGAGGGGGTTTAGAAAAAGGCTGTGAATGTCTTTCACTCACTTTGACTGCCCCCATTTCGTGAGAATTGACATATACATAAGTCATATATATCCTAATACAAGGTCAGGTTTTATTGATGGACTGAATACTCTAAGGGATTGCGGCGTTGGTTATGTTTGGAATTGGATTGCATCAGTAATAATCAATTGAGCAAACAAACTGTGAGTCGCCCGTCAAAGCTAGTAAGAACAGAGTGAATTCAGTGGGAGGGTTAGTGGGTCTTTGAATTTCAGAAAATTCCTTGGCTGTAGTAGACGTGTACTCTAGCAATAAACCCTGTTCTTGCTGATGCAGGATGCAGATTTGTACCAACTTTTGGGCAGTTCTGAATAGGCGTGACATACTTATACTGAATAGCCCAATGTCGATGTCAAATCGAGACGGAGGGTCGAATTGACCCGACGTCGAGATCGATTTGACATCGATATTGGGCTATTCGGTATTTATTTCATACTGATTTATCGATTTATTTGTTATATTTACCTTCATATGACTGTTTTTCTTGACGAATTATCAACACAATGAAAACTTACGAAACATGCAAGGCAGCACTACGCTTCTGCCGCTAAGAAGCGCGACGTCATGAACCAATGATGTTACGTTATTTGGGTCATGTGCTTCCATGACAACCCGAATCACATACGTATGCGATACGAGATTTCTAATGGCACCCCCGAAGCATGCCCTCTGTAATCACATACGTATGTAATAAATGATAGAATGGATAGTGGACACTCATAATTCTCAGAGAATATTAAGAAAACATGACTAGTTATAGGTCTGGTGTAGAGAAGAAGACCAGACCTAAAAATTACAATCAGGTTAGTTCTATGCCATATAATGTGCCTGATAGTCAGGTAGATTGGTGCAAGAATTGTTCAAAATGGTATGAAAGCATGAAATTTGGTACAGTGATAGATTTTGGTATGCTGATTAATTTTGGATATTGACCCATTCTGAAATATTGTTTTCTTGGGTTCTGTTGCCATGGTAACATTTTTTCAGTGAAATTTTGGCCATTCCCTGGAAATACTTAATTCTAACCAATAATTTGATATGGTATACCCACATAAAGTAGTCTATGGAATAGTTCTCTAATTTGTCTAACTATTTCAGCTAATTATATGGTTGCTAGGCTATGTATGGTTGCTAAGCAACTGATAATATACTGAAATTTCTCCAAAATGGCTCATTTTATGTATATTTTATGGGGTAAGGCAGTTATTTATGTTCTAAAATATAACATTTATTTAATGATAACATTTTCAGTGATATGCTTCAGCTTTTAGAATTTCCAAGATGGCTGCCAAATGGTTCTAAGATCCAAAATGGCTGATCAAAAGACCCTTCGGGCCCACTTCCTAGTTGACTTGACTTTAGTTTGCAAGCTCATTCATTGATCATATCAGTATGTACTTCAACCAATTCTGAACATTAGAATAGATCTGAGAACCTGAAATTTGGTACAGAGATACATTTTAATATGATAATTAATTTTTTATATTGACCCATTCTGAAAAGAATTATTCTCTTGGCTTCTGTTGCCATGGTAACATATTTTTAACTAAAATTTCATCAATTTTCCTGGAAAAACTGATTTCTAACAGATAATCATTACCAATATACCAAAATAAAGCAGTTATGCAATAGTTCTCTAAATTAAGTAACTATTTCAGGCAATTCCATGGTTACTAGGCTATTGATGGTTGCTAAGCAACTGAAAATATGCTGAAATTGATCTGAAATGACTCATTTAAAGCATATTTTCTAGGTAAAATCTATTTTTACTGTACTAAAATGTCATATTTCTTTGATAATCACAATTTCGGTGATATGCATCAACATTTAGAATTTCCAAGATGGCTGCCAAATGGTTCTAAAGTCCAAAATGGCTGATCAAAAGACCAGTTTTGCCTATTTCCTAGACATGAGCATGTTCATGGTACATTGAATTCAACACATTCTGACCATTGAAGTGACTCTCTTTCCTGTTCTGGACTAGATTCATAAGTAACATCAGTTACAAAAGCTCCTATTTTCAAAGCAATTTGGAGAGCTAAAAGTAAAAAAAGATCATGATTGGTCTATGGCGCTTTGTTTTAGTTCTTGGGGGCATTTTCAAAGCAGTCCTTGAATACCCCCCAATAATACAATGTGTGTTATTAACTATCTTAGCCACTTTAAAATAGATCTGAGAACCTGAATTTTGGTACATAAATTATATTAAAATAAATTATGGCATATATTATGAACTTTTTTCTCTCTTGATATAGCTATAAGAGGCTATTGAGGCTATTGAAGGTCTAGCATAGACTATTGCTAGGTAACCATATATCAAACTGGAACAGGGAACTGGGGGAATAACCAGCTGCCTTCCACTGGTGTGTAGGAGCAGTGTTCTCTAATGAGTTGCACATGGACACAGAGAGGTTAACTCCACACTCCCTGATTACCAAATATGTGATGTGGCCTATCCATACTATATTAATTGTGGATTTATGACAATGGACCCTGTACACAAATCCTTGAAAAACTTTTTACTTGCTGCATGTACAGGGCTCTAACTTTCACAGTGGTTTCCATTGGTATCGAGAAAAGTTACCTGGCTATTGGTTTCCCCAAAATCACTTTTTTCAAGGGAGGTGATTTTGAAGATTTTCATTTTGCGGCAGTTACCTTGCTGGGATGATTCAATATCTGTTTTCTTGTTTTGTTGGTGTATGAGAATGTGTGGAGGGAAGGCCGGGCAGTCCTCAAGGCCTCCTTAAGTGTATGGGTTTTCTTTTCCCTTTATTGGGAAGGGGGAAGGGGAGGGAGGGCAGAAAGGGGGAGATGGGGAAGGAGGGGGGGGGAAGGAGTGTGAGGGAGACACTATTTGTTTATTTTCCCCATCCCTGGAGTCTATATTAATAATTGCTAGCAGTGATAGTTACTATTAAATTCCATTTCATTTGATGGGTAGGGGACAGAGAATATGTCATAATTTAAAAAGATGTGCATACTAAGACATTTTTATCTGTCAGCATGGTGTCAGCATGGTGTTGAGGTCACCTCCTTGTACAGGTATGCTCAAAATCCAATATGGCTGCCACCAGGAAGCAAAATGTCCTATTTTAGCTCCTTAGCTCTAGACGGCCGGCATCTATCCGCCTATGTTTACATAGCGTAGCTTGAAAATTGAACGTTTCAAACGATCCCCGATAAATTGGGTCCTTCGCTTCATACTTATGCCCGCGGAGGGATCTATGTTTCTTTCCCATAAAACTGCGCTATTGTTACGCTCTATCGACATCATTGATAGTAATCTACCACTTGGACAGAAGGAATTGCTTCATATGGCCCTATTTTAAAAACGAACAAAAATTGTGGTTACCGCCTTACATACCGTGTCATGGGGGCTCACAAACAGTACCGATGACCCATCCGATCGTCCTCCACACTCACTCACCCACTACTGCTACCAGCGGACATGACCAACGCTTGTCAACAGAAGAATCAACAGCTTTGTGGGGAAGGGGGGTGGGTGGAGGCTATAGACGGTCAAATAGACTATAGAGAGAGGTGACAATAATCTTACTAAACTAACCAGCCAAGCAGTTACCATACACAAATTCTTGTGCGGATACTCCCCTGGATCTTAAAAAGGACCTAAATGAAAGCATCTCACAGAGCAAGCACATTTGATTAATTTTTTTGTAAATATCAACCATATAACATTGTTCTTTAGGATAAGCCCATACTGTGACAACTAGAAGGAAGAGTAAATATTGAAGCTAAAATTCCATGTTAGTCAATATAGTAAAGTAAGTCAGTGGGGAGTATGTTACTCCCAGGATCTAGCTGCACATGGTGGGTTCTCCATGTCCAACAGGGCATAGCAGATCAGTTACAATGAAATAAGTAATTAGTTGCTGGCCTCTATAAGTGGTGAAATAAAAAGGTGGTATTTGATGTTACTAACAATGATTGATCTTTAGAACGTATACCTAAAATGTATGTATTTGATGACTATAAATATTCTACCAATATTGATAGGATTATTTCCCCAAAGGCTGCTTGAAAAGGAAAAACTGCTCACCAAGGGTGGTGAGACTTAGAGTCTCAGCCACGATTCAAGCGGGAGAAGATTTTCATTTGTCAAAATAAAGGAAATATATTTAGTTTTGTCACTCAGGTACTTCAGTGGAACACAACTGATTTGAATTACCACCTCATCACAACAAAAGATAACCTTGAACTACTCAGCAATAAACCAACTACCCATGCAGGCTTGACCTCATGCCAGTCAGAAAAAGCCTGACAGTCAGTATTTCACAGTCTCAGGACTGTGGATAGTGATCAGTCAGACCTGAAGGTTTGTTTTGAATCAGGAAAACCATACAAATAAATTAAAATCCACCATTTTGCACACATGTATGTTGGGACCTCAACATTACCTTGAGCCTCCCTTCCTCTATGCATTCTCAGAGTGCAACACACTATTTACAATGTTAAGAGGTGTTATGCCATAACCCAAGAGTTTCCCAGGGGGTAAGTCATGGTCAGTGGGTTGTTTTGCTGCATATTTAGGGCCTAAAATAAATGATTTTTGTTTCCAGTCACCTCATGGTATAAATTTGGGTTGGTTGGTCAGGAATCCATTTTTATTTTTTTTTATTTTATTTTTGGTAGCAGTGATGGAGACTTATCATATGTATCCAACCTTGCCATGGTGTTAAAAGAGTCATTGCCACATGTGCCAGAATGAATTTGATCAAATTTTACAAGATTCATTTAAATTGATAATTAATTTCATTCAATTGGTGCTAATTAATGCCCTAAAAAATGCTTCAGTCAGTTGCAATGTTTTCAGGTCGGTCAGGGACTGAACATAAAGTTAATTCTATTTTAGGCCTAGTGGTAGTAGCCAACCATAGTCCAACCCTGCCCACCTCCAAAGACAAACACCAGCACACACCATGTACATTCGATTCACAGCTCTTGTAGGTACAGTGATTTCATGTCATATACCCACAGGAAGTATGGGAATTTCAAGTACCAAGAACTTTTTTCTAGTCAGAGTAGAGGTACATATGAGGACATTTTCTGAAACAGTTTTAATGTTCTTTCCAATGGTGGTAATATCTTGGCCTTGTGGGGGGTACTTTTGGAGATGAAAATGAGTCGGAAATGTATGTTCTTCTGACCTGTTTACCATATGTACTGCCAGTCATTTTAAAGAATTCTGTTCCCAGAATTTGATTCCACTTGGGTGCTGTCCGTCTGGCACACTTTATCTCCAGCACTGCAGTGTATTCATCTTCAGTCAGATCTGGTGTGTGTACTCAGTGAATGATGTAGGAAACCTACATCTTCCAACCCAGAATACTTGCTAATCAACATGCTAAATCCAGCTGAAAACAATTTTCTGCCAAACCCAAGATTGCAGACCCCAGTGAATGGGATTGGGAATGAAGTGTCAGACCCAAAGAAGTTATACCATATAGGAGAGATCTAACAGATGTCATCCTGGCATGCTCACTGATTCCTCACTATCTCCTTATACCCTTATGCTCAATCATAACACCATGTTGAATTGCAAATAAATGGTCACAATATGCACAATCCCTCTCCATTACCAATCAAATCAATTGGAATTCCATATCAATTCTCCCCAAGTGGTTCCACATGGTGGATTGTACCCATATTTACATTACCATATCCACTAGACTTTAAATTATCCCTATTCAGGGTGTTAGACCCGCTGACCCTGCCCCCTTTGTAGACAAATAAAGGATATATGATTGCCTAGGAATTGTATATGCTAGGTGTCTTCAATATTTTAAAAGCAACATTCAATGCAGAAAAATGCCATAGCAACAGTAACCAAGGAACAATATTTGAATGACCAAGGTCCTCAGATGTATTTGAACTTAAATTATTTACAACAAACAAACTCACAAACCAAATTCAAGTCAAGAGTGAATCACCAAAATTGTGATTATCAAATAAATTTGTGGGCATGAAAAGTACCAGAAAATATACATAAAATAAGTCATCTCAGATCAATTTCAGAATATTTTCAGTTGCATTGCAAGCCTACATAAGCCTAGCAACCATGGAATTGCTTGAAATAGTTACATAAATAATCTATTGCATAGACTACTTTATACAGGTATATTATTACATATTATTTGTTAGAAATCAGTATTTCCAGGGAATGGCCAAAATGTCACTAAACATGTTACTATGGAAACAGAAGCCAAGAGAATAATTTGTTCAGAATGGGTCTATATCAAAAATTAATAAGCATAACAAAATCTACCTCTGTAACAAATTTCAGGCTCTCAGATCTATTTTGATGTTCAGAATTTGTTGTATTACACATATACCATGAATTAGCTTGCAAATCAAAGTCAAGTCAACTAGGAAATAGGCAAAACTGGCCTTTCGATCAGCCATTTTGGACATTAGAACCATTTGGCAGCCATCTTGGAAATTCTAAATGTTGATGCATATCACCGAAATTGTGATTATCAAAGAAATATGACATTTTAGTACATTAAAAATAGATTTTACCCAGAAAATATGCTTTAAATGAGTCATTTCAGATCAATTTCAGCATATTTTCAGTTGCTTAGCAACCATCAATAGCCTAGCAACCATGGAATTGCCTGAAATAGTTACCTAATTTAGAGAACTATTGCATAACTGCTTTATTTTGGTATATTGGTAATGATTATCTGTTAGAAATCAGTTTTTCCAGGAAAATTGATGAAATTTTAGTTAAAAATATGTTACCATGGCAACAGAAGCCAAGAGAATAATTCTTTTCAGAATGGGTCAATATAAAAAATTAATTATCATATTAAAATGTATCTCTGTACCAAATTTCAGGTTCTCAGATCTATTCTAATGTTCAGAATTGGTTGAAGTACATACTGATATGAACAATGAATGAGCTTGCAAACTAAAGTCAAGTCAACTAGGAAGTGGGCCCGAAGGGTCTTTTGATCAGCCATTTTGGATCTTAGAACCATTTGGCAGCCATCTTGGAAATTCTAAAAGCTGAAGCATATCACTGAAAATGTTATCATTAAATAAATGTTATATTTTAGAACATAAATAACTGCCTTACCCCATAAAATATACATAAAATGAGCCATTTTGGAGAAATTTCAGTATATTATCAGTTGCTTAGCAACCATACATAGCCTAGCAACCATATAATTAGCTGAAATAGTTAGACAAATTAGAGAACTATTCCATAGACTACTTTATGTGGGTATACCATATCAAATTATTGGTTAGAATTAAGTATTTCCAGGGAATGGCCAAATTTTCACGGAAAAAATGTTACCATGGCAACAGAACCCAAGAAAACAATATTTCAGAATGGGTCAATATCCAAAATTAATCAGCATACCAAAATCTATCACTGTACCAAATTTCATGCTTTCATACCAATTTGAACAATTCTTGCATTTTTTTGCACCAATCTACCTGACTATGACACTAAATCACAATAGCAGTGCTTCAGGTCTTAAGGAATACAGCTTGAAGCACATCATGTCAAACTGGTCAAAACACCATTTGGGAATGAAAAGTAGTATTAATGTTCAATCTCCTAGCCACTCTAACTGGTGATTCCTGCGCTGAATTTAAAATTGTTTGATTTTTGTTTTGTTTTGTTTCTTCTTGTTGCCTTGGATGGAGTAGCTGTTTCTCTCCGCTCCCACACATGTGAGGTATCGATATAGGAAGTAATGTTGAAATAATGAGAGAGTCTGTATTCTTTATTAACCCTCACTGAGAAGGCTTGCATGTGACATGGAATATAATTATACAGTTACATGCCTAAGCATTAATCATGCTAATGGAGTTACGAATGTCCTTATGTATGCAAATAGACACTGTTAGAGGTGACATGTCAGTTCAGATGATACGAAAATAACATTGCCTAACCTCTCCTAAGTTATCATTATAATTCATACACACTTAACACCTATTTTTCATAATTGATAATCATTACCTCATATTAGTGGAACTGCAACAACAGTGATTATATTGCCACGCCCCCTTTGCTAAGGGATCCCGTATGACATCATAGTCAACTAAGCATGAGCGACCATGCCCCCGTAGCCTCCAAGGATATCTCTATGTCATCATCACTGCACCAGCCAATCACCGACTAGCTCAGACACACCTTCCTTACTGGTTTTTTACAGGCCACTCTTGCTCTACTCGCCTATCAGGCAACACCTCGCTTGATCAGCGCGGAAATTTTAAACATTTGAACGTCAAGATGGTGAAATCAAAGGCTAGAATGTGTGCTAAATGTTGCTCCTACTGGAACGAACTGTGGTCGTCAAACGGAACAGAACAATTTAGAACAATTGAACAATTTAGAGTCAATGATTCAAGATTTGGTTCGTGTTGTGGGAGACCATCCTTTGGAGGAGCCTAACCCCGGGTCAAGTGGTGAGAATAGCCGTCAACAGGAGCAGGAAGTTACCTTCTCATCTCATCGTTCTCGGAGCCCTAGTGCCGACAGTTCTATATATGACGTTCGTAATTCTGATTGTAGACGAAGGAAGAGGTCGACTTCCCGTGAGAAATCAAGACCTTTCGATTATGCTTCCGTTTTAGAAAAATGTGATGAAATTTCTCATTTTGAATCGTTAATTTTGGTGAATCTTAAACTGATCGCTAAGCTAGTCTTGACGAAAGGCCTTAATGGGAACTGTCAGGAGTGGTAAATCATGCTGTCACGATGTGTGAAAAGGCCCAGTCACAAATTTATCAGTTGAAAGCTAGTGTTACGTATGACAAGGCAGTTCGTACAAGAGCTAATAAGGTGGGCCTAGAAGCGTTCAGTGATGTAAAGCAGGAGGAAATTCTCCATTCATATTTGCTTGAGAATTCAAAACGTGCTATCGTTTATAAAGCTGACAAGAATAGTTCGGGACTGTCTAAACGTAAAGAGAAGATTTGTTTCAAATTCAATTCTGCCATGGGATGTTCCCTCATCGGTGTGCTAATTATCTTAGCAATGATCATTCTTGGAAATCGTGTACGGTCAAGTCTACGAAATAGGATGAGGACAGCAAACAGGGAATCGTCCCGGAAGGTATTTCCCGAGATGACGGGGTCAAGGTTGTTAGTTCCATGTGCCATGGCGACCAGGTCAAAGGTAAAGAAACCCCTTTGGTTACTTCCGGCAAGACGGCGGCTGACATTTTGACTTTCCGGACACTTATGCAGATGAGTTTTCTCCTGAATCTTCTCTGTTTGCTCTTTTTAACCCTATTTATGAACCTGATGATGTTTATTGTGATATTTTTCATAATATATCCAATTTTGTAAATACTGGTAATTGATAATCATTACCTCATATTACATCATATTATGTAACCAGTTAACACAACTTTACATAATACATAATATAACTAACCTCACAAATGGACATTGACTTAAAATCAAATTGCACTTGTTCAACAAGAATTTAAACCACTGCAATAGAGTGAGAATTATTATAATCACCTTCAACGTCTGTGTTAGTTGGTACAAAGGAATCAGTAGTGTGTATAAAAGTTGTTCCAACAATAGATGTGGTCTTCTCAGTAGTAGGCCCAGCATCGCTGATGGACAATTGAGTTGTTATTTGTTCAGTGGGTATTGTGGAAGCTAGTAACATTGATACTGGTTCACTGGTTGAGATGACAGTAGTATTCTGCAAGGATGTGTCTCCCTTAGTTGTAGGACCTTCACTGGTCTGTCCCTGAGTGCTTAAAGCTTCAGTGGTAGTTTGCCCTACAAGTGTACTAGCTTTCTCAACTGTTGCGGATGATTCTGTTGTGGGTCCTAAAGAAGAGGGGTATTCATTGATTGTTGTGGGCTGAGGTGTTTCTCCCTGGGTAGAGATGTCACTACTGGTGGTTTCCAATGTAGTAGCAACCAAAGTTGACAATTGGGGTGGAGGTGTTTCTGTTGTTAAATCTGGAGAGTTTGTAGTTGTAGCCTCTACAGTTGTGGAAGGTGGTTGAGTGGTCTTATGCTGGGGCAAAGTTGTTTGCTTTTGTGTTGTAAAACCAAGTGTGGTGCCTCCCTGTGTGGTGGCAGCTTCACTGGTTGAGATGCCACTAGTATCTCGCAAGGTTGTGTCTCTATACATTGCAGGACCTTCACTGGTGTGTCCCTGAGTGCTTAGAATACCTGTAGTCTGCACCATAGGCCTTCCAGTTGTAGTTTGTTCTACAAGTGTACTTGCTTTGTTAACAGTTGTGGATGATTCTGTTGTGGATCCTGAAGTGGTAGGTCCAGCAGAGGTATATTTATCCATTGTTGTGGGCTGAGTATTTTCTCCATGTGTTGTGATGGCACTACTACCTGTTTCCAATGTAGTTGCAGCCAAAGTAGATGACTGAGGTGGAGGCGATTCTGTTGTTAAATCTGGAGACTGTGTGGTTGTAGCCTCTACAGAAGTGGAAGATGGTGCAGTGGTCTGATCCTGGGGCAAAGTTGTTTGCTTTTGTTTTGTAAAACCTAGTGTGGTACCTCCCTGTGTGGTTCCAGCTTCACTGGTCAAGATGACAGTAGTACCCTGCAAGGTTGTGTACTTATGCATTGTAGGACCTTCACTGGTCTGTCCCTGAGTGCTTAGAATACCTGTAGTCTGCACCACAGGCCTTGCAGTTGTAGTTTGTTTTACAAGTGTACTCGCTTTCTCAACAGTTGTGGATGTTTCTGTTGTGGGTCCAGAAGTGGTAGTTCCAACAGAGGTATATTTATCCATTGTTGTGGGCTGAGTAGTTTCTCCATGTGTAGTGATGGCACTACTAGTTGTTTCCAATGTAGTTGCAGCCAAAGTAGATGACTGAGGCGGAGGCGATTCTGTTGTTAAATCTGGAGACTTTGTAGTTGTAGCTTGTACAGTTGAGGAAGGTGGTACAGTGGTCTGATCTTCACTGGTCGGTCCCTGAGTGCTTAGAATACTTTTAGTCTGCCCCACAGGTCTCTCAGTCATAGTGTGCTCTACATCAGGAGTTTCAATTCATTAATACTTATTAAAGCACATATGGATTCTTCACTTTGTCAGCTTCCTTTATATCTGCTGTTTTATTTTTCTACTATATCATGTACCCCATTTCCTGAGGGACTTTAACCTATGTCCATAGGACACTAATAGTATAGAAATTTTTACTGAACTCTATTCATTAGTTTTTAGCATCAGTCACCAGAGCAGGTAAATTTCATTTTTTTGCACCTTGTGATCTATAGAGCCATCTATGCAATATGTATAATTACAACATACCCAAATCTGTAACATGTATATAACCGTTATTAGGTTTTTAATATTCTTGAAACTGGTTTTGGTCTACTCTAAATATCCTTTCAAAGGCTATAAATCTAATTCAACATCCAGAGAATAGACTCATGATTGATGAAAAGAAATGAATAGCATAATGTATTTCATGCTCCTCACTGTTTTCCTGATCTGTGAAATTCTCCGCATATTGGGGCAAGGTTAGGACCATGATATGTTTTTACCTACATTCATCAAGTGAATATTAAATAGATATGGAAAAATATGGAAGAATATGGAAGATCAAATTGTAAATGTAAATGAATCGGCAGAGGGAGCCACATACGTGGATATAGCTATGTACCATATGATATGTAATCGAACCGACAGGGGGTGCCATCATGGCATATAAGTATTGAGAATGTTGCTATATATATATATCTATAATGTTAAAGATTTAAATGATTTGATGTATGCTAATAATAAGTAATAATTGTAACTTGAATTGGACTGCTAATTTTTCTGTAATATTTTGGATACGCTGAAAATTATCATTGTCAAAAGTGAAATGCTATCAATAAACAAACAAACAAACAAACAAACAAATTCTTACCATTAGGTGATGTTGTCTGATCTACCAAAGTTGTCTCCATTTGGACAGTTGATTCTTCAGTTGAGCCATATTGAGTTGTTGTTGGACACAATTCTGTAAGTAATTTCAGTTCCGAAATCAAAGTGAATTTATTGTGAGTTATTTTCTGGCAAGATGGTGATTATGAATATTGTAATATGTGATGTATTGTAGGAATCTTCAATACGTCATGAACTGAATTATTTTAGGAATCATTAATATTGTCATAAATATTATTGATATAAGTATGAGGACAGTTTTTCATCTCAGAAGGAAGAGGTATGTAGTACATAGCCTTTTTTCTGGAATATGGCCCCTTCCTTTATCTTAGAGACACCATATTTGTATCTATACTACTGTCTCTAGTAGGTTCATTCCAGTTTGGAACATATAATATGAGATGGCCAGGGTACATTCTCTCTGTCAGATGATCAGCTCAGTCAGTCAGAGTCTCCTCCTACTGATCGCTTTCATCTAGATACTGCTTTTCAACGGGCCTCTGTATTAATTTTGTATGATTGTCATGTTAATTAGCATAATACATACTTCCATTGTGCTTTGTAGAATCTATATATGTGCAATTCCACCAGTTGGTCATCTTTTTGCTATCCTGTGCTGAATTTATTTATTTTTGTTGTTGTTGTTCCTAAACTAGTGATAGTGCTGTTAATATAGACTAAATTGGGGACGCTAGTGATAAACATTGTGGTCAGGATAGCTTGCTGTAAGCTGGACTAAGCGACCCAATGCGGCTCCTAGGGCCGGAGGACCAAACCATAACAACAAAAAATGGGTTTTTGCTGAAAATAAACACAAGCGTATGACTGCCACCCATGCTTCTACTACAGAGAACAATGTCCAGTTTGGCAGTCTTAAATGCTAATCACTTGACCAGGGGGTCTGTAGCGATTATGCATATAAACACTGGGCATAGCCATTGATGCATCACATTTTAGGTTTACTTTAATCCCCCCATTCTCCTCAGGTGGATTGAGGAGAATGGAGAAATCAATTTTGAAGGTCCCTGTGTTAGCTGCAGGCGATTTAATGATTCAAATTAATCATAGAAATATATCTTGCATCTGTAATCTATTTCTGTAATATGCGAATGCAGGATTTGAGGTCTGCACGCTTCCTGGATGCTGATAGTAAAGACACAGTAGGAATGGGTACATATTTCAGTATTAGGAACCAGACACAATTGATTAAAATAACCTAAAACCATTTAAAAATTGAATTTTGTAGTCATGAGTTGACCAATTTGTGGAATTGCTCATACATATGCAAACTAAGTAAGGATCTATATAACAGAACGTTTTTCATGCTATATAGGTTTTTTGTACCCTTTGTTTCAAATATGGAACTATCAATAGTGACTATGAAACTATCAACATGTTGCTCCTATTCAACTAATTGATGTTATGGATCTTGGCAATGCTACTGGATGAAAGTTGCTATTGCTTAACTGTGGTACAATCAATATTGACTTTGTCTTCAAATTGATGTCACAAGCTAAATTATCCTAGGTGATATTGACCTGGTCAATGTAAATGGATAAGTGTGAATAATTCATAAATTACCAGTCAATCCAGATATACTACATCCATCTACTGTGGAGTTTGCTATGCTTAATGTATTGGCACTCTCCAATAGGGCAGTCTCTAATGATGTCATGTCGGATACTGAATTTGGTGTTCCTCCAACAAAGGCTGTGGTGTATGTTACAATTACACTGCCTTCACTGAAAGACAAAAATTAAATGTATTCATTCATTCAAAAATTGAATTGAACTAGAAGAGCTGTGGAGGCATGTCATAGCTTAACCACAACAATCTGATTAATTGGAGTAAATTCACAAATTACAAAAACCTCTGCATCAAAGATGAAACCTCTGAGATGGACTGAAGATATATTTTACCATGTCATGATATGTTTAAATAGATTAAACTCATGAGGAAATTCTCATATACATTTCATCCATAAAAGTGTAAAGCCTGTCTTTTGGTGCCATAACGTCTTCATTAGCAAAAGTATGATCACCAGTAATTGATATTTTGGCTGCCAGTATCTATGCATTTGCTGACAGTCAAATTATTTAGGGGGCATTGTAGGACAGATAGTCCTAAATCATGGGGGCATTATAATATATTGTTACATTACATGAAAAATACACTACCTGAATGACACATCCACAATGCCGACATAACTGCTGACACTGGTGTTTCTGAATACTTCATTTACCTGAAATTTTCAAATTGTTATATAAAGTTACTTTTATTTTTAGAAGGCTTAAATGGATCCTATCACAGCAGAATGAATTCGCGAATTTGCTTTGGCGAATCTCGTTCAAAAAAGAGTAAAATGTTTGTGTATGAAAATTAAAAGGTATTTAAACCATTTCCTAACTTCTTTTAGAAAAATGGGTAAAAAATGAAGTGTAGCATGCTTTAGTTGGAAGGCATCATGTGCCTTGGAATTTATTTTTATTTCATTTCACCTGAAAAACATGGAAGCAAAAATCTATCATTTATGTTCATTAGAACCAATGTAACATGGATCAATATTACTAGTAGCCATCTTGGATACTATCTTGAATCTTAAAATAATAATAATTGTAATTAGAAACATTGTAAACATTGGGTTTTGAATTCTGCTCTTTAAAGGAATCCAAAAGATGTATGTTGGCAATTGCATACTTGTGACTTTTCATATACATAAGTCAGAATATGTGTTGGTTTCGATACATTACCTCACTTATGAATTCTTCTTTCAGGGCTTTGAATTCAGGGCTTGTTTTATCTGCCAACTTAGGATCCCACACTGCTGAAGGCAAGCGGAATGTCCTTATGACCAGGATATTGGGAATCTCAGTTGAAGCTTGATTGGATTCAGTTGAAGTAATTTCTGCCGTCATTGTAGAACTCAAACCTGTAAATGAAATGACTTTGAATGAAAATGAAGCAATTTACAACCATGTAGAAGAAAGTAAAGAATAAATTATTGCTTATGGGTAAATGCATTATATATATATATATATTTTTTTTTTTTTTATTCAATTCAAGGCCAATAGAATATTTAATTTTATATAGAAAAGAAAAGATGCGAAATCCACCATGGATGTTTACACACGTTGCCATTATAGTATATAATGATACTATTTTTGGCATTAATATCATATCTAACATTACTATCATTAAAAGTATGTCACTGCGAATGAAGAATGCAGGGAGTTTTTCACAAACTGAAGTATTGTTGACATATTTTAGACTACTAAATTTGATAACCTTAATTCTATCAGCCAGTTAAATCCACCTAGCATCCTATGCCATATAATGTCTGATCCTGACCTTAAAAATGCATTCTCAGCTATGCAGGCACAAAGGAGACACACATGATTGGTTTTACACCAACATCAACTATATAACACTCCCACACATGTCCATTACAATTTAGGCATTTTCATACTTTATATTAATATATGAAATTAGCCAAAGAAATTGATCATATTCCATTTTGGGTCACAAAAAATTAACAAAGATGTGACTCCCATATACCAGTTAACTGACTGCGAATCAGGAGTAATACAGCCTCCAACAAGAGCCTTCATGGACGACATGACCATCACAGCAAAGAGTGTTGTAGAGGGCCGATTGATGCTGGAGGATCTAACGGAGTTGATACACTGGGCACAGATGAAATTCAAACCAAGCAAGTCAAGAAGCGTTGTACTCAAGTGGGGCAAGGTCCAGGACAGATTCAAGTTCAGGATAGCTGATGCTATAATACCTACTCTTAGCGAAGCACCTGTGAAAAGCTTGGGCAAGTGGTTCAAGGATACCCTGGTGGACAAGGATAGCATCGATGAGATGATACAGAAAGCCAAGCTGTGGATGGACACCATAGAGAAATCTGGACTACCCGGGAGATACAAAGCATGGTGTTACCAACACAGAGTTCTCCCGAGGATGACATGGCCCCTGCTAATGTATGATGTACCAATGACAAGGGTTGAGAGCTTAGAGCGTCTATTCAACCATCACTTACGTAGATGGCTCGGAGTGCCAAAGTCATTCAGCAGCATCAGACTGTACAGCAGGAGCTCCAAACTGCAACTACCCCTCATGTCAATCACAGAGGAGTTCAAAGTGACCAAAGCACGGCAGGCATTGATGTTCCGGGATAGTGAGGACACCATGGTACGAGAAGCCAGGATTGATGTTAAAACAGGACGAAAGTGGAAAGCGAGCACAGCCATCGAGGATGCCGAGAGTCGACTGCGCCATAAAGAGATTATCGGCACAGTTGCAACAGGTAGATTGGGGTTGGGATCAATACCCAGAGCCTCATGGACAACAGCAAGCAAGCGGGGCAAGAGAGAACTCATCCTGAAAGAAGTGCGACTGACAGAGGAAGAGGCTCAACTTACTAAGGCAGTAGGAATGAGCCAGCAAGGACAATCGACCAGATGGGAGCAAGCCCGACCCAGGAGCATGTCCTGGAAGGACATCTGGAAGATGGACGGGTATAGGCTCATTCCTGCTCCGATCGGTCTACGACGTGCTGCCTTCACCAAGCAATCTCAGGATCTGGGGATTAGCTGAGGATCCAAACTGCAAGTTGTGTTGAAGACCAGCTAATCTGGAGCATGTGCTGTCATCATGCAATGTCGCGCTAACAGGAGGGTGCTACACATGGCGACACGACCAAGTTCTGCGGGAGATCTGCGCAGCCCTGGATTTACATCGGAAAAAGAAAAGAAAGATCGAGAAAGGGCCCAAGTTTATCAACTTTGTAAGAGGCAGAACAAAAGGCAGCTCAAACAGACCACCAAGCGGCATCCTGGCAACAGCCAATGACTGGCAGATGCAAGCTGATGTCTCTGGGAGATTCAACATTCCCAAGACAAGTTGCAATAACAACACTGCAACCTGACATTGTGCTGTGGTCTCCAAGTACGAGGCAAGTGGTTCTAGTGGAGTTAACAGTGCCATGGGAGACCAGACTGGAGGAAGCCCATGAAAGAAAGAGGGAGAAGTACCAAGGATTGGTCGAGGCGTGCCTAGGAAACAGCTGGAAGGCTTGGAACTTCCCAGTTGAGGTAGGCTGCCGAGGCTTCGCATCCAACTCCCTCTGGAAAACACTGGGCTTCCTGGGCCTCACTGGAGCAGACAGAAAGAAGCTAGTTGGCGTAGTAGGACGGAAGGCAGAAGAGGCATCCTGCTGGATATGGAGGAAGAGGGAGGAGCCATGGAAGAGCTAGTCGAACCCTGGCTGAGTCTGATCACCTCAGTCGGCGCGCCCCCGGAGACGGTAGTGGTACGCGCCGAAACGGTCAATGAAAGGGAGTTCCACCTGATGAGGGGTCCGACTTAGCAGTTTGGTGTTCAAGGAACGGGGGAGTTCCACTGGATGATGGGCCCGACTTCGCAGCGTAAGCTGTATTCTAAGAACCTATTGATGTATATATAACGTCATATATCTGGGTCCTATGCATCGCAGATGCATGCTGCCATTGCTGGCCCACTGCACTAAGGATCGCATATTCGACGCCCACATGCTTGGCTTTACATACGGGTATTTCAAGCGTTATTTTTGCTTGACCTTGTTTCTAAATCTAAAAATGGTGACACGCCAGTCTTGATGATTGGTAAATAAAGGCTTTGATATCCCGGAATTGTAGTTGGAAGAAAGTTTGAGGACAGCAGATGAAAGATTGAGAAAGGCAGAATGGGATTTACAGTCAGAAACACACTTGGGAAGTGATATCGATCTTTTAGATTTTCCCATTAGTTCCAACGTGGGTAGGTGGGGAAGGAATCAGCCCCAACCATGAATTCTGTCATATCTTTTTTATTCCCAGGTATATACATATGGAATACAATGAGGTGGATACAATGATTCTATGTTGTAGGCAAAGGCAAAAAAATATTGTGCATGGTGAATTGGGGGGAACAAAACTTTTTACCCCCCACCAAGTTCCCCTCAATGATATGGTATTATAACTTGTTTTTCTCCTGTTATTTCAACGTAGATAGAAAGGCACAACTCTCAGCTTTCTAAAAATGTATACTTTGCCTATAGTTCTTTTATTTTTTGACATACCATGATGGAATCTTCCATGGCATGTCAGCCCTGGAGGAGTTGACCCAAAAAGTGCTAGTCCTCCAGGGTAAAGTACTGGATTTGGGGCTAGGACCCAGAGGGTTAATACAATACAAGGTCAGGTCTTGATGTACTGAATAGTCTAAGGGACTGCGGCTACGGTTATGTTTGGAATTGGATTGCATCAATAAACAATTGAGCAAAACAAACTGCTAGCTTCATGTCAATGTTAGTAAAAACAGAATGAATTCTGTATGGAGAGTGGACACTCATAATTTTCAGAGAATATCAAGATAACATCACTAGTTAGGTCTGGTGTAGAGTAAGAAGACCAGACCTAAAAAGTACAAACAGGTTGAATCAATGCCACATAATATGCCTGACAGTAAGTAACAATAGAAGTGCTTGACATCAGCATCAAACACATCATGGGAAACTGGTCAAAACATCATTTGGAAAGAAATGAAATCAATAATGGAAATTGACTACAAATCAAATTGCAATAATTCAACTGGAAACTAACCCATGGCAAAAAAACTAGAACTATTATAATCACCATCAACGTCTGTGTTAGTGGGTGCAAAGGAATCAGTAGTGTGCAAAGTAGTTTCTCCTTGGGTAAGTATGTCACTAATTGTGGTTTCCAATGTAGTTGCAGCCAAAGTAGATGATTCAGGTGGAGCTGATCCTGTTGTTAAATCTAGAAAATTAGTTGTTGTAGCCTCTATAGTAGTAGAAGGTAGTACAGTGGTCTGATCCTGGGGCAAAGTTGTTTGCTTTTGTGTTGTAAAACCTAGTGTTGTATCTCCCTGTGTGGTGGCAGCTTCACTGGTTGTGAAGACAGTAGTATCCTGCAAGGTTGTGGCTCCATGAGTTGTAGGACCTTCACTGGTATGTCCCTCAGTGCTTAGAATATTGGTGGTCTGCGCCACAGGCCTTCCAGTTGTAGTTTGGTCTACATGTGTACTTGCTTTCTCAATAGTTGTGGTTGTTTCTGTTGTGGGTCCGTAAGTGGTAGGTCCAACAGAGGTATATTTATCCATTGTTGTGGGCTGAGTAGTTTCACCATGTGTTGTGATGGCACTACTAGTTGTTTCCAATGTAGTTGCAGCCAAAGTAGATGACTGAGGTGGAGGCGATTCTGTTGTTAAATCTGGAGACTTTGTAGTTGTTGCCTCAATGGTTGTTGAAGGGGGTACAGTGGTCTGCTCCTGGGGCAAAGTTGTTTGCTTTTGAGTTGTAAAACCTACTGTTGTATCTCCCTGTGTGGTGGCAGCTTCACTGGTTGAGATGACAGTAGTTTCCTGCAAGGTTGTGGCTCCATGAGTTGTAGGACCTTCACTGGTATGTCCCTCAGTGCTTAATATATCTGTAGTCTGCACCACAGGCCTTCCAGTTGTACTTTGGTCTACAAGTGTACTTGCTTTCTCAACAGTTGTGGATGTTTCTGTTGTGGGTCCAGAAGTAGTAGGTCCAACTGAGGTATATTTATCCATTGTTGTGGGCTGAGTAGTTTCACCATGTGTAGTGATTGCACTACTAGTAGTTTCCAATGCAGTTGCAGCCAAAGTAGATGACTGAGGGGGAGGCAATTCTGTTGTTAAATCCAGAGACTGTGTAGTTGTTGCCTCAGTAGTTGTGGAGTATGCTTCAGTTGTCTGATCCTGGGGCAAAGTTGTTTGCTTTTGTGTTGTAAAGCCTAGTGTTGTATCTCCCTGTGTGGTGGCAGCTTCACTGGTTGAGATGACAGTAGTATCCTGCAAGGTTGTGGCTGCATGAGTTGTAGGACCTTCACTGGTATGTCCCTCAGTGCTTAATATATCTGTAGTCTGCACCACAGGCCTTCCAGTTGTAGTTTGTTCTACAAGTGTACTTGCTTTCTCAACAGTTGTGGATGTTTCTGTTGTGGGCCCAGAAGTGGTAGGTCCAACAGAGGTATATTTATCCATTGCTGTGGGCTGAGTAGTTTCACTATGTGTAGTGTTGGCACGTCTAGTAGTTTCCAATGTAGTTGCAGCCAAAGTAGATGACTGAGGTTGAGGCAATTCTGTTGTTAAATCCAGAGACTGTGTAGTTGTTGCCTCAACAGTTGAGGAGTATGCTTCAGTGGTCTGCTCCTGGGGCAAAGTTGTTTGCTTTTGTGTTGTAAAACCTAGTGTGGTGCCTGCCTGTGTGGTGGCAGCTTCACTGGTTGAGATGACAGTAGTATCCTGCAAGGTTGTGGCTCCATGAGTTGTAGGACCTTCACTGGTATGTGCCTCAGTGCTTAAAATACTTGTAGTCTCCACCACTGGCCTTCCAGTTGTAGTTTGGTCTACATGTGTACTTGCTTCTTCAACAGCTGTGGATGTTTCTGTTGTGGGTCTGGAAGTGGTAGGTCCAACAGAGGTATATTTATCCATTGTTGTGGGCTGAGTAGTTTCACCATGTGTAGTGATGGCACTACTAGTAGTTTCCAATGTAGTTGCAGCCAAAGTAGATGACTGAGTTGGAGGCAATTCTGTTGTTAAATCTGGAGACTTTGTAGTTGTTGCCTCAATGGTTGTGGATGGGGGTACTGTGGTCTGCTCCTGGGGCAAAGTTGTTTGCTTTTGTGTTGTAAAACCTACTTTTGTATCTCCCTGTGTGGTAGCAGCTTCACTGGTTGAGATGACAGTAGTATCCTGCAAGGTTGTGGCTCCATGAGTTGTAGGACCTTCACTGGTATGTCCCTCAGTGCTTAGAATATTGGTGGTCTGCGCCACAGGCCTTCCAGTTGTAGTTTGGTCTACATGTGTACTTGCTTTCTCAATAGTTGTGGTTGTTTCTGTTGTGAGTCCGGAAGTGGTAGGTCCAACAGAGGTATATTTATCCATTGTTGTGGGCTGAGTAGTTTCACCATGTGTTGTGATTGCACTACTAGTAGTTTCCAATGCAGTTGCAGCCAAAGTAGATGACTGAGGAGGAGGCGATTCTGTTGTTAAATCCAGAGACTGTGTAGTTGTTGCCTCAACAGTTGTGGAAGATGCTACAGTGGTCTGCTCCTGGGGCAAAGTTGTTTGCTTTTGTGTTGTAAAACCTACTGTTGTATCTCCCTGTGCGGTGGCAGCATCACTGGTTGAGATGACAGTAGTATCCTGCAAGGTTGTGGCTCCATGAGTTGTAGGACCTTCACTGGTATGTCCCTCAGTGCTTAATATATCTGTAGTCTGCATCACAGGCCTTCCAGTTGTACTTTGGTCTACAAGTGTACTTGCTTTCTCAACAGTTGTGGATGTTTCTGTTGTGGGTCCAGAAGTAGTAGGTCCAACTGAGGTATATTTATCCATTGTTGTCGGCTGAGTAGTTTCACCATGTGTAGTGATTGCACTACTAGTAGTTTCCAATGCAGTTGCAGCCAAAGTAGATGACTGAGGGGGAGGCGATTCTGTTGTTAAATCCAGAGACTGTGTAGTTGTTGCCTCAACAGTTTTGGAAGATGCTACAGTGGTCTGCTCCTGGGGCAAAGTTGTTTGCTTTTGTGTTGTAAAATCTAGTGTTGTATCTCCCTGTGTGGTGGCAGCGTCACTGGTTGAGATGACAGTAGTATCCTGCAAGGTTGTGGCTCCAAGAGTTGTAGGACCTTCACTGGTATGTCCCTCAGTGCTTAATATATCTGTAGTCTGCACCACAGGCCTTCCAGTTGTAGTTTGGTCTACAAGTGTACTTACTTTCTCAACAGTTGTGGATGTTTCTGTTGTGGGTCCGGAAGTGGTAGGTCCAACAGAGGTATATTCATCCATTGTCGTGGGCTGAGTAGTTTCACCATGTGTAGTGATGGCACTATTAGTAGTTTCCAATGTAGTTGCAGCCAAAGTAGATGACTGAGGTTGAGGCAATTCTGTTGTTAAATCCAGAGAATGTGTAGTTGTTGCCTCAATGGTTGTGGAAGATGCTACAGTGGTCTGCTCCTGGGGCAAAGTTGTTTGCTTTTGTGTTGTAAAACCAAGTGTGGTGCCGGCTAGTGTGGTGGCAGCTTCCCTGGTTGCGATGACTGTAGTATCCTGCAAGGTTGTGCCTCCATGAGTTGTAGGACCTTCACTAATATGTCCCTCAGTGCTTAATATATCTGTAGTCTGCGCCACAGGCCTTCCAGTTGTAGTTTGGTCTACATGTGTACTTGCTTCCTCAACAGTTGTGGTTGTTTCTGTTGTGGGTCCAGAAGTGGTAGGTCCAACAGAGGTATATTTATCCATTGTTGTGGGCTGAGTAGTTTCTCCATGTGTAGTGATGGCACTACTAGTTGTTCCCAATGCAGTTGGAGCCAAAGTAGATGACTGAGGTTGAGGCAATTCTGTTGTTAAATCTGGAGACTTTGTAGTTGTTGCCTCAATGGTTGTGGAAGGGGGTACAGTGGTCCGATCCTGGGGCAAAGTTGTTTGCTTTTGTGTTGTAAAACCTAGTGTTGTATCTCCCTGTGTGGTGGCAGCTTCACTGGTTGTGATGACAGTAGTATCCTGCAAGGTTGTGGCTCCATGAGTTGTAGGACCTTCACTGGTATGTCCCTCAGTGCTTAATATATCTGTAGTCTGCACCACAGGCCTTCCAGTTGTAGTTTGTTCTACAAGTGTACTTGCTTTCTCAACAGTTGTGGATGTTTCTGTTGTGGGTCCAGAAGTAGTAGGGCCAACAGAGGTATATTTATCCATTGTTGTGGGCTGAGTAGTTTCACCATGTGTAGTGATGGCACGTCTAGTAGTTTCCAATGCAGTTGCAGCCAAAGTAGATGACTGAGGTGGAGGCGATTCTGTTGTTAAATCCAGAGACTTTGTAGTTGTTGCCTCAACAGTTGTGGAGGATGCTACAGTGGTCTGCTCCTGGGGCAAAGTTGTTTGCTTTTGTGTTGTAAAACCTATGGTTGTATCTCCCTGTGTCGTGGTAGCGTCACTGGTTGAGATGACAGTAGTCTCCTGCAAGGTTGTGGCTCCATGAGTTGTAGGACCTTCACTACTATGTCCCTCAGTGCTTAATATATCTGTAGTCTGCACCACAGGCCTTCCAGTTGTAGTTTGGTCTACAAGTGTACTTGCTTTCTCAACAGTTGTGGTTGTTTCTGTTGTGGGCTCGGAAGTGGTAGGTCCAACAGAGATATATTTATCCATTGTTGTGGGCTGAGTAGTTTCTCCATGTGTAATGATGGCACTACTCGTTGTTTCCAATGCAGTTTGAGCCAAAGTAGATGACTGAGGTTGAGGCAATTCTGTTGTTAAATCTGGAGACTGTGTAGTTGTTGCCTCAATGGTTGTGGAAGGAGGTACAGTGGTCTGATCCTGGGCCAAAGTAGTTTGCTTTTGTGTTGTAAAACCTACTGTTGTATCTCCCTGTGTGGTGGCTGCTTCACTGGTTGAGATGACAGTAGTATCCTGCAAGGTTGTGGCTCCATGAGTTGTAGGACCTTCACTGGTGTGTCCCTGAGTGCTTAGAATATCTGTGGTCTGTGCCACAGGCCTGCTAGATGTAGTTTGGTCTACAAGTGTACTTGCTTTCTCAACAGTTGTGGATGTTTCTGTTGTGGGCTCGGAAGTGGTAGGTCCAACAGAGGTATATTTATCCATTGTTGTGGGCTGAGTAGTTTCACCATGTGTAGTGATGGCACTATTAGTAGTTTCCAATGTAGTTGCAGCCAAAGTAGATGACTGAGGTGGAGGCGATTCTGTTGTTAAATCCAGAGACTGTGTAGTTGTTGCCTCAACAGTTGGCGAAGATGCTACAGTGGTCTGCTCCTGGGGCAAAGTTGTTTGCTTTTGTGTTGTAAAACCAAGTGTGGTGCCTGCCCGTGTGGTGGCAGCTTCACTGGTTGAGATGACAGTAGTATCCTGCAAGGTTGTGGCTCCATGAGTTGTAGGACCTTCACTAATATGTCCCTCAGTGCTTAATATATCTGTAGTCTGCGCCACAGGCCTTCTAGTTGTAGTTTGGTCTACTAGTGTACTTGCTTTCTCAACAGTTGTGGTTGTTTCTGTTGTGGGTCCGGATTTTGTAGGTCCAACAGAGGTATATTTATCCATTGTTGTGGGCTGAGTAGTTTCTCCATGTGAAGTGATGGCACTACTAGTTGTTTCCAAACCAGTTGCAGCCAAAGTAGATGACTGAGGTGGAGGCAATTCTGTTGTTAAATCTGGAGACTTTGTAGTTGTTGCCTCAATGGTTGTAGAAGATGCTACAGTGGTCTGCTCCTGGGGCAAAGTTGTTTGCTTTTGTGTTGTAAAACCAAGTGTTGTATCTCCCTGTGTGGTGGCAGCTACACTGGTGGAGATGACAGTAGTATCCTGCAAGGTTGTGGCTCCATGAGTTGTAGGACCTTCACTGGTATGTCCCTCAGTGCTTAATATATCTGTAGTCTGCACCACAGGCCTTCCAGTTGTAGTTTGGTCTACAAGTGTACTTGCTTTCTCAACAGTTGAGGATGTTTCTGTTGTGGGTCTGGAAGTGGTAGGTCCAACAGAGGTATATTTATCCATTGTTGTGGGCTGAGTAGTTTCACCATGTGTAGTGATGACACTACTAGTAGTTTCCAATGTAGTTGCCGCCAAAGTAGATGACTGAGGTGGAGGCAATTCTGTTGTTAAATCCAGAGAATGTGTAGTTCTTGCCTCAACAGTTGTGGAGGATGCTACAGTGGTCTGCTCCTGGGGCAAAGTTGTTTGCTTTTGTGTTGTAAAACCTAGTGTGGTGCCTGCCTGTGTGGTGGCAGCTTCACTTGTTGAGATGACAGTAGTATCCTGCAAGGTTGTGGCTCCATGAGTTGTAGGCCCTTCACTAGTCTGTCCTTGAGTGCTTAGAATACTTGTAGTCTCCACCGCCGGCCTCTCAGGTGTAGTTTGTTCTACATAAGGAGTTCCAATTCATCAATTTATTAATATTTTTGACAGCTGAAATGGATTCTTCAGTTTTTCATTTTCATATATATTAGATGGTTATCTTTTCTACCTTATTCCACTTTTGTACACTATTTCATGAGAGATTTCAAGCCATGTCCATGGACCCCTCATACCTACTAGTTTTAGCATTAGTTACCAGAGCAGCTAAATTTGTCTTGTCTTTGTGCCTTGTAATCTATTTAGTTATGTATACAACGTATAATTACAACATAGCCAAACCTCCACTATGTATTACTGTTATTAGGTTTTTCATTATTCTTAAAGCTGGTTTTGGTTTAATTTAAATATCCTTTCTATGGCTGAAAATCTAATTTAATCTTGCTGAAAATCTAATCCAGAGAAGAGACTCACAATTGAGGAAAAGTAATGAATTAAATAATGTATAAATCTTTTTGGTTTTCCATGCCCCTCACTGTTTTCCTGATATACGTGTGTGATTCTTCAAACAGTCTTGGGCCAAGGTTTGGACCATAATATTTGTTTTCCCTCCATCCAATGAGTAAATATTAAACAGAATATGGAAGATTAAATTCTTACCATTAGGTGATGTTGTCTGATCTACTAAAGTTGTCTCCATTTGGGCAGTTGATGCTTCAGTTGAGCCATATTGAGTTGTTGTTGGACACAATTCTGTAAGTAATTATAGTTGCAAAGTCAAAGTGAATTTATTTTTGAGTTATGGTATTGATTTGATGATGATTATCAATATTGTATTATGCATAGTATTGGAATTTTCAATATGGTATGAACTCAATTATTTTAGGAATCATCAGTATTGCGATCAGTATTATTGATGTAAAGCCTGGGTAGCACTTCCCCGCTACTTCTCCCCCTACTTCTCCCGCTACCGCTCCCGCTTTAGTATTGTAATCAGAGTATTATCATAGGGATCAAGCAAGACTCTAAAGCAGTAAAAAGGAAGAAAAACTTGAATTCAAAAAAGATATCTATAAAGATTGTGAGGTAACTTTTCAAACTTAGCTTCTCTATTCCAATTCAATACTGCCATTACTATTTTACATTAAATGCATTACACTTGAAGAAAGTTGCTATTGTTTTAAAGCTGCCTTTCCAAGTTAATATCGAATGGTTTTTTTTAAAAATTTACATTCAGATTAGTTCCCAAACTCACTATTATCGATCTCTTAGCAAAGTCAAAGTGAAGCTATTTTTTGGTTTCGGAATTGCCAATAGAACAGGTGGCAGGGTGGTGTGGCCTGTAGCTCAAACTCAAACTCAAATTCCCACTTCAGACTCAAATAATTAACTTCAACTGCATGAAAGAGAACCATACTCTTCTGACAAGGTGGGGCAGGGTATTTGTGATCTAAATAAGTGAAATTTGATATTTGAATAGGGAATAGCTGGGAAGGCAACTTTAACTGTCGTAGAATCAATATTGACTTTGTCTTCAAATTGATGTCACAAGCTAAATTATCCCATGTGATATTGACCTGGTCAATGTAAATGGATAAGTGTGAATAATTCATAAATTACCAGTCAATCCAGATATACTACATCCATCTACTGTGGAGTTTGCTATGCTTAATGTATTGGCACTCTCCAATAGGGCAGTCTCTAATGATGTCATGTCGGATACTGAATTTGGTGTTCCTCCAACAAAGGCTGTGGTGTATGTCACAATTACACTGCCTTCACTGAAAGACAAAAATTAAGTGTGTTCATTCATTTAAACATTGAATTGAACCAGAAGTTCTGTGGAGACATGTAATAGCTTAACCACAACAATCTGATTAATTGGAGTAAATTCACAGATTACAAAAACCTCTGCATCAAAGATGAAACCTCTGAGATGGACTGAAGATATATTTTATCATGTCATGATATGTTTGGATTAATCTCATGAGGAAGTTTTCATTATGCATTTATACATAAAAGTCTAAAGCCTGTCTTTTGGTGCCATAACATCTTCATTAGCATTATTATAATCACAGGTAATTGCTTGATATTTTGGATGCCAGTATCTATGCATTTTCTGACAGTCAAATTATTTGGGTTCCATTGTAGGACAGATAGAGGACATTCCAATATATTGTTACATTTTGCTAGAATGATTTATCATTCTGAGGCATTGGTGTCTCCCCCTCGTGTCGGGCGTTGGTACTTATCCCCCACAATACCTCATAACTTCCTTCTTCTTCAAACCTCTAAAACCATTACACATAATATTTGAATCTCCATACAAAAAACGCGGATACTCCACGAAATGAGAAAAGGGACAACCGCAAAGTCCGGAAAAAATCAAGACAAAACAGAGGACACAGCTGAGAAAGCAAATACGGAGAAAACAAGCGAAGAAGAAGTGGAAAATACGGAAAGCAATATACATACTGTAGATACGACCGAGGGCGAAACCGGCGGCCATAGCACCGCTGGAAAAGGGGACGAGGGCAAAGACGACATGGCAGCCGTCACAAAACAGAAGGTGGAGGCATTGGAATCCAAATTAGGTGTGATCGAGGGTACAATGAACGACCTGAAGGATAACATGGAAGCAAATATCATACAGGCAGTGACAAAAGCCATGGCAGCCATGAAGGCTGGCCCTGATACGCCATTGGAGTTACCAAAGACCACCGCAGCAGAGGCCGAAGCCTCCAACCCGTTACCGGAGTACACACAGGCCGGCGACCACTCGACTCAACAACCCCCACACATTCGCATACCTACGCCCAGAAATGTAATGCGGGACCCAATGACCAAGGCATACTATGAATCTCAACTGGAAATGGCCAATCCTATGTTCTACAACCTGGAGATAAAAGGTAATACTCATATAGACCCCAGGATCAGGTTTCAGATCCCCAAACCTTACATGTGCCTTGAGAGGGAGGGTACAACCACGATCAAGGACAAGCTCGACGCGAGGGACAGTATGACTTACCACGAATACATAGAGGCATACACTTCTATGATGTTAGACGAGAACCTCATATCCCAAGACAACAGATACAAACTCACACGCCACCTTCATCAGGTCGCACAAGATGCCAAGGATAGGCCGTGGCGAAATGTTTTAAGGTGGAGTACGCAAATCTTCAAAAGGATAGAGAGGGGGGAGATCGACTGGGAAGCAAACGAACAGATACAATACGATCGTATGCGTATCTCTCTAGCCCCGGCGACAATAGCAACTAAGGAGGCCACATCAATTCCGTGCCCAGCATACAACATGAAGGGAGCCTGCAAACTCAAGGATGGACACACACTTGGGACAACCACTGCGAACCATATATGTGCATATTGTAACGCAGTAAACCCGGCTAACAGACACGCACACCCGGCAGCCGAGTGCATGAAAAAGCAACGGGCCAGACAGCCACAGAGTCGCGATCAAAGCCCCGTTGGACATCAGTACATGTACCCGCCCCCACCAATGCAAGCACCCGCACACAACCAGCACGGACACCAAGCACAACAGCAACATGCGTATGTGCCATGCCCACAGATGAACCAGCAACATTATTACACTCAGAATCCAAAAAACTAGTGCGCCCCGCGAGCCCAGCCTCGCGGGAATCCATCCAGCTGGAAGAAACCGTGAGTCAAGTTGAACTGTATGATATGTTATTTTGTTGTGACGAGGAACCTTATTATAACACTGTTGTTTGTTCTGACATATGTTACGATTGCAGAGAGCAACCATGTTTACATTCTGAAACGGAAGTGAGGATGGAAGTGAAACTGACTTCCCCCACGA
This sequence comes from Sthenelais limicola, assembly GCA_942159475.1. Taxonomy (NCBI): domain Eukaryota; kingdom Metazoa; phylum Annelida; class Polychaeta; order Phyllodocida; family Sigalionidae; genus Sthenelais; species Sthenelais limicola. Next base: position 130,941,581 of record OW804095.1, read on the forward strand.
CAGCCAGCCAATGGCAGACTACATAACGCCGCTACGGCCCCAACAGCCATTCACAGCAGCTTATACATATGCAAAGATGGCGGCCCCCATGGAATCAACAAAGCCAGCCATTTCACATGACGAGAAAGTCACTAAAACACATGAAAAACGGGAATCAACCCCAAGGGAAGGAGAAAAACAACCATCTGAATACTTCTACCCATATAGCCATACCATGTTCTCGTATATAAGGGAGCTCTAGACCAGGAAAAATACCGGACATATACGTCCCGGGCCCACTCGACATGGCTGCGTATAGGATCGAACACTGGCCACTACCGAATACACATGTGATACAGCCGGAGCTTGCCAAAATATATAATGCCACACGCACAACAGGCCTACCGAATGCTATTGCGGCAAGAGTACACGTCCCATCCAATCTCAACATTCCACAGTGGGTATATTATCTGACAAATGTGCTACACGAGATCGAGTTATTGGACTTAATATGCTACGGCTTTCCACTCGGATACATAGGCCCAGTGTCGGACACAGCGATGGCGGACAACCACACATCAGCTATAGACTACCCAAAACGCATAGTAGAGTACATTAGCACCGAATCATACAACGATGCAGTATATGGCCCATACGCGGACATGCCGTTTGACACCTGGGTCCATGTAAATCCACTCATGTCCCGCCCAAAGGGAAGTCAACAGAAGAGAAGGATCATTATGGATTTGTCATTTCCACCAGAGCTCTCCATAAACGCCTATATCAAGCAAAATATGGTACTAGGATCTACACGAGCCCACACATTGCCAACAGTCGACATGTTGGTCGACAACATAGTGAAGACAGACGTAACCAAGTACATATACACGTTAGATTTGGAATGTGCTTACAAGAACTTCAGAGCTTGTCCAAACGACTGGCCTCTGCTCACATTTGCCTGGAATGGTTCGTTTTACCTCGACATAAGTCTCCCATTCGGGGCTAAACAAAGCTCGATGCACATGCAACGTGTAGCAAATGCTATTATGCAGATTATGAACGTGGCGGGCTATAGCGGATACATGTACTTGGACGACATGATGTGCTGGGAGGAGTCGGAGCAGAAGGCATGGGAAAGTTACCAATACGCAGTAAACATCATAAACAAACTTGGATTGCCCATCGCCCATAAAAAGACACAAGAACCAGCAGTCGAGGCAAGATGGTTAGGAATCATCATCAACACCAGAGACCTGACACTGAAGATGCCCAAAGATAAGCTCGAGGAGGTCATCACTGAAGTAGAACTTTTCAGACGGCTCAAAACGACGACAAAGAAAAAGTTACAATCAGTTATAGGCAAGATTCTGCACCTCTCGAAATGCATAAGTCCAGCAAAAATATTCGTACGCAGGCTACTAGAAACATTGAGAGATGACAAGCGCCTAAAAATAGTCGTCGGCAACGCGATGAAGAAGGACCTAAAATGGGTCATACAATTCGCAAGCCAATGGAATGGAAAGAGCATGATACCAGCTAGGAGGATATCAATGACCATAGCCATGAGATACGTCGAAGGAATAGCAATGGCTGTTGAAGGCGACAAGAAGGTGAAATACGACATATCAAACATAAAAGACATGAAAATCGACCATCTAGCATATGCCGCGCCTACGCTGCTCAACTCAATGCTACGGGACGAGCACACGGCCACTACAATAAAAATAAGAACGCACAGTGAGGACACAAATACCCTCCTCTCACAAGGTACCAGGAAGGAAAAGGATATGACAGGCCCCCGATCCATGTGGTTGCTACAAGCATGCAAATACGTTAGAATCACATATGAAACACAGGACATCGCAGATATCGATAAACTAGTAGACAAAGCTAGTGTGCTAGTATCGTGCAAACCAGCACAAATTGTTGATATATAACTCTCTTTTTCATCGTTGCAGATAATGAACTGTCATACTTAATGAAGCAGGCAGAACGGTCACAACAACTTGCACGCGCCCCTGGGACGGCCGCGAACTACCGCACAGCACTCCAAGTCATACATCGCCTTCACCCAGAGATATCACATTGACCCAGACAGGATAACAGTACCCCAAATTTGCGCCTACGTTCAATACCTGCGCGGCTACCTGAGTAGCCCAAAATCAGTATGTAACTACGTGTCGGCCATAAGGGAGCACTATAAGAGAAGGCAGATATTACAGCCAGCTTTAACATCATATAGGCTCCAGCTAGCCCTAGACGCGGCCAACAGAGACAAATCCCACATCGTCCAACAGAAACTACCACTTACAGCTCCCCAGATAGCAGAGATACTAAGACAGGCCGATCGCTTCCCCGCGCCAGCACAGTACAGGCTGGCAATACTAATAATGTACACTCTTGGGTTCCGCCAGTCGGAGATAGCACCACACAACTATAAGGAATTTGATCCTACATGTCACTTCTGCAGGTCGGACATAACACTAGGCGACCAGAAGCTGATCATCCAACAAAAATGGTCAAAGAATCTTCAAAAGTATGACCAACGACGAACCCTCCAGATACCAGCAGCGAAAGATGCACATACCTGCCCAGTACAAGCCTACAAAACAGCGCTTAAAGAGGCTCCAACAAGATATAATCAACAGCCACTGTTAGTCTATCCAAAGAATTATGCACCAATCACCACAGTCGATCTGGCCGCACATTTTAAGTGGTCACTTCGAAACATGCACCTTGATGACGCACAGTATTCGCTGCACTCAATTCGAAGAACGGCAGCAACGCACGCATTTAACATGGGCTTCAAAGAACAAGACATACAACAGTTTGGATCGTGGACAAGCTCCGCATACAAGCTCTATATTACTAGACAGTTGGCCGCAAAGGTCACAACAGCACTTGTGAATAATTTAGATTAGTGACACTCAAGCAGCGAAGGGTCCCGCCCTTAGAAAACCACAGACTGACCCCTCGGGTCGCAACTCAGGTCAACAAATGCCTTCCATACACATGAACTTAAGGGGCGCACCCCTGGACTTTAGGTCTCGGCAAGCCCAAACCTACCTCCTTTTACAATGCCATTCGGCTATTTCTTTTATTTATCAATCATAATAACTCACCAGGAACTTCGGGGCTCACCCCAGGACTGAAGATCTCGTTATACACGAACCTTAAACTCAAAATAAGCCACTCGGCTAACTATAAAATTTTATGACAGCCTCAGACTTCACATTATAAACTACAACCTCAATTTTCAATACGCACTCTTGGGGTTTGGCGACATGTTTAAAAACTTACCCTCCCGCACGAACACATTATTTTAATTATCTTTAATATTTTAATTCTTCTTACATCATTATATTTAATTAGCATTTCATTGTGTAAAAGTAATTCCTTAGCGACATGTTTAAAAACTTACCCTCCCTTTATCAATTCAAACTTTTACTTCAATTCATTTATCAACTTTTATTCAAATCTTTATTACAAAATATAAATAAAATATGTCGTCACCCAAGTCTGCCTCCTTACTTATATCACATCTTTCATTTAATTTAACTTGGAGTTTAACGAATGACATAGAAAATTCACTACCTGAATGACACGTCCACAATACCAACATAACTGCTGACACTGGTGTTTCTGAATACTTCATTTACCTGAAAAATTCAAATTGTTTTATAAAGTTACTTATATTTTTAGTAGGCTTGGATGGCATCACAGCACCTTGATCATTTCCTGCGATAGGATCCATTTAAATCAATGTGAGGGGGTCAGAGGGGGCCAATTACGAAAATGATCATTCTAATATTGACAAAATTCAAAGAAACTCAAATACTGATGCTATATTAGGAAACGAGAGATCAAATTAAAACAAACAATGAGTAAAATATTTGTGTATGAGGATTAAAAGGTATTTAAACCATTTCTTAACAACTTTTAGGAAAAGTGTTACAAAGGTGTAGCACCCTCTAGTTGGAAGGCATCATGTGCCTTGGAATCTATTTTTATTTCATTAGAATCCTTGAGTTGAAAAACATGGACACAAAAATCTTTCATTTATGTTCATCAGAACCAATTTTACATGGATTAATATTCCAAGTAGCCATCTTGGACACTATCTTGAATCTTAGAATGATGATAATTGTAATTAGAAAAATTGTAAACATTGGGTTTTGGATTCTGCTCATTAAAGGGTTCCAAAAGATGTATGTTGGCAATTGCATACAGGACTTCATATAAGTAGGCCTAGGCAAAGGGAAGTAAAAATACTTGTGACTTTTCATATGAGCAATTCTACCAATTGGTCGTCATTTGGCCATCCAGGGCTGAAAGTTCTAAATTTTTTTTAAATTGCTTCTATTGAATTAATTTTTTTTGTACATAAACTAGACATATTGCTGCTATTATAGACAAAATTGAGAATGTTAAAGATGAATAGTGTATCAGGGTAGCTTGGCAAAGACTGTAACTTGAACTCGAACTTGAGATGATAAGGGCAAAGGAGAACATATATACAGATACATATTTCTTTAGAAATGAGGATTTAAATCAGAAATGAATATACTAATGTGCACATTTTTTAAAACTATTTTGTACTTTGTAATATTTCAACTAAGAGAAAGGCCAAATAACCATTCCAGTAATGGTAACGATAATGGCAGCGGCGGTGTGACAGGTCATTGACCCTTTGCCCATATACACAAATATGAGCAATTCCACCAATTTGTCATCATTTTGCCATCTAGAACTGAAAATTCTAATTTTTTTGTAATTGCTTCTATTGATTTATTATTTTTTAAAGATAAAATAGGCAGATAGCTGCTAGTATAGACGAAATTGGGAAAGTTAATGATGACTATTCAAGTCATGGCAGCTTGATAGAGACAGGACTGGAACTTTGCTGATAAGGGCACATTTCTACATAAATAAGGATTTATATTAGAAATAAATAGAAAAAAATAGGCACATAATGTTTTTGAACTTTGTGCAATTCATAGGTTCCGACAAAAGGGTCATAATGCTTTTTAGTTTGTGAAAATATTCCGACTAGAAGAAAAATTACAGCCAAAAAACGATTCAGTGATGGTAATGGTAATGGCAGCATCAAGGGTCCAGGGCATTGACCCTCTGTCATATAATCGATTATATTTAGTATTTATACAAAAATATATCACATTCTTCACCTCGTTATCCTGTTAAGATGACTAGAATACTTGTATTGGTTGTTTATGAAGGTAAATATGAATTCTGTTGAAGTATTTAGAGGCAAAATTATTAGGGAAAATGTTCTCTTTATGCCCCAACAACACATGTCAGTGTCAGCGTCAAGTCCATCTAGAATTAACAAATTTTGTATTCATTGTTCACCCCTAGTTCACACATTTTTTCCAGGCCTGGATTTTATATTCCACATGTGATGCTGACATTTAGAGTTCCCAACATATTTTTTCATTCTTACTATGCCAAAAATCAATAGTAAAAGAATAAAACAGATCATTGAGTAGCCAGGATCAAGGTTCAAAGGTTAATAAGTTTAACTAAATATTTTTATTCATTTCAAGCATTTTATTTGGCCTCCCATGAATTTTCTTCCCTTGAATGTTTTTTACTCCCATGTCTAAATTCTTAAGAAAAACTATGTATATAAGGGGTATTTCTGATGTATTCTGGGCAGGCAGACACTTCAAATAAGCAAAAGATGATTTTAGGGTCAAATGACAATGAAATGGAGGATTTGCTCGTATACATACATGAATCAGAATAGGTGATGATTTAGATACACTACCTCACTGATGAACTCTTCTTTCAGGGCTTTGAATTCAGGGCTTGTTTTATCTGCCAACTTAGGATCCCACACTGCTGAAGGCAAGCGGAATGTCCTTATGACCAGGATATTGGGAATCTCAGTTGAAGCTTGATTGGATTCACTTGAAGTAATTTCTACCATCATTGTAGAACTCAAACCTGTAAATGAAATTAAGCAAATGAAGCAATTTACAACCATATGAAAGAAATAGAATGAACCTCATGAGAATGTGGTACAAGGGACACTATTGCACTATTTTTTTGTAACCCGATATTTAAAATATATGTATACAGAGACATTAGAAATATTTTTATATGTATGTTGCCATGGAGACAATAATGATGACATCATAACTAACATCTGTAAATGCTGGAAAGTGAATATGGAGCAAGCTTGCCACTACATAGCACCCATTGGGACCAATTTATTTCAATCATTGAAGACCAAATTCTAGAAATTATGGAAAAATATGATCAATAACTTAAGAAAATATTCTTAAAGTGTTTTTAACCCTAATCCTCATGTAGGACACCTGCCCTGATGCCCCAAAAGGGGGAAAAAGAGCCTCCTTCAGCCAGGCAAAATTATGTGTAAACTGCCCCCACCTTGAATGGGTTTTAAGTATGTCACTGCGAATGAAGAATGCAGAGTGTTTTTCACAAACTGAAGTATTGTTGACACATTTTAGACTACTATATTTGATAACCTTAATTCTATCAGCCAGTGAAATCCACCTAGCATTAAAGCTAATCATATGAACTACTGCTGAGTGGTGTCAGTAAATTGCTTGGTTGTATTAGAGGTGGACTCCAGAAATAGACCGTGTTCTTGGTGATGCAGGATGCAGGGTTCTAACTTTTGGGCAGTTCTGAATAGGCATGACATACAAGATAGGATGGTTTTCAGTGAACATTAAGATAGCTTCACTAGTTATAGGTCTGGTGTAGAGTAAGAAGACCAGACCTAAAAATTACAAACAGGTTAAATCTATGCCACATAATTTGCCTGACACTAAATCACAATAGCAGTGCTTGGAATATTAAGTACTTCATACTTCACTCTCATGTGAAACTGGTCATCACATCATTTGGGAAAGATAAGAAACCAATAATGGACATTGACTAAAAATCAAATTGCAATTATTGAACTGGAACCTATATAACGGCAATAGAGCTACAATTATTATAATCACCTTCAACTTCTGGGTGAGTGGGTGCAAAGGAATCAGTAGTGTGTATCAAAGTCGTTCCAACAATAGATGTGGTCATCTCAGTGGTTGGCCCAGCATCACTGATGGACGATTGAGTTGTTGTTTGTTGAGTGGGTATTGTCGAAGCTAGAAACATTGATGTTGGTTCACTGGTCGAAATGACAGTAGTCTCCTGCAAGGTTGTGGCTTCAAGTGTTGTAGGACCTTCACTGGTCAGTCCCTGAGTGCTTAGAATACCTGTAGACTGCACCACCGGCCTTCCAGTTGTAGTTTGTTCTATAATTGTACTTACTTTCTCAACAGTTGTGGATGTTTCTGTTGTTGGTCCAGGAGTCGTAGGCCCAACTGAGGTATATTTATCAATTGTTGTAGGCTGAGTAGTTTCTCCATGTGTAGTGATGGCACTACTAGTTGTTTCCAATGTAGTTGGAGCCAAAGTAGATAACTGAGGTGGAGGCAATTCTGTTGTTAAATCTGGAGACTGTGAAGTTGTTGCCTCAACAGTAGTGGAAGCAGGTACAGTGGTCTGCTCCTGGGCCAAAGTTGTTTGCTTTTGTGTTGTAAAACCTACTGTTGTATCTCCCTGTGTGGTGGCAGCTTCACTGGTTGTGATGACAGTAGTATCCTGCAAGGTTGTGGCTCCATGAGTTGTAGGACCTTCACTGGTATGTCCCTCAGTGCTTAAAATACTTGTAGTCTCCACCACTGGCCTTCCAGTTGTAGTTTGTTCTATTAGTGTACTTGCTTCTTCAACAGCTGTGGATGTTTCTGTTGTGGGTCCGGAAGTGGTAGGTCCAACAGAGGTATATTTATCCATTGTTGTGGGCTGAGTAGTTTCACCATGTGTAGTGATTGCACTACTAGTAGTTTCCAATGCAGTTGCAGCCAAAGTAGATGACTGAGGGGGAGGGGATTCTGTTGTTAAGTCCAGAGACTGTGTAGTTGTTGCCTCAATGGTTGTGGAAGATGCTACAGTGGTCTGCTCCTGGGGCAAAGTTGTTTGCTTTTGTGTTGTAAAACCAAGTGTGGTGCCTGCCTGTGTGGTGGCAGCTTCACTGGTTGAGATGACAGTAGTATCCTGCAAGGTTGTGGCTCCATGAGTTGTAGGACCTTCACTGGTATGTCCCTCAGTGCTTAGAATATCTGTGGTCTTCACCACAGGCCTTCCAGTTGTAGTTTGTTCTACAAGTGTACTTGCTTTCTCAACAGTTGTGGATGTTTCTGTTGCTGGTCCGGAAGTGGTAGGTCCAACAGAGGTATATTTATCCATTGTTGTGGGCTGAGTAGTTTCACCATGTGTAGTGATGGCACTACTAGTAGTTTCCAATGCAGTTGCAGCCAAAGTAGATGACTGAGGTGGAGGTGATTCTGTTGTCAAATCCAGAGATATTATAGTTGTAGCTTCTACCGTTGTGGAAGGTGGTTGAGTGGTCTGATCCTGGGGCAAAGTTGTTTGCTTTTGTGTTGTAAAACCAAGTGTGGTGCCTGCCTGTGTGGTGGCAGCTTCACTGGTTGGGATGACAGTAGTATCCTGCAAGGTTGTGGCTCCATGAGTTGTAGGACCTTCGCTGGTCTGTCTCTCAGTGCTTAGAATACCTGTAGTCTGCACCACAGGGCTTCCAGTTGTTGTATGTTCTACATCAGGAGTTCCAATTTAATAATTCTTATTAAAGCTAAAATGGATTCTTCAGTTTTTTAGTTTCATTAATATCAATCGTCTACTTTTTTTCCTATATTTTACACCTCGTTTCTCGAGAGATTTCAAGCCATGTCCAAAGAACCCTAATACCTTATACTAGTTTTAGCATCAGTTACCACAGTTGATAAATTTGTCTTGTCTCTATGCCTTTTTATCCATAGAGTTATGTATGCAATTGAGATATGTTTGATTACAACATAGCCAAACCTCCAACATGATGTATATTACAGTTATTAGGATTTTAGTCTTCTTAAAACTGGTTTTGGTCTGATTTAAGTATACTTTCTTCAGCCGAAATTCTAATCTGAATGCTGAAAATCTAATCCAGAGTATAGACTCACGATTGAGGAATAGAAATGAATTAAACAATTCATACATCTACTGTTTGTCCATGCCCCTTACTGTTTTCCTGATATGTGTGATTTTACACATAATGTTGGGCCAAGGTTTGGCCCATAATATGTTTTAACTCCATCCATTAAGTGAATATTAAACAGAATATGGAAGATTAAATTCTCACCATTAGGTAAAGTTGTCCGGTCTAATAGAGTTGTCTCCATTTGGACAGTTGATGCTTCAGTTGAGCCATATTGAGTTGTTGTTGGACACGATTCTGTAAGTAATTTTAGTCCCAAAATCAAAGTGAAATTATCTTTGTATTATGGTATTGATTTGATGATGATTATCAATATTGTATTATGCATAGTATTGTAGGATCCTTCAATACGGTATTACCTGAATTATTTAGTAGTCATCAGTATTGTGATCAGTGTTATTTATGTAAGGCTTGGGTTGCACTACCCCGCTACTTCTCCTGCTACTGTTCCGCTACTGCTCCCGCTTTTTTATTAAAGAAGCAGGAGCAGTAAGGTGGGATTAACAGGGATGGGTGCTATTGGCTCCCACTACATAGCCATGTTAGTTCTCGCTTCTTTTGATGCATTTTAGAAGCATAGATTGCTCCTGCTTCTATGAAACATGCTTGATTTGTGAAGGCTGCTTCTTTGTACTGAAGTAACGGGTTGTAGTGGGAGTTGAAGCGGGACACTGGCACTGCTCAATGTTACTCATGTTACTTTATGCATTAATTTCCAAGTAAACATAACATGTTGTCTGCTAACATTTCTGAGGGGTGGTAGCAATAGTGGTAGAAATAATGTCCCAATAGCACCCATACCGGTTACTTTCCGTTGCTTGCTCCCATTTCTAAAGAAAGACAGCAAAAGGCTGTCAAAGTAATGGGAGTAGTAGCATGAATAGTAGCTTGAGGAAAGGAAGAGGTATGAAGTACATAGCCTTTTTTCTGAAATAAGGCCCCTTTCTTTATCTTAGGGACACCCTATTTTTATCTATGCTACTGTCTGTGGTAGGTTCATTCCAGTTTGGAACAAACATGATATGGCCAGGTTACATGCTTTCTGTCAGATGATCAGCTCAGTCAGCTCAGTCAGTCAGTCAGAGTTTCTCCTCTTACTGATCACTTTGATCTATTCTGGTTCTCAATGGGCCTCTGTATTAATTTTGTATAATGGTAATGGATGAGTTCAAATCATTTATAGATTACCAGCTATTCGAGAAATATTGCAATTCTTTATTGTGAAGTTCCTTCTACTTAATGTACTGACACTCTTTCTTAGTGAATTCTCTAATGAGAGTTACTGAGTGATACAAACATTATACTATACTGACAGGCGGGGTCATATTCACAGTGGTCATTCTCTAATGTTGTCATAGAGTTAGGTCTTGAAATGCAATGATTATCAATATGTGACAAGCTCTACAAAAATGGGTGTTATGTATTGTAATAAGAATATTTTCATCAGGATCAAGTAAGACTCAAAAACAGTGAACAATTAACATTAAAAGTTGAATTCCAAAATGATATCTATAAAAACTGTGAGGTAACATTTCAAACTTAGCTGCTCTATTCCAATTCAATACTGCCATTACTATTGTACATTAAATGCATTACACTTGAGGAAAGTTGCTATTGTTTTAACTGTCATACAATCATTATTGATTTGGTCTTCAAATTGTTGTCACAAGCTAAATTATCCCATGTGATATTGACCTGGTCAATGTAAATGGATAAGTTTGAATAATTCATAAATTACCAGTCAATCCAGATATACTACATCCTTCTACTGTGGAGTTTGCTATGCTTAATGTATTGGCACTCTCCAATAGGGCAGTCTCTAATGATGTCATGTCAGATACTGAATTTGGTGTTCCTCCCACAAAGGCTGTGGTGTATGTCACAATTACACTGCCTTCACTGAAAGACAAAAATTAAGTGTGTTTATTCCATTAAACATTGATTTGAACCAGAAGTTCTGTGGAGACATGTAATAGCTTAACCACAACAATCTGATTAATTGGAGTAAATTCACAAATTCCGAAAATCTTTGTATTGAAGATGAAAATCTCTGAGAATGGAAAATACCTGAATGACACATCCACAATGCCGACATAGCTGCTGACACTGGTGTTTCTGAATACTTCATTTACCTGAAAAGTTCAAATTGTTTTTATAAAGTTATGTATATTTTTAGAAGGCTTGGATGGCATCATAGCACCTTGGTCATTCCCTTGGATAGGACCCATTTAAATCAATGTGAGGGGGCCAATTATGAAAATGCTCATTTTGATATTGACAAAATTCAAAGAAACTCAAATACTGATGAGATCAAATTAAAACAAACAATGAGTAAAATGTATGTGTATGAGGATTAAAAGGTATTTAAACCATTTCTTAAAGTGACACTTCTCACTGTTGAGGGCTAGATTATCGAGTAACAGAATTTCTACTTCATTTTCTAGTATTTGGTTCACCTTACCCTCCTAAATAACTCCTGTGGATATCAAAACTCTAACATTCATATTATATCAGATATGTGGTAAAATAGAGAGCAAAATCGTTTTTGCTTTCCAATCCAATATTCAAACTGTCAGTTGGGATGACATCTGGAATTATGTAACCCCCAGGTCGGCACTGGTCAGTACAAAGGGCATTAGTTCCATTACTGCCACCCAGGGCTAAATCTGGCAGTACCTCCTGGTCTCCAAGCCATTTCCTAATGGATTTGACATGGGTTTAGGTTCTGACCCATTCATTACACATATTCACTAATCATTGAATGAAAACGCAATGCTGATACTCAATACTTCAGATATTGCTATACCTATCATATATGATTACACTGACAAAGTTTCACACGGTTCCATGACTACTCATTTTAACTATCTTAGCCACTTTAATATCTTTTCGGAAAATGTGTGAAAAAGGAGGTATCATGTGTCTTGGAATCTGTTTTTATTCCATATCATAATTAGAAAAATTGTAAACATTGGGTTTTGAATTCTGCTCATTAAAGGGTTCCAAAAGATGTATGTTGGCAATTGCACACAGGACTCCATATAAGTAGGCAAAGGGAAGTAAAAATACGTGAAAATTGAAAATTGAAAATGTAAAGGATGAAAAGTGTATCAGGGTAGCTTGGCAAAGACTGTAACTTGAACTCGGATGATAAGGTCACAGAAGAATGGTACATATTTCTTTAGAATGAGGATTTAAATAAGAAATGAATGAAATAATGTGCACATGTTTTAAAACTATTTTGTTTTTTGTAATATTCCAACTAGAAGAAAAGCCAAATAAACATTCTAGTAATGATAATGATAATGGCAGCAACAAATGTGACAGGTCATTGACCATGTGCCCATATACACACATAACTCTAGACTAGGCAGTTTTACAGAGGCATATAAAGTAGTGTGTATAGTTTATGGCAGAGCGGTGATTTCTCAGTGATGTTGAGGTGTGGAAGGCATATTCCATTAGTCCCTGTTAATCAGTTCACATCCCCATAAAATAAACAGCTGGGCTTGCCTCCCTCGATCCAAATTGGGGGAAGTTCCTCCTGTCTTACTTTTAATCCTCTCCCCTCTAAGCCAGGTCATAATAGCACATATCAAGTAGGCGACATTTAATGGCACTTAAAATCATAAAATTACCTAAGGACCTCGCCTTCCCCACCCCCTTCCATCTTCCCCCTCCCCCTTCCCTATAAAGGAAAGGAGCGCTAAACTATATTTACAAATGTTGTTCAGGTAATACAGGTAAGGAAGAAGGAAGGATAAAACAGTGCTTTGTAAATCGTGGTTCCATCTAGTGGGTAATACAGGCAATTACACATACATGGTAAGGCAAGGTAATGTAAGTAGTATATGAAATATGTTTGGCATTACACATATATATGAGCAATTCCACCAATTGGTCGTCATTTTGCCATCCAGAACTGAAAATTCTTAATTTTTTGGAATTGCTTCTATTGGTTTATTATTTTTCGTACATGAAATAGGCATATTGCTGCTAATATAGATAAAATTGGGAAAGTTAATGATGAATATTCAAGTCATGGCAGCTTGGTAGAGACAGGACTGGAACTTTGCTGATAAGGGCACATTTCTACAAAAATGAGGATTTATATTAGAAATAAATAAAAAAAATATGCACATAATGTTTTTGAACTATTGTGCAATTCATAGGTCCCGACATAAGGGTCATAACGCTTTTTAGTTTGTGAAAATATTCCAAATAGAAGAAAAGTTACAGCCAAAAAAATAATCAGTAATGGTAATGGTAATGGCATCATCAAGGGTCACAGGGCATTGACCCTCTGTCCATATACACTCATAATAGATTATATTTATAATTCATACAAAAATATGTCACATTCTTCACCTCATTTTCCTGTTAAGATGACGAGAATATTTGTATTGGTTGTTTATGGAGGTAAATATGAATTCTGTTGAAGTATTTAGAGGTAAAATTATTAGGGAAAATGCTCTCTTCATGCCGGAACAACACATGTCAGTGTCAGCGTCAGTGACTGCATCATGTGTGGAATACTCATGTGACACTGACATATTTCCCACCTTAACTTCCTATTAAGGAGTAACTGAGTTGGTCCATGGTTTTTTAAATGAAGTATGTGCGATACCTCATCCATATGGATATTATACTTTATTAATTCCAAATATTTATTAAATTTGGCAGGGTAATAATGCTCATGTGAAGCTAACACTAGAGCTGCCCGACTTATAATTTGGTATGTAGTATTGCGAAGTATGAACATATATCCAAACAGATTTATTTTTAATATTTCAAGTCCATGTAAAATTAACAAATTTTGTATACATTGTTCACCCCTGGTTCATACATTTTTTCCAGGCCTGGATTTTATATTCCACATGTGTTGCTGACCTTTAGAGTTCCCAACATATTTTTTCATTCTTACTATGCCAGAAATCCATAGTAAATATATAAAACACTGATGATTCAGTAGTCAGGGTCAAGGCTCAAAGGTAAATAAGTTTAAACTATGTTTGACTAAATATTTATTTTTTTCCAGCATTTTATTCAGTCTCCCTTGAATTTTCTTCAATTTTAAGGCCCTAAAATACAGGGTTGTTTTCTCCCATGCATAAATTCTTAGGAAAACCTATGTAAATAAGGGATGTTTCTGATGTATTCTGGGTGGGCAGACACAATAAAACTATTAAAAAATGTCTCCCATCATTTATTTCCACTCAAATAAGCAAAAGATGATTTTAGGGTCAAATGACAACAAAATGGAGGATTTTCTCATATACATACATGAGTCAGAATAGGTGATGATTTAGATTATTACCTCACTGATGAACTCTTCTTTTAGGGCTTTGAATTCAGGGCTTGTTTTATCTGCCAACTTAGGATCCCACACTGCTGAAGGCAAGCGGAATGTCCTTATGACCAGGATATTGGGAATCTCAGTTGAAGCTTGATTGGATTCAGTTGAAGTAATTTCTGCCGTCATTGTAGAACTCAGACCTGTAAAAGAAATCACTCTAAATGAAAATGAAGCAATTTACAACCATGTGGAAGAAAGTAAAGAATAAATTATCACTTGTGGGTAAATGCATTATATAATGATACTATTTTTGGCATCAACTCATATCTAACATTACTATTATTAAAAGTGTGTTTTTGCAAATGAAGAATACAGAGAGCTTTTCACTAAATGAAGTATTGTTGACATATTTTAGACTACTAAATTTGATAACATTAATTCAGGCAGTTAAATCCACCTAGCATCCTATGCCATATAATGTCTGATCCTGACTTTAAAAATGCATTCTCAGCTATGCATGCACAAAGGAGACACACATGATTGGTTTTACACCAACATCAACTATATAACACTCCCACACATGTCCATTACTTTTTAGGCATTTTCATACTTTATATTAATATATGAAATTAGCCAAAGAAATTGATCATATTCCATTTTGGGTCACAAAAAATTAACAAAGATGTGACTCCCATATACCAGTTAACTGACTGTGATTCCCTATTGATATATATATATAACGTCATATATCTTAACCCTCTAGCTCCTATGCATCGCAGATGCATGCTGCCATTGCCGGCCCACTGCACTAAGGATCGCATATGCGACGCCCACATGCTTGGCTTTACATACGGGTATTTCAAGCGCAATTTTGCTTGACCAATCACAGAACTGCTTCCATCTGTTAGTCGGTTCCTATGCTTGCTATTAAGCTCTGTTATTGGTCGATATCTAGAACTCTTCTATACACGGAGAGAGAAAGCAAACCACGCGGAAAAGTTTGTTTCTAAATCTAAAAATGGTGACACGCCAGTCCCGATGGTTGGTAAATAAATTTGGATTTGTTCCATCTGACAGGAGTGATAGTGAATTTGAAGGCTTTGATATCCCGGAATTGTAGTTGGAAGAAAGTTTGAGGAGAGCAGATGAAAGATTGAGAAAGGCAGAATGGGATTTACAGTCAGAAACACACTTGGGAAGTGATATCGATCTTTTGGATTTTCCCGTTAGTTCCAACATGGGTAGGTGGGAAGGGATCAGCCCCAACCATGAATTCTGTCATATCTTTTTTATTCCCAGGTATATTCACATGGAATTTTCAGGGATTGCTCACAAGACTATTCTCTTTCAGGTGGATACAATGATTCTATGTTGTAGGCAAAGGCAACAAAATATTTTGCATGGTGAATTGGGGGGAACAAAACTTTTTACCCCCCACCAAGTTCCCCTCAATGATATGGTATTATAACTTGTTTTTCCCCTGTTATCTTAATGTAGATAGAAAGGCACAACTCTCAGCTTTCTAAAAATGTATACTTTGCCTTTTATTTTTTGACATACCATGATGGAATCTTCCATGGCATGTCAGCCCTTGAGGAGTTGACCCAAAAAGTGCTAGTCCTCCAGGGTAAAGAACTGGATTTGGGGCTAGGACCAAGGGGGTTAATACAATACAAGGTCAGGTCTTGATGTACTGAATAGTCTAAGGGACTGCGGCTACGGTTATGTTTGGAATTGGATTGCATCAATAAACAATTGAGCAAAACAAACTGCTAGCTTCATGGTAATGTTAGTAAAAACAGAATGAATTCTGTATGGAGAGTAGACACTCATAATTTTCAGAGAATATCAAGATAACATCACTAGTTAGGTCTGGTGTAGAGTAAGAAGACCAGACCTAAAAATTACAAACAGGTTAAATCAATGTCACAGAATATGCCTGAAAGTAAATAACAATAGAAGTGCTTGACATCAGCATCAAACACATTATGAAAAACTGGTCAAAACGTCATTTGGAAAGAAACGAAATCAATAATGGAAATTAACTACAAATCAAATTGCAATTATTCAACTGGAATCTAAAGCATGGCAAAAAAACTAGAATTATTATAATCACCATCAACTTCTGTGTTAGTGGGTGCAAAGGAATCAGTAGTGTGCGCAGTAGTTTCTCCTTTGGTAAGTATGTCACTAATTGTGGTTTCCAATGTAGTTGGAGCCAAGGTAGACGACTGAGGTGGAGGCGATTCTGTTGTTAAATCTGGAGACTTTGTAGTTGTTGCCTCAATGGTTGTGGAAGATGCTACAGTGGTCTGCTCCTGGGCCAAAGTTGTTTGCTTTTGTGTTGTAAAACCTAGTGTTGTATCTCCCTGTGTGGGGGCAGCTTCACTGGTTGCGATGACAGTAGTATCCTGCAAGGTTGTGGCTCCATGAGTTGTAGGACCTTCACTGGTATGTCCCTCAGTGCTTAATATATCTGTAGTCTGCACCACAGGCCTTCCAGTTGTAGTTTGTTCTACAAGTGTAGTTGCTTTCTCAACAGTTGTGGATGTTTCTGTTGTGGGTCCGGAAGTGGTAGGTCCAACAGAGGTATATTTATCCATTGTTGTGGGCTGAGTAGTTTCACCATGTGTAGTGCTTGCACTACTACTAGTTTCCAATGCAGTTGCAGCCAAAGTAGATGACAGAGGTGGAGGTGATTCTGTTGTTAAATCCAGAGACTGTGTAGTTGTTGCCTCAACAGTTGTGGAAGATGCTACAGTGGTCTGATCCTGGGGCAAAGTTGTTTGCTTTTGTGTTGTAAAACCTACTGTTGTATCTCCCTGTGTGGTGGCAGCTTCACTGGTTGCGATGACAGTAGTATCCTGCAAGGTTGTGGCCCCATGAGTTGTAGGACTTTCACTTGTGTGTCCCTCAGTGCTTAGAATATCGGTGGTCTGTGCCACAGGCCTTCCAGTTGTAGTTTGGTCTACAAGTGTACTTGCTTTCTCAACAGTTGTGGATGTTTCTATTGTGGGTCCGGATGTTGTAGGCCCAACTGAGGTATATTTATCCATTGTTGTGGGCTGAGTAGTTTCACCATGTGTAGTGATGGCACTACTAGTTGTTTCTAATGCAGTTGGAGCCAAAGTAGATGTCTGAGGTGGAGGCAATTCTGTTGTTAAATCTCGAGACTTTGTAGTTGTCGCCTCAACGGTTGTGGAAGGGGGTACAGTGGTCTGCTCCTGGGCCAAAGTTGTTTGCTTTTGTGTTGTAAAACCTAGTGTTGTATCTCCCTGTGTGGTGGCAGCTTCACTGGTTGCGATGACAGTAGTATCCTGCAAGGTTGTGGCTCCATAAGTTGTAGGACCTTCACTGGTATGTCCCTCAGTGCTTAGAATATCTGTGGTCTGCACCACCGGCCTTCCAGTTTTAGTTTGTTCTACAAGTGTAGTTGCTTTCTCAACAGTTGTGGATGTTTCTGTTGTGGGTCCGGAAGTGGTAGGTCCAACAGAGGTATATTTATCCATTGTTGTGGGCTGAGTAGTTTCACCATGTGTAGTGATTGCACTACTACTAGTTTCCAATGCAGTTGCAGCCAAAGTAGATGACTGAGGTGGAGGCGATTCTGTTGTTAAATCTGGGGATACTGTAGTTGTTGCCTCAACAGTTGTGGAAAGGGGTACAGTGGTCTGATCCTGGGGCAAAGTTGTTTGCTTTTGTGTTGTAAAACCTATGGTTGTATCTCCCTGTGTGGTGGCAGCTTCACTGGTTGAGATGACAGTAGTATCCTGCAAGGTTGTGGCTCCATGAGTGGTAGGACCTTCACTGGTATGTCCCTCAGTGCTTAGAATATCTGTGGTCTGCACCACCGGCCTTCCAGTTGTAGTTTGTTCTACAAGTGTACTTGCTTTCTCAACAGTTGTGGATGTTTCTGTTGTGGGTCTGGAAGTGGTAGGTCCAACAGAGGTATATTTATCCATTGTTGTGGGCTGAATAGTTTCACCATGTGTAGTGATGGCACTACTAGTAGTTTCCAATGCAGTTGCAGCCAAAGTAGATGACTGAGGGGGAGGTGATTCTGTTGTTAAATCCAGAGACTGTGTAGTTGTTGCCTCAACAGTTGTGGAAGATGCTACAGTGGTCTGCTCCTGGGGCAAAGTTGTTTGCTTTTGTGTTGTAAAACCAAGTGTGGTGCCTGCCCGTGTGGTGGCAGCTTCACTGGTTGAGATGACAGTAGTATCCTGCAAGGTTGTGGCTCCATGAGTTGTAGGACCTTCACTGGTATGTCCCTCAGTGCTTAGAATATCTGTGGTCTGCACCACAGGCCTTCCAGTTGTAGTTTGGTCTACAAGTGTACTTGCTTTCTCAACAGTTGTGGTTGTTTCTGTTGTGGGTCCAGATGTTGTAGGCCCAACTGAGGTATATTTATCCATTGTTGTGGGCTGCGTAGTTTCTCCATGTGTAGTGATGGCACTACTAGTTGTTTCCAATGTAGTTGGAGCCAAAGTATATGACTGAGGTGGAGGCGATTCTGTTGTTAAATCTGGGGATATTGTAGTTGTTGCCTCAACAGTTGTGGAAAAGGGTACAGTGGTCTGATCCTGGGGCAAAGTTGTTTGCTTTTGTGTTGTAAAACCTATGGTTGTATCTCCCTGTGTGGTGGCAGCTTCACTGGTTGAGATGACAGTAGTATCCTGCAAGGTTGTGGCTCCATGAGTTGCAGGACCTTCACTGGTATGTCCCTCAGTGCTTAGAATATCTGTAGTCTGCACCACAGGCCTTCCAGTTGTAGTTTGTTCTACAAGTGTACTTGCTTTCTCAACAGTTGTGGATGTTTCTGTTGTGGGTCTGGAAGTGGTAGGTCCAACAGAGGTATATTTATCCATTGTTGTGGACGGAGTAGTTTCACCATGTGTAGTGAATGCACTACTAGTAGTTTCCAATGCAGTTGAAGCCAAAGTAGATGACTGAGGTGGAGGCGAATCTGTTGTTAAATCGGGAGACTTTGTAGTTGTTGCCTCAATGGTTGTGGAAGGGGGTACAGTGGTCTGCTCCTGGGGCAATGTTGTTTGCTTTTGTGTTGTAAAACCTAGTGTTGTATTTCCCTGTGTGGTAGCAGCTTCACTGGTTGAGATGACAGTAGTATCCTGCAAGGTTGTGGCTCCATGAGTTGTAGGACCTTCACTGGTATGTCCCTCAGTGCTTAGAATATCTGTGGTGTTCACCACAGGTCTTCCAGTTGTAGTTTGGTCTACAAGTGTACTTGCTATCTCAACAGTTGTGGATCTTTCTGTTGTGGGTCCGGATGTTGTAGGCCCAACTGAGGTATATTTATCCATTGTTGTGGGCTGAGTAGTTTCTCTGTGTGTAGTGATGGCACTACTAGTTGTTTCCAATGTAGTTGCAGCCAAAGTAGATGACTGAGGTGGAGGTGATTCTGTTGTCAAATCCAGAGATATTATAGTTGTAGCTTCTACCGTTGTGGAAGGTGGTTGAGTGGTCTGATCCTGGGGCAAAGTTGTTTGCTTTTGTGTTGTAAAACCAAGTGTGGTGCCTGCCTGTGTGGTGGCAGCTTCACTGGTTGGGATGACAGTAGTATCCTGCAAGGTTGTGGCTCCATGAGTTGTAGGACCTTCACTAATATGTCCCTCAGTGCTTAATATATCTGTAGTCTGCACCACCGGCCTTCGAGTTGTAGTTTGGTCTACAAGTGTACTTGCTTTCTCAACAGTTGTGGATGTTTCTGTTGTGGGTCCAGAAGTGGTAGGTCCAACAGAGGTATATTTATCCATTGTTGTGGGCTGAGTAGTTTCACCATGTGTAGTGATGGCACTATTAGTAGTTTCCAATGTAGTTGCAGCCAAAGTAGATGACTGACGTTGAGGCAATTCTGTTGTTAAATCCAGAGAATGTGTAGTTGTTGCCTCAATGGTTGTGGAGGATGCTACAGTGGTCTGCTCCTGGGGCAAAGTTGTTTGCTTTTGTGTTGTAAAACCAAGTGTGGTGCCTGCCTGTGTGGTGGCAGCTTCACTGGTTGAGATGACAGTAGTATCCTGCAAGGTTGTGGCTCCATGAGTTGTTGGACCTTCACTGGTATGTCCCTCAGTGCTTAATATATCTGTAGTCTGCGCCACAGGCCTTCCAGTTGTAGTTTGGTCTACATGTGTACTTCCTTTCTCAACAGTTGTGGTTGTTTCTGTTGTGGGTCCGGAAGTGGTAGGTCCAACAGAGGTATATTTATCCATTGTTGTGGGCTGAGTAGTTTCTCCATGTGTAGTGATGGCACTACTAGTTGTTTCCAAACCAGTTGCAGCCAAAGTAGATGACTGAGGGGGACGTGATTCTGTTGTTAAATCCAGAGACTGTGTAGTTGTTGCCTCAACAGTTGTGGAAGATGCTACAGTGGTCTGCTCCTGGGGCAAAGTTGTTTGCTTTTGTGTTGTAAAACCTAGTGTGGTGCCTGCCTGTGTGGTGGCAGCTTCACTGGTTGAGATGACAGTAGTATCCTGCAAGGTTGTGGCTCCATGAGTTGTAGGCCCTTCACTAGTCTGTCCTTGAGTGCTTAGAATACTTGTAGTCTCCACCGCCGGCCTCTCAGGTGTAGTTTGTTCTACATAAGGAGTTCCAATTCATCAATTTATTAATATTTTTGACAGCTGAAATGGATTCTTCAGTTTTTCAGTTTCATATATATTAGATGGTTATCTTTTCTACCTTATTCCACTTTTGTACACTATTTCATGAGAGATTTCAAGCCATGTCCATGGACCCCTCACACCTACTAGTTTTAGCATCAGTTATCAGAGCAGCTAAATTTGTCTTGTCTTTGTGCCTTGTAATCTATTTAGTTATGTATACAACGTATAATTACAACATAGCCAAACCTCCACTATGTATTACTGTTATTAGGTTTTTCATTATTCTTAAAACTGGTTTTGGTTTAATTTAAATATCCTTTCTATGGCTGAAAATCTAATTTAATCTTGCTGAAAATCTAATCCAGAGAAGAGACTCACAATTGAGGAAAAGTAATGAATTAAATAATGTATAAATCTTTTTGGTTTTCCATGCCCCTCACTGTTTTCCTGATATACGTGTGTGATTCTTCAAACAGTCTTGGGCCAAGGTTTGGACCATAATATTTTTTTTCCCTCCATCCAATGAGTAAATATTAAACAGAATATGGAAGATTAAATTCTTACCATTAGGTGATGTTGTCTGATCTACTAAAGTTGTCTCCATTTGGGCAGTTGATGCTTCAGTTGAGCCATATTGAGTTGTTGTTGGACACAATTCTATAAGTAATTATAGTTGCAAAGTCAAAGTGAATTTATTTTTGAGTTATGGTATTGATTTGATGATGATTATCAATATTGTATTATGCATAGTATTGGAATTTTCAATATGGTATGAACTGAATTATTTTAGGAATAATCAGTATTGCGATCAGTATTATTGATGTAAAGCCTGGGTAGCACTTCCCCGCTACTTCTCCCCCTACTTCTCCCGCTACTGCTCCCGCTTTAGTATTGTAATCAGAGTATTATCATAGGGATCAAGCAAGACTCTAAAGCAGTAAAAAAGAAGAAAAACTTGAATTCAAAAAAGATATCTATAAAGACTGTGAGGTAACTTTTCAAACTTAGCTTCTCTATTCCAATTCAATACTGCCATTACTATTTTACATTAAATGCATTACACTTGAAGAAAGTTGCTATTGTTTTAAAGCTGCCTTTCCAAGTTAATATCGAATGGTTTTTTTAAAAATTTACATTCAGATTAGTTCCCAAACTCACTATTATCGATCTCTTAGCAAAGTCAAAGTGAAGCTATTTTTTGGTTTCGGAATTGCCAATAGAACAGGTGGCAGGGTGGTGTGGCCTGTAGCTCAAACTCAAACTCAAATTCCCACTTCAGACTCAAATAATTAACTTCAACTGCATGAAAGAGAACCATACTCTTCTGACAAGGTGGGGCAGGGTATTTGTGATCTAAATAAGTGAAATTTGATATTTGAATAGGGAATAGCTGGGAAGGCAACTTTAACTGTCGTAGAATCAATATTGACTTTGTCTTCAAATTGATGTCACAAGCTAAATTATCCTAGGTGATATTGACCTCTTCAATGTAAATGGATAAGTGTGAATAATTCATAAATTACCAGTCAATCCAGATATACTACATCCATCTACTGTGGAGTTTGCTATGCTTAATGTATTGGCACTCTCCAATAGGGCAGTCTCTAATGATGTCATGTCGGATACTGAATTTGGTGTTCCTCCAACAAAGGCTGTGGTGTATGTCACAATTACACTGCCTTCACTGAAAGACAAAAATTAAGTGTGTTCATTCATTTAAACATTGAATTGAACCAGAAGTTCTGTGGAGACATGTAATAGCTTAACCACAACAATCTGATTAATTGGAGTAAATTCACAGATTACAAAAACCTCTGCATCAAAGATGAAACCTCTGAGATGGACTGAAGATATATTTTATCATGTCATGATATGTTTGGATCAATCTCATGAGGAAGTTTTCATTATGCATTTATACATAAAAGTCTAAAGCCTGTCTTTTGGTGCCATAACATCTTCATTAGCATTATTATAATCACAGGTAATTGCTTGATATTTTGGATGCCAGTATCTATGCATTTTCTGACAGTCAAATTATTTGGGTTCCATTGTAGGACAGATAGAGGACATTCCAATATATTGTTACATTACATAGAAAATTCACTACCTGAATGACACGTCCACAATACCAACATAACTGCTGACACTGGTGTTTCTGAATACTTCATTTACCTGAAAAATTCAAATTGTTTTTATAAAGTTACTTATATTTTTAGTAGGCTTGGATGGCATCACAGCACCTTGATCATTTCCTGCGATAGGATCCATTTAAATCAATGTGAGGGGGTCAGAGGGGGCCAATTACGAAAATGATCATTCTAATATTGACAAAATTCAAAGAAACTCAAATACTGATGCTATATTAGGAAACGAGAGATCAAATTAAAACAAACAATGAGTAAAATATTTGTGTATGAGGATTAAAAGGTATTTTTAAAAGGTATTTTCTTAACAACTTTTAGGAAAAGTGTTACAAAGGTGTAGCACCCTCTAGTTGGAAGGTATCATGTGCCTTGGAATCTATTTTTATTTCATTAGAATCCTTGAGTTGAAAAACATGAACACAAAAATCTTTCATTTATGTTCATCAGAACCAATTTTACATGGATTAATATTCCAAGTAGCCATCTTGGACACTATCTTGAATCTTAGAATGATGATAATTGTAATTAGAAAAATTGTAAACATTGGGTTTTGGATTCTGCTCATTAAAGGGTTCCAAAAGATGTATGTTGGCAATTGCATACAGGACTTCATATAAGTAGGCCTAGACAAAGGGAAGTAAAAATACTTGTGACTTTTCATATGAGCAATTCTACCAATTGGTCGTCATTTGGCCATCCAGGGCTGAAAGTTCTAAATTTTTTTAAATTGCTTCTATTGAATTAATTTTTTTTGTACATAAACTAGACATATTGCTGCTATTATAGACAAAATTGTGAATGTTAAAGATGAATAGTGTATCAGGGTAGCTTGGCAAAGACTGTAACTTGAACTCGAACTTGAGATGATAAGGGCAAAGGAGAACATATATACAGATACATATTTCTTTAGAAATGAGGATTTAAATCAGAAATGAATATACGAATGTGCACATTTTTTAAAACTATTTTGTACTTTGTAATATTTCAACTAAGAGAAAGGCCAAATAACCATTCCAGTAATGGTAACGATAATGGCAGCTGCAAGTGTGACAGATCATTGACCCTGTGCCCATATACACAAATATGAGCAATTCCACCAATTTGTCATCATTTTGCCATCTAGAACTGAAAATTCTTATATTTTTGTAATTGCTTCTATTGGTTCATTATTTTTTAAAGATAAAATAGGCAGATAGCTGCTAGTATAGACGAAATTGGGAAAGTTAATGATGACTATTCAAGTCATGGCAGCTTGATAGAGACAGGACTGGAACTTTGCTGATAAGGGCACATTTCTACATAAATAAGGATTTATATTAGAAATAAATAGAAAAAAATAGGCACATAATGTTTTTGAACTTTGTGCAATTCATAGGTTCCGACAAAAGGGTCATAATGCTTTTTAGTTTGTGAAAATATTCCGACTAGAAGAAAAATTACAGCCAAAAAACGATTCAGTGATGGTAATGGTAATGGCAGCATCAAGGGTCCAGGGCATTGACCCTCTGTCATATAATCGATTATATTTAGAATTTATACAAAAATATATCACATTCTTCACCTCGTTTTCCTGTTAAGATGACTAGAATACTTGTATTGGTTGTTTATGAAGGTAAATATGAATTCTGTTGAAGTATTTAGAGGCAAAATTATTAGGGAAAATGTTCTCTTTATGCCCCAACAACACATGTCAGTGTCAGCGTCAAGTCCATCTAGAATTAACAAATTTTGTATTCATTGTTCACCCCTAGTTCATACATTTTTTCCAGGCCTGGATTTTATATTCCACATGTGATGCTGACATTTAGAGTTCCCAACATATTTTTTCATTCTTACTATGCCAAAAATCAATAGTAAAAGAATAAAACATATCATTGAGTAGCCAGGATCAAGGTTCAAAGGTTAATAAGTTTAAACTATGTTTGACTAAATATTTTTATTTATTTCAAGCATTTTATTTGGCCTCCCTTGAATTTTCTTCCCTTGAATGTTTTTTACTCCCATGTCTAAATTCTTAAGAAAAACTATGTATATAAGGGGTATTTCTGATGTATTCTGGGCAGGCAGACACTTCAAATAAGCAAAAGATGATTTTAGGGTCAAATGACAATGAAATGGAGGATTTGCTCGTATACATACATGAATCAGAATAGGTGATGATTTAGATACACTACCTCACTGATGAACTCTTCTTTCAGGGCTTTGAATTCAGGGCTTGTTTTATCTGCCAACTTAGGATCCCACACTGCTGAAGGCAAGCGGAATGTCCTTATGACCAAGATATTGGGAATCTCAGTTGAAGCTTGATTGGATTCACTTGAAGTAATTTCTACCATCATTGTAGAACTCAAACCTGTAAATGAAATCAAGCAATAGAAGCAATTTACAACCATATGAAAGAAATAGAATGAACCTCATGAGAATGTGGTACAAGGGACACTATTGCACTATTTTTTTGTAACCCGATATTTAAAATATATGTATACAGAGACATTAGAAATATTTTTATATGTATGTTGCCATGGAGACAATAATGATGACATCATAACTAACATCTGTAAATGCTGGAAAGTGAATATGGAGCAAGCTTGCCACTACATAGCACCCATTGGGACCAATTTATTTCAATCATTGAAGACCAAATTCTAGAAATTATGGAAAAATATGATCAATAACTTAAGAAAATATTCTTAAAGTGTTTTTAACCCTAATCCTCATGTAGGACACCTGCCCTGATGCCCCAAAAGGGGGAAAAAGAGCCTCCTTCAGCCAGGCAAAATTATGTGTAAACTGCCCCCACCTTGAATGGGTTTTAAGTATGTCACTGCGAATGAAGAATGCAGAGTGTTTTTCACAAACTGAAGTATTGTTGACACATTTTAGACTACTATATTTGATAACCTTAATTCTATCAGCCAGTTAAATCCACCTAGCATTAAAGCTAATCATATGAACTACTGCTGAGTGGTGTCAGTAAATTGCTTGGTTGTATTAGAGGTGGACTCCAGAAATAGACCGTGTTCTTGGTGATGCAGGATGCAGGGTTCTAACTTTTGGGCAGTTCTGAATAGGCATGACATACAAGATAGGATGGTTTTCAGTGAACATTAAGATAGCTTCACTAGTTATAGGTCTGGTGTAGAGTAAGAAGACCAGACCTAAAAATTACAAACAGGTTAAATCTATGCCACATAATTTGCCTGACACTAAATCACAATAGCAGTGCTTGGAATATTAAGTACTTCATACTTCACTCTCATGTGAAACTGGTCATCACATCATTTGGGAAAGATAAGAAACCAATAATGGACATTGACTAAAAATCAAATTGCAATTATTGAACTGGAACCTACATCTGGAACGGCAATAGAGCTACAATTATTATAATCACCTTCAACTTCTGGGTGAGTGGGTGCAAAGGAATCAGTAGTGTGTATCAAAGTCGTTCCAACAATAGATGTGGTCATCTCAGTGGTAGGCCCAGCATCACTGATGGACGATTGAGTTGTAGTTTGTTGAGTGGGTATTGTCGAAGCTAGAAACATTGATGTTGGTTCACTGGTCGAGATGACAGTAGTCTCCTGCAAGGTTGTGGCTTCAAGTGTTGTAGGACCTTCACTGGTCAGTCCCTGAGAGCTTAGAATACCTGTAGACTGCACCACCGGCCTTCCAGTTGTAGTTTGTTCTATAATTGTACTTACTTTCTCAACAGTTGTGGATGTTTCTGTTGTTGGTCCAGGAGTCGTAGGCCCAACTGAGGTATATTTATCAATTGTTGTAGGCTGAGTAGTTTCTCCATGTGTAGTGATGGCACTACTAGTTGTTTCCAATGTAGTTGGAGCCAAAGTAGATGACTGAGGTGGAGGCAATTCTGTTGTTAAATCTGGAGACTGTGAAGTTGTTGCCTCAACAGTAGTGGAAGCGGGTACAGTGGTCTGCTCCTGGGCCAAAGTTGTTTGCTTTTGTGTTGTAAAACCTACTGTTGTATCTCCCTGTGTGGTGGCAGCTTCACTGGTTGTGATGACAGTAGTATCCTGCAAGGTTGTGGCTCCATGAGTTGTAGGACCTTCACTGGTATGTGCCTCAGTGCTTAAAATACTTGTAGTCTCCACCACAGGCCTTCCAGTTGTAGTTTGTTCTATTAGTGTACTTGCTTCTTCAACAGCTGTGGATGTTTCTGTTGTGGGTCCGGAAGTGGTAGGTCCAACAGAGGTATATTTATCCATTGTTGTGGGCTGAGTAGTTTCACCATGTGTAGTGATGGCACTACTAGTAGTTTCCAATGCAGTTGCAGCCAAAGTAGATGACTGAGGGGGAGGGGATTCTGTTGTTAAGTCCAGAGACTGTGTAGTTGTTGCCTCAACAGTTGTGGAAGATGCTACAGTGGTCTGCTCCTGGGGCAAAGTTGTTTGCTTTTGTGTTGTAAAACCAAGTGTGGTGCCTGCCTGTGTGGTGGCAGCTTCACTGGTTGAGATGACAGTAGTATCCTGCAAGGTTGTGGCTCGATGAGTTGTAGGACCTTCACTGGTATGTCCCTCAGTGCTTAGAATATCTGTGGTCTTAACCACAGGCCTTCCAGTTGTAGTTTGGTCTACAAGTGTACTTGCTTTCTCAACAGTTGTGGATGTTTCTGTTGTGGGTCCGGAAGTGGTAGGTCCAACAGAGGTATATTTATCCATTGTTGTGGGCTGAGTAGTTTCACCATGTGTAGTGATGGCACTACTAGTAGTTTCCAATGCAGTTGCAGCCAAAGTAGATGACTGAGGGGGAGGCAATTCTGTTGTTAAATCAGGAGACTTTGTAGTTGTTGCCTCAATGGTTGTGGAAGGGGGCACAGTGGTCTGCTCCTGGGGCAAAGTTGTTTGCTTTTGTGTTGTAAAACCTACTGTTGTATCTCCCTGTGTGGTGGCAGCTTCACTGGTTGCGATGACAGTAGTATCCTGCAAGGTTGTGGCTCCATGAGTTGTAGGACCTTCACTGGTATGTCCCTCAGTGCTTAATATGTCGGTAGTCTGCACCACAGGCCTTCCAGTTGTAGTTTGGTCTACACGTGTACTTGCTTTCTCAACAGTTGTGGATGTTTCTGTTGTGGGCCCAGAAGTGGTAGGTCCAACAGAGGTATATTTATCCATTGTTGTGGGCTGAGTAGTTTCTCCATGTGTAGTGATGGCACTACTAGTTGTTTCCAATGTAGTTGGAGCCAAAGTAGATGACTGAGGTGGAGGCAATTCTGTTGTTAAATCTGGAGACTGTGAAGTTGTTGCCTCAACAGTAGTGGAAGCGGGTACAGTGGTCTGCTCCTGGGCCAAAGTTGTTTGCTTTTGTGTTGTAAAACCTACTGTTGTATCTCCCTGTGTGGTGGCAGCTTCACTGGTTGTGATGACAGTAGTATCCTGCAAGGTTGTGGCTCCATGAGTTGTAGGACCTTCACTGGTATGTCCCTCAGTGCTTAAAATACTTGTAGTCTCCACCACTGGCCTTCCAGTTGTAGTTTGTTCTATTAGTGTACTTGCTATCTCAACAGCTGTGGATGTTTCTGTTGTGGGTCCGGAAGTGGTAGGTCCAACAGAGGTATATTTATCCATTGTTGTGGGCTGAGTAGTTTCACCATGTGTAGTGATGGCACTACTAGTAGTTTCCAATGCAGTTGCAGCCAAAGTAGATGACTGAGGGGGAGGGGATTCTGTTGTTAAGTCCAGAGACTGTGTAGTTGTTGCCTTAACAGTTGTGGAAGATGCTACAGTGGTCTGCTCCTGGGGCAAAGTTGTTTGCTTTTGTGTTGTAAAACCAAGGGTGGTGCCTGCCTGTGTGGTGGCAGATTCACTGGTTGAGATGACAGTAGTATCCTGCAAGGTTGTGGCTCGATGAGTTGTAGGACCTTCACTGGTATGTCCCTCAGTGCTTAGAATATCTGTGGTCTTAACCACAGGCCTTCCAGTTGTAGTTTGGTCTACAAGTGTACTTGCTTTCTCAACAGTTGTGGATGTTTCTGTTGTGGGTCCGGAAGTGGTAGGTCCAACAGAGGTATATTTATCCATTGTTGTGGGCTGAGTAGTTTCACCATGTGTAGTGATGGCACTACTAGTAGTTTCCAATGCAGTTGCAGCCAAAGTAGATGACTGAGGGGGAGGCAATTCTGTTGTTAAATCAGGAGACTTTGTAGTTGTTGCCTCAATGGTTGTGGAAGGGGGCACAGTGGTCTGCTCCTGGGGCAAAGTTGTTTGCTTTTGTGTTGTAAAACCTACTGTTGTATCTCCCTGTGTGGTGGCAGCTTCACTGGTTGCGATGACAGTAGTATCCTGCAAGGTTGTGGCTCCATGAGTTGTAGGACCTTCACTGGTATGTCCCTCAGTGCTTAATATATCGGTAGTCTGCACCACAGGCCTTCCAGTTGTAGTTTGGTCTACAAGTGTACTTGCTTTCTCAACAGTTGTGGATGTTTCTGTTGTGGGTCTGGAAGTGGTAGGTCCAACAGAGGTATATTTATCCATTGTTGTGGGCTGAGTAGTTTCACCATGTGTAGTGATGGCACTACTAGTAGTTTCCAATGTAGTTGGAGCCAAAGTAGATGACTGAGGGGGAGGCAATTCTGTTGTTAAATCTGGAGACTGTGAAGTTGTTGCCTCAACAGTAGTGGAAGCGGGTACAGTGGTCTGCTCCTGGGCCAAAGTTGTTTGCTTTTGTGTTGTAAAACCTACTGTTGTATCTCCCTGTGTGGTGGCAGCTTCACTGGTTGTGATGACAGTAGTATCCTGCAAGGTTGTGGCTCCATGAGTTGTAGGACCTTCACTGGTATGTGCCTCAGTGCTTAAAATACTTGTAGTCTCCACCACTGGCCTTCCAGTTGTAGTTTGTTCTATTAGTGTACTTGCTTCTTCAACAGCTGTGGATGTTTCTGTTGTGGGTCCGGAAGTGGTAGGTCCAACAGAGGTATATTTATCCATTGTTGTGGGCTGAGTAGTTTCACCATGTGTAGTGATGGCACTACTAGTAGTTTCCAATGCAGTTGCAGCCAAAGTAGATGACTGAGGGGGAGGGGATTCTGTTGTTAAGTCCAGAGACTGTGTAGTTGTTGCCTTAACAGTTGTGGAAGATGCTACAGTGGTCTGCTCCTGGGGCAAAGTTGTTTGCTTTTGTGTTGTAAAACCAAGGGTGGTGCCTGCCTGTGTGGTGGCAGATTCACTGGTTGAGATGACAGTAGTATCCTGCAAGGTTGTGGCTCGATGAGTTGTAGGACCTTCACTGGTATGTCCCTCAGTGCTTAGAATATCTGTGGTCTTAACCACAGGCCTTCCAGTTGTAGTTTGGTCTACAAGTGTACTTGCTTTCTCAACAGTTGTGGATGTTTCTGTTGTGGGTCCGGAAGTGGTAGGTCCAACAGAGGTATATTTATCCATTGTTGTGGGCTGAGTAGTTTCACCATGTGTAGTGATGGCACTACTAGTAGTTTCCAATGCAGTTGCAGCCAAAGTAGATGACTGAGGGGGAGGCAATTCTGTTGTTAAATCAGGAGACTTTGTAGTTGTTGCCTCAATGGTTGTGGAAGGGGGCACAGTGGTCTGCTCCTGGGGCAAAGTTGTTTGCTTTTGTGTTGTAAAACCTACTGTTGTATCTCCCTGTGTGGTGGCAGCTTCACTGGTTGCGATGACAGTAGTATCCTGCAAGGTTGTGGCTCCATGAGTTGTAGGACCTTCACTGGTATGTCCCTCAGTGCTTAATATATCGGTAGTCTGCACCACAGGCCTTCCAGTTGTAGTTTGGTCTACAAGTGTACTTGCTTTCTCAACAGTTGTGGATGTTTCTGTTGTGGGTCTGGAAGTGGTAGGTCCAACAGAGGTATATTTATCCATTGTTGTGGGCTGAGTAGTTTCACCATGTGTAGTGATGGCACTACTAGTAGTTTCCAATGTAGTTGGAGCCAAAGTAGATGACTGAGGTGGAGGCAATTCTGTTGTTAAATCTGGAGACTGTGAAGTTGTTGCCTCAACAGTAGTGGAAGCGGGTACAGTGGTCTGCTCCTGGGGCAAAGTTGTTTGCTTTTGTGTTGTAAAACCTACTGTTGTATCTCCCTGTGTGGTGGCAGCTTCACTGGTTGTGATGACAGTAGTATCCTGCAAGGTTGTGGCTCCATGAGTTGTAGGACCTTCACTGGTATGTGCCTCAGTGCTTAAAATACTTGTAGTCTCCACCACTGGCCTTCCAGTTGTAGTTTGTTCTATTAGTGTACTTGCTTCTTCAACAGCTGTGGATGTTTCTGTTGTGGGTCCGGAAGTGGTAGGTCCAACAGAGGTATATTTATCCATTGTTGTGGGCTGAGTAGTTTCACCATGTGTATTGATGGCACTACTAGTAGTTTCCAATGCAGTTGCAGCCAAAGTAGATGACTGAGGGGGAGGGGATTCTGTTGTTAAGTCCAGAGACTGTGTAGTTGTTGCCTCAACAGTTGTGGAAGATGCTACAGTGGTCTGCTCCTGGGGCAAAGTTGTTTGCTTTTGTGTTGTAAAACCAAGTGTGGTGCCTGCCTGTGTGGTGGCAGATTCACTGGTTGAGATGACAGTAGTATCCTGCAAGGTTGTGGCTCCATGAGTTGTAGGACCTTCACTGGTATGTCCCTCAGTGCTTAGAATATCTGTGGTCTTCACCACAGGCCTTCCAGTTGTAGTTTGGTCTACAAGTGTACTTGCTTTCTCAACAGTTGTGGATGTTTCTGTTGTGGGTCCGGAAGTGGTAGGTCCAACAGAGGTATATTTATCCATTGTTGTGGGCTGAGTAGTTTCACCATGTGTAGTGATGGCACTACTAGTAGTTTCCAATGCAGTTGCAGCCAAAGTAGATGACTGAGGGGGAGGCAATTCTGTTGTTAAATCAGGAGACTTTGTAGTTGTTGCCTCAATGGTTGTGGAAGGGGGCACAGTGGTCTGCTCCTGGGGCAAAGTTGTTTGCTTTTGTGTTGTAAAACCTACTGTTGTATCTCCCTGTGTGGTGGCAGCTTCACTGGTTGCGATGACAGTAGTATCCTGCAAGGTTGTGGCTCCATGAGTTGTAGGACCTTCACTGGTATGTCCCTCAGTGCTTAATATATCGGTAGTCTGCACCACAGGCCTTCCAGTTGTAGTTTGGTCTACAAGTGTACTTGCTTTCTCAACAGTTATGGATGTTTCTGTTGTGGGTCTGGAAGTGGTAGGTCCAACAGAGGTATATTTATCCATTGTTGTGGGCTGAGTAGTTTCACCATGTGTAGTGATGGCACTACTAGTAGTTTCCAATGCAGTTGCAGCCAAAGTAGATGACTGAGGGGGAGGCGATTCTGTTGTTAAATCTGGAGACATTGTAGTTGTTGCCTCAATGGTTGTGGAAGATGCTACAGTGGTCTGATCCTGGGGCAAAGTTGTTTGCTTTTGTGTTGTAAAACCTACTGTTGTATCTCCCTGTGTGGTGGCAGCTTCACTGGTTGAGATGACAGTAGTATCCTGCAAGGTTGTGGCTCCATGAGTGGTAGGACCTTCACTGGTATGTCCCTCAGTGCTTAGAATATCTGTGGTCTGCACCACAGGCCTTCCAGTTGTAGTTTGGTCTACAAGTGTACTTGCTATCTCAACAGTTGTGGTTGTTTCTGTTGTGGGTCCGGATGTTGTAGGCCCAACTGAGGTATATTTATCCATTGTTGTGGGCTGAGTAGTTTCTCCGTGTGTAGTGATGGCACTACTAGTTGTTTCCAATGAAGTTGGAGCCAAAGTAGATGACTGAGGTGGAGGTGATTCTGTTGTCAAATCCAGAGATATTATAGTTGTAGCTTCTACCGTTGTGGAAGGTGGTTGAGTGGTCTGATCCTGGGGCAAAGTTGTTTGCTTTTGTGTTGTAAAACCAAGTGTGGTGCCTGCCTGTGTGGTGGCAGCTTCACTGGTTGGGATGACAGTAGTATCCTGCAAGGTTGTGGCTCCATGAGTTGTAGGACCTTCGCTGGTCTGTCTCTCAGTGCTTAGAATACCTGTAGTCTGCACCACAGGGCTTCCAGTTGTTGTATGTTCTACATCAGGAGTTCCAATTTATTAATTCTTATTAAAGCTAAAATGGATTCTTCAGTTTTTTAGTTTTATTAATATCAATCGTCTACTTTTTTTCCTATATTTTACACCTCATTTCTCGAGAGATTTCAAGCCATGTCCAAAGAACCCTAATACCTTATACTAGTTTTAGCATCAGTTACCACAGTTGATAAATTTGTCTTGTCTCTATGCCTTTTTATCCATAGAGTTATGTATGCAATTGAGATATGTTTGATTACAACATAGCCAAACCTCCAACATGATGTATATTACAGTTATTAGGATTTTAGTCTTCTTAAAACTGGTTTTGGTCTGATTTAAGTATACTTTCTTCAGCCGAAATTCTAATCTGAATGCTGAAAATCTAATCCAGAGTATAGACTCACGATTGAGGAATAGAAATGAATTAAACAATTCATACATCTACTGTTTGTCCATGCCCCTTACTGTTTTCCTGATATGTGTGATTTTACACATAATGTTGGGCCAAGGTTTGGCCCATAATATGTTTTAACTCCATCCATTAAGTGAATATTAAACAGAATATGGAAGATTAAATTCTCACCATTAGGTAAAGTTGTCTGGTCTAATAGAGTTGTCTCCATTTGGACAGTTGATGCTTCAGTTGAGCCATATTGAGTTGTTGTTGGACACGATTCTGTAAGTAATTTTAGTCCCAAAATCAAAGTGAAATTATCTTTGTATTATGGTATTGATTTGATGATGATTATCAATATTGTATTATGCATAGTATTGTAGGATCCTTCAATACGGTATTACCTGAATTATTTAGTAGTCATCAGTATTGTGATCAGTGTTATTTATGTAAGGCTTGGGTTGCACTACCCCGCTACTTCTCCTGCTACTGTTCCGCTACTGCTCCCGCTTTTTTATTAAAGAAGCAGGAGCAGTAAGGTGGGATTAACAGGGATGGGTGCTATTGGCTCCCACTACATAGCCATGTTAGTTCTCGCTTCTTTTGATGCATTTTAGAAGCATAGATTGCTCCTGCTTCTATGAAACATGCTTGATTTGTGAAGGCTGCTTCTTTGTACTGAAGTAACGGGTTGTAGTGGGAGTTGAAGCGGGACACTGGCACTGCTCAATGTTACTCATGTTACTTTATGCATTAATTTCCAAGTAAACATAACATGTTGTCTGCTAACATTTCTGAGGGGTGGTAGCAATAGTGGTAGAAATAATGTCCCAATAGCACCCATACCGGTTACTTTCCGTTGCTTGCTCCCATTTCTAAAGAAAGACAGCAAAAGGCTGTCAAAGTAATGGGAGTAGTAGCATGAATAGTAGCTTGAGGAAAGGAAGAGGTATGAAGTACATAGCCTTTTTTCTGAAATAAGGCCCCTTTCTTTATCTTAGGGACACCCTATTTTTATCTATGCTACTGTCTGTGGTAGGTTCATTCCAGTTTGGAACAAACATGATATGGCCAGGTTACATGCTTTCTGTCAGATGATCAGCTCAGTCAGCTCAGTCAGTCAGTCAGAGTTTCTCCTCTTACTGATCACTTTGATCTATTCTGGTTCTCAATGGGCCTCTGTATTAATTTTGTATAATGGTAATGGATGAGTTCAAATCATTTATAGATTACCAGCTATTCGAGAAATATTGCAATTCTTTATTGTGAAGTTCCTTCTACTTAATGTACTGACACTCTTTCTTAGTGAATTCTCTAATGAGAGTTACTGAGTGATACAAACATTATACTATACTGACAGGCGGGGTCATATTCACAGTGGTCATTCTCTAATGTTGTCATAGAGTTAGGTCTTGAAATGCAATGATTATCAATATGTGACAAGCTCTACAAAAATGGGTGTTATGTATTGTAATAAGAATATTTTCATCAGGATCAAGTAAGACTCAAAAACAGTGAACAATTAACATTAAAAGTTGAATTCCAAAATGATATCTATAAAAACTGTGAGGTAACATTTCAAACTTAGCTGCTCTATTCCAATTCAATACTGCCATTACTATTGTACATTAAATGCATTACACTTGAGGAAAGTTGCTATTGTTTTAACTGTCATACAATCATTATTGATTTGGTCTTCAAATTGTTGTCACAAGCTAAATTATCCCATGTGATATTGACCTGGTCAATGTAAATGGATAAGTTTGAATAATTCATAAATTACCAGTCAATCCAGATATACTACATCCTTCTACTGTGGAGTTTGCTATGCTTAATGTATTGGCACTCTCCAATAGGGCAGTCTCTAATGATGTCATGTCAGATACTGAATTTGGTGTTCCTCCCACAAAGGCTGTGGTGTATGTCACAATTACACTGCCTTCACTGAAAGACAAAAATTAAGTGTGTTTATTCCATTAAACATTGATTTGAACCAGAAGTTCTGTGGAGACATGTAATAGCTTAACCACAACAATCTGATTAATTGGAGTAAATTCACAAATTCCGAAAATCTTTGTATTGAAGATGAAAATCTCTGAGAATGGAAAATACCTGAATGACACATCCACAATGCCGACATAGCTGCTGACACTGGTGTTTCTGAATACTTCATTTACCTGAAAAGTTCAAATTGTTTTTATAAAGTTATGTATATTTTTAGAAGGCTTGGATGGCATCATAGCACCTTGGTCATTCCCTTGGATAGGACCCATTTAAATCAATGTGAGGGGGCCAATTATGAAAATGCTCATTTTGATATTGACAAAATTCAAAGAAACTCAATTACTGATGAGATCAAATTAAAACAAACAATGAGTAAAATGTATGTGTATGAGGATTAAAAGGTATTTAAACCATTTCTTAAAGTGACACTTCTCACTGTTGAGGGCTAGATTATCGAGTAACAGAATTTCTACTTCATTTTCTAGTATTTGGTTCACCTTACCCTCCTAAATAACTCCTGTGGATATCAAAACTCTAACATTCATATTATATCAGATATGTGGTAAAATAGAGAGCAAAATCGTTTTTGCTTTCCAATCCAATATTCAAACTGTCAGTTGGGATGACATCTGGAATTATGTAACCCCCAGGTCGGCACTGGTCAGTACAAAGGGCATTAGTTCCATTACTGCCACCCAGGGCTAAATCTGGCAGTACCTCCTGGTCTCCAAGCCATTTCCTAATGGATTTGACATGGGTTTAGGTTCTGACCCATTCATTACACATATTCACTAATCATTGAATGAAAACGCAATGCTGATACTCAATACTTCAGATATTGCTATACCTATCATATATGATTACACTGACAAAGTTTCACACGGTTCCATGACTACTCATTTTAACTATCTTAGCCACTTTAATATCTTTTCGGAAAATGTGTGAAAAAGGAGGTATCATGTGTCTTGGAATCTGTTTTTATTCCATATCATAATTAGAAAAATTGTAAACATTGGGTTTTGAATTCTGCTCATTAAAGGGTTCCAAAAGATGTATGTTGGCAATTGCACACAGGACTCCATATAAGTAGGCAAAGGGAAGTAAAAATACGTGAAAATTGAAAATTGAAAATGTAAAGGATGAAAAGTGTATCAGGGTAGCTTGGCAAAGACTGTAACTTGAACTCGGATGATAAGGTCACAGAAGAATGGTACATATTTCTTTAGAATGAGGATTTAAATAAGAAATGAATGAAATAATGTGCACATGTTTTAAAACTATTTTGTTTTTTGTAATATTCCAACTAGAAGAAAAGCCAAATAAACATTCTAGTAATGATAATGATAATGGCAGCAACAAATGTGACAGGTCATTGACCATGTGCCCATATACACACATAACTCTAGACTAGGCAGTTTTACAGAGGCATATAAAGTAGTGTGTATAGTTTATGGCAGAGCGGTGATTTCTCAGTGATGTTGAGGTGTGGAAGGCATATTCCATTAGTCCCTGTTAATCAGTTCACATCCCCATAAAATAAACAGCTGGGCTTGCCTCCCTCGATCCAAATTGGGGGAAGTTCCTCCTGTCTTACTTTTAATCCTCTCCCCTCTAAGCCAGGTCATAATAGCACATATCAAGTAGGCGACATTTAATGGCACTTAAAATCATAAAATTACCTAAGGACCTCGCCTTCCCCACCCCCTTCCATCTTCCCCCTCCCCCTTCCCTATAAAGGAAAGGAGCGCTAAACTATATTTACAAATGTTGTTCAGGTAATACAGGTAAGGAAGAAGGAAGGATAAAACAGTGCTTTGTAAATCGTGGTTCCATCTAGTGGGTAATACAGGCAATTACACATACATGGTAAGGCAAGGTAATGTAAGTAGTATATGAAATATGTTTGGCATTACACATATATATGAGCAATTCCACCAATTGGTCGTCATTTTGCCATCCAGAACTGAAAATTCTTAATTTTTTGGAATTGCTTCTATTGGTTTATTATTTTTCGTACATGAAATAGGCATATTGCTGCTAATATAGATAAAATTGGGAAAGTTAATGATGAATATTCAAGTCATGGCAGCTTGGTAGAGACAGGACTGGAACTTTGCTGATAAGGGCACATTTCTACAAAAATGAGGATTTATATTAGAAATAAATAAAAAAAATATGCACATAATGTTTTTGAACTATTGTGCAATTCATAGGTCCCGACATAAGGGTCATAACGCTTTTTAGTTTGTGAAAATATTCCAAATAGAAGAAAAGTTACAGCCAAAAAAATAATCAGTAATGGTAATGGTAATGGCATCATCAAGGGTCACAGGGCATTGACCCTCTGTCCATATACACTCATAATAGATTATATTTATAATTCATACAAAAATATGTCACATTCTTCACCTCATTTTCCTGTTAAGATGACGAGAATATTTGTATTGGTTGTTTATGGAGGTAAATATGAATTCTGTTGAAGTATTTAGAGGTAAAATTATTAGGGAAAATGCTCTCTTCATGCCGGAACAACACATGTCAGTGTCAGCGTCAGTGACTGCATCATGTGTGGAATACTCATGTGACACTGACATATTTCCCACCTTAACTTCCTATTAAGGAGTAACTGAGTTGGTCCATGGTTTTTTAAATGAAGTATGTGCGATACCTCATCCATATGGATATTATATTTTATTAATTCCAAATATTTATTAAATTTGGCAGGGTAATAATGCTCATGTGAAGCTAACACTAGAGCTGCCCGACTTATAATTTGGTATGTAGTATTGCGAAGTATGAACATATATCCAAACAGATTTATTTTTAATATTTCAAGTCCATGTAAAATTAACAAATTTTGTATACATTGTTCACCCCTGGTTCATACATTTTTTCCAGGCCTGGATTTTATATTCCACATGTGTTGCTGACCTTTAGAGTTCCCAACATATTTTTTCATTCTTACCATGCCAGAAATCCATAGTAAATATATAAAACACTGATGATTCAGTAGTCAGGGTCAAGGCCCAAAGGTAAATAAGTTTAAACTATGTTTGACTAAATATTTATTTTTTTCCAGCATTTTATTCAGTCTCCCTTGAATTTTCTTCAATTTTAAGGCCCTAAAATACAGGGTTGTTTTCTCCCATGCATAAATTCTTAGGAAAACCTATGTAAATAAGGGATGTTTCTGATGTATTCTGGGTGGGCAGACACAATAAAACTATTAAAAAATGTCTCCCATCATTTATTTCCACTCAAATAAGCAAAAGATGATTTTAGGGTCAAATGACAACAAAATGGAGGATTTTCTCATATACATACATGAGTCAGAATAGGTGATGATTTAGATTATTACCTCACTGATGAACTCTTCTTTTAGGGCTTTGAATTCAGGGCTTGTTTTATCTGCCAACTTAGGATCCCACACTGCTGAAGGCAAGCGGAATGTCCTTATGACCAGGATATTGGGAATCTCAGTTGAAGCTTGATTGGATTCAGTTGAAGTAATTTCTGCCGTCATTGTAGAACTCAGACCTGTAAAAGAAATCACTCTAAATGAAAATGAAGCAATTTACAACCATGTGGAAGAAAGTAAAGAATAAATTATCACTTGTGGGTAAATGCATTATATAATGATACTATTTTTGGCATCAACTCATATCTAACATTACTATTATTAAAAGTGTGTTTTTGCAAATGAAGAATACAGAGAGCTTTTCACTAAATGAAGTATTGTTGACATATTTTAGACTACTAAATTTGATAACATTAATTCAGGCAGTTAAATCCACCTAGCATCCTATGCCATATAATGTCTGATCCTGACTTTAAAAATGCATTCTCAGCTATGCATGCACAAAGGAGACACACATGATTGGTTTTACACCAACATCAACTATATAACACTCCCACACATGTCCATTACTTTTTAGGCATTTTCATACTTTATATTAATATATGAAATTAGCCAAAGAAATTGATCATATTCCATTTTGGGTCACAAAAAATTAACAAAGATGTGACTCCCATATACCAGTTAACTGACTGTGATTCCCTATTGATATATATATAACGTCATATATCTTAACCCTCTAGGTCCTATGCATTGCAGATGCATGCTGCCATTGCCGGGCCACTGCACTAAGGATCGCATATGCGACGCCCACATGCTTGGCTTTACATACGGGTATTTCAAGCGCAATTTTGCTTGACCAATCACAGAACTGCTTCCATCTGTTAGTCGGTTCCTATGCTTGCTATTAAGCTCTGTTATTGGTCGATATCTAGAACTCTTCTATACACGGAGAGAGAAAGCAAACCACGCGGAAAAGTTTGTTTCTAAATCTATGGTGACACGCCAGTCCCGATGGTTGGTAA
This sequence comes from Sthenelais limicola, assembly GCA_942159475.1. Classification (NCBI taxonomy): domain Eukaryota; kingdom Metazoa; phylum Annelida; class Polychaeta; order Phyllodocida; family Sigalionidae; genus Sthenelais; species Sthenelais limicola. The sequence continues at coordinate 130,981,520 of OW804095.1, forward strand.
ATAAACTTGGATTTGTTCCATCTGACAGGAGTGATAGTGAATTTGAAGGCTTTGATATCCCGGAATTGTAGTTGGAAGAAAGTTTGAGGAGAGCAGATGAAAGATTGAGAAAGGCAGAATGGGATTTACAGTCAGAAACACACTTGGGAAGTGATATCGATCTTTTGGATTTTCCCGTTAGTTCCAACATGGGTAGGTGGGAAGGGATCAGCCCCAACCATGAATTCTGTCATATCTTTTTTATTCCCAGGTATATTCACATGGAATTTTCAGGGATTGCTCACAAGACTATTCTCTTTCAGGTGGATACAATGATTCTATGTTGTAGGCAAAGGCAAAAAAATATTGTGCATGGTGAATTGGGGGGAACAAAACTTTTTACCCCCCACCAAGTTCCCCTCAATGATATGGTATTATAACTTGTTTTTCCCCTGTTATCTTAATGTAGATAGAAAGGCACAACTCTCAGCTTTCTAAAAATGTATACTTTGCCTTTTATTTTTTGACATACCATGATGGAATCTTCCATGGCATGTCAGCCCTTGAGGAGTTGACCCAAAAAGTGCTAGTCCTCCAGGGTAAAGAACTGGATTTGGGGCTAGGACCCAGGGGGTTAATACAATACAAGGTCAGGTCTTGATGTACTGAATAGTCTAAGGGACTGCGGCTACGGTTATGTTTGGAATTGGATTGCATCAATAAACAATTGAGCAAAACAAACTGCTAGCTTCATGGTAATGTTAGTAAATACAGAATGAATTCTGTATGGAGAGTAGACACTCATAATTTTCAGAGAATATCAAGATAACATCACTAGTTAGGTCTGGTGTAGAGTAAGAAGACCAGACCTAAAAATTACAAACAGGTTAAATCAATGTCACAGAATATGCCTGAAAGTAAATAACAATAGAAGTGCTTGACATCAGCATCAAACACATTATGAAAAACTGGTCAAAACGTCATTTGGAAAGAAACGAAATCAATAATGGAAATTAACTACAAATCAAATTGCAATTATTCAACTGGAATCTAAAGCACAGCAAAAAAACTAGAATTATTATAATCACCATCAACTTCTGTGTTAGTGGGTGCAAAGGAATCAGTAGTGTGCGCAGTAGTTTCTCCTTGGGTAAGTATGTCACTAATTGTGGTTTCCAATGTAGTTGGAGCCAAGGTAGATGACTGAGGTGGAGGGGATTCTGTTGTTAAATCTGGAGACTTTGTAGTTGTTGCCTCAATGGTTGTGGAAGATGCTACAGTGGTCTGCTCCTGGGCCAAAGTTGTTTGCTTTTGTGTTGTAAAACCTACTGTCATATCTCCCTGTGTGGTGGCAGCTTCACTGGTTGCGATGACAGTAGTATCCTGCAAGGTTGTGGCTCCATGAGTTGTAGGACCTTCACTGGTATGTCCCTCAGTGCTTAATATATCTGTAGTCTGCACCACAGGCCTTCCAGTTGTAGTTTGGTCTACAAGTGTAGTTGCTTTCTCAACAGTTGTGGATGTTTCTGTTGTGGGTCCGGAAGTGGTAGGTCCAACAGAGGTATATTTATCCATTGTTGTGGGCTGAGTAGTTTCACCATGTGTAGTGATGGCACTACTAGTAGTTTCCAATGCAGTTGCAGCCAAAGTAGATGACAGAGGTGGAGGCGATTCTGTTGTTAAATCCAGAGACTGTGTAGTTGTTGCCTCAACAGTTGTGGAAGATGCTACAGTGGTCTGCTCCTGGGGCAAAGTTGTTTGCTTTTGTGTTGTAAAACCTACTGTTATATCTCCCTGTGTGGTGGCAGCGTCACTGATTGAGATGACAGTAGTATCCTGCAAGGTTGTGGCCCCATGAGTTGTAGGACTTTCACTTGTGTGTCCCTCAGTGCTTAGAATATCGGTGGTCTGTGCCACAGGCCTTCCAGTTGTAGTTTGGTCTACAAGTGTACTTGCTTTCTCAACAGTTGTGGATGTTTCTTTTGTGGGTCCGGATGTTGTAGGCCCAACTGAGGTATATTTATCCATTGTTGTGGGCTGAGTAGTTTCACCATGTGTAGTGATGGCACTACTAGTTGTTTCTAATGCAGTGGGAGCCAAAGTAGATGTCTGAGGTGGAGGCAATTCTGTTGTTAAATCTGGAGACTTTGTAGTTGTCGCCTCAACGGTTGTGGAAGGGGGTACAGTGGTCTGCTCCTGGGGCAAAGTTGTTTGCTTTTGTGTTGTAAAACCTACTGTTGTATCTCCCTGTGTGGTGGCAGCTTCACTGGTTGCGATGACAGTAGTATCCTGCAAGGTTGTGGCTCCATGAGTTGTAGGACCTTCACTGGTATGTCCCTCAGTGCTTAGAATATCTGTGGTCTGCACCACCGGCCTTCCAGTTGTAGTTTGTCCTACAAGTGTACTTGCTTTCTCAACAGTTGTGGATGTTTCTGTTGTGGGTCCGGAAGTGGTAGGTCCAACAGAGGTATATTTATCCATTGTTGTGGGCTGAGTAGTTTCACCATGTGTAGTGATTGCACTACTAGTAGTTTCCAATGCAGTTGCAGCCAAAGTAGATGACAGAGGTGGAGGCGATTCTGTTGTTAAATCCAGAGACTGTGTAGTTGTTGCCTCAACAGTTGTGGAAGATGCTACAGTGGTCTGATCCTGGGGCAAAGTTGTTTGCTTTTGTGTTGTAAAACCAAGTGTGGTGCCTGTCAATGTGGTGGCAGCTTCACTGGTTGAGATGACAGTAGTATCCTGCAAGGTTGTGGCTCCATGAGTTGTAGGACCTTCACTGGTATGTCCCTCAGTGCTTAGAATATCGGTGGTCTGCACCACAGGCCTTCCAGTTGTAGTTTGGTCTACAAGTGTACTTGCTTTCTCAACAGTTGTGGTTGTTTCTGTTGTGGGTCCGGATGTTGTAAGCCCAACTGAGGTATATTTATCCATTGTTGTGGGCTGAGTAGTTTCACCATGTGTAGTGATGGCACTACTAGTTGTTTCTAATGCAGTTGGAGCCAAAGTAGATGTCTGAGGTGGAGGCAATTCTGTTGTTAAATCTGGAGACTTTGTAGTTGTTGCCTCAATGGTTGTGGAAGGGGGTACAGTGGTCTGCTCCTGGGGCAAAGTTGTTTGCTTTTGTGTTGTAAAACCTACTGTTGTATCTCCCTGTGTGGTGGCAGCTTCACTGGTTGCGATGACAGTAGTATCCTGCAAGGTTGTGGCTCCATGAGTTATAGGACCTTCACTGGTATGTCCCTCAGTGCTTAATATATCTGTAGTCTGCGCCACAGGCCTTCCAGTTGTAGTTTGGTCTACAAGTGTACTTGCTTTCTCAACAGTTGTGGATGTTTCTGTTGCTGGTCCGGAAGTGGTAGGTCCAACAGAGGTATATTTATCCATTGTTGTGGGCTGAGTAGTTTCACCATGTGTAGTGATGGCACTACTAGTAGTTTCCAATGCAGTTGCAGCCAAAGTAGATGACTGAGGGGGAGGCGATTCTGTTGTTAAATCCAGAGACTGTGTAGTTGTTGCCTCAACAGTTGTGGAAGATGCTACAGTGGTCTGCTCCTGGGGCAAAGTTGTTTGCTTTTGTGTTGTAAAACCAAGTGTGGTGCCTGCCCGTGTGGTGGCAGCTTCACTGGTTGAGATGACAGTAGTATCCTGCAAGGTTGAGGCTCCATGAGTTGTAGGACCTTCACTGGTATGTCCCTCAGTGCTTAGAATATCTGTGGTCTGCACCACAGGCCTTCCAGTTGTAGTTTGGTCTACAAGTGTACTTGCTTTCTCAACAGTTGTGGTTGTTTCTGTTGTGGGTCCGGATGTTGTAGGCCCAACTGAGGTATATTTATCCATTGTTGTGGGCTGAGTAGTTTCACCATGTGTAGTGATGGCACTACTAGTAGTTTCCAATGCAGTTGCAGCCAAAGTAGATGACAGAGGTGGAGGCGATTCTGTTGTTAAATCCAGAGACTGTGTAGTTGTTGCCTCAACAGTTGTGGAAGATGCTACAGTGGTCTGCTCCTGGGGCAAAGTTGTTTGCTTTTGTGTTGTAAAACCTACTGTTATATCTCCCTGTGTGGTGGCAGCGTCACTGATTGAGATGACAGTAGTATCCTGCAAGGTTGTGGCCCCATGAGTTGTAGGACTTTCACTTGTGTGTCCCTCAGTGCTTAGAATATCGGTGGTCTGTGCCACAGGCCTTCCAGTTGTAGTTTGGTCTACAAGTGTACTTGCTTTCTCAACAGTTGTGGATGTTTCTTTTGTGGGTCCGGATGTTGTAGGCCCAACTGAGGTATATTTATCCATTGTTGTGGGCTGAGTAGTTTCACCATGTGTAGTGATGGCACTACTAGTTGTTTCTAATGCAGTGGGAGCCAAAGTAGATGTCTGAGGTGGAGGCAATTCTGTTGTTAAATCTGGAGACTTTGTAGTTGTCGCCTCAACGGTTGTGGAAGGGGGTACAGTGGTCTGCTCCTGGGGCAAAGTTGTTTGCTTTTGTGTTGTAAAACCTACTGTTGTATCTCCCTGTGTGGTGGCAGCTTCACTGGTTGCGATGACAGTAGTATCCTGCAAGGTTGTGGCTCCATGAGTTGTAGGACCTTCACTGGTATGTCCCTCAGTGCTTAGAATATCTGTGGTCTGCACCACCGGCCTTCCAGTTGTAGTTTGTCCTACAAGTGTACTTGCTTTCTCAACAGTTGTGGATGTTTCTGTTGTGGGTCCGGAAGTGGTAGGTCCAACAGAGGTATATTTATCCATTGTTGTGGGCTGAGTAGTTTCACCATGTGTAGTGATTGCACTACTAGTAGTTTCCAATGCAGTTGCAGCCAAAGTAGATGACAGAGGTGGAGGCGATTCTGTTGTTAAATCCAGAGACTGTGTAGTTGTTGCCTCAACAGTTGTGGAAGATGCTACAGTGGTCTGATCCTGGGGCAAAGTTGTTTGCTTTTGTGTTGTAAAACCAAGTGTGGTGCCTGTCAATGTGGTGGCAGCTTCACTGGTTGAGATGACAGTAGTATCCTGCAAGGTTGTGGCTCCATGAGTTGTAGGACCTTCACTGGTATGTCCCTCAGTGCTTAGAATATCGGTGGTCTGCACCACAGGCCTTCCAGTTGTAGTTTGGTCTACAAGTGTACTTGCTTTCTCAACAGTTGTGGTTGTTTCTGTTGTGGGTCCGGATGTTGTAAGCCCAACTGAGGTATATTTATCCATTGTTGTGGGCTGAGTAGTTTCACCATGTGTAGTGATGGCACTACTAGTTGTTTCTAATGCAGTTGGAGCCAAAGTAGATGTCTGAGGTGGAGGCAATTCTGTTGTTAAATCTGGAGACTTTGTAGTTGTTGCCTCAATGGTTGTGGAAGGGGGTACAGTGGTCTGCTCCTGGGGCAAAGTTGTTTGCTTTTGTGTTGTAAAACCTACTGTTGTATCTCCCTGTGTGGTGGCAGCTTCACTGGTTGCGATGACAGTAGTATCCTGCAAGGTTGTGGCTCCATGAGTTATAGGACCTTCACTGGTATGTCCCTCAGTGCTTAATATATCTGTAGTCTGCGCCACAGGCCTTCCAGTTGTAGTTTGGTCTACAAGTGTACTTGCTTTCTCAACAGTTGTGGATGTTTCTGTTGCTGGTCCGGAAGTGGTAGGTCCAACAGAGGTATATTTATCCATTGTTGTGGGCTGAGTAGTTTCACCATGTGTAGTGATGGCACTACTAGTAGTTTCCAATGCAGTTGCAGCCAAAGTAGATGACTGAGGGGGAGGCGATTCTGTTGTTAAATCCAGAGACTGTGTAGTTGTTGCCTCAACAGTTGTGGAAGATGCTACAGTGGTCTGCTCCTGGGGCAAAGTTGTTTGCTTTTGTGTTGTAAAACCAAGTGTGGTGCCTGCCCGTGTGGTGGCAGCTTCACTGGTTGAGATGACAGTAGTATCCTGCAAGGTTGAGGCTCCATGAGTTGTAGGACCTTCACTGGTATGTCCCTCAGTGCTTAGAATATCTGTGGTCTGCACCACAGGCCTTCCAGTTGTAGTTTGGTCTACAAGTGTACTTGCTTTCTCAACAGTTGTGGTTGTTTCTGTTGTGGGTCCGGATGTTGTAGGCCCAACTGAGGTATATTTATCCATTGTTGTGGGCTGAGTAGTTTCACCATGTGTAGTGATGGCACTACTAGTTGTTTCTAATGCAGTTGGAGCCAAAGTAGATGTCTGAGGTGGAGGCAATTCTGTTGTTAAATCTGGAGACTTTGTAGTTGTCGCCTCAACGGTTGTTGAAGGGGGTACAGTGGTCTGATCCTGGGGCAAAGTTGTTTGCTTTTGTGTTGTAAAACCTACTGTTGTATCTCCCTGTGTGGTGGCAGCTTCACTGGTTGCGATGACAGTAGTATCCTGCAAGGTTGTGGCTCCATGAGTTGTAGGACCTTCACTGGTATGTGCCTCAGTGCTTAGAATATCTGTAGTCTGCACCACAGGCCTTCCAGTTGTAGTTTGGTCTACAAGTGTACTTACTTTCTCAACAGTTGTGGATGTTTCTGTTGTGGGTCCGGAAGTGGTAGGTCCAACAGAGGTATATTTATCCATTGTTGTGGGCTGAGTAGTTTCACCATGTGTAGTGATTGCACTACTAGTAGTTTCCAATGCAGTTGCAGCCAAAGTAGATGACAGAGGTGGAGGCGATTCTGTTGTTAAATCCAGAGACTGTGTAGTTGTTGCCTCAACAGTTGTGGAAGATGCTACAGTGGTCTGCTCCTGGGGCAAAGTTGTTTGCTTTTGTGTTGTAAAACCAAGTGTGGTGCCTGCCTGTGTGGTGGCAGATTCACTGGTTGAGATGACAGTAGTATCCTGCAAGGTTGTGGCTCCATGAGTTGTAGGACCTTCACTGGTATGTCCCTCAGTGCTTAGAATATCTGTGGTCTTCACCACAGGCCTTCCAGTTGTAGTTTGGTCTACAAGTGTACTTGCTTTCTCAACAGTTGTGGATGTTTCTGTTGTGGGTCCGGAAGTGGTAGGTCCAACAGAGGTATATTTATCCATTGTTGTGGGCTGAGTAGTTTCACCATGTGTAGTGATGGCACTACTAGTAGTTTCCAATGCAGTTGCAGCCAAAGTAGATGACTGAGGGGGAGGCAATTCTGTTGTTAAATCAGGAGACTTTGTAGTTGTTGCCTCAATGGTTGTGGAAGGGGGCACAGTGGTCTGCTCCTGGGGCAAAGTTGTTTGCTTTTGTGTTGTAAAACCTACTGTTGTATCTCCCTGTGTGGTGGCAGCTTCACTGGTTGCGATGACAGTAGTATCCTGCAAGGTTGTGGCTCCATGAGTTGTAGGACCTTCACTGGTATGTCCCTCAGTGCTTAATATATCGGTAGTCTGCACCACAGGCCTTCCAGTTGTAGTTTGGTCTACAAGTGTACTTGCTTTCTCAACAGTTGTGGATGTTTCTGTTGTGGGTCTGGAAGTGGTAGGTCCAACAGAGGTATATTTATCCATTGTTGTGGGCTGAGTAGTTTCACCATGTGTAGTGATGGCACTACTAGTAGTTTCCAATGTAGTTGGAGCCAAAGTAGATGACTGAGGTGGAGGCAATTCTGTTGTTAAATCTGGAGACTGTGAAGTTGTTGCCTCAACGGTTGTTGAAGGGGGTACAGTGGTCTGATTCTGGGGCAAAGTTGTTTGCTTTTGTGTTGTAAAACCTACTGTTGTATCTCCCTGTGTGGTGGCAGCTTCACTGGTTGTGATGACAGTAGTATCCTGCAAGGTTGTGGCTCCATGAGTTGTAGGACCTTCACTGGTATGTGCCTCAGTGCTTAAAATACTTGTAGTCTCCACCACTGGCCTTCCAGTTGTAGTTTGTTCTATTAGTGTACTTGCTTCTTCAACAGCTGTGGATGTTTCTGTTGTGGGTCCGGAAGTGGTAGGTCCAACAGAGGTATATTTATCCATTGTTGTCGGCTGAGTAGTTTCACCATGTGTAGTGATGGCACTACTAGTAGTTTCCAATGCAGTTGCAGCCAAAGTAGATGACTGAGGGGCAGGGGATTCTGTTGTTAAGTCCAGAGACTGTGTAGTTGTTGCCTCAACAGTTGTGGAAGATGCTACAGTGGTCTGCTCCTGGGGCAAAGTTGTTTGCTTTTGTGTTGTAAAACCAAGTGTGGTGCCTGCCTGTGTGGTGGCAGATTCACTGGTTGAGATGACAGTAGTATCCTGCAAGGTTGTGGCTCCATGAGTTGTAGGACCTTCACTGGTATGTCCCTCAGTGCTTAGAATATCTGTGGTCTTCACCACAGGCCTTCCAGTTGTAGTTTGGTCTACAAGTGTACTTGCTTTCTCAACAGTTGTGGATGTTTCTGTTGTGGGTCCGGAAGTGGTAGGTCCAACAGAGGTATATTTATCCATTGTTGTGGGCTGAGTAGTTTCACCATGTGTAGTGATGGCACTACTAGTAGTTTCCAATGCAGTTGCAGCCAAAGTAGATGACTGAGGGGGAGGCAATTCTGTTGTTAAATCAGGAGACTTTGTAGTTGTTGCCTCAATGGTTGTGGAAGGGGGCACAGTGGTCTGCTCCTGGGGCAAAGTTGTTTGCTTTTGTGTTGTAAAACCTACTGTTGTATCTCCCTGTGTGGTGGCAGCTTCACTGGTTGCGATGACAGTAGTATCCTTCAAGGTTGTGGCTCCATGAGTGGTAGGACCTTCACTGGTATGTCCCTCAGTGCTTAGAATATCTGTGGTCTGCACCACAGGCCTTCCAGTTGTAGTTTGGTCTACAAGTGTACTTGCTATCTCAACAGTTGTGGTTGTTTCTGTTGTGGGTCCGGATGTTGTAGGCCCAACTGAGGTATATTTATCCATTGTTGTGGGCTGAGTAGTTTCTCCGTGTGTAGTGATGGCACTACTAGTTGTTTCCAATGAAGTTGGAGCCAAAGTAGACTGAGGTGGAGGTGATTCTGTTGTCAAATCCAGAGATATTATAGTTGTAGCTTCTACCGTTGTGGAAGGTGGTTGAGTGGTCTGATCCTGGGGCAAAGTTGTTTGCTTTTGTGTTGTAAAACCAAGTGTGGTGCCTGCCTGTGTGGTGGCAGCTTCACTGGTTGGGATGACAGTAGTATCCTGCAAGGTTGTGGCTCCATGAGTTGTAGGACCTTCGCTGGTCTGTCTCTCAGTGCTTAGAATACCTGTAGTCTGCACCACAGGGCTTCCAGTTGTTGTATGTTCTACATCAGGAGTTCCAATTTATTAATTCTTATTAAAGCTAAAATGGATTCTTCAGTTTTTTAGTTTCATTAATATCAATCGTCTACTTTTTTTCCTATATTTTACACCTCGTTTCTCGAGAGATTTCAAGCCATGTCCAAAGAACCCTAATACCTTATACTAGTTTTAGCATCAGTTACCACAGTTGATAAATTTGTCTTGTCTCTATGCCTTTTTATCCATAGAGTTATGTATGCAATTGAGATATGTTTGATTACAACATAGCCAAACCTCTAACATGATGTATATTACAGTTATTAGGATTTTAGTCTTCTTAAAACTGGTTTTGGTCTGATTTAAGTATACTTTCTTCAGCCGAAATTCTAATCTGAATGCTGAAAATCTAATCCAGAGTATAGACTCACGATTGAGGAATAGAAATGAATTAAACAATTCATACATCTACTGTTTGTCCATGCCCCTTACTGTTTTCCTGATATGTGTGATTTTACACATAATGTTGGGCCAAGGTTTGGCCCATAATATGTTTTAACTCCATCCATTAAGTGAATATTAAACAGAATATGGAAGATTAAATTCTCACCATTAGGTAAAGTTGTCTGGTCTAATAGAGTTGTCTCCATTTGGACAGTTGATGCTTCAGTTGAGCCATATTGAGTTGTTGTTGGACACGATTCTGTAAGTAATTTTAGTCCCAAAATCAAAGTGAAATTATCTTTGTATTATGGTATTGATTTGATGATGATTATCAATATTGTATTATGCATAGTATTGTAGGATCCTTCAATACGGTATTACCTGAATTATTTAGTAGTCATCAGTATTGTGATCAGTGTTATTTATGTAAGGCTTGGGTTGCACTACCCCGCTACTTCTCCTGCTACTGTTCCGCTACTGCTCCCGCTTTTTTATTAAAGAAGCAGGAGCAGTAAGGTGGGATTAACAGGGATGGGTGCTATTGGCTCCCACTACATAGCCATGTTAGTTCTCGCTTCTTTTGATGCATTTTAGAAGCATAGATTGCTCCTGCTTCTATGAAACATGCTTGATTTGTGAAGGCTGCTTCTTTGTACTGAAGTAACGGGTTGTAGTGGGAGTTGAAGCGGGACACTGGCACTGCTCAATGTTACTCATGTTACTTTATGCATTAATTTCCAAGTAAACATAACATGTTGTCTGCTAACATTTCTGAGGGGTGGTAGCAATAGTGGTAGAAATAATGTCCCAATAGCACCCATACCGGTTACTTTCCGTTGCTTGCTCCCATTTCTAAAGAAAGACAGCAAAAGGCTGTCAAAGTAATTGGAGTAGTAGCATGAATAGTAGCTTGAGGAAAGGAAGAGGTATGAAGTACATAGCCTTTTTTCTGAAATAAGGCCCCTTTCTTTATCTTAGGGACACCCTATTTTTATCTATGCTACTGTCTGTGGTAGGTTCATTCCAGTTTGGAACAAACATGATATGGCCAGGTTACATGCTTTCTGTCAGATGATCAGCTCAGTCAGCTCAGTCAGTCAGTCAGAGTTTCTCCTCTTACTGATGACTTTGATCTATTCTGGTTCTCAATGGGCCTCTGTATTAATTTTGTATAATGGTAATGGATGAGTTCAAATCATTTATAGATTACCAGCTATTCGAGAAATATTGCAATTCTTTATTGTGAAGTTCCTTCTACTTAATGTACTGACACTCTTTCTTAGTGAATTCTCTAATGAGAGTTACTGAGTGATACAAACATTATACTATACTGACAGGCGGGGTCATATTCACAGTGGTCATTCTCTAATGTTGTCATAGAGTTAGGTCTTGAAATGCAATGATTATCAATATGTGACAAGCTCTACAAAAATGGGTGTTATGTATTGTAATAAGAATATTTTCATCAGGATCAAGTAAGACTCAAAAACAGTGAACAATTAACATTAAAAGTTGAATTCCAAAATGATATCTATAAAAACTGTGAGGTAACATTTCAAACTTAGCTGCTCTATTCCAATTCAATACTGCCATTACTATTGTACATTAAATGCATTACACTTGAGGAAAGTTGCTATTGTTTTAACTGTCATACAATCATTATTGATTTGGTCTTCAAATTGTTGTCACAAGCTAAATTATCCCATGTGATATTGACCTGGTCAATGTAAATGGATAAGTTTGAATAATTCATAAATTACCAGTCAATCCAGATATACTACATCCTTCTACTGTGGAGTTTGCTATGCTTAATGTATTGGCACTCTCCAATAGGGCAGTCTCTAATGATGTCATGTCAGATACTGAATTTGGTGTTCCTCCCACAAAGGCTGTGGTGTATGTCACAATTACACTGCCTTCACTGAAAGACAAAAATTAAGTGTGTTTATTCCATTAAACATTGATTTGAACCAGAAGTTCTGTGGAGACATGTAATAGCTTAACCACAACAATCTGATTAATTGGAGTAAATTCACAAATTCCGAAAATCTTTGTATTGAAGATGAAAATCTCTGAGAATGGAAAATACCTGAATGACACATCCACAATGCCGACATAGCTGCTGACACTGGTGTTTCTGAATACTTCATTTACCTGAAAAGTTCAAATTGTTTTTATAAAGTTATGTATATTTTTAGAAGGCTTGGATGGCATCATAGCACCTTGGTCATTCCCTTGGATAGGACCCATTTAAATCAATGTGAGGGGGCCAATTATGAAAATGCTCATTTTGATATTGACAAAATTCAAAGAAACTCAAATACTGATGCTATATTAGGAAACAAGAGATCAAATTAAAACAAACAATGAGTAAAATGTACGTGTATGAGGATTAAAAGGTATTTAAACCATTTCTTAAAGTGACACTTCTCACTGTTGAGGGCTAGATTATCGAGTAACGGAATTTCTACTTCATTTTCTAGTATTTGGTTCACCTTACCCTCCTAAATAACTCCTGTGGATATCAAAACTCTAACATTCATATTATATCAGATATGTGGTAAAATAGAGAGCAAAATCGTTTTTGCTTTCCAATCCAATATTCAAACTGTCAGTTGGGATGACATCTGGAATTATGTAAACCCCAGGTCGGCACTGGTCAGTACAAAGGGCATTAGTTCCATTACTGCCACCCAGGGCTAAATCTGGCAGTACCTCCTGGTCTCCAAGCCATTTCCTCATGGATTTGACATGGGTTTAGGTTCTGACCCATTCATTACACATATTCACTAATCATTGAATGAAAACGCAATGCTGATACTCAATACTTCAGATATTGCTATACCTATCATATATGATTACACTGACAAAGTTTCACACGATTCCATGACTACTCATTTTAACTATCTTAGCCACTTTAATATCTTTTCGGAAAATGTGTGAAAAAGGAGGTATCATGTGTCTTGGAATCTATTTTTATACCATATCATAATTAGAAAAATTGTAAACATTGGGTTTTGAATTCTGCTCATTAAAGGGTTCCAAAAGATGTATGTTGGCAATTGCACACAGGACTCCATATAAGTAGGCAAAGGGAAGTAAAAATACTTGTAACTTTTCGTATGAGCAATTCCATCAATTGGTTGTCATTTGGCCATCCAGAGCTGAAAATTCTAAAAAATTTAAATTGCTTCTATTGAATTAATTTTTCTTTACATAAACTAGACATATTGCTGCTATTATAGACAAAATTGAAAATGTAAAGGATGAAAAGTGTATCAGGGTAGCTTGGCAAATACTGTAACTTGAACTCGGATGATAAGGTCACAGAAGAATGGTACATTTTTCTTTAGAATGAGGATTTAAATAAGAAATGAATGAAATAATGTGCACATGTTTTAAAACTATTTTGTTTTTTGTAATATTCCAACTAGAAGAAAAGCCAAATAAACATTCTAGTAATGATAATGATAATGGCAGCAACAAATGTGACAGGTCATTGACCATGTGCCCATATACACACATAACTCTAGACTAGGCAGTTTTACAGAGGCATATAAAGTAGTGTGTATAGATTATGGCAGAGCGGTGATTTCTCAGTGCTGTTGAGGTGTGGAAGGCATATTCCATTAGTCCCTGTTAATCAGTTCACATCCCCATAAAAAAAACAGCTGGGCTTGCCTGCCTCGATCCAAATTGGGGGAAGTTCCTCCTGTCTTACTTTTAATCCTCTCCCCTCTAAGCCAGGTCATAATAGCACATATCAAGTAGGCAACATTTAATGGCACTTAAAATCATAAAATTACCTAAGGACCTCACCTTCCCCACCCCTTTCCATCTTCCCCCTCCCCCTTCCCTATAAAGGAAAGGAGCGCTAAACTATGTATACAAATGTTGTTCAGGTAATACAGGTAAGGAAGAAGGAAGGATAAAACAGTGCTTTGTAAATCGTGGTTCCATCTAGTGGGTAATACAGGCAATTACACATACATGGTAAGGCAAGGTAATGTAAGTAGTATATGAAATATGTTTGGCATTACACATATATATGAGCAATTCCACCAATTGGTCGTCATTTTGCCATCCAGAACTGAAAATTCTTAATTTTTTGGAATTGCTTCTATTGGTTTATTATTTTTCGTACATGAAATAGGCATATTGCTGCTAATATAGATAAAATTGGGAAAGTTAATGATGAATATTCAAGTCATGGAAGCTTGGTAGAGACAGGACTGGAACTTTGCTGATAAGGGCACATTTCTACAAAAATGAGGATTTATATTAGAAATAAATAAAAAAAATATGCACATAATGTTTTTGAACTATTGTGCAATTCATAGGTCCCGACATAAGGGTCATAACGCTTTTTAGTTTGTGAAAATATTCCAAATAGAAGAAAAGTTACAGCCAAAAAAATAATCAGTAATGGTAATGGTAATGGCATCATCAAGGGTCACAGGGCATTGACCCTCTGTCCATATACACTCATAATAGATTATATTTAGAATTCATACAAAAATATGTCACATTCTTCACTTCATTTTCCTGTTAAGATGACGAGAATATTTGTATTGGTTGTTTATGGAGGTAAATATGAATTCTGTTTAAGTATTTAGAGGTAAAATTATTAGGGAAAATGCTCTCTTCATGCCGGAACAACACATGTCAGTGTCAGCGTCAGTGACTGCATCATGTGTGGAATACTCATGTGACACTGACATATTTCCCACCTTAACTTCCTATTAAGGAGTAACTGAGTTGGTCCATGGTTTTTTAAATGAAGTATGTGCGATACCTCATCCATATGGATATTATACTTTATTAATTCCAAATATTTATTAAATTTGGCAGGGTAATAATGCTCATGTGAAGCTAACACTAGAGCTGCCCAACTTATAATTTGGTATGTAGTATTCCGAAGTATGAACATATATCCAAACAGATTTATTTTTAATATTTCAAGTCCATGTAAAATTAACAAATTTTGTATACATTGTTCACCCCTGGTTCATACATTTTTTCCAGGCCTGGATTTTATATTCCACATGTGTTGCTGACCTTTAGAGTTCCCAACATATTTTTTCATTCTTACCATGCCAGAAATCCATAGTAAATATATAAAACACAGATGATTCAGTAGTCAGGGTCAAGGCTCAAAGGTAAATAAGTTTAAACTATGTTTGACTAAATATTTTTATTTATTTCCAGCATTTTATTCAGTCTCCCTTGAATTTTCTTCATTTTTAAGGCCCTAAAATACAGGGTTGTTTTCTCCCATGCATAAATTCTTAGAAAAACCTATGTAAATAAGGGATGTTTCTGATGTATTCTGGGTGGGCAGACACAATAAAACTATTAAAAAATGTCTCCCATCATTTATTTCCACTCAAATAAGCAAAAGATGATTTTAGGGTCAAATGACAACAAAATGGAGGATTTTCTCATATACATACATGAGTCAGAATAGGTGATGATTTAGATTATTACCTCACTGATGAACTCTTCTTTTAGGGCTTTGAATTCAGGGCTTGTTTTATCTGCCAACTTAGGATCCCACACTGCTGAAGGCAAGCGGAATGTCCTTATGACCAGGATATTGGGAATCTCAGTTGAAGCTTGATTGGATTCAGTTGAAGTAATTTCTGCCGTCATTGTAGAACTCAGACCTGTAAAAGAAATCACTCTAAATGAAAATGAAGCAATTTACAACCATGTGGAAGAAAGTAAAGAATAAATTATCACTTGTGGGTAAATGCATTATATAATGAGACTATTTTTACATTTACATATCTAACATTACTATTATTAAAAGTGTGTTTTTGCAAATGAAGAATACAGAGAGCTTTTCACTAAATGAAGTATTGTTGACATATTTTAGACTTCTAAATTTGATAACATTAATTCAGGCAGTTAAATCCACCTAGCATCCTATGCCATATAATGTCTGATCTTGACTTTAAAAATGCATTCTCAGCTATGCATGCACAAAGGAGACACACATGATTGGTTTTACACCAACATCAACTATATAACACTCCCACACATGTCCATTACTTTTTAGGCATTTTCATACTTTATATTAATATATGAAATTAGCCAAAGAAATTGATCATATTCCATTTTGGGTCACAAAAAATTAACAAAGATGTGACTCCCATATACCAGTTAACTGACTGTGATTCCCTATTGATATATATATATAACGTCATATATCTTAACCCTCTAGGTCCTATGCATTGCAGATGCATGCTGCCATTGCCGGGCCACTGCACTAAGGATCGCATATGCGACGCCCACATGCTTGGCTTTACATATGGGTATTTCAAGCGCAATTTTGCTTGACCAATCACAGAACTGCTTCCATCTGTTAGTCGGTTCCTATGCTTGCTATGAAGCTCTGTTATTGGTCGATATCTAGAACTCTTCTATACACGGAGAGAGAAAGCAAACCACGCGGAAAAGTTTGTTTCTAAATCTAAAAATGGTGACACGCCAGTCCCGATGGTTGGTAAATAAACTTGGATTTGTTCCATCTGACAGGAGTGATAGTGAATTTGAAGGCTTTGATATCCCGGAATTGTAGTTGGAAGAAAGTTTGAGGACAGCAGATGAAAGATTGAGAAAGGCAGAATGGGATTTACAGTCAGAAACACACTTGGGAAGTGATATCGATCTTTTGGATTTTCCCGTTAGTTCCAACATGGGTAGGTGGGAAGGGATCAGCCCCAACCATGAATTCTGTCATATCTTTTTTATTCCCAGGTATATTCACATGGAATTTTCAGGGATTGCTCACAAGACTATTCTCTTTCAGGTGGATACAATGATTCTATGTTGTAGGCAAAGGCAAAAAAATATTGTGCATGGTGAATTGGGGGGAACAAAACTTTTTACCCCCCACCAAGTTCCCCTCAATGATATGGTATTATAACTTGTTTTTCCCCTGTTATCTTAATGTAGATAGAAAGGCACAATTCTCAGCTTTCTAAAAATGTATACTTTGCCTTTAATTTTTTGACATACCATGATGGAATCTTCCATGGCATGTCAGCCCTTGAGGAGTTGACCCAAAAAGTGCTAGTCCTCCAGGGTAAAGAACTGGATTTGGGGCTAGGACCAAGGGGGTTAATACAATACAAGGTCAGGTCTTGATGTACTGAATAGTCTAAGGGACTGCGGCTACGGTTATGTTTGGAATTGGATTGCATCAATAAACAATTGAGCAAAACAAACTGCTAGCTTCATGGTAATGTTAGTAAAAACAGAATGAATTCTGTATGGAGAGTAGACACTCATAATTTTCAGAGAATATCAAGATAACATCACTAGTTAGGTCTGGTGTAGAGTAAGAAGACCAGACCTAAAAATTACAAACAGGTTAAATCAATGTCACAGAATATGCCTGAAAGTAAATAACAATAGAAGTGCTTGACATCAGCATCAAACACATTATGAAAAACTGGTCAAAACGTCATTTGGAAAGAAACGAAATCAATAATGGAAATTAACTACAAATCAAATTGCAATTATTCAACTGGAATCTAAAGCATGGCAAAAAAACTAGAATTATTATAATCACCATCAACTTCTGTGTTAGTGGGTGCAAAGGAATCAGTAGTGTGTGCAGTAGTTTCTCCTTGGGTAAGTATGTCACTAATTGTGGTTTCCAATGTAGTTGGAGCCAAAGTAGATGACTGAGGTGGAGGCGATTCTGTTGTTAAATCTGGAGACTTTGTAGTTGTTGCCTCAATGGTTGTGGAAGGGGGTACAGTGGTCTGCTCCTGGGCCAAAGTTGTTTGCTTTTGTGTTGTAAAACCTAGTGTCGTATCTCCCTGTGTGGTGGCAGCTTCACTGGTTGCGATGACAGTAGTATCCTGCAAGGTTGTGGCTCCATGAGTTGTAGGACCTTCACTGGTATGTCCCTCAGTGCTTAATATATCTGTAGTCTGCACCACAGGCCTTCCAGTTGTTGTTTGTTCTACAAGTGTAGTTGCTTTCTCAACAGTTGTGGATGTTTCTGTTGTGGGTCCGGAAGTGGTAGGTCCAACAGAGGTATATTTATCCATTGTTGTGGGCTGAGTAGTTTCACCATGTGTAGTGATTGCACTACTAGTAGTTTCCAATGCAGTTGCAGCCAAAGTAGATGACTGAGGTGGAGGCAATTCTGTTGTTAAATCCAGAGACTGTGTAGTTGTTGCCTCAACAGTTGTGGAAGATGCTACAGTGGTCTGCTCCTGGGGCAAAGTTGTTTGCTTTTGTGTTGTAAAACCTAGTGTTGTATCTCCCTGTGTGGTGGCAGCTTCACTGCTTGAGATGACAGTAGTATCCTGCAAGGTTGTGGCCCCATGAGTTGTAGGACCTTCACTTGTGTGTCCCTCAGTGCTTAGAATATCGGTGGTCTGTGCCACAGGCCTTCCAGTTGTAGTTTGGTCTACAAGTGTACTTGCTTTCTCAACAGTTGTGGATGTTTCTATTGTGGGTCCGGATGTTGTAGGCCCAACTGAGGTATATTTATCCATTGTTGTGGGCTGAGTAGTTTCACCATGTGTAGTGATGGCACTACTAGTTGTTTCTAATGCAGTTGCAGCCAAAGTAGATGACTGAGGGGGAGGCGATTCTGTTGTTAAATCCAGAGACTGTGTAGTTGTTGCCTCAACAGTTGTGGAAGATGCTACAGTAGTCTGCTCCTGGGGCAAAGTTGTTTGCTTTTGTGTTGTAAAACCTACTGTTGTATCTCCCTGTGTGGTGGCAGCTTCACTGGTTGAGATGACAGTAGTATCCTGCAAGGTTGTGGCTCCATGAGTTGTAGGACCTTCACTGGTATGTCCCTCAGTGCTTAGAATATCGGTGGTCTGTGCCACAGGCCTTCCAGTTGTAGTTTGGTCTACAAGTGTACTTGCTTTCTCAACAGTTGTGGATGTTTCTATTGTGGGTCCGGATGTTGTAGGCCCAACTGAGGTATATTTATCCATTGTTGTGGGCTGAGTAGTTTCACCATGTGTAGTGATGGCACTACTAGTTGTTTCTAATGCAGTTGGAGCCAAAGTAGATGTCTGAAGTGGAGGCAATTCTGTTGTTAAATCTGGAGATTTTGTAGTTGTTGCCTCAACGGTTGTGGAAGGGGGTACAGTGGTCTGATCCTGGGGCAAAGTTGTTTGCTTTTGTGTTGTAAAACCTAGTGTTGTATCTCCCTGTGTGGTGGCAGCTTCACTGGTTGCGATGACAGTAGTATCCTGCAAGGTTGTGGCTCCATGAGTTATAGGACCTTCACTGGTATGTCCCTCAGTGCTTAATATATCTGTAGTCTGCGCCACAGGCCTTCCAGTTGTAGTTTGTTCTACAAGTGTACTTGCTTTCTCAACAGTTGTGGATGTTTCTGTTGCTGGCCCGGAAGTGGTAGGTCCAACAGAGGTATATTTATCCATTGTTGTGGGCTGAGTTGTTTCACCATGTGTAGTGATGGCACTACTAGTTGTTTCCAATGCAGTTGGAGCCAAAGTAGATGACTGAGGTGGAGGCGATTCTGTTGTTAAATCCAGAGACTGTGTAGTTGTTGCCTCAACAGTTGTGGAAGATGCTACAGTGGTCTGCTCCTGGGGCAAAGTTGTTTGCTTTTGTGTTGTAAAACCAAGTGTGGTGCCTGCCCGTGTGGTGGCAGCTTCACTGGTTGAGATGACAGTAGTATCCTGCAAGGTTGTGGCTCCATGAGTTGTAGGACCTTCACTGGTATGTCCCTCAGTGCTTAGAATATCGGTGGTCTGTGCCACAGGCCTTCCAGTTGTAGTTTGGTCTACGAGTGTACTTGCTTTCTCAACAGTTGTGGATGTTTCTATTGTGGGTCCGGATGTTGTAGGCCCAACTGAGGTATATTTATCCATTGTTGTGGGCTGAGTAGTTTCACCATGTGTAGTGATGGCACTACTAGTTGTTTCTAATGCAGTTGGAGCCAAAGTAGATGTCTGAAGTGGAGGCAATTCTGTTGTTAAATCTGGAGATTTTGTAGTTGTTGCCTCAACGGTTGTGGAAGGGGGTACAGTGGTCTGATCCTGGGGCAAAGTTGTTTGCTTTTGTGTTGTAAAACCTACTGTTGTATCTCCCTGTGTGGTGGCAGCTTCACTGGTTGCGATGACAGTAGTATCCTGCAAGGTCGTGGCTCCATGAGTTATAGGACCTTCACTGGTATGTCCCTCAGTGCTTAATATATCTGTAGTCTGCGCCACAGGCCTTCCAGTTGTAGTTTGTTCTACAAGTGTACTTGCTTTCTCAACAGTTGTGGATGTTTCTGTTGCTGGCCCGGAAGTGGTAGGTCCAACAGAGGTATATTTATCCATTGTTGTGGGCTGAGTTGTTTCACCATGTGTAGTGATGGCACTACTAGTTGTTTCCAATGCAGTTGCAGCCAAAGTAGATGACTGAGGGGGAGGCGATTCTGTTGTTAAATCCAGAGACTGTGTAGTTGTTGCCTCAACAGTTGTGGAAGATGCTACAGTGGTCTGCTCCTGGGGCAAAGTTGTTTGCTTTTGTGTTGTAAAACCAAGTGTGGTGCCTGCCCGTGTGGTGGCAGCTTCACTGGTTGAGATGACAGTAGTATCCTGCAAGGTTGTGGCTCCATGAGTTGTAGGACCTTCACTGGTATGTCCCTCAGTGCTTAGAATATCTGTGGCCTGCACCACCGGCCTTCCAGTTGTAGTTTGTTCTACAAGTGTACTTGCTTTCTCAACAGTTGTGGATGTTTCTGTTGTGGGTCTGGAAAGGGTAGGTCCAACAGAGGTATATTTATCCATTGTTGTGGGCTGAGTAGTTTCACCATGTGTAGTGATGGCACTACTAGTAGTTTCCAATGCAGTTGCAGCCAAAGTAGATGACTGAGGGGGAGGCGATTCTGTTGTTAAATCCAGAGACTGTGTAGTTGTTGCCTCAACAGTTGTGGAAGATGCTACAGTGGTCTGCTCCTGGGGCAAAGTTGTTTGCTTTTGTGTTGTAAAACCAAGTGTGGTGCCTGCCCGTGTGGTGCCAGCTTCACTGGTTGAGATGACAGTAGTATCCTGCAAGGTTGTGGCTCCATGAGTTGTAGGACCTTCACTGGTATGTCCCTCAGTGCTTAGAATATCAGTGGTCTGCACCACAGGCCTTCCAGTTGTAGTTTGGTCTACAAGTGTACTTGCTTTCTCAACAGTTGTGGTTGTTTCTGTTGTGGGTCCGGATGTTGTAGGCCCAACTGAGGTATAATTATCCATTATTGTGGGCTGAGTAGTTTCACCATGTGTAGTGATGGCACTACTAGTTGTTTCTAATGCAGTTGGAGCCAAAGTAGATGTCTGAGGTGGAGGCAATTCTGTTGTTAAATCTGGAGACTTTGTAGTTGTCGCCTCAATGGTTGTGGAAGGGGGTACAGTGGTCTGCTCCTTGGGCAAAGTTGTTTGCTTTTGTGTTGTAAAACCTACTGTCGTATCTCCCTGTGTGGTGGCAGCTTCACTGGTTGCGATGACAGTAGTATCCTGCAAGGTTGTGGCTCCATGAGTTGTAGGACCTTCACTGGTATGTCCCTCAGTGCTTAGAATATCTGTGGTCTGCACCACATGCCTTCCAGTTGTAGTTTGGTCTTCAAGTGTACTTGCTTTCTCAACAGTTGTGGTTGTTTCTGTTGTGGGTCCGGATGTTGTAGGCCCAACTGAGGTATATTCATTCATTATTGTGGGCTGAGTAGTTTCACCATGTGTAGTGATGGCACTACTAGTTGTTTCTAATGCAGTTTGAGCCAAAGTAGATGTCTGAGGTGGAGGCAATTCTGTTGTTAAATCTTGAGACTTTGTAGTTGTCGCCTCAATGGTTGTGGAAGGGGGTACAGTGGTCCGCTCCTTGGGCAAAGTTGTTTGCTTTTGTGTTGTAAAACCTACTGTTGTATCTCCCTGTGTGGTGGCAGCTTCACTGGTTGCGATGACAGTAGTATCCTGCAAGGTTGTGGCTCCATGAGTTGTAGGACCTTCACTGGTATGTCCCTCAGTGCTTAGAATATCTGTGGCCTGCACCACCGGCCTTCCAGTTGTAGTTTGTTCTACAAGTGTACTTGCTATATCAACAGTTGTGGATGTTTCTGTTGTGGGTCCGGATGTTGTAGGCCCAACTGAGGTATATTTATCCATTGTTGTGGGCTGAGTAGTTTCTCCGTGTGTAGTGATGGCACTACTAGTTGTTTCCAATGAAGTTGGAGCCAAAGTAGATGACTGAGGTGGAGGTGATTCTGTTGTCAAATCCAGAGATATTATAGTTGTAGCTTCTACCGTTGTGGAAGGTGGTTGAGTGGTCTGATCCTGGGGCAAAGTTGTTTGCTTTTGTGTTGTAAAACCAAGTGTGGTGCCTGCCTGTGTGGTGGCAGCTTCACTGGTTGAGATGACAGTAGTATCCTGCAAGGTTGTGGCTCCATGAATTAGAGGACCTTCACTGGTATGTCCCTCAGTGCTTAGAATATCTGTGGTCTGCACCACAGGGCTTCCAGTTGTAGTTTGGTCTACAAGTGTACTTGCTTTCTCAACAGTTGTGGTTGTTTCTGTTGTGGGTCCCGATGTTGCAGGCCCAATTGAGGTATATTTATCCATTGTTGTGGGCTGAGTAGTTTCTCCATGTGTAGTGATGGCACTACTTGTAGTTTCCAATGTAGTTGGAGCCAAAGTAGATGACTGAGGTGGAGGCAATTCTGTTGTTAAATCTGGAGATATTGTAGTTGTTGCCTCAACAGTTGTAGAAGGGGGTACAGTGGTCTGCTCCTTGGGCAAAGTTGTTTGCTTTTGTGTTGTAAAACCTACTGTTGTATCTCCCTGTGTCGTGGCAGCTTCACTGGTTGCGATGACAGTAGTATCCTGCAAGGTTGTGGCTCCATGAGTTGTAGGACCTTCACTGGTATGTCCCTCAGTGCTTAGAATATCTGTAGTCTGCACCACAGGCCTTCCAGTTGTAGTTTGGTCTACAAGTGTAGTTGCTTTCTCAACAGTTGTGGATGTTTCTGTTGCTGGTCCGGAAATGGTAGGTCCAACAGAGGTATATTTATCCATTGTTGTGGGCTGAGTAGTTTCACCATGTGTAGTGATGGCACTAGTAGTAGTTTCCAATGCAGTTGCAGCCAAAGTAGATGACTGAGGGGGAGGCAATTCTGTTGTTAAATCAGGAGACTTTGTAGTTGTTGCCTCAATGGTTGTGGAAGGGGGCACAGTGGTCTGCTCCTGGGGCAAAGTTGTTTGCTTTTGTGTTGTAAAACCTACTGTTGTATCTCCCTTAGTGGTGGCAGCTTCACTGGTTGAGATGACAGTAGTATCCTGCAAGGTTGTGGCTCCATGAGTGGTAGGACCTTCACTGGTATGTCCCTCAGTGCTTAGAATATCTGTGGTCTGCACCACAGGCCTTCCAGTTGTAGTTTGGTCTACAAGTGTACTTGCTATCTCAACAGTTGTGGTTGTTTCTGTTGTGGGTCCGGATGTTGTAGGCCCAACTGAGGTATATTTATCCATTGTTGTGGGCTGAGTAGTTTCTCCGTGTGTAGTGATGGCACTACTAGTTGTTTCCAATGAAGTTGGAGCCAAAGTAGATGACTGAGGTGGAGGTGATTCTGTTTTCAAATCCAGAGATATTATAGTTGTAGCTTCTACCATTGTGGAAGGTGGTTGAGTGGTCTGATCCTGGGGCAAAGTTGTTTGCTTTTGTGTTGTAAAACCTACTGTTGTATCTGCCTGTGTGGTGGCAGCTTCACTGGTTGAGATGACAGTAGTATCCTGCAAGGTTGTGGCTCCATGAGTTGTAGGACCTTCACTGGTATGTCCCTCAGTGCTTAATATATCTGTAGTCTGCACCACAGGGCTTCCAGTTGTAGTATGTTCTACATCAGGAGTTCCAGTTCATTAATTCTTATTAAAGCTAAAATGGATTCTTCAGTTTTTTAGTTTCATTAATATCAATTGTCTACTTTTTCTCCTATATTTTACACCTCGTTTCTCGAGAGATTTCAAGCCATGTCCAAAGAACCCTAATCCCTTATACTAGTTTTAGCATCAGTTACCACAGTTGATAAATTTGTCTTGTCTCTATGCCTTTTTATCCATAGAGTTATGTATGCAATTGAGATATGTTTGATTACAACATAGCCAAACCTCTAACATGATGTATATTACAGTTATTAGGATTTTAGTCTTCTTAAAACTGGTTTTGGTCTGATTTAAGTATACTTTCTTCTGCCGAAATTCTAATCTGAATGCTGAAAATCCAATCCAGAGTATAGACTCACGATTGAGGAATAGAAATGAATTAAACAATTCATACATCTACTGTTTGTCCATGCCCCTTACTGTTTTCCTGATATGTGTGATTTTACTCATAATGTTGGGCCAAGGTTTGGCCCATATAATGTTTTAACTCCACCCATTAAGTGAATATTAAACAGAATATGGAAGATTAAATTCTCACCATTAGGTAAAGTTGTCTGGTCTAATAGAGTTGTCTCCATTTGGACAGTTGATGCTTCAGTTGAGCCATATTGAGTTGTTGTGGGACACGATTCTGTAAGTAATTTTAGTCCCAAAATCAAAGTGAAATTATCTTTGTATTATGGTATTGATTTGATGATGATTATCAATATTGTATTATGCATAGTATTGTAGGATCCTTCAATATGGTATTACCTGAATTATTTAGTAGTCATCAGTATTGTGATCAGTGTTATTTATGTAAGGCTTGGGTTGCACTACCCCGCTACTTCTCCTGCTACTGTTCCGCTACTGCTCCCGCTTTTTTATTAAAGAAGCAGGAGCAGTAAGGTGGGATTAACAGGGATGGGTGCTATTGGCTCCCACTACATAGCCATGTTAGTTCCCGCTTCTTTTGATGCATTTTAGAAGCATAGATTGCTCCTGCTTCTATGAAACATGCTTGATTTGTGAAGGCTGCTTCTTTGTACTGAAGTAACGGGTTGTAGTGGGAGTTGAAGCGGGACACTGGCACTGCTCAATGTTACTCATGTTACTTTATGCATTAATTTCCAAGTAAACATAACATGTTGTCTGCTAACATTTCTGAGGGGTGGTAGCAATAGTGGTAGAAATAATGTCCCAATAGCACCCATACCGGTTACTTTCCGTTGCTTGCTCCCATTTCTAAAGAAAGACAGCAAAAGGCTGTCAAAGTAATGGGAGTAGTAGCATGAATAGTAGCTTGAGGAAAGGAAGAGGTATGAAGTACATAGCCTTTTTTCTGAAATAAGGCCCCTTTCTTTATCTTAGGGACACCCTATTTTTATCTATACTACTGTCTGTGGTAGGTTCATTCCAGTTTGGAACAAACATGATATGGCCAGGTTACATGCTTTCTGTCAGATGATCAGCTCAGTCAGCTCAGTCAGTCAGTCAGAGTTTCTCCTCTTACTGATCACTTTGATCTATTCTGGTTCTCAATGGGCCTCTGTATTAATTTTGTATAATGGTAATGGATGAGTTCAAATCATTTATAGATTACCAGCTATTCGAGAAATATTGCAATTCTTTATTGTGAAGTTCCTTCTACTTAATGTACTGACACTCTTTCTTAGTGAATTCTCTAATGAGAGTTACTGAGTGATACAAACATTATACTATACTGACAGGCGGGGTCATATTCACAGTGGTCATTCTCTAATGTTGTCATAGTGTTAGGTCTTGAAATGCAATGATTATAAATATGTGACAAGCTCTACAAAAATGGGTGTTATGTATTGTAATAAGAATATTTTCATCAGGATCAAGTAAGACTCAAAAACAGTGAACAATTAACATTAAAAGTTGAATTCCAAAATGATATCTATAAAAACTGTGAGGTAACATTTCAAACTTAGCTGCTCTATTCCAATTCAATACTGCCATTACTATTGTACATTAAATGCATTACACTTGAGGAAAGTTGCTATTGTTTTAACTGTCATACAATCATTATTGATTTGGTCTTCAAATTGTTGTCACAAGCTAAATTATCCCATGTGATATTGACCTGGTCAATGTAAATGGATAAGTTTGAATAATTCATAAATTACCAGTCAATCCAGATATACTACATCCTTCTACTGTGGAGTTTGCTATGCTTAATGTACTGGCACTCTCCAATAGGGCAGTCTCTAATGATGTCATGTCGGATACTGAATTTGGTGTTCCTCCCACAAAGGCTGTGGTGTATGTCACAATTACACTGCCTTCACTGAAAGACAAAAATTAAGTGTGTTTATTCCATTAAACATTGATTTGAACCAGAAGTTCTGTGGAGGCATGTAATAGCTTAACCACAACAATCTGATTAATTGGAGTAAATTCACAAATTCCGAAAATCTTTGTATTGAAGATGAAAATCTCTGAGAATGGAAAATACCTGAATGACACATCCACAATGCCGACATAGCTGCTGACACTGGTGTTTCTGAATACTTCATTTACCTGAAAAGTTCAAATTGTTTTTATAATGTTATGTATATTTTTAGAAGGCTTGGATGGCATCATAGCACCTTGGTCATTCCCTTGGATAGGACCCATTTAAATCAATGTGAGGGGGCCAATTATGAAAATGCTCATTTTGATATTGACAAAATTCAAAGAAACTCAAATACTGATGCTATATTAGGAAACAAGAGATCAAATTAAAACAAACAATGAGTAAAATGTATGTGTATGAGGATTAAAAGGTATTTAAACCATTTCTTAAAGTGACACTTCTCACTCGAGTAACGGAATTTCTACTTCATTTTCTAGTATTTGGTTCACCTTACCCTCCTAAATAACTCCTGTGGATATCAAAACTCTAACATTCATATTATATCAGATATGTGGTAAAATAGAGAGCAAAATCGTTTTTGCTTTCCAATCCAATATTCAAACTGTCAGTTGGGATGACATCTGGAATTATGTAACCCCCAGGTCGGCACTGGTCAGTACAAAGGGCATTAGTTCCATTACTGCCACCCAGGGCTAAATCTGGCAGTACCTCCTGGTCTCCAAGCCATTTCCTCATGGATTTGACATGGGTTTAGGTTCTGACCCATTCATTACACATATTCACTAATCATTGAATGAAAACGCAATGCTGATACTCAATACTTCAGACATTGCTATACCTATCATATATGATTACACTGACAAAGTTTCACACAATTCCATGACCACTCATTTTAACTATCTTAGCCACTTTAATATCTTTTCGGAAAATGTGTGAAAAAGGAGGTATCATGTGTCTTGGAATCTATTTTTATTCCATATCATAATTAGAAAAATTGTAAACATTGGGTTTTGAATTCTGCTCATTAAAGGGTTCCAAAAGATATATGTTGGCAATTGCACACAGGACTCCATATAAGTAGGCAAAGGGAAGTAAAAATACTTGTAACTTTTCGTATGAGCAATTCCATCAATTGGTTGTCATTTGGCCATCCAGGGCTGAAAATTCTAAAAAATTTAAATTGCTTCTATTGAATTAATTTTTCTTTACATAAACTAGACATATTGCTGCTATTATAGACAAAATTGAAAATGTAAAGGATGAAAAGTGTATCAGGGTAGCTTGGCAAAGACTGTAACTTGAACTCGGATGATAAGGTCACAGAAGAATGGTACATATTTCTTTAGAATGAGGATTTAAATAAGAAATGAATGAAATAATGTGCACATGTTTTAAAACTATTTTGTTTTTTGTAATATTCCAACTAGAAGAAAAGCCAAATAAACATTCTAGTAATGATAATGATAATGGCAGCAACAAATGTGACAGGTCATTGACCATGTGCCCATATACACACATAACTCTAGACTAGGCAGTTTTACAGAGGCATATAAAGTAGTGTGTATAGTTTATGGCAGAGCGGTGATTTCTCAGTGATGTTGAGGTGTGGAAGGCATATTCCATTAGTCCCTGTTAATCAGTTCACATCCCCATAAAAAAACCAGCTGGGCTTGCCTCCCTCGATCCAAATTGGGGCAAGTTCCTCCTGTCTTACTTTTAATCCTCTCCCCTCTAAGCCAGGTCATAATAGCACATATCAAGTAGGCAACATTTAATGGCACTTAAAATCATAAAATTACCTAAGGACCTCGCCTTCCCCACCCCCTTCCATCTTCCCCCTCCCCCTTCCCTATAAAGGAAAGGAGCGCTAAACTATATTTACAAATGTTGTTCAGGTAATACAGGTAAGGAAGAAGGAAGGATAAAACAGTGCTTTGTAAATCGTGGTTCCATCTAGTGGGTAATACAGGCAATTACACATACATGGTAAGGCAAGGTAATGTAAGTAGTATATGAAATATGTTTGGCATTACACATATATATGAGCAATTCCACCAATTGGTCGTCATTTTGCCATCCAGAACTGAAAATTCTTAATTTTTTGGAATTGCTTCTATTGGTTTATTATTTTTCGTACATGAAATAGGCATATTGCTGCTAATATAGATAAAATTGGGAAAGTTAATGATGAATATTCAAGTCATGGCAGCTTGGTAGAGACAGGACTGGAACTTTGCTGATAAGGACACATTTCTACAAAAATGAGGATTTATATTAGAAATAAATAAAAAAAATATGCACATAATGTTTTTGAACTATTGTGCAATTCATAGGTCCCGACATAAGGGTCATAACGCTTTTTAGTTTGTGAAAATATTCCAAATAGAAGAAAAGTTACAGCCAAAAAAATAATCAGTAATGGTAATGGTAATGGCATCATCAAGGGTCACAGGGCATTGACCCTCTGTCCATATACACTCATAATAGATTATATTTAGAATTCATACAAAAATATGTCACATTCTTCACCTCATTTTCCTGTTAAGATGACGAGAATATTTGTATCGGTTGTTTATGGAGGTAAATATGAATTCTGTTGAAGTATTTAGAGGTAAAATTATTAGGGAAAATGCTCTCTTCATGCCGGAACAACACATGTCAGTGTCAGCGTCAGTGACTGCATCATGTGTGGAATACTCATGTGACACTGACATATTTCCCACCTTAACTTCCTATTAAGGAGTAACTGAGTTGGTCCATGGTTTTTTAAATGAAGTATGTGCGATACCTCATCCATATGGATATTATACTTTATTAATTCCAAATAATTATTAAATTTGGCAGGGTAATAATGCTCATGTGAAGCTAACACTAGAGCTGCCCGACTTATAATTTGGTACATAGTATTCCGAAGTAACATATATCCAAACAGATTTATTTTTAATATTTCAAGTCCATGTAAAATTAACAAATTTTGTATACATTGTTCACCCCTGGTTCATACATTTTTTCCAGGCCTGGATTTTATATTCCACATGTGTTGCTGACCTTTAGAGTTCCCAACATATTTTTTGATTCTTACCATGGCTCAAAGGTAAATAAGTTTAAACTATGTTTGACTAAATATTTTTATTTATTTCAAGCATTTTATTCAGTCTCCCTTGAATTTTCTTCATTTTTAAGGCCCTAAAATACAGGGTTGTTTTCTCCCATGCATAAATTCTTAGGAAAACCTATGTAAATAAGGGATGTTTCTGATGTATTCTGGGTGGGCAGACACAATAAAACTATTAAAAAATGTCTCCCATCATTTATTTCCACTCAAATAAGCAAAAGATGATTTTAGGGTCAAATGACAACAAAATGGAGGATTTTCTCATATACATACATGAGTCAGAATAGGTGATGATTTAGATTATTACCTCACTGATGAACTCTTCTTTTAGGGCTTTGAATTCAGGGCTTGTTTTATCTGCCAACTTAGGATCCCACACTGCTGAAGGCAAGCGGAATGTCCTTATGACCAGGATATTGGGAATCTCAGTTGAAGCTTGATTGGATTCAGTTGAAGTAATTTCTGCCGTCATTGTAGAACTCAGACCTGTAACAGAAATCACTCTAAATGAAAATGAAGCAATTTACAACCATGTGGAAGAAAGTAAAGAATAAAATTATCACTTGTGGGTAAATGCATTATATAATGATACTATTTTTGGCATCAACTCATATCTAACATTACTATTATTAAAAGTGTGTTTTTGCAAATGAAGAATACAGAGAGCTTTTCACTAAATGAAGTATTGTTGACATATTTTAGACTACTAAATTTGATAACATTAATTCAGGCAGTTAAATCCACCTAGCATCCTATGCCATATAATGTCTGATCCTGACTTTAAAAATGCATTCTCAGCTATGCATGCACAAAGGAGACACACATGATTGGTTTTACACCAACATCAACTATATAACCCTCCCACACATGTCCATTACTTATTAGGCATTTTCATACTTTATATTAATATATGAAATTAGCCAAAGAAATTGATCATTTTGGGTCACAAAAAATGAACAGAGATGTGACTCCCATATACCAGTTAACTGACTGTGATTCCCTATTGATATATATATAACGTCATATATCTTAACCCTCTAGGTCCTATGCATCGCAGATGCATGCTGCCATTGCCGGCCCACTGCACTAAGGATCGCATATGCGACGCCCACATGCTTGGCTTTACATACGGGTATTTCAAGCGCAATTTTGCTTGACCAATCACAGAACTGCTTCCATCTGTTAGTCGGTTCCTATGCTTGCTATTAAGCTCTGTTATTGGTCGATATCTAGAACTCTTCTATACACGGAGAGAGAAAGCAAACCACGCGGAAAAGTTTGTTTCTAAATCTAAAAATGGTGACACGCCAGTCCCGATGGTTGGTAAATAAACTTGGATTTGTTCCATCTGACAGGAGTGATAGTGAATTTGAAGGCTTTGATATCCCGGAATTGTAGTTGGAAGAAAGTTTGAGGACAGCAGATGAAAGATTGAGAAAGGCAGAATGGGATTTACAGTCAGAAACACACTTGGGAAGTAATATCGATCTTTTGGATTTTCCTGTTAGTTCCAACATGGGTAGGTGGGAAGGGATCAGCCCCAACCATGAATTCTGTCATATCTTTTTTATTCCCAGGTATATTCACATGGAATTTTCAGGGATTGCTCACAAGAATATTCTCTTTCAGGTGGATACAATGATTCTATGTTATAGGCAAAGGCAACAAAATATTGTGCATGGTGAATTGGGGGGAACAAAACTTTTTACCCCCCACCAAGTTCCCCTCAATGATATGGTATTATAACTTGTTTTTCACCTGTTATCTTAACGTAGATAGAAAGGCACAACTCTTAGCTTTCTAAAAATGTATACTTTGCCTTTTATTTTTTGAGTTGACCCAAAAAGTGCTAGTCCTCCAGGGTAAAGAACTGGATTTGGGGCTAGGACCCAGAGGGTTAATACAATACAAGGTCAGGTCTTGATGTACTGAATAGTCTAAGGGACTGCGGCTATGGTTATGTTTGGAATTGGATTGCATCAATAAACAATTGAGCAAAACAAACTGCTAGCTTCATGGTAATGTTAGTAAAAACAGAATGAATTCTGAATGGAGAGTAGACACTCATAATTTTCAGAGAATATCAAGATAACATCACTAGTTAGGTCTGGTGTAGAGTAAGAAGACCAGACCTAAAAATTACAAACAGGTTAAATCAATGTCACAGAATATGCCTGAAAGTAAATAACAATAGAAGTGCTTGACATCAGCATCAAACACATCATGAGAAACTGGTCAAAACGTCATTTGGAAAGAAATGAAATCAATAATGGAAATTAACTACAAATCAAATTGCAATTATTCAACTGGAATCTAAAGCATGGCAAAAAAACTAGAATTATTATAATCACCATCAACTTCTGTGTTAGTGGGTGCAAAGGCATCAGTAGTGTGCGCAGTAGTTTCTCCTTGGGTAAGTATGTCACTAATTGTGGTTTCCAATGTAGTTGGAGCCAAAGTAGATGACTGAGGTGGAGGCGATTCTGTTGTTAAATCTGGAGACTTTGTAGTTGTTGCCTCAATGGTTGTGGAAGATGCTACAGTGGTCTGCTCCTGGGGCAAAGTTGTTTGCTTTTGTGTTGTAAAACCTACTGTTGTATCTCCCTGTGTGGTGGCAGCTCCACTGGTTGCGATGACAGTAGTATCCTGCAAGGTTGTGGCTCCATGAGTTGTAGGACCTTCACTGGTATGTCCCTCAGTGCTTAATATATCTGTAGTCTGCACCACAGGCCTTCCAGTTGTTGTTTGTTCTACAAGTGTAGTTGCTTTCTCAACAGTTGTGGATGTTTCTGTTGTGGGTCCGGAAGGGGTAGGTCCAACAGAGGTATATTTATCCATTGTTGTTGGCTGAGTAGTTTCACCATGTGTAGTGATTGCACTACTAGTAGTTTCCAATGCAGTTGCAGCCAAAGTAGATGACTGAGGTGGAGGCGATTCTGTTGTTAAATCCAGAGACTGTGTAGTTGTTGCCTCAACAGTTGTGGAAGATGCTACAGTGGTCTGCTCCTGGGGCAAAGTTGTTTGCTTTTGTGTTGTAAAACCTACTGTTGTATCTCCCTGTGTGGTGGCAGCTTCACTGCTTGAGATGACAGTAGTATCCTGCAAGGTTGTGGCCCCATGAGTAGTAGGACCTTCACTTGTGTGTCCCTCAGTGCTTAGAATATCAGTGGTCTGTGCCACAGGCCTTCCAGTTGTAGTTTGGTCTACAAGTGTACTTGCTTTCTCAACAGTTGTGGATGTTTCTATTGTGGGTCCGGATGTTGTAGGCCCAACTGAGGTATATTTATCCATTGTTGTGGGCTGAGTAGTTTCACCATGTGTAGTGATGGCAGTACTAGTTGTTTCCAATGTAGTTGGAGCCAAAGTAGATGTCTGAGGTGGAGGCAATTCTGTTGTTAAATCTGGAGACTTTGTAGTTGTCGCCTCAACGGTTGTGGAAGGGGGTACAGTGGTCTGCTCCTTGGGCAAAGTTGTTTGCTTTTGTGTTGTAAAACCTACTGTTGTATCTCCCTGTGTGGTGGCAGCTTCACTGGTTGCGATGACAGAAGTACCCTGCAAGGTTGTGGCTCCATGAGTTGTAGGACCTTCACTGGTATGTCCCTCAGTGCTTAGAATATCTGTGGTCTGCACCACCGGCCTTCCAGTTGTAGTTTGTTCTACAAGTGTACTTGCTTTCTCAACAGTTGTGGATGTTTCTGTTGTGGGTCCGGAAGTGGTAGGT
This sequence comes from Sthenelais limicola, assembly GCA_942159475.1. Lineage (NCBI taxonomy): Eukaryota > Metazoa > Annelida > Polychaeta > Phyllodocida > Sigalionidae > Sthenelais > Sthenelais limicola. Next base: position 131,014,213 of record OW804095.1, read on the forward strand.
CCAACAGAGGTATATTTATCCATTGTTGTGGGCTGAGTAGTTTCACCATGTGTAGAGATGGCACTACTAGTAGTTTCCAATGCAGTTGCAGCCAAAGTAGATGACTGAGGGGGAGGCAATTCTGTTGTTAAATCCAGAGACTGTGTAGTTGTTGCCTCAACAGTTGTGGAAGATGCTACAGTGGTCTGATCCTGGGGCAAAGTTGTTTGCTTTTGTGTTGTAAAACCAAGTGTGGTGCCTGCCCGTGTGGTGGCAGCTTCACTGGTTGAGATGACAGTAGTATCCTGCAAGGTTGTGGCTCCATGAGTTGTAGGACCTTCACTGGTATGTCCCTCAGTGCTTAGAATATCTGTGGTCTGCACCACAGGCCTTCCAGTTGTAGTTTGGTCTACAAGTGTACTTGCTTTCTCAACAGTTGTGGTTGTTTCTGTTGTGGGTCCGGATGTTGTAGGCCCAACTGATGTATATTTATCCATTGTTGTGGGCTGAGTAGTTTCTCCATGTGTAGTGATGGCACTACTAGTTATTTCCAATGCCGTTGGAGCCAAAGTAGATGACTGGGGTGGAGGCGATTCTGTTGTTAAATCGGCAGAGTTTGTAGTTGTAGCCTCTACAGTTGTGGAAGGGGGTACAGTGGTCTGATCCTGGGGCAAAGTTGTTTGCTTTTGTGATGTAAAACCTTGTGTGGTGCCTGCCTGTGTGGTGGCAGCTTCACTGGTTGCGATGACAGTAGTATCCTGCAAGGTTGTGGCTCCATGAGTTGTAGGACCTTCACTGGTATGTCCCTCAGTGCTTAGAATATCTGTGGTCTGCACCACAGGCCTTCCAGTTGTAGTTTGGTCTACAAGTGTACTTGCTTTCTCAACAGTTGTGGTTGTTTCTGTTGTGGGTCCGGATGTTGTAGGCCCAACTGAGGTATATTTATCCATTGTTGTGGGCTGAGTAGTTTCTCCATGTGTAGTGATGGTACTACTAGTAGTTTCCAATGCCGTTGGAGCCAAAGTAGATGACTGAGGTAGAGGCGATTCTGTTGTTAAATCCAGAGACTGTGTAGTTGTTGCCTCAACAGTTGTGGAAGGGGGTACAGTGGTCTGCTCCTGGGGCAAAGTTGTTTGCTTTTGTGTTGTAAAACCTACTGTTGTATCTCCCTGTGTGGTGGCAGCTTCACTGGTTGCGATGACAGTAGTATCCTGCAAGGTTGTGGCTCCATGAGTTGTAGGACCTTCATTGGTATGTCCCTCAGTGCTTAGAATATCTGTAGTCTGCACCACAGGCCTTCCAGTTGTAGTTTGTTCTACAAGTGTACTTGCTTTCCCAACAGTTGTGGATGTTTCTGTTGTGGGTCCGGAAGTGGTAGGTCCAACAGAGGTATATTTATCCACTATTGTGGACTGAGTAGTTTCTCCATGTGTAGTGAATGTACTAGTAGTAGTTTCCAATGCAGTTGGAGCCAAAGTAGATGACTGGGGTGGAGGCGATTCTGTTGTTAAATCGGCAGAGTTTGTAGTTGTAGCCTCTACAGTTGTGGAAGGTGGTACAGTGGTCTGATCCTGGGGCAAAGTTGTTTGCTTTTGTGATGTAAAACCTTGTGTGGTGCCTGCCTGTGTGGTGGCAGCTTCACTGGTTGAGATGACAGTAGAATCCTGCAAGGTTGTGGCTCCATGAGTTGTACGACCTTCACTGGTATGTCCCTCAGTGCTTAGAATATCTGTGGTCTGCACCACAGGCCTTCCAGTTGTAGTTTGGTCTACAAGTGTACTTGCTTTCTCAACAGTTGTGGTTGTTTCTGTTGTGGGTCCGGATGTTGTAGGCCCAACTGATGTATATTTATCCATTGTTGTGGGCTGAGTAGTTTCTCCATGTGTAGTGATGGCACTACTAGTTGTTTCCAATGTAGTTGGAGCCAAAGTAGATGACTGAGGTGGAGGCGATTCTGTTGTTAAATCTGGAGATATTATAGTTGTTGCCTCAACAGTTGTGGAAAGGGGTATAGTGGTCTGCTCCTGGGGCAAAGTTGTTTGCTTTTGTGTTGTAAAACCTACTGTTGTATCTCCCTGTGTGGTGGCAGCTTCACTGGTTGCGATGACAGTAGTATCCTGCAAGGTTGTGGCTCCATGAGTTGTAGGACCTTCATTGGTATGTCCCTCAGTGCTTAGAATATCTGTAGTCTGCACCACAGGCCTTCCAGTTGTAGTTTGTTCTACAAGTTTACTTGCTTTCCCAACAGTTGTGGATGTTTCTGTTGTGGGTCCGGAAGTGGTAGGTCCAACAGAGGTATATTTATCCACTATTGTGGACTGAGTAGTTTCTCCATGTGTAGTGAATGTACTACTAGTAGTTTCCAATGCAGTTGGAGCCAAAGTAGATGACTGGGGTGGAGGCGATTCTGTTGTTAAATCGGCAGAGTTTGTAGTTGTAGCCTCTACAGTTGTGGAAGGTGGTACAGTGGTCTGATCCTGGGGCAAAGTTGTTTGCTTTTGTGATGTAAAACCTTGTGTGGTGCCTGCCTGTGTGGTGGCAGCTTCACTGGTTGAGATGATAGTAGTATCCTGCAAGGTTGTGGCTCCATGAGTTGTAGGACCTTCACTGGTATGTCCCTCAGTGCTTAGAATATCTGTGGTCTGCACCACAGGCCTTCCAGTTGTAGTTTGGTCTACAAGTGTACTTGCTTTCTCAACAGTTGTGGTTGTTTCTGTTGTGGGTCCGGATGTTGTAGGCCCAACTGATGTATATTTATCCATTGTTGTTGGCTGAGTAGTTTCTCCATGTATAGTGATGGCACTACTAGTTGTTTCCAATGTAGTTGGAGCCAAAGTAGATGACTGAGGTGGAGGCGATTCTGTTGTTAAATCTGGAGATATTATAGTTGTTGCCTCAACAGTTGTGGAAAGGGGTATAGTGGTCTGATCCTGGGGCAAAGTTGTTTGCTTTTGTGTTGTAAAACCTACTGTTGTATCTCCCTGTGTGGTGGCAGCTTCACTGGTTGCGATGACAGTAGTATCCTGCAAGGTTGTGGCTCCATGAGTTGTAGGACCTTCACTGGTATGTCCCTCAGTGCTTAGAATATCTGTGGTCTGCACCACAGGCCTTCCAGTTGTAGTTTGGTCTACAAGTGTACTTGCTTTCTCAACAGTTGTGGTTGTTTCTGTTGTGGGTCCGGATGTTGTAGGCCCAACTGATGTATATTTATCCATTGTTGTGGGCTGAGTAGTTTCTCCATGTGTAGTGATGGCACTACTAGTTATTTCCAATGTAGTTGGAGCCAAAGTAGATGACTGAGGTGGAGGCGATTCTGTTGTTAAATCTGGAGATATTATAGTTGTTGCCTCAACAGTTGTGGAAAGGGGTATAGTGGTCTGCTCCTGGGGCAAAGTTGTTTGCTTTTGTGTTGTAAAACCTACTGTTGTATCTCCCTGTGTGGTGGCAGCTTCACTGGTTGCGATGACAGTAGTATCCTGCAAGGTTGTGGCTCCATGAGTTGTAGGACCTTCATTGGTATGTCCCTCAGTGCTTAGAATATCTGTAGTCTGCACCACAGGCCTTCCAGTTGTAGTTTGTTCTACAAGTGTACTTGCTTTCCCAACAGTTGTGGATGTTTCTGTTGTGGGTCCGGAAGTGGTAGGTCCAACAGAGGTATATTTATCCACTATTGTGGACTGAGTAGTTTCACCATGTGTTGTGAATGCACTACTAGTAGTTTCCAATGCAGTTGGAGCCAAAGTAGATGACTGGGGTGGAGGCGATTCTGTTGTTAAATCGGCAGAGTTTGTAGTTGTAGCCTCTACAATGGTGGAAGGTGGTACAGTGGTCTGATCCTGGGGCAAAGTTGTTTGCTTTTGTGATGTAAAACCTTGTGTGGTGCCTGCCTGTGTGGTGGCAGCTTCACTGGTTGAGATGACAGTAGTATCCTGCAAGGTTGTGGCTCCATGAGTTGTAGGACCTTCACTGGTATGTCCCTCAGTGCTTAGAATATCTGTGGTCTGCACCACAGGCCTTCCAGTTGTAGTTTGGTCTACAAGTGTACTTGCTTTCTCAACAGTTGTGGTTGTTTCTGTTGTGGGTCCGGATGTTGTAGGCCCAACTGAGGTATATTTATCCATTGTTGTGGGCTGAGTAGTTTCTCCATGTGTAGTGATGGCACTACTAGTTGTTTCCAATGTAGTTGGAGCCAAAGTAGATGACTGGGGTGGAGGCGATTCTGTTGTTAAATCGGCAGAGTTTGTAGTTGTAGCCTCTACAATTGTGGAAGGTGGTACAGTGGTCTGATCCTGGGGCAAAGTTGTTTGCTTTTGTGATGTAAAACCTTGTGTGGTGCCTGCCTGTGTGGTGGCAACTTCACTGGTTGAGATGACAGTAGTATCCTGCAAAGTTGTGGCTCCATGAGTTGTAGGACCTTCACTGGTATGTCCCTCAGTGCTTAGAATATCTGTGCTCTGCACCACAGGCCTTCCAGTTGTAGTTTGGTCTACAAGTGTACTTGCTTTCTCAACAGTTGTGGTTGTTTCTGTTGTGGGTCCGGATGTTGTAGGCCCAACTGAGGTATATTTATCCATTGTTGTGGGCTGAGTAGTTTCTCCATGTGTAGTGATGGCACTACTAGTTGTTTCCAATGTAGTTGGAGCCAAAGTAGATGACTGAGGTGGAGGCGATTCTGTTGTTAAATCTGGAGATATTATAGTTGTTGCCTCAACAGTTGTGGTAAGGGGTACAGTGGTCTGCTCCTGGGGCAAAGTTGTTTGCTTTTGTGTTGTAAAACCTACTGTTGTATCTCCCTGTGTGGTGGCAGCTTCACTGGTTGAGATGACAGTAGTATCCTGCAAGGTTGTGGCTCCATGAGTTGTAGGACCTTCACTGGTATGTCCCTCAGTGCTTAATATATCTGTAGTCTGCACCACAGGCCTTCCAGTTGTAGTATGTTCTACATCAGGAGTTCCAATTCATTAATTCTTATTAAAGCTAAAAGGGATTCTTCAGCTTTTCAGTTTCATTAATATCAATTGTCTACTTTTTCTACTATATCTTACACCCCGTTTCCCGAGAGATTTCAAGGTATGTCCAAAGAACCCTAATACCTTATACTAGTTTTAGCATCAGTTACCACAGTTGATAAATTTGTCTTGTCTCTATGCCTTTTTATCCATAGAGTTATGTATGCAATTGAGATATGTTTAATTACAACATAGCCAAACCTCCAACATGATGTATATTACAGTTATTAGGATTTTAGTTTTCTTAAAACTGGTTTTGGTCTGATTTAAGAATACTTTCTTCAGCCAAAATTCTAATCTGAATGCTGTAAATCTAATCCAGAGTATAGACTCACGATTGAGGAAAAGAAATGAATTAAACAATTCATGGTCGATTCTCACAAAATGTCGTCAAATGGGCCTTTTTCACTAATATGGCCATAATTTGTAATATGTAATTCAAAAACTAATATGAATGTGACAAAATCATCGGGCTAGAGTAGAGGAACATGTGGGTATATACTTTTCACTATCTACAATGTATATTTACGCTGCTGAATGCCTTAAAATGCCATTTTTTAGGCATTTATAAGAAAAAAGATATGAAAATCAAAATTTGAACATCAATATTCCCAAGATATCATGTAATTTCAACTTGTTTCAAATACAACATGAATATATATGCAGGCCCTCTATTTATAAACAAAAACAAAAATCAAGTTGGTGCATTTGATATTTTTCCAGTGTCATTTTCCACTTTGTGTAATTAAAATGTCATTGAGCGATACAATAATCATGTAGTATGCTAGTGACCATTGGAATTAAATTCAATGGGTTCTTGATACTGAAAGCAGAGCTCAACAGCTCTATTATTTATTGGCATATTTAATATTAGCCTAATTGGAGAAGCCATATGACAGCATGCCTTTTCATGGTATAAAGGGCTTTTTGTGTAGTTTTGGCATCATTGAGCGATACATCATTATTTATGCATAACTTATTTGCATATAAATATTAATAAGTCACAATATATACACATATAGCCTATGTCAATATCTATTGTTTTAGATATATTTTTGTACATAGTTCCCATTATGTATGAAGCTTTTGGGTATTTAATAGGAAAAAAATCATCAAGCAATACAGTCATTGAGCGATAGAGATGATGTGATATGTATCCAATTAATTCATGAGAAAAACAAAATGCACAAGGCTGTATGTATACATTTTGCCATAGTGTCAAATCACATCAATTCTGGCCATAATTACTGCTAAATTCACTATAATAGTCATAGAATTTCTTATCAATGTTAATCATACATGGTTCTAGAAAGTATGAAATCAGCAAAAACATCATTGAGCGATACCACTTCATTATACCCCAGGTATGTCATGTATATATTTAAGTTATAGTATTTTGTCCCTTTGAAAGCAGATTACAGCAGTATTCAAATATTAAAACCACATCTAAATTAAATATTTGCCTTTAATTCTGTGGTTTCCATCCACCCTGTATCGCTTGATGATGCAAATAATTCAGGCCTCAATATACAAGGCAGTTTTCAATATTAGTGTTCCCAATTTTGCACATATCAGGTATGGCACTATAACTTTAAATAGATAAAATATTTAAGAAATCTGGTATATTTAATTTTTAAGCCAATTTTGTTACCCATATCAACCAATTGACGACATTTTGTGAGAATCGACCTCATACATCTACTGTTTGCCCATGCCCCTTACTGTTTTCCTGATATGTGTGATTTTTCACATAATGTTGGGCCAAGGTTTGGCCCATAATATGTTTTAACTCCATCCATTAAGTGAATATTAAACAGAATATGGAAGATTAAATTCTCACCATTAGGTAAAGTTGTCTGATCTAATAGAGTTGTCTCCATTTGGACAGTTGATGCTTCAGTTGAGCCATATTGAGTTGTTGTTGGACACGATTCTGTAAGTAATTTTAGTCCCAAAATCAAAGTGAAATTATCTTTGAATTATGGTATTGATTTGATGATGATTATCAATATTGTATTATGCATAGTATTGTAGGATCCTTCAATACAGTATTACCTGAATTATTTGGTAGTCATCACTATTGTGATCAGTATTATTTATGTAAGGCTTGGGTTGCACTACCCCACTACTTCTCCTGCTACTGTTCCGCTACTGCTCCCGCTTTTTTATTAAAGAAGCAGGAGCAGTAAGGTGGGATTAACAGGGATGGGTGCTATTGGCTCCCACTACATAGCCATGTTACTTCCCGCTTCTTTTGATGCATTTTAGAAGCATAGATTGCTCCTGCTTCTATGAAACATGTTTGATTTGTGAAGGCCGCTTCTTTGTACTGAAGTAACGGGTTGTAGTGGGAGCTGAAGCGGGGCACTGGCACTGCTCAATGTTACTCATGTTACTTAATGCTTTAATTTCCAAGTAAACATAACATGTTGTCTGCTAACATTTCTGAGGGGTGGTAGCAATAGTGGGTGGTAGAAATAATGTCCCAATAGCACCCATACCGGTTACTTTCCGTTGCTTGCTCCCATTTCTAAAGAAAGACAGCAAAAGGCTGTCAAAGTAATGGGAGTAGTAGCATGAATAGTAGCTTGAGGAAAGTTTTTCATCTCAGAAGGAAGAGGTATGAAGTACATAGCCTTTTTTCTGAAATAAGGCCCCTTTCTTTATCTTAGGGACACCCTATTTTTATCTATACTACTGTCTGTGGTAGGTTCATTCCAGTTTGGAACAATTAACAAACAATTAACATTAAAAGTTGAATTCCAAAATGATATCTATAAAAACTGTGAGGTAACATTTCAAACTTAGCTTCTCTATTCCAATTCAATACTGCCATTACTATTGTACATTAAATGCATTACACTTGAGGAAAGTTGCTATTGTTTTAACTGTCATACAATCAATATTGATTTGGTCTTCAAATTGTTGTCACAAGCTAAATTATCCCATGTGATATTGACCTGGTCAATGTAAATGGATAAGTTTGAATAATTCATAAATTACCAGTCAATCCAGATATACTACATCCTTCTACTGTGGAGTTTGCTATGCTTAATGTACTGGCACTCTCCAATAGGGCAGTCTCTAATGATGTCATGTCGGATACTGAATTTGGTGTTCCTCCCACAAAGGCTGTGGTGTATGTCACAATTACACTGCCTTCACTGAAAGACAAAAATTAAGTGTGTTTATTCTATTAAACATTGATTTGAACCAGAAGTTCTGTGCAGACATGTAATAGCTTAACCACAACAATCAAAAACCTCTGCTTCGAAGATGAAACCTCTGAGATGGACTGAAGAATGTCATGTCATGATATGTTTGGATCAATCTCATAAGGAAGTTCTCATTATGCATTTTATACATGAAAGTGTAAAGCCTGTCTTTTGGTACCATAACATCTTCATTAGCATTCTTATAATCAAGGTAATTGCTTGATATTTTGGATGCCAGTATCTAGGCATTTGCTGACAGTCAAATTATTTGGGTTCCATTGTAGGACAAATAGAGGACATTCCAATATATTGTTACATTACATTGAAAATACACTACCTGAATGACACGTCCACAATACCGACATAACTGCTGACACTGGTGTTTCTGAATACTTCATTTACCTGAAAAATTCAAATTGTTTTATAAAGTTACTTATATTTTTAGTAGGCTTGGATGGCATCACAGCACCTAGTCATGGCAGCTTGGTAGAAACTGCACTGGAACTTTTCTGATAAGGGCACATTTCTACATGAATGAAGATTTATATTAGAAATAAATAAAAAAAATAAGCGCATATCGTTTTTGAACTTTGTGCACTTCATAGGTCCCGACATAAGGGTGATTATGCTTTTTACTTTTTTAGAAACTGAGTGGAAGTCCATGTAGAATTAACAAATTTTGTATACATTGTTCACCCCTAGTTCATACATTTTTTCCAGGCCTGGATTTTATATTCCACATGTGATGCTGACATTTAGAGTTCCCAATATATTTTTTCATTCTTACTATGACAAAAATCGATAGTAAATGAATGAGACACAGATCATTGAGTAGCCAGGGTCAAGGCTCAATGGTAAATAAGTTTAAACTATGTTTGACTAAATATTTTTATTTATTTCAAGCATTTTATTTGGCCTCCCTTGATTTTTCTTCATTTTTAAGGCCCTAAAATACAGGGTGTTTTTACTCCCATGTCTAAATTCTTAGGAAAAACTATGTAAATAAGGGGTATTTCTGCTGTATTCTGGGCAGGCAGACACAATAAAACTATTGAAAAAATGGCTCCCAGCATTTATTTCCATTCAAATAAGCAAAAGATGATTTTAGGGTCAAATGACAACGAAATGGAGGATTCGCTCATATACATACATGAATCAAGAATAGGTGATGATTTAGATACATTACCTCACTGATGAACTCTTCTTTCAGGGCTTTGAATTCAGGGCTTGTTTTATCTGCCAACTTAGGATCCCATACTGCTGAAGGCAAGCGGAATGTCCTTATGACCAGGATATTGGGAATCTCAGTTGAAGCTTGATTGGATTCAGTTGAAGTAATTTCTGCCATCATTGTAGAACTCAGACCTGTAAAGGAAATCACTGAAAATGAAGCAATTTATGACCATGTGAAAGAAATAGATAGAACCGGATGAGAATGTGGTACAAGGGACACTATTTTATTTCGTAACCTGATATTTAAAATATATGTATACAGACACATTAGAAATATTTTTATATGTATGTTGTCATGGAGATGATAATGATGACATCATAACTAACATCCGTAAATGCTGGAAAGTGAATATGGAGCAAGCTTGCCACCATATAGCACCCATTGGGACCCATTTATTTTAATCATTGAAGACCAAATTCTAGAAATTATGGAAATATATGATCAATAACTTAAGAAAATATTCTTAAAGTGTTTTAAAACCCTAATCCTCATGTAAGACACCCGCCCTGATGCCCAAAAAGAGGGAAAAAGAGCCCCTGTCAGCCAGGTGAAATATGTGTAAACTGCCCCCACCTTGAATGGGTTAAAAGTGTGTCACTGTGAATGAAGAATGCAGAGAGTTTTTCACAAACTGAAGTATTGTTGACACATTTTAGACTACTAAATTTGATAACCTTAATTCTATCAGCCAGTTAAATCCACCTAGCATTAAGCTAATCATATGAACTACTGCTGAGTGGTGCACCAAACATGTGTTGCCTTATCATTCTTCAATTTAATCTCCTATGTGTTAGAAGGTCTGATCCTGACCTTAAAAATGCATTCTCAGCTATGCATGCACAAAGGAGACACATGATTCATTTTACACCAACATCAATATATTAATATATAAAATTAGCCAAAGAAATTATTAATATTCCAGTTTGGTGCACAAAAAAATCACAAAGATGTGACTCGCATATACCAGTTAACTGACTGTGATTTCCTATTGATATATATATAATGTCATATATCCTAATACAAGGCCAGGTCTGGATGTACTGAATAGTCTAAGGGATTGCGGCTGTGGTTATGTCTGGAATTGGATTGTATCAATAATCAATTGAACAAAACAAACTGCTAGCTTCATGTAAATGTTAGTAAGAACAGAATGAATTTGTTGAGAAGGTGTGTGGGTCTGAATTTCAGTAAATTCCTTGGTTGTATTAGAAGTGTACTCCAAAAATCGACCATGTTCTAGGTGATGCAGGATGCAGGGCAGTTCTAAATAGGCATGACATAGGATGGACAGTGGCCACTCCCAATTCCAAGTGAATATTAGGATAACATCACTAGTTATACGTCTGTTTTAGAGTAAAATTACAAACCGGTTAAATCTATGCCACAATATATGCCTGACACTGCAATAGCAGTGCTTGGAGTATTAAGTACTCCATACTTCACTTTCATGTGAAACTGGTCAACACATCATTTAGGAAAGAAAAGAAACCAATAATGGACATTGACTTAAAATCTAATTGCAATTATTGAACTGGAACCTAAACAACGGCAATAGAGCTAGAATTATTATAATCACCTTCAACTTCTGTGTTAGTGGGTGCAAAGGAATCAGTAGAGTGTATAAAAGTTGTTCCAACAATAGATGTGGTCATCTGAGTAGTAGGCCCAGCATCACTGGTGGACAATTGAGTTGTTGTTTGTTGAGTAGGTATTGTGGAAGCTAGTGACATTGGTTCACTGGTTGAGATGACAGTAGTCTCCTGCAAGGTTGTGGCTTCAAGTGTTGTAGGACCTTCACTGGCCTGTCCCTGAGTGCTTATAACGCCTGTAGTCTGCACCACAGGCCTTCCAGTTGTAGTTTGGTCTACAAATGTACTTGCTTTATTAACAGTTGTGAAGGTTTCTATTGTGGGTCCAGAAGTGGTATGTCCAACAGTGGTATATTTCTCCATTGTTGTTGGCTGAGTAGTTTCTCCATGTGTAGTGATGGCACTACTAGTTGTTTCCAATGTAGTTGGAGCCAAAGTAGATGACTGAGGTGGAGGCGATTCTGTTGTTAAATCTGGAGATATTGTAGTTGTTGCCTCAATGGTTGTGGAAGGGGTTACAGTGGTCTGCTCCTGGGGCAAAGTTGTTTGCTTTTGTGTTGTAAAACCTACTGTTGTATCTCCCTGTGTGGTGGCAGCTTCACTGGTTGAGATGACAGTAGTATCCTGCAAGGATGTGGCTCCATGAGTTGTAGGACCTTCACTGGTATATCCCTCAGTGCTTAGAATATCTGTGGTCTGCACCACCGGCCTTCCAGTTGTAGTTTGGTCTACAAGTGTACTTGCTTTCTCAGCAGTTGTGGTTGTTTCTGTTGTGGGTCCGGATGTTGTAGGCCCAACTGAGGTATATCTATCCATTGTTGTGGGCTGAGTAGTTTCACCATGTGTAGTGATGGCCCTACTAGTTGTTTCCAATGTAGTTGGAACCAAAGTAGATGACTGAGGTGGAGGTGATTCTGTTGTTAAATCTGGAGATGTTGTAGTTGTTGCCTCAACAGTTGTGGAAAGGGGTATAGTGGTCTGATCCTGGGGCAAAGTTGTTTGCTTTTGTGTTGTAAAACCTACTGTTGTATCTCCCTGTGTGGTGGCAGCTTCACTGGTTGCGATGACAGTAGTATCCTGCAAGGTTGTGGCTCCATGAGTTGTAGGACCTTCATTGGTATGTCCCTCAGTGCTTAGAATATCTGTAGTCTGCACCACAGGCCTTCCAGTTGTAGTTTGTTCTACAAGTGTACTTGCTTTCCCAACAGTTGTGGATGTTTCTGTTGTGGGTCCAGAAGTGGTAGGTCCAACAGAGGTATATTTATCCACTATTGTGGACTGAGTAGTTTCACCATGTGTTGTGAATGCACTACTAGTAGTTTCCAATGCAGTTGGAGCCAAAGTAGATGACTGAGAGGGAGGCGATTCTGTTGTTAAATCGGCAGAGTTTGTAGTTGTAGCCTCTACAGTTGTGGAAGGTGGTACAGTGGTCTGATCCTGGGGCAAAGTTGTTTGCTTTGGTGATGTAAAACCTTGTGTGGTGCCTGCCTGTGTGGTGGCAGCTTCACTGGTTGAGATGACAGTAGTATCCTGCAAGGTTGTGGCTCCATGAGTTGTAGGACCTTCACTGGTATGTCCCTCGGTGCTTAGAATATCTGTGGTCTGCACCACAGGCCTTCCAGTTGTAGTTTGGTCTACAAGTGTACTTGCTTTCTCAACAGTTGTGGTTGTTTCTGTTGTGGGTCCGGATGTTGTAGGCCCAACTGATGTATATTTATCCATTGTTGTGGGCTGAGTAGTTTCTCCATGTGTAGTGATGGCACTACTAGTTATTTCCAATGTAGTTGGAGCCAAAGTAGATGACTGAGGTGGAGGCGATTCTGTTGTTAAATCTGGAGATATTATAGTTGTTGCCTCAACAGTTGTGGAAAGGGGTATAGTGGTCTGCTCCTGGGGCAAAGTTGTTTGCTTTTGTGTTGTAAAACCTACTGTTGTATCTCCCTGTGTGGTGGCAGCTTCACTGGTTGAGATGACAGTAGTATCCTGCAAGGTTGTGGCTCCATGAGTTGTAGGACCTTCATTGGTATGTCCCTCAGTGCTTAGAATATCTGTAGTCTGCACCACAGGCCTTCCAGTTGTAGTTTGTTCTACAAGTGTACTTGCTTTCCCAACAGTTGTGGATGTTTCTGTTGTGGGTCCGGAAGTGGTAGGTCCAACAGAGGTATATTTATCCACTATTGTGGACTGAGTAGTTTCTCCATGTGTAGTGAATGTACTACTAGTAGTTTCCAATGCAGTTGGAGCCAAAGTAGATGACTGGGGTGGAGGCGATTCTGTTGTTAAATCGGCAGAGTTTGTAGTTGTAGCCTCTACAGTTGTGGAAGGTGGTACAGTGGTCTGATCCTGGGGCAAAGTTGTTTGCTTTTGTGTTGTAAAACCTACTGTTGTATCTCCCTGTGTGGTGGCAGCTTCACTGGTTGCGATGACAGTAGTATCCTGCAAGGTTGTGGCTCCATGAGTTGTAGGACCTTCATTGGTATGTCCCTCAGTGCTTAGAATATCTGTAGTCTGCACCACAGGCCTTCCAGTTGTAGTTTGTTCTACAAGTGTACTTGCTTTCCCAACAGTTGTGGATGTTTCTGTTGTGGGTCCGGAAGTGGTAGGTCCAACAGAGGTATATTTATCCACTATTGTGGACTGAGTAGTTTCTCCATGTGTAGTGAATGTACTACTAGTAGTTTCCAATGCAGTTGGAGCCAAAGTAGATGACTGGGGTGGAGGCGATTCTGTTGTTAAATCGGCAGAGTTTGTAGTTGTAGCCTCTACAGTTGTGGAAGGTGGTACAGTGGTCTGATCCTGGGGCAAAGTTGTTTGCTTTTGTGATGTAAAACCTTGTGTGGTGCCTGCCTGTGTGGTGGCAGCTTCACTGGTTGAGATGATAGTAGTATCCTGCAAGGTTGTGGCTCCATGAGTTGTAGGACCTTCACTGGTATGTCCCTCAGTGCTTAGAATATCTGTGGTCTGCACCACAGGCCTTCCAGTTGTAGTTTGGTCTACAAGTGTACTTGCTTTCTCAACAGTTGTGGTTGTTTCTGTTGTGGGTCCGGATGTTGTAGGCCCAACTGATGTATATTTATCCATTGTTGTGGGCTGAGTAGTTTCTCCATGTGTAGTGATGGCACTACTAGTTGTTTCCAATGTAGTTGGAGCCAAAGTAGATGACTGAGGTGGAGGCGATTCTGTTGTTAAATCTGGAGATATTATAGTTGTTGCCTCAACAGTTGTGGAAAGGGGTATAGTGGTCTGATCCTGGGGCAAAGTTGTTTGCTTTTGTGTTGTAAAACCTACTGTTGTATCTCCCTGTGTGGTGGCAGCTTCACTGGTTGCGATGACAGTAGTATCCTGCAAGGTTGTGGCTCCATGAGTTGTAGGACCTTCACTGGTATGTCCCTCAGTGCTTAGAATATCTGTGGTCTGCACCACAGGCCTTCCAGTTGTAGTTTGGTCTACAAGTGTACTTGCTTTCTCAACAGTTGTGGTTGTTTCTGTTGTGGGTCCGGATGTTGTAGGCCCAACTGATGTATATTTATCCATTGTTGTGGGCTGAGTAGTTTCTCCATGTGTAGTGATGGCACTACTAGTTATTTCCAATGTAGTTGGAGCCAAAGTAGATGACTGAGGTGGAGGCGATTCTGTTGTTAAATCTGGAGATATTATAGTTGTTGCCTCAACAGTTGTGGAAAGGGGTATAGTGGTCTGCTCCTGGGGCAAAGTTGTTTGCTTTTGTGTTGTAAAACCTACTGTTGTATCTCCCTGTGTGGTGGCAGCTTCACTGGTTGCGTTGACAGTAGTATCCTGCAAGGTTGTGGCTCCATGAGTTGTAGGACCTTCATTGGTATGTCCCTCAGTGCTTAGAATATCTGTAGTCTGCACCACAGGCCTTCCAGTTGTAGTTTGTTCTACAAGTGTACTTGCTTTCCCAACAGTTGTGGATGTTTCTGTTGTGGGTCCGGAAGTGGTAGGTCCAACAGAGGTATATTTATCCACTATTGTGGACTGAGTAGTTTCACCATGTGTTGTGAATGCACTACTAGTAGTTTCCAATGCAGTTGGAGCCAAAGTAGATGACTGGGGTGGAGGCGATTCTGTTGTTAAATCGGCAGAGTTTGTAGTTGTAGCCTCTACAATGGTGGAAGGTGGTACAGTGGTCTGATCCTGGGGCAAAGTTGTTTGCTTTTGTGATGTAAAACCTTGTGTGGTGCCTGCCTGTGTGGTGGCAGCTTCACTGGTTGAGATGACAGTAGTATCCTGCAAGGTTGTGGCTCCATGAGTTGTAGGACCTTCACTGGTATGTCCCTCAGTGCTTAGAATATCTGTGGTCTGCACCACAGGCCTTCCAGTTGTAGTTTGGTCTACAAGTGTACTTGCTTTCTCAACAGTTGTGGTTGTTTCTGTTGTGGGTCCGGATGTTGTAGGCCCAACTGAGGTATATTTATCCATTGTTGTGGGCTGAGTAGTTTCTCCATGTGTAGTGATGGCACTACTAGTTGTTTCCAATGTAGTTGGAGCCAAAGTAGATGACTGGGGTGGAGGCGATTCTGTTGTTAAATCGGCAGAGTTTGTAGTTGTAGCCTCTACAATTGTGGAAGGTGGTACAGTGGTCTGATCCTGGGGCAAAGTTGTTTGCTTTTGTGATGTAAAACCTTGTGTGGTGCCTGCCTGTGTGGTGGCAACTTCACTGGTTGAGATGACAGTAGTATCCTGCAAAGTTGTGGCTCCATGAGTTGTAGGACCTTCACTGGTATGTCCCTCAGTGCTTAGAATATCTGTGCTCTGCACCACAGGCCTTCCAGTTGTAGTTTGGTCTACAAGTGTACTTGCTTTCTCAACAGTTGTGGTTGTTTCTGTTGTGGGTCCGGATGTTGTAGGCCCAACTGAGGTATATTTATCCATTGTTGTGGGCTGAGTAGTTTCTCCATGTGTAGTGATGGCACTACTAGTTGTTTCCAATGTAGTTGGAGCCAAAGTAGATGACTGAGGTGGAGGCGATTCTGTTGTTAAATCTGGAGATATTATAGTTGTTGCCTCAACAGTTGTGGTAAGGGGTACAGTGGTCTGCTCCTGGGGCAAAGTTGTTTGCTTTTGTGTTGTAAAACCTACTGTTGTATCTCCCTGTGTGGTGGCAGCTTCACTGGTTGAGATGACAGTAGTATCCTGCAAGGTTGTGGCTCCATGAGTTGTAGGACCTTCACTGGTATGTCCCTCAGTGCTTAATATATCTGTAGTCTGCACCACAGGCCTTCCAGTTGTAGTATGTTCTACATCAGGAGTTCCAATTCATTAATTCTTATTAAAGCTAAAAGGGATTCTTCAGCTTTTCAGTTTCATTAATATCAATTGTCTACTTTTTCTACTATATCTTACACCCCGTTTCCCGAGAGATTTCAAGCTATGTCCAAAGAACCCTAATACCTTATACTAGTTTTAGCATCAGTTACCACAGTTGATAAATTTGTCTTGTCTCTATGCCTTTTTATCCATAGAGTTATGTATGCAATTGAGATATGTTTAATTACAACATAGCCAAACCTCCAACATGATGTATATTACAGTTATTAGGATTTTAGTTTTCTTAAAACTGGTTTTGGTCTGATTTAAGAATACTTTCTTCAGCCAAAATTCTAATCTGAATGCTGTAAATCTAATCCAGAGTATAGACTCACGATTGAGGAAAAGAAATGAATTAAACAATTCATGGTCGATTCTCACAAAATGTCGTCAAATGGGCCTTTTTCACTAATATGGCCATAATTTGTAATATGTAATTCAAAAACTAATATGAATGTGACAAAATCATCGGGCTAGAGTAGAGGAACATGTGGGTATATACTTTTCACTATCTACAATGTATATTTACGCTGCTGAATGCCTTAAAATGCCATTTTTTAGGCATTTATAAGAAAAAAGATATGAAAATCAAAATTTGAACATCAATATTCCCAAGATATCATGTAATTTCAACTTGTTTCAAATACAACATGAATATATATGCAGGCCCTCTATTTATAAACAAAAACAAAAATCAAGTTGGTGCATTTGATATTTTTCCAGTGTCATTTTCCACTTTGTGTAATTAAAATGTCATTGAGCGATACAATAATCATGTAGTATGCTAGTGACCATTGGAATTAAATTCAATGGGTTCTTGATACTGAAAGCAGAGCTCAACAGCTCTATTATTTATTGGCATATTTAATATTAGCCTAATTGGAGAAGCCATATGACAGCATGCCTTTTCATGGTATAAAGGGCTTTTTGTGTAGTTTTGGCATCATTGAGCGATACATCATTATTTATGCATAACTTATTTGCATATAAATATTAATAAGTCACAATATATACACATATAGCCTATGTCAATATCTATTGTTTTAGATATATTTTTGTACATAGTTCCCATTATGTATGAAGCTTTTGGGTATTTAATAGGAAAAAAATCATCAAGCAATACAGTCATTGAGCGATAGAGATGATGTGATATGTATCCAATTAATTCATGAGAAAAACAAAATGCACAAGGCTGTATGTATACATTTTGCCATAGTGTCAAATCACATCAATTCTGGCCATAATTACTGCTAAATTCACTATAATAGTCATAGAATTTCTTATCAATGTTAATCATACATGGTTCTAGAAAGTATGAAATCAGCAAAAACATCATTGAGCGATACCACTTCATTATACCCCAGGTATGTCATGTATATATTTAAGTTATAGTATTTTGTCCCTTTGAAAGCAGATTACAGCAGTATTCAAATATTAAAACCACATCTAAATTAAATATTTGCCTTTAATTCTGTGGTTTCCATCCACCCTGTATCGCTTGATGATGCAAATAATTCAGGCCTCAATATACAAGGCAGTTTTCAATATTAGTGTTCCCAATTTTGCACATATCAGGTATGGCACTATAACTTTAAATAGATAAAATATTTAAGAAATCTGGTATATTTAATTTTTAAGCCAATTTTGTTACCCATATCAACCAATTGACGACATTTTGTGAGAATCGACCTCATACATCTACTGTTTGCCCATGCCCCTTACTGTTTTCCTGATATGTGTGATTTTTCACATAATGTTGGGCCAAGGTTTGGCCCATAATATGTTTTAACTCCATCCATTAAGTGAATATTAAACAGAATATGGAAGATTAAATTCTCACCATTAGGTAAAGTTGTCTGATCTAATAGAGTTGTCTCCATTTGGACAGTTGATGCTTCAGTTGAGCCATATTGAGTTGTTGTTGGACACGATTCTGTAAGTAATTTTAGTCCCAAAATCAAAGTGAAATTATCTTTGAATTATGGTATTGATTTGATGATGATTATCAATATTGTATTATGCATAGTATTGTAGGATCCTTCAATACAGTATTACCTGAATTATTTGGTAGTCATCACTATTGTGATCAGTATTATTTATGTAAGGCTTGGGTTGCACTACCCCACTACTTCTCCTGCTACTGTTCCGCTACTGCTCCCGCTTTTTTATTAAAGAAGCAGGAGCAGTAAGGTGGGATTAACAGGGATGGGTGCTATTGGCTCCCACTACATAGCCATGTTACTTCCCGCTTCTTTTGATGCATTTTAGAAGCATAGATTGCTCCTGCTTCTATGAAACATGTTTGATTTGTGAAGGCCGCTTCTTTGTACTGAAGTAACGGGTTGTAGTGGGAGCTGAAGCGGGGCACTGGCACTGCTCAATGTTACTCATGTTACTTAATGCTTTAATTTCCAAGTAAACATAACATGTTGTCTGCTAACATTTCTGAGGGGTGGTAGCAATAGTGGGTGGTAGAAATAATGTCCCAATAGCACCCATACCGGTTACTTTCCGTTGCTTGCTCCCATTTCTAAAGAAAGACAGCAAAAGGCTGTCAAAGTAATGGGAGTAGTAGCATGAATAGTAGCTTGAGGAAAGTTTTTCATCTCAGAAGGAAGAGGTATGAAGTACATAGCCTTTTTTCTGAAATAAGGCCCCTTTCTTTATCTTAGGGACACCCTATTTTTATCTATACTACTGTCTGTGGTAGGTTCATTCCAGTTTGGAACAATTAACAAACAATTAACATTAAAAGTTGAATTCCAAAATGATATCTATAAAAACTGTGAGGTAACATTTCAAACTTAGCTTCTCTATTCCAATTCAATACTGCCATTACTATTGTACATTAAATGCATTACACTTGAGGAAAGTTGCTATTGTTTTAACTGTCATACAATCAATATTGATTTGGTCTTCAAATTGTTGTCACAAGCTAAATTATCCCATGTGATATTGACCTGGTCAATGTAAATGGATAAGTTTGAATAATTCATAAATTACCAGTCAATCCAGATATACTACATCCTTCTACTGTGGAGTTTGCTATGCTTAATGTACTGGCACTCTCCAATAGGGCAGTCTCTAATGATGTCATGTCGGATACTGAATTTGGTGTTCCTCCCACAAAGGCTGTGGTGTATGTCACAATTACACTGCCTTCACTGAAAGACAAAAATTAAGTGTGTTTATTCTATTAAACATTGATTTGAACCAGAAGTTCTGTGCAGACATGTAATAGCTTAACCACAACAATCAAAAACCTCTGCTTCGAAGATGAAACCTCTGAGATGGACTGAAGAATGTCATGTCATGATATGTTTGGATCAATCTCATAAGGAAGTTCTCATTATGCATTTTATACATGAAAGTGTAAAGCCTGTCTTTTGGTACCATAACATCTTCATTAGCATTCTTATAATCACAGGTAATTGCTTGATATTTTGGATGCCAGTATCTAGGCATTTGCTGACAGTCAAATTATTTGGGTTCCATTGTAGGACAAATAGAGGACATTCCAATATATTGTTACATTACATTGAAAATACACTACCTGAATGACACGTCCACAATACCGACATAACTGCTGACACTGGTGTTTCTGAATACTTCATTTACCTGAAAAATTCAAATTGTTTTATAAAGTTACTTATATTTTTAGTAGGCTTGGATGGCATCACAGCACCTAGTCATGGCAGCTTGGTAGAAACTGCACTGGAACTTTTCTGATAAGGGCACATTTCTACATGAATGAAGATTTATATTAGAAATAAATAAAAAAAATAAGCGCATATCGTTTTTGAACTTTGTGCACTTCATAGGTCCCGACATAAGGGTGATTATGCTTTTTAGTTTGTGAAAATATTCTAATTAGAAAAAAAGTTACAGCCAAAAAATGATTCAGTAATGGTAATCGCATCAAGGGTCACAGGGCATTGACCCTCCGTCATATAATCAATTATATTTAGAATTTATACAAAAATATATCACATTCTTTACCTCATTTTCCTTTTAAGATCACTAGAATACTTGTATTGGTTGTTTATGAAGGTAAATATGAATTCTGTTGAAGTATTTAGAGGCAAAATTATTAAGGAAAATCTCTTTGTGCCCCAACAACACATGTCAGTGTCAGCGTCAGTGTCAGCGTCACATGTGGTATATGCTGATACATTTCCCACCCTAACTTCCTATTAAGGAGAAACTGAGTGGAAGTCCATGTAGAATTAACAAATTTTGTATACATTGTTCACCCCTAGTTCATACATTTTTTCCAGGCCTGGATTTTATATTCCACATGTGATGCTGACATTTAGAGTTCCCAATATATTTTTTCATTCTTACTATGACAAAAATCGATAGTAAATGAATGAGACACAGATCATTGAGTAGCCAGGGTCAAGGCTCAATGGTAAATAAGTTTAAACTATGTTTGACTAAATATTTTTATTTATTTCAAGCATTTTATTTGGCCTCCCTTGATTTTTCTTCATTTTTAAGGCCCTAAAATACAGGGTGTTTTTACTCCCATGTCTAAATTCTTAGGAAAAACTATGTAAATAAGGGGTATTTCTGCTGTATTCTGGGCAGGCAGACACAATAAAACTATTGAAAAAATGGCTCCCAGCATTTATTTCCATTCAAATAAGCAAAAGATGATTTTAGGGTCAAATGACAACGAAATGGAGGATTCGCTCATATACATACATGAATCAAGAATAGGTGATGATTTAGATACATTACCTCACTGATGAACTCTTCTTTCAGGGCTTTGAATTCAGGGCTTGTTTTATCTGCCAACTTAGGATCCCATACTGCTGAAGGCAAGCGGAATGTCCTTATGACCAGGATATTGGGAATCTCAGTTGAAGCTTGATTGGATTCAGTTGAAGTAATTTCTGCCATCATTGTAGAACTCAGACCTGTAAAAGAAATCACTGAAAATGAAGCAATTTATGACCATGTGAAAGAAATAGATAGAACCGGATGAGAATGTGGTACAAGGGACACTATTTTATTTCGTAACCTGATATTTAAAATATATGTATACAGACACATTAGAAATATTTTTATATGTATGTTGTCATGGAGATGATAATGATGACATCATAACTAACATCCGTAAATGCTGGAAAGTGAATATGGAGCAAGCTTGCCACCATATAGCACCCATTGGGACCCATTTATTTTAATCATTGAAGACCAAATTCTAGAAATTATGGAAATATATGATCAATAACTTAAGAAAATATTCTTAAAGTGTTTTAAAACCCTAATCCTCATGTAAGACACCCGCCCTGATGCCCAAAAAGAGGGAAAAAGAGCCCCTGTCAGCCAGGCGAAATATGTGTAAACTGCCCCCACCTTGAATGGGTTAAAAGTGTGTCACTGCGAATGAAGAATGCAGAGAGTTTTTCACAAACTGAAGTATTGTTGACACATTTTAGACTACTAAATTTGATAACCTTAATTCTATCAGCCAGTTAAATCCACCTAGCATTAAGCTAATCATATGAACTACTGCTGAGTGGTGCACCAAACATGTGTTGCCTTATCATTCTTCAATTTAATCTCCTATGTGTTAGAAGGTCTGATCCTGACCTTAAAAATGCATTCTCAGCTATGCATGCACAAAGGAGACACATGATTCATTTTACACCAACATCAATATATTGATATATAAAATTAGCCAAAGAAATTATTAATATTCCAGTTTGGTGCACAAAAAAATCACAAAGATGTGACTCGCATATACCAGTTAACTGACTGTGATTTCCTATTGATATATATATAATGTCATATATCCTAATACAAGGCCAGGTCTGGATGTACTGAATAGTCTAAGGGATTGCGGCTGTGGTTATGTTTGGAATTGGATTGTATCAATAATCAATTGAACAAAACAAACTGCTAGCTTCATGTAAATGTTAGTAAGAACAGAATGAATTTGTTGAGAAGGTGTGTGGGTCTGAATTTCAGTAAATTCCTTGGTTGTATTAGAAGTGTACTCCAAAAATCGACCATGTTCTAGGTGATGCAGGATGCAGGGCAGTTCTGAATAGGCATGACATAGGATGGACAGTGGCCACTCCCAATTCCAAGTGAATATTAGGATAACATCACTAGTTATACGTCTGTTTTAGAGTAAGAAGACCAGACCTAAAAATTACAAACCGGTTAAATCTATGCCACAATATATGCCTGACACTGCAATAGCAGTGCTTGGAGTATTAACCCTTTAAGGACGGGAGGCTGCATTAATGCAGTATTTGTATTGAATATCAATACCTCCCGTCCTTAAAGGGTTAAGTACTCCATACTTCACTTTCATGTGAAACTGGTCAACACATCATTTGGGAAAGAAAAGAAACCAATAATGGACATTGACTTAAAATCTAATTGCAATTATTGAACTGGAACCTAAACAACGGCAATAGAGCTAGAATTATTATAATCACCTTCAACTTCTGTGTTAGTGGGTGCAAAGGAATCAGTAGAGTGTATAAAAGTTGTTCCAACAATAGATGTGGTCATCTGAGTAGTAGGCCCAGCATCACTGGTGGACAATTGAGTTGTTGTTTGTTGAGTAGGTATTGTGGAAGCTAGTGACATTGGTTCACTGGTTGAGATGACAGTAGTCTCCTGCAAGGTTGTGGCTTCAAGTGTTGTAGGACCTTCACTGGCCTGTCCCTGAGTGCTTATAACGCCTGTAGTCTGCACCACAGGCCTTCCAGTTGTAGTTTGGTCTACAAATGTACTTGCTTCATCAACAGTTGTGAAGGTTTCTATTGTGGGTCCAGAAGTGGTATGTCCAACAGTGGTATATTTCTCCATTGTTGTTGGCTGAGTAGTTTCTCCATGTGTAGTGATGGCACTACTAGTTGTTTCCAATGTAGTTGGAGCCAAAGTAGATGACTGAGGTGGAGGCGATTCTGTTGTTAAATCTGGAGATATTGTAGTTGTTGCCTCAATGGTTGTGGAAGGGGTTACAGTGGTCTGCTCCTGGGGCAAAGTTGTTGGCTTTTGTGTTGTAAAACCTACTGTTGTATCTCCCTGTGTGGTGGCAGCTTCACTGGTTGCGATGACAGTAGTATCCTGCAAGGATGTGGCTCCATGAGTTGTAGGACCTTCACTGGTATATCCCTCAGTGCTTAGAATATCTGTGGTCTGCACCACAGGCCTTCCAGTTGTAGTTTGGTCTACAAGTGTACTTGCTTCCTCAGCAGTTGTGGTTGTTTCTGTTGTGGGTCCGGATGTTGTAGGCCCAACTGAGGTATATTTATCCATTGTTGTGGGCTGAGTAGTTTCACCATGTGTAGTGATGGCACTACTAGTTGTTTCCAATGTAGTTGGAATCAAAGTAGATGACTGAGGTGGAGGTGATTCTGTTGTTAAATCTGGAGATGTTGTAGTTGTTGCCTCAACAGTTGTGGAAAGGGGTATAGTGGTCTGATCCTGGGGCAAAGTTGTTTGCTTTTGTGTTGTAAAACCTACTGTTGTATCTCCCTGTGTGGTGGCAGCTTCACTGGTTGCGATGACAGTAGTATCCTGCAAGGTTGTGGCTCCATGAGTTGTAGGACCTTCATTGGTATGTCCCTCAGTGCTTAGAATATCTGTAGTCTGCACCACAGGCCTTCCAGTTGTAGTTTGTTCTACAAGTGTACTTGCTTTCCCAACAGTTGTGGATGTTTCTGTTGTGGGTCCAGAAGTGGTAGGTCCAACAGAGGTATATTTATCCACTATTGTGGACTGAGTAGTTTCACCATGTGTAGTGAATGTACTACTAGTAGTTTCCAATGCAGTTGGAGCCAAAGTAGATGACTGAGGGGGAGGCGATTCTGTTGTTAAATCGGCAGAGTTTGTAGTTGTAGCCTCTACAGTTGTGGAAGGTGGTACAGTGGTCTGATCCTGGGGCAAAGTTGTTTGCTTTTGTGATGTAAAACCTTGTGTGGTGCCTGCCTGTGTGGTGGCAGCTTCACTGGTTGAGATGACAGTAGTATCCTGCAAGGTTGTGGCTCCATGAGTTGTAGGACCTTCACTGGTATGTCCCTCAGTGCTTAGAATATCTGTGGTCTGCACCACAGGCCTTCCAGTTGTAGTTTGGTCTACAAGTGTACTTGCTTTCTCAACAGTTGTGGTTGTTTCTGTTGTGGGTCCGGATGTTGTAGGCCCAACTGATGTATATTTATCCATTGTTGTGGGCTGAGTAGTTTCTCCATGTGTAGTGATGGCACTACTAGTTGTTTCCAATGTAGTTGGAGCCAAAGTAGATGACTGAGGTGGAGGCGATTCTGTTGTTAAATCTGGAGATATTATAGTTGTTGCCTCAACAGTTGTGGAAAGGGGTATAGTGGTCTGCTCCTGGGGCAAAGTTGTTTGCTTTTGTGTTGTAAAACCTACTGTTGTATCTCCCTGTGTGGTGGCAGCTTCACTGGTTGCGATGACAGTAGTATCCTGCAAGGTTGTGGCTCCAAGAATTGTAGGACCTTCATTGGTATGTCCCTCAGTGCTTAGAATATCTGTAGTCTGCACCACAGGCCTTCCAGTTGTAGTTTGTTCTACAAGTGTACTTGCTTTCCCAACAGTTGTGGATGTTTCTGTTGTGGGTCCGGAAGTGGTAGGTCCAACAGAGGTATATTTATCCACTATTGTGGACTGAGTAGTTTCACCATGTGTAGTGAATGTACTACTAGTAGTTTCCAATGCAGTTGGAGCCAAAGTAGATGACTGAGGTGGAGGCGATTCCGTTGTTAAATCGGCAGAGTTTGTAGTTGTAGCCTCTACAGTTGTGGAAGGTGGTACAGTGGTCTGATCCTGGGGCAAAGTTGTTTGCTTTTGTGTTGTAAAACCTACTGTTGTATCTCCCTGTGTGGTGGCAGCTTCACTGGATGAGATGACAGTAGTATCCTGCAAGGTTGTGGCTCCATGAGTTGAAGGACCTTCACTGGTATGTTCCTCAGTACTTAGAATATCTGTGGCCTGCACCACAGGCCTTCCAGTTGTAGTTTGGTCTACAAGTGTACTTGCTTTCTCAACAGTTGTGGTTGTTTCTATTGTGGGTCCAGAAGTGGTATGTCCAACAGTGGTATATTTCTCCATTGTTGTTGGCTGAGTAGTTTCTCCATGTGTAGTGATGGCACTACTAGTTGTTTCCAATGTAGTTGCTGCCAAAGAAGATGACTGGGGTGGAGGCGATTCTGTTGTTAAATGGGGAGAGTTTGTAGTTGTAGCCTCAACAGTTGTGGAAGGTGGTACAGTGGTCTGATCCTGGGGCAAAGTTGTTTGCTTTTGTGATGTAAAACCTTGTGTGGTGCCTGCCTGTGTGGTGGCAGCTTCACTGGTTGAGATGACAGTAGTATCCTGCAAGGTTGTGGCTCCATGAGTTGTAGGACCTTCACTGGTCTGTCCCTCAGTGCTTAGAATATCTGTGGTCTGCACCACCGGCCTTCCAGTTGTAGTTTGGTCTACAAGTGTATTTGCTTTCTCAACAGTTGTGGTTGTTTCTGTTGTGGGTCCGGATGTTGTTGGCCCAACTGATGTATATTTATCCATTGTTGTGGGCTGAGTAGTTTCTCCATGTGTAGTGATGGCACTACTAGTTGTTTCCAATGTAGTTGGAGCCAAAGTAGATGACTGAGGTGGAGGTGATTCTGTTGTTAAATCTGGAGATATTGTAGTTGTTGCCTCAACAGTTGTGGAAAGGGGTACAGTGGTCTGATCCTGGGGCAAAGTTGTTTGCTTTTGTGTTGTAAAACCTACTGTTGTATCTCCCTGTGTGGTGGCAGCTTCACTGATTGCGATGACAGTAGTATCCTGCAAGGTTGTGGCTCCATGAGTTGTAGGACCTTCACTGGTATGTCCCTGAGTGCTTAGAATATCTGTAGTCTGCACCACGGGCCTTCCCGTTGCAGTTTGGTCTACAAGTGTACTTGCTTTCTCAACAGTTGTGGATGTTTCTGTTGTGGGTCCAGAAGTGGTAGGTCCAATAGATGTATATTTATCCATTGTTGTGGACTGAGTAGTTTCACCATGTGTAGTGAATGCACTACTAGTAGTTTCCAATGCAGTTGGAGCCAAAGTAGATGACTGAGGTGGAGGCGATTCTGTTGTTAAATCCGGAGATATTGTAGTTGTTGCCTCAATGGTTGTGGAAGGGGGTACAGTGGTCTGCTCCTGGGGCAAAGTTGTTTGCTTTTGTGTTGTAAAATCTACTGTTGTATCTCCCTGTGTGGTGGCAGCTTCACTGGTTGAGATGACAGTAGTATCCTGCAAGGTTGTGGCTCCATGAGTTGAAGGACCTTCACTGGTATGTTCCTCAGTGCTTAGAATATCTGTGGCCTGCACCACAGGCCTTCCAGTTGTAGTTTGGTCTACAAGTGTACTTGCTTTCTCAACAGTTGTGGATGTTTCTGTTGTGGGTCCAGAAGTGGTAGGTCCAACAGAGGTATATTTATCCATTGTTGTGGACTGAGAAGTTTCTCCATGTGTAGTGATGGCACTACTAGTTGTTTCCAATGTAGTTGCTGCCAAAGTAGATGACTGAGTTGGAGGTGATTCTGTTGTTAAGTCAGGAGAGTTTGTAGTTGTATCCTCTGCAGTTGTGGAAGGTGGTGCAGTGGTCTGATCCTGGGGCAAAGTTGTTTGCTTTGGTGATGTAAAACCTTGTGTGGTGCCTGCCTGTGTGGTGGCAGCTTCACTGGTTGAGATGACAGTAGTATCCTGCAAGGTTGTTGCTCCATGAGTTGTAGGACCTTCACTAGTCTCTCCCTGAGTGCTTAGAATACCTGTAGTCTGCACCACAGGCCTTCCAGTTGTAGTTTGTTCTACAAGTGTACTTGCTTTCTCAACAGTTGTGGTTGTATCTGTTGAGGGTCCGGATGTTGTAGGCCCAACTGAGGTATATTTATCCATTGTTATAGGCTGACTAATTTCACCATGTGTAGTGATGGCACTACTAGTGGTTTCCAATGTAGTTGCAGCCAAAGTAGATGAGTGAGATAGAGGCGATTCTGTTGTTAAATCTGGAGAGTTTGTAGTTGTAGCCTCTACAGTAGTGGAAGGGTGTTGAGTCGTCTGATCCTGGGGCAAAGTAGTTTGCTTTTGTGTTGTAATACCAAATGTGATGCCTCCCTGTGTGGTGGCAGCTTCACTGGTTGAGATGACAGTAGTATCCTGCAAGGTTGTGGCTCCATGAGTTGTAGGACCTTCACTGTTCTGTCCCTGAGTGCTTAGAATTCCTGTAGTCTGCACCACAGGCCTTCCAGTTGTAGTTTGGTCTACAAGTGTACTTGCTTTCTCAACTGTTGTGGTTATCTCTGTTGTGGGTCCAGAAGTGGTAGGTCCAACAGAGGTATATTTATCCATTGTTGTTGGCTGAGTAGTTTCTCCATGTGTAGAGATGCCATTACTTGTGGTTTCCAATGTAGTTGCTACCAAAGTAGATGACTGAGGAGTAGGCGTTTCTGTTGTAGAGTAGAGTTGTAGAGAATATATGGTACATTTACAACTTTTTGCAATATTTCTGCTGGTATCTCCCAACCGTGTACAATTTTTTTTTCAAGACAAATTTTATTATTGAACCTTCAATTAATTATTTTTGGAAAATATATATGGGTCCTACATCCATTAATTATTTGTATAAAATAATTTGGGTGTAATTTCCAGGTGTGTCCTGACATCACACCTGGTTACGAGTGCACCAGTCTATGGCGTCATAGGCCGTAGCGAGGTAAAACAGACTGTTGCCAAGTGAGAGTTCCTTCTCTCATTACATGGTACCAGTTTCGAAGGGAGCCGAGGTGTTTAGCCTTGTCACATATATAACTCTGTATAATAATTTCATTATAAAGTTGTGACTATTTTGGTAGAATAGTTAATAACGCCAATTGAAATAATGTAAGATTATACTCACCATTTAATGAGGTTGTATGTCTTTCTAAAGTTGTTTCCATTTGACTTTGAGGGGATTCAGTTGATAAATACTGCGTAGTTGTTAAGCACTCTCCTGAACCTGTAGTAATTATTATATGATTGCAGTAAATTAGATATTGATGTTGCTCTGCAATTCATGTATCCCTTTATATTTTTACAGATGAATCTCGTTTTGATGCATGAATGCCGATATATTTGAAAGAATAATTCATAGATTACCCGTTATTACAGAAATGCTGCATTTTTGTATTGTGGAATTTCCTATACTTAATGTAGAGGCACTGTCAGCTAGATTATACTCTAATGTAGCCATGTCTGATTCTGGATTTATGGTTCCTCCCTCATACGCTGTGGTGTACGTCACAATTACACTGCCTTCACTGAAATAGAGAAATATAGAGTTTGTCAATGTTGGATTGAATCAGAAGTAGACTCTTGACCTATCATGGTCCATGCAAAATCATTTTCAGCAGCAAGCTTATGACTGCCACCCATATCTCTATAACAGAAAACCTATGTATCCTGAAACCCCATCCAACTCACTTTTCTCGCATAATTCGATCTTAGACACTCTTATTCTTTCACCAATCGAAAGGGAATGACATCAAAAGCTCAATCTCGGAGTTTAAAACAAAACCGAGCCCCAGATGTGAAGATATTATTGAAATAAAAAAAAAAAATGACTCGAAAATGAAACAAATGTAAAAAGGCTGTCTGCTCTGGGGCTCGAACTCACAATCCTGCTTGGAAGTCCAAAACTTTAACCACTTGGCTATAGGGGAATATAGAAGGGTATATTCATATAAGGCGATATCCACCAATTTGACGACTTTTAATGTAAATCCCACCATATCATAGATAATAGCTTTGAGCAATTAAATATCAGAATATATGATCATTATGATTACATGAAAAATGACATTTTCTTGAAAAAATGCACTGCCCAAACTAATTTTCGTAAATATTTATTGATATATTTAAAAACTAAATACAACAATGACCATCAAGTTATTTCAGAATACACGGGAAAGGTACAGGGAATATATTAGAGTAAAGAAAAGTTATTTTTTTAATTTTCATGTCCAGAAAAATAAAAAAAACAGTTTGGTGTAGCTTTTGCGTTTTGGGGTAGCTTTTGCGTTCTCAACCATCAAAATGCTGGAAAAATAATATATAATACATCCTTAATGTGTTTAATCTGAAGAACTACCTATGTTTCATATTTTCATATTGAAAAATTTGACTCAAATCCTTGAAGTCACTGATAAATTGCTTGATTAGCAACCCCAGATAGGCCATAGGTTGGGGGTTGTGTCGCATCAGGGGGACAGTATGCACACCTTATTGCATGAATATGTTTTATATTCATTGTTAAAATTAGAGAAATTAAGACAATTACAACCAAATTTCATACTTTTTAGATTTTTTCTTTAATTTTAATTTTACTAATGTTCCTGGTCGCGTCAGGGGACACTGTCCCCTGATGCGACAGGGGTGGGGGTGGGGGGGACAAAGGGGGGCTGGGGGAGGTGGGAGATCTATTCAATATATTCAGTTAT
This sequence comes from Sthenelais limicola, assembly GCA_942159475.1. Lineage (NCBI taxonomy): Eukaryota > Metazoa > Annelida > Polychaeta > Phyllodocida > Sigalionidae > Sthenelais > Sthenelais limicola. The sequence continues at coordinate 131,044,057 of OW804095.1, forward strand.
TTGAACTTTTCTTGTACCAGTCTTGGGCAGGAGCAGGGTGCCTTCCAAGTATCACTCTGTCACCCTTGAGGAAAATTAATTATCGACGTTTGAAAAAAAAGTCCAAAATACAAAATTTAATGAATAATACATTTTTTTGCTCGAAATATCCACTGTACTTGTATAATATTAATGGAACATAAACTTTATAAGTGGAATAACATAATTACATAGAAATAGAGAATTAATTGTGATTGCTAACGGTCATATTCAGAGGTCAAAGGTCAAGGTCACAGGTATATTTTGAGGTCCAATTTCCGTGAATTTTGCCATTGTTAAGGCATACTTTCCTCTGCCTGTAAAAAATAAACCAAACGAGATAATGATTCTTTCGGGTTAACTACTAGGGCATATAGGCTATATGTCCACAAAATATCAAAAAGAAAAAATGATTTTAGTTTTACCATGGTTACAAGGCCCTTGCAGCTGAAAAGTTGTCAAATTGGTGGATATGGCCATAAACAGTTACATTAATCCATCTCATTTTAGGTTTAATTTAATACCCCCCATTCTTCTCATTGTGATTGAGGAATGGGGAAATAAAGTTTGAAGGTCCCTGTGTTCGCCGCAGGTAATTTAATGATTCAAGTTAATCATAAAAATATATCTTGCATCTTGCAATCTACTTCTATAATATGTGAATGCAGAACTCCTAGGTCTGCACGCTTCCTGGATTATCTATATATGTATAAAGTCTTCAATTCAACTAAGCGACATAGACTAGAAATTCCCACAATTGATATCACAAATGATCTCTGAAGGTTATTTGTTGTACTAATCAATCAAGACGTGTTTTGTCGTTAAAATGTGCACAGTCATGAAAAGCAGGGCTATAAGGAAATCATTATTTATACTTTTGTCCCTTCAAAAAATAGTTATTCTGTATTGGATCTGAATAATCGGTGGCTACTATGCTTTATCTAAGTCTTCATCCAAATGCTGATGCTTCTGGTATGAGTAAGGATTAAAGTGTTATTGAAGTTGGCAAACTATCCTCTGGAGGAATATGACGTTGTTATGATCATTTTATATACCAACTAGCAAAGGAATCCGGACAGTCCCCCTCTCTCCCCACATTTGCCCCTGTCCCTCTTTTCCCTCCGCCTCTTCTCTGTCTCTCATACCTGTTTTCCTCTCCCAACCTCCGATTCCCCCCTCTCCTTCCCTTCTTCCTTATGCTCCCCCTCCTTACTTTCTCTTCCTCCCCTCTCTCCCTTCCCCTACATCCTCTCCGTCCCCTCTTTTCCCTCCCCTCTTTTTTCCCTCCCCTCCCCCTCTCCTATTTCCCCACCCTCGCCCTTTTTTTCACCCTTCCCTTCTACACCCTCCTTCCAATCAGGGTAGGGAAGACCCCCTCTTGAATCCTGTTTCCCATTTTTTATAAGCCCCATTTCCCGAATCCCGCAGGTTTTCAATTTGCAATCCCGTTTTTCTATTTGCAATTCCTACCTGGAAAGATTATGCCAACATGGTCTCCCTTTTCCCAAATCCCATAGGCCCTTTTAAATCCCAAATCCCAACCTAAAATAGGTCCCAATCCCGGTTCCCAAAAAGGTATTCTCTACTCTTGTGGGAAATGACATAGTATCTAACAGGGGCTTTCCCAGGCTATAAATAGAGTGTGGAGATCCCAATTTAAAAAAGGCTTCAAAATCGCATTTTCACCTCAGATACCTTCATAAACCACATGTAATGTCCTCCACACAGGGTCGACGGACCTGTACAGACAAAAAAAACAGACAGGGACATCCCAGATTCCCAGAACATGCGTGACAAAAAAAACCTTTGAGAGCTTTATATATTAGATGTAAAGCAGTATACCTGAATGATGTGTCTGTGATGCCTACGTAGCTAGTAACATTACTGCTTTGAAATATTGGATGTACCTGCAAAAATCAAACGTTTCCATATAATTATCAGTACATGTTAATTTATGCAGCCACGTAATATATACAGTAACTTCGCAAATATCAGATGTAACTTCCCACCTAATCCAAATGTTCTCCATGATCAGTTGGGAACTGGACAGTGCATAGCACAGACGTTATTTTGATCCAATGATTCATGCATGATTTGTCTGTGATATTATGGTGAATAAACCTAGCTTTTGTATATTATAAGTAGTGTTACTAAACTCATTGATCGGACTCACGTTAAGGCATGGAATTTGTTGTTTACTTCTGTATACTTGCTCATTCTGGATAGTTAAGGGGCAGGATGATAGGGATATAGTAAAAGGGGGAGGGAAAATTAGGAAGAGGAGGAGCAGGAAAGAGAAGGGGGTGGAGGGTGAAGAGAAGGACGGAAAGTGACAGCTGAGGGAGGAGATGAGCTAGGTGGAAGGAAGGAGCAGCAGTGGAAAGAGGAGAATAATAGGAGGGCAGGATGTGTATCTCCCCCATACATTGTGAGGTGTCGAATGCACTTAATTATGTTTTATCTTCAGAATCATTATGAGTGTTGGGTATCAGATAGTTGTTGAAAATCATCGTTTTGAAACATAACGAATTATACTTTTTATAAGACGTCAAATTTTGGGAATACATAATTAAATCATCTCATCATTAAAAGTTAAAGATTTATTTATTGATCCATCGACATGAAATTTCACGACTGTAAATCAAAATGATCATGTTCTAGCCTCACTGCTGAGCTGTACAAAATAAAGGGAGGTAGCATTTGGGAGGATCAAATGGACAGGATGGAATCTCACCAAACGTTAGTTATGACTTGATAAGAAAGCTTGTTATTTTGTATGGGGGCGTATTATATAACTTGCCTAACGATAGACACAACAATAAATGGTGCTAATTTATCATTTCTCTTGTAAAATTAGGACGAATTCCTTTATGCAACAACTAAGTTACACAACTAATACTGGAGTAAAATGTAATTGTTTTGGTACATTACCACACTGATGAACTCCTCTTTCAATGTGTTGTATTCAGGGCTTGTTTTATCTGCCAACTTAGGATCCCATACAGCAGACGGTAAACGAAATGTCCTTATAATATACAAATAGGACGCTCCCGTCGAGGTTTGAAATGACTCGGTAGAACTAATATCTGTTGAAACTGTAGAAGTCAAACCTGCAAATGATATAACATATCGCAAATAAAAAGGACTTAAAAGACACAAGATCTGATGTTACTCTATCTTCAGGAAAATGAATATAATTAAGGAATCAAAAGCAGAAATTCGTTAATGGATTATGCCAATACAATTAAGATGTTCCTCAAATAGCCGATGCCAAGCCTTGATAAATAAAAATTCCCAAACAAAATATTAGATTTCATTTAGCAATACCCTTCATTATGTTCCTTCCTTATCAATATATCAGAATGTTTGCCTCATTGTATTTGTACATGCATACATATCAGCTTCCTAACATTGCATTGCTCTTTCTGTGATCTACACAAGAGAGAGCTAACTATTTTCCAATACACTAACATATTGTCACAACACGAACAATCAAACTTGTAGTATATTTGATATACTGTACAAATGATTCTAGCACTTTTCCCTCCTGGTCTTCTAGCTCCCAATGGTCAGAGCTAAGAGAAGAATGGAAAACATTGATTATTTTTGCACTTTATTTTCCGCAGTGTTTCCTTCCCCCTTAAACCTGAATCAATACGGGGAAAGGTTCTAGGAAAGGGGAATCCTACAGGCAAAAGATTCCAGTGTCAAAAATTCTTTGGTGAGAAAGGTCCTAGGGGAGAAGGTCCAGAGGGTAATATATAGTGGGGTCCTGTAAAAGTCCTGTAACCATAAGGATTCCGTCATTTTAAAGCAGTTAAAGTGGATGGTCACTAAACCTTTTATCCCTGACCTGCCTCATATGTGAATTATAGACTGCTTTGCTCAGATTGGGACTATTTTGGTATTGACCTTGCCTAAACTTTGCTCTTGCCACCAATTCTTTACAAGCAACCCATTTCTATTACACGAATCAATAAACACATTTATTCTTACCAACTTCTTTTGTAGACACTTCGATTGATGTAGTGATGCCCTCATTAGAAGATGCAGTTGTATCTGTAAATTGAAAACATAACCTTGTAAGGAAAACCTAACATTTAACCTTGTTCTTGAATCATTTCTTCCAATTGAAACAAATAAATAGTATTTCATCTAGAGCTTTAAAATAGCTAAATGACAAATCGATAGTTTAGATAGAGTATTAAACATGGTGAGTTACCAAATGAATCAATTAGTTGGGGTTTAAATTGTGAGGAGGCCATGGTTGGTATGGAATCACTCTGAGATGGAATCGTAGTGGGCAAGATAGGTGAGAAGAGTATAGATATTTGTGTAGTAAAGCTACCATGGTCTATGGAGATTATATGTGTTGCTAGATTGGACATTGTGGATGAGTCTAAATAGGTAGTAGTCGACGCCGAAGGTTCAGTTTCATTGGGAGATAATGAATATGATATTTTCAGTGCTACACTAGGACCTGTTGAGGTCACTGTTGAGGTTGACCAGTCAGATGAGGTAACTGCACTGGAGCTGCTTTTCTGAATGCTTTCAGATGTCATGTGGCCATCTGTGCTCACCAATGAGAAATCATCAGATGTTGTGAATGTTCTAGTTTCACTTTGGGTTGTCAAAACTTTGTCATCAGACACAGAGTTAAACATGCTTTGAGTGGTGCCTTCTGAGATGCTTTCTTGAATAGACAAACCTGCAGTTGTTGTTTGCCATTGTGTTGTAGCCTGATCTAGTGTGAAATCCGCAGAAGTCGATTGCAAGAGGGATGGGGAAGATGCAGAAGTATGGTCATTTTTAGAAGTAAAGGAATGAGTTGACTGAGCCACGCTTTTCTGAGCCCCTGTTATAGTTAGGTCTGTGGTTGACAGGTCTGGGGAGGTATCTGTACTGGTACTGGAGCTGCTACTCTGAATGCTGCCACTTAGTGGAGTAGTTTCCAGAGATGTGCTTTGTTGGGTTGTTTGAGAAATCTCACCAGTGGTTGGATGCTGAGTGGAGTACATTTGTGAACTAAGACCGTCTAGAGTGGTCGGTAAGGTTGTTTGAATATGAGCAGTGGTTGCAACGGTTATATCATCTTGTGAGAAACCCTCTTGAGTAGAGGATGCAGAGATTATCTCTGCAGCAGTGGTAGGACCTTGTGTGCTCTCAAATGTGGGTATAAAAGACGAGCTATGTTGCTGAGCATTGCTGTTCATCTCCTGGATGGTCACACTCTCAGTAGTTTTGTCGCCATCTGTGACCGCCAATGACGAATCATCAGTTGTTGTAAGCACTGTAGTGTCACCTTGGGTTGAGAGGCCTTGCTCATAAGACACATAGCTAGTCATGCTTTGAGTGTTCTCCTCTGATGTACTTGCTTCAGTAGGTAAGCCTGAAGTAGTTGTTAGCATATCGGTGGTAGACCAATGTAGGTTTGATTTCTCTGAGGTTGATTGACCAGGTGATGTGGGAAATGCAGTGGTAAGATCCGTTTTAGTAGTATGAGAAGAGGTTGACTGAGCCACGCTGGTCTGAGACCCTGTTGTAGGTCTATCAGTAGTGGCGTCTAACACAGTTGTGTCACTGTCAGTGTAAACTGTTGTTTCTTTTTGTACAGTAATGTCCTGATTAGGATCTTGAAATGAAAACAATGTGTTGAAAGAATGTTTTAAACATTGCATAGATGCAGTACATTTATGGGAAGTCTTTGCACCTCCAATAAACGCTCCGATTTGACTTCATTGGCAACATAAGCTGGAATTAAGTCCTTCTCCTCTCCAATTGTCACTACCATAAATATCAATTTCAGATGAAAACTACTTGCTATCTTATCTTATGCTTTTTTGTTATTTTGTGTTATTATTCAGACTCAAAATAGAAAATATTGAAGGCGTTAATATGTATCACAATTTCATGTGAATTATTAGTTTCATATGCAGAGGTCCTGCATTAAAGTGGAAAACCTATGCTTAATTAAAAATTAATGTTATTATATACAGCCTTAATTAGTTTCAATGTATGAAAGTATGAATGCAAACAATCAATGCATAAATATTTTTCCCTTTCACCCAGTCAGATGTGGCAACAGAACAATGAGAAAATAGAATAGTGTCAACATAAAATTATGCTTTGGATCTTTCTCTAAATAGTATAACAATAATGATTCTGAAAAAATATGCTTATTATTATGACCCATTGCAGATCACTATGTGGACTAAGAGAATATAGATTTTACCTTCTACCGATGTGGATGATTCTGTGACTCCTATTGATATGGCTGTTGATAATACTGTTGAAGGTGAACTGGGCGCATTTGATGAAACACTGGTGCCTGTAAACAAAATATAGTTTCTATATCGCAGAATTATGAACGGACAGAGCAGTTTAAAAGTTGTATGTCCATCGCCTATTCATGCCAAATCTAGAATAAGAATGGGACACTAGTAAATATACATGCCTGTTTCAGTGGCAGCATTTGTTTGAAGACGTGTTTGCGATGTGACCTCTGAAGTAGATTGCTGGTCAGTTGTTTGGGGAGAAACTGTGGTCCCATTTGTAACCTCTGGTTGGACGGTTGATACTGATTGACTGGCAGTGGATTGTACATTGTCTAAAGTACTACTAGATGACTGGGTATTTACATATTTCTCTGTAGTCCCTGAATTAGTTTCTTCAGAAACACTAGATTGTGAATAAGTAGAACTTGATGAAGATTTGGATGATTGTGTCACCGCTGTGGATGGTGCTTCACTTGAAGGTGACTGTGTAGAATCTATAAAATCACACAAACATAAGCTAACATATTGCTTGGGTTGCTCCTATGGCCCAACCATCCACTATTCAAATGAGGTTACCAGCGAGGATATTTAACTTATTATTACAAAGGGGATTGCTGAGCAACCATGACGTTGGCAATATAATTCACTCAGCCCAATTTGTGTCATTTACTGACACTACCGGCAGCACCCAGTACACCCTAGTGTGGGGTGGCGACACCAGGTGGCGACAGGGCACTGGAGGGAATTAGCGGTACTATGAATAAATTATAGGGTGCGGGGCAACGCCCCTCACTCCTGTTCTGAAACTCATCCAGCTTACAAGTGTCTTCTTTGTAGCTCTCCAGAATCTTTAAAACTTTAAGAATATTTTAGTAGATACATTTTAGGACGTTGGCTGTCGCATACAGAAGCCGGGGTTGTCATAGCAATGCTATAACGTATGACTACTAAGTCTTTATATGATCGGTAAATATTATAAATGAAAATCATCCTATTTAAAGCAGCTTAATCACTGAGAAAAACATTCACATCAACTTACTAGGTATAGATAAAATGAATCCCAAGATACAATTTTCATATAATATTATTAAGCCCCTCAACGTTTTCGAAATACCCGCCTCCTTTAAGATTGGCCTGCAACCAAGTTTGCCTGGGAACAATGTGTCGAACAAAATGGCAAAAGTACCCAAGATACATGTTGATACACCTTATACCAGGTGGCGCCATAGGCATTATGGGCTGAGTGAATTGCAAACCATTAAGGACGATAAAATACCTCGAATGGGAAGGACCTAGTCATAATAGTAAAATACATTTGTGGTTAGATGATTGTGACTAACTTTACACATAACCAGATCTCATTCACAAGAGTTTACCTTGACTTTGTGCGCCTTGTAGAACTGAACCAAATGATAATAATAATAGAAATAATGATGATAGATAGTGACTCCGCCGTCCATGTCTGAAAACAAGAACAGAGATCAGTACAGCACGCTAGAAATAACTGGTTTGTTTCCTTCATAGCAAAAGTATTATTTTTAATGCAATGGGATCCACTATGGTTACAGTCTGTGGTACTTGTGATTATAATATGTATACACTCTTGATCTTCAGAGGATGTTATTTGCAGCATCTACAGCAAAGAAAGAACCCAGTAAGAGACATTATGCCATGATAGCTGTGCGTATCCACAAAAACATGGCCAGATTAGCCCATGGCATATGCATGCAAAGAATTCACTAGCGGAATCCGCTTTTCAAATGCAGCCAATTTACTCCCGCTATCTTTATTGGTTGCGTAAATCTAGCTGCGCCAATCAATGACGCTCATTTTATGACGCTCATTTCATGACGCAACGTTGTAGGCGCTTGTTTTTGCCGAGTCAAAGGGTTGCATGAAATGAAAGTAAATACTGATTAAATAACTCTTAAATATATATCATAGCACTTGTGAAAGACATTCACCAAAAGCCACTCGCGTTTTGTGAATACGTTATCGCATATGCAGCTCACATTAAGTTCTATCTTAATTCTTCGTGCTCATAGATGTTTTACCTTCATATTCGTTTCCGTAATAGTCACGCCATATTTAAAAATGTAGTTTAACATATTATATTAAATGTATTGTCCCACTAAGAAAAGGAAGGGCAGGTAAGACCTAGGGAAGAAAAGAAAAGAAAGCAAGAGAGAAAAGAAAAATGGAATATAGATATGAGCGAAAGGGAAGGCATAGAAATTGTGAGTCGTTGAGTAGGATCTTTAAGTTTAACTATGTTTGCAAGCAAACCAAGTAACAACAACAGAACAGCAACATGAACAGCATAGAATACTTCACCGAGTATCCTGCACTTCGATTGACGTATGGGAAAGAGAAAGATATTTTTCATTGTGATTAAAATGAATAGATGAATGGATAAACACTGACATTAAAAGTTAAAGAATTAATCCTTTTGGTGATGGAATCTGCGTATTCAAAGCATTAGGAAGATGTGAACCAGTAATTTGATTGTGGATATATTCCTGCGTTGCCTTCTAGTCATTAGATCTTTTAAATATACACAAATTGCCCCCAAAAAAGACAACAATTATGTGAGAAACTACTCTACACGTTGTCGACTCCCTATTTACCTTACCCTATGCCTCTTCCGATACGACAATTACAACGTTTTAGAAGAGTATTTGACTATTTTGCGCATTCTGACTAATAGTAGGCCCCCTATGCATACGGTAAAGTCAGTTATGCCAGGAGATAGAAATGGACAGAATGTTTTAGATCACTTGCATAATCATTATTACCGGTAGTTGTCAATTTTCCACATGTCCCACGTATCGCACTTTTATGTATTTTATATTAAAGATATAAGAATGTATTTACCTGTTCGGTCTATATCGACTGTTTGCTATGTGCCATAATTTTCCGGGATCCTTTTTCTTCGTAAGAGCGTGTGTGCTAATCCTGAAACAAAGAAACACGTGAATGTAATGTATGTCCATGCTAAAGTAGACCTAGGTAGTTAAAGTACAACTCAGACAGAAGAATAAATAAGAGCTTGACCAACCATTCGTGTAATATTTCATGATGCTAAATTATTCAAATTTTAGTGCAAACGGAACATGGTTTAGTGCGTCAGAAAATATACGCTTCGTTTCCATCAATCCTCTCAAATAACCCAAATTCGAAATACTGTTCAGCATAAAAGCATAACTTATCTCGATTGCTAGAAATCTAGATATTCTGATTAATATCTTGGTTACCTTTTTTCTAATATTTCTAACTTTTCGATTGACTTAGATGTACAGCTACAGTTGAGAATAGTGTGTAACTGCATAATTTTTGACTGAATAAAAACATTTAGATACAAATAATAACGAATAATAACGAATTAATTATACTCAGATATATCTAATATAAATAGTTCCACCTAACTTGACATAATTTACTAAATAAAAGTGTGGATCCGCCCTTCAGTAATGTTTCGATTCAATAAAACCTTGGTCTCTGTCATTGGCATTGAAGAGTGGACACATTTCCTGAAATAAATAGTTTGGCCTAATCAAAGCTGCATTCTCAGCTGAATCAACCAAAATCGTGTAATGCCAATGCTTTTGTTATCTGCTACACAACCATAATGACTGAAGATTGTTATGTTGCCACCTTTTCCACACAATGTCATTTCAGTTGTTATAAAAGTAATAAAATTTATGCCCAAGAAAACTGATTATAATGAATTTCATGAAACTCTGAACGATTCTCACGAAATGGTTCCAAATGAAAAAATGGCCTTTTCATAAGTTTTCTTCAATAGATTTTTCCTGTGAAATTATAATTAATTTGTTATGCAATCAAACCCTAGAACTGAAACAAATAGGTATCCACTCTCCCATACCTTCGATGAATATATATACCAATATATATATCTAATATAGGAGGGAGAGAACGGTTGTGCAGCCAACCCGTCACCGCCCAGAATGGTCATATAGGGTTAATTTAGTTAAGAAAATCATGCTATTGATAACAATTGTATTATTATGTCCGATGAAAGATGGACATCAATGAATATTCCTAACAGATCTAAAGATCATGTGTTCCAAATGCGAAGTCAATTGACGGTTTTCCTTCGCCGGTCCTTATGGGATTCTATGGATGTAGACTTGTTTCCAATACCTAATTTATATATCTAAGAAGCCTCGGGGGGGGGGGGCGGCTTAGAGGAGCTTAGAGGAGCAGCATATTGTTACACCCGAGTGGGTTTACTAGCATTTTCATTTCATTTCAATTACCTAAGGAACCGTTTTGTGAGAACCGACCACATATTCCCCTGGGCAGGAACATCTTAATGTTCATATAGTTTTGGGAGGAGCAAGTGGACACTACATGTATTGGAATTGAGGCGTAAGTAGAGATGGGCTTGACAAATAATAGCTCATAGATAAACACATTAAATATTTACAATGGGATTTTTACATTGGTCGATGGTGGGTGTAAAGTGGGGAAAAACGTAGTAAACTTTTTAAAACCAAATTAAATTAGCTGAGAAATCTAACTGGTTGTACTAGTAGTGTGATAAGATGATATAAGCTAGCATTACTCCAGACTATGTATACTTGCACTCAGTTGACTGGAGCTTCATGAGTGGTTTACACAACAGGGTCAATGCCAATAGGCTAACATTTATACACAGCGGTTTTTATGTAGCAATGGCTTTCCGATAGTACTGAATACTTCCCTATATATAGTCCAACAAAGACACTATGGTTGATTTATTCATATTAAAGCTGTGTGTGTTAATCGTAAAAAGGGTAAAAGGAGAACATCTTTTTCTTTCAGCTCAATAAAAACACGAACAAATGTAAATATTGTTATATCAACAGTCAATATTCAATCTTGCATGCATGTACTTCAATATTATCATTCATGGGGCTTCTGTTGAAACTACTGTTTGAATACAATGTTGAAACCTGGAAATTCACATGGTGTGATACTAACACAAAACATATTTTTGGAGGCTCTCCGTGCCTTCACACATTGGAGCATTACATGTTCCATGCGAATTTTAGCACCATGTCATTGCAACTAAAAACCATATGCCTGACTGACTGATGGAATGGAAAATTATTCTAGCAAATTGGCTTTTTATTTTCACTGTCCGCTGAAACAGGTGCGGGTCCAATTGAAGGCGGGAGACAATATCTCTAGTTTACACTTTAGTCCTCCATAGCGAACTCAACTCTTTAATATTTGATTTGCGGTTTCATTGATAATTTAAGTTTATGTTCATTTATCGACGCAATATTACAATACATATATTGCATGCGCGCCATTTCTATTGGAGAAGGAAAAGTCTATGATATTTCACACAAGCATGCGCTCTGACTAAGAGCAAAAATATTTAGGGCTAATGTTTTCTGTAAGTCCTCCTACTTTTATGTTCATTTCCAGGTATAGCGTGCTGTCTCAGGATACATTCCCACGGGTAACCCATTTTTATATCATCTATTGTTAGGCCAGAGAGGGACCTTCATTAACACCTCCCATAGTATCTGTGATATATATATACTGACTCAAGTGCATTGGGAGTTAATTACCCCCGTGTCATCTAAGTTATTTTTGTGGTAGAATGCCATTAGAATATAACTTGTAAATGATAGTAAATTCATGCTATGTTGAATAGTATAAGATAAATTGGATGCCATAAAGAATCAAGAAATACTGATCACTATACAAAGGTACGCTCTGTAATGTCCAATCTATATCGGATTCCTACGCTGAACAAGTCAGTCAAGAGATGCATTTGTGATGTGTTTCAGGAAAATGAGTCACAAGTCGCTAGAAATGGATTTTGAGATATCATTATATTTGAAAAGATGAGATCAGGCCGATTTTAATGATAGTAAACAGTAGGACATCTAATAGGTATTTCTAGATTTCAAGTTTGATATTTTTATTTTGGAAAAAAAAAGTTTGCAATATCTCTGGGTGGACAATTTCTAGTAAAGTATAGCTAAGTATACCCTATAGGATGAGCTTAAAAATGCATGAATATATTTTATACACAGTCTTGAAATTTGACCCATGTATTCATATGAGCAAAGGCGCTAGATACCTAAAAGATGAGTACATTCCTTCAAAGGGATCTTGTGAATAAAACACTTTGAAAAATATTCATTTTGCGACTTATGACTCATTTTCCTGAAACACATCACATCTATGGAACAAAATCCGGTGCGTAAAATCATGAGGAATATACATGATAAGTCAGATTTATCATAAATATAAGTGCATGAAAGTAACAATAAGTTATGACATTATGCATTGGAGTCTGAGAACGACGGTAAAAGTAGACAAATCTTCATGCATAAAATGGGCGATTATACAACAAGTCTTGCCATACAGTCATACAAAGTCATACAAAGTCATTTTCTTCCACCTATGCTCTCCATGAAAAGGAAGCACGTGGTCGTCTAGTTCAAATGGTGATGTGTTACTGCAAAATTAACGGTGGTTGTGTGAATACACAGCCACATTTCGTAAGTCATATTTGTCAAGATTAGGGTACTACTCGTTGAGCTCGGATTATCTCTAGGGCACGCCAAGCATGTTGACTTCTGGAGCGGGAAGGGTATTAATTCTCCCCAAGGACCATCAAAGAGGGTGCATGTTCAAGCCTGCGTCCTAAGTCCTTCATGTATACACCTTTAATTAATTCACATCCATGACCATGTGTAGCATGGTAGGTTTGGGTTTGATGTCCGTCAGCAATATTTGTAAGGGTCGCGTCAATAGATATCCCCAACGTTGGGGCAATTCTGACACGAAGAATATGAAAAAAAAAATCTTATGAAGTACCTTGAGTTGTCCTCTGCACAAAAATTGAGAATGTTTCTAATTAAAATAAGGAAATAACGGTAATTAGATAAAAGCGTCGCAGTTACATTTTTAGGGCGCAGGCTCATTTCGTTGTTGCTTTAAAGAACATAATATAAAGATACAAAAATATTATGTGAATAGCTAACATGTTATGTAAAAACTACCAAAGACACTTTATGACTTTAACCGTTATCATCGTGTATGAGTGGTAACCTGTATATATATCATAACCGAGTACGTGAAGGCATAGTCAATGTATTCCCATTATTGTTCAACTCTGTATTTGTTTCTATACTTTTTATCCATGCTATACTGTATCATTTTCTACCTTGTTTTACTTCTGGCTTAGGTGAATGAACTTACTACGTACATCAATGAACTTCTATAGATGTTTTGATTTTTGTAAAAAAAAAAAAAAAAAAAAAAAAAAAAGGTTAGCACAAAAACTTTCAGATGAAGTTTCCTGGCATAGAATTTGACTTATGCATCTAGTATGCTTTTCATCATAAAGCTGTTATTAGTCGGGATAGATAAGTTTGATATTTTTCCTGGGCTTCCTGTACATGTAAAATGCTGCCAGGTACTTTTTCATCTCATACAGGAAGTCAAAAAGAATCTGGATGCTTGGCAGCGAATAATTTCCATTTATAGATATACAATTTTGCCAATAGATATGTCAAATTTAGAGTATTCTTTTCATCACCATCACTAATATAATTTCATAATAATCTGGAATATCTTTACGAATATTCACATTATATCATCTTAGTATCCAGTTATCTAAAAATGTCCTGTAGTGTCTATCTGTGGAACAACGTAAACATTCTGCTCAAGGTTTGATTTTGAGGTTGCAAAGATACTTATAATATTCTGTAGTAAAAATTCTGGAACTGAAGGTAAGGTATAAAGGTAACCGCCACCAGTGATTCCAGAATGCCTCCAAGTCTATGGAATATTCAACATTCGAATTCATACCCTTTCTCCATGCTTGTAAATAGCTGGGTTTGCCCAGCTTTGAGTTTGACAATAAACATGCATTTATATTTCCTTGGATAACAATTTGAAAACATTTACTTCTCGGTACTTATGACATTTCCTGTGTATGATATGCATAAATAGCTTCTTTAGCTGGTTTCGAGATATATTCGAACCAATGTTAAATATCGACACAACAGGCCTTTGATGTCCGAGTCAGCAAGCATTTGGGTTGATAGAGGAGAAAATGGTGCCTACTGGCACTGAGGGGTTCGAACTCACTTTTTATTTTATTCTAAGGCCAATACAATATTTTGATAAAGCGTATAGAAAAAACGCAGTATCCCTCAGGGATGTTTTCATGCGGCGCCTCGCAACACTCTCATGCTTTTGGATCCAAATCCAGCACCTAAGCCACTACTAAAAGTTTGATTTGAGTTGATTTTAGTTCCGAGAATTCGTCTCGAGATCAAGCGACGTTTTCAATCCCTCCTGTCAACTATACACAATTTTCCATAGTATGGGAGAGATAATGATAAAGTCCGTCAAGAACAATCTGGTTTCTCCATAATTTTATTATATTTATAATCACTCAGTGATTTATGCCAGTGTCGGTATTATGCCAGTGACACTGGCATAATACCGACACGTTATGATGTGTCACAGTGCAACACAAGCAGAACACATTTCGAAAACATTTCGAAAACTAACAAATTTCTAGATAAGGTTTACATTGTGCACTGTCTGCAGCCAAAGGTGTTGGTTTGTATGCCCTGAGTGGGGGAAACCCTGCCCATGTACCCCCGGCAAGTACCCCCCTCCCCCCCCCCCCCCCACCACACGGCATACACAAGGTCTATTATAAGATCTATAGATCATTTGACCGCCCACCATCTCAAGGTATAGACTATTTTACCATAGAAATAGCCCCCGTGTCTCGATTTCTATGATTTTACCAATATTGGGAAGGTAACCATTCCTACAACTGTTCCCTCCACTCCCTTCATCGCAACAAAGTCACATGTGTAAACTGACTTCCGGTTTTAGGTGACTTCAGGTCCTAATACTGTAGATCTATTACAACGTCCTATCTTTGGACAAAAATTTGAAAGACCATTCACTGATAGATACATAGGAAGTATAACCCAATACACTCAGCACCTACTAGTAATAAGCAATCAGTTCTGCTACTGACCCCTCTAAAAGCATTAACAAGAGAGGCTTCAATACGATTAAGATATGTTTATTCTATTATTTTGGGATAAAACACCTGGTCTGTACAATAAAATTCTGTTTGTTGAACATTTGTAGAATATATCACATTCGTTGAATATATCACATTCGTTGAATATATCACATATTTGATTGGAGTACATGGAGGTATAGATAAAACATGGTAATAATAAATATAGGAACATTTCACATATATAGCATAGTACCCTTCCTATAGGGATTTTGGTGAAAGATTTTTTAAAAAGGTTTAGGGTGGCGGGTGGGAAATGAAGCATGCGGTCAGCGTGACTAGCAGGCTCCAAGTGACAAGAACATGCCACTTCCGGTTATAGTTCCGGTATTATAAGGTAGGGGCGCCACCTATTAATGTCTTGTAATGCCAAGCATTACCGCCTCATTAACAAGAGAGGCTTCAATACGATTAAGATATGTTTATTCTATTATTTTGGGATAAAACACCTGGTCTGTACAATAAAATTCTGTTTGTTGAACATTTGTAGAATATATCACATTCGTTGAATATATCACATTCGTTGAATATATCACATATTTGATTGGAGTACATGGAGGTATAGATAAAACATGGTAATAATAAATATAGGAACATTTCACATATGAGCAATTCCACCAAAGGTGCATCATTTGGGTTAAAATACAACAGCTCCTCCAGAGGCTAAAATATTTATCTGAGATTATTTTCGTTGTTATTTTCGGATCCAGGGGGAAAAAGTCGCCTAGGGGGAAGTATCCTACAATGTTTTGTTGTTTTTTTTAATCGTGAGGCCAAGAAAATGCTTATTTTTCTGCCAGATTCACCCATAAAACACACAGATTTTCCTATCAGAATCACTGTTTAAAAAAATACAGCCAGTATTTTTTGGGAAAAAACTCATAAATATTCTCGATATAATGGGTTTCATGGGCATAATGGGCCATAGGGACAATGATTACTCTGAAATAATATGTTTTTATGGATAAAAAATCAATATTTTCAACTTTTCAATTCATTTCTTGATGATATTATGTAAAGTTGATTATGGGGTAGCCCCTGTCGCCGTAACGGGGGTCTAAATGTTTTTTTGGAACATATAGACCTAGAAAAACTAAAAATGAAACCCCCCCTTACCTTCATTACTTATATCATTGTTTGTGATTAGTACCTATATTCTATTCATTCAAAAATCTCCTACTAATCCTTTCCAGATAAATAGAGGGGTAAGAATACTGAAACAATTATATGGGGTAGCCCCCTGTCGCCGTAACGGGGGTCTAGGTTTCATTAATAAATAAATTAATATTAGCATAAATTATTTTCTATGAGCAATATAATGTGTAAGAAACACAAGGGAAAATAAATAAATACAAAAAAAAATTCTGTCATACCTGAGATAGTAGCAACAAGCAAAAATAGTATGTCGCCGTAACGGGGGTCTAGAGGGCGCCCATGTCGCCGTAACGGGGGTCTAGAGGGGGCGGGGGTCTGGAGGGGGGTTGAAACTATTTTTTAAAAAAAAATTCCCACTAATGTTTCCACTAAATACCTGAATATAACTTATATTTACGTTCATAAACAACCAAAACAAGTATGCAACTCAACTGAACAGAAAAACGAGGGGGAAACCATGTTATTGATAGTTTTGTACATATTCTAGATATAATGGGTTTTATATACATAATGGGCCAGAGGGTCAATGACCTATGACCTGTACCGCTGCCATTACCATTACCATTAATGAATGGTTATTTGGCTGTAACTTTTCTTCTAGTTGGAATATTTTCACAAACTAAAGAGCATTATGACCCTTATATCAAGATATATCTGGTACACACGAATTCAAAACATTATGCATACATTTTTATTATTTATTTCTAATTAACTCCTCATTTATGTACAAATATATACCTTTCCCCTTTGCCCTTACTATTAGAATAGAGGTCACTGTGTCTCCCAAGCTGCACTGACCACAATATTCATTATTAACGTTCCCAATTTCGTCTATATTAGCAGCAATATATCTAGTTTATGTACGAAAAAAAATAAATCAATGGGAGCAATTTAAAAAAATTGGGAATTTTCTGCCCTGGATGGCCAAATGTGGCATTTTTGGTGGAATTGCTCATATATAGCATAGTACCAAGAAGAGGATTATTTTAGTCTCTTTAGGGCCTTGTGGACCGTCGTGCGGGTATTTGCAAATGGGCGTATATATGCAGTTATGGCATCGGATGCCCACGTACCATGTGCTTTTAGGTCCTGGATGGAAGCACCTTCAGAGTTATATAAGTGTGAGGCACATCCTCTCCTGAGGCTATGAAGTGAATAACTTCTCGTGGACTCGCCCGTAGCTTTGAGAAGTCGCTTCCACTGGCGTCTGATGTAGGGGAGAGTCAGCGGACGACCATCATCAAAGGTAAGGAGGGGAGCCCCTGCCCTAGCAGGAGGTTGGGCTTTATACAGTCGTCGGACGGCTCTGTGAAGGCAAAGCGATGTGTCATCTGCCTTAGGCACAAAGATAACGGTCGGCTGTCTAGAAGACTGCATCGTCTTTGACCACTTGACGGCGATGCGGACGCCATCCGTGGAGAGGGAGACATCTCGGCGTACAAGGTGCCTTGATTTATCAAACGTATATGGGGATGCAGGTGCGACATTGCTCTGTCTGAGCATGCCGGAGTACATCAGTAAGATCGCCACGTTGATCTGCTTTGGGTAAGTGAGAGCGTCGCAGGAGCCCAATATTTTCCGAAGCAATATGGGGGAGACTGGCAGCTTTGGAGAGGGTACATGCCTCATCGTGAGCTGCAGGCCCCTCATGGCGTATGTGACTCGAGGATGATACAAAGGCGCCGTGTCGAGACATGACAATTTAAAGAAAGTTCTTACACTCATGACAGTATTCATGATGGAGGCCGGAACCACGGAGTATCTTGCCAAGTATTCAATAAAACAGCAAAATAACTCAGGCGATGGGGCCTTGTAGTCAGCACCCAAGTGGAGGCAGAAGGATATAAACTTTGTGGCCGCTGCATGCCGGTTTGCCACAGTTCCCGGCCTGTGGGCCTGCTCCTGACAGCGTGAGGCAGCTCTGCGGAGTGATGCCGGGGCTAGTCCTGTAATACATGAAGTTTGAATATATCATTATTGACGTTGATGAGTTGCAAGTCTCGATCATTAACTATGTTAAGAGCATTGGACATCTCCTGAGAAGACAAGCACGCGCGAGATAGCGCGTCGGCCACCAACATGTTCTTCCCCGGGACATGGACGAAGGCGTACGTGACCTGCATTTTCATTGAGTTGAACCAGAGGGCCCTGGCGCAAGCCGCCAGGCTATCATCTCTAGCCCTGCCGTCTGTGTAGGAATACACAGCTGCCGTGTTGTCGCAGTGGACTTGAACGATGCCGCCTGCATGGTGAGGCCTAGTGAATATTCTCGCGGCGGCCAGGCAGTTCATTGCCTCAAGTTGATTTATGGATTTCCCATGTTTCGTTTCTTGAGAGAACTTATGCATGTAAGCGTGGTCGCCATCTGTGGCTCCACCGCCTTCCATGCACGCGTCAGCCCATATATTTGCAACTATTTGCCCATGAGGGATAATGGCCTTGCCATTAAATTGGTCAGTATAACGTATGAACCAGCGCAAGTCCGCCTTTACTGGCTCTGTGACTACTATCTTAGCACCTGCCGCCGCGCGCATGGCTGCTAGAAGTCTTTGCATGAACAGCCTGGCGGGGCTGATAATTTTAGCCACATGGGCGATACGCCCCACTACCGATTGCATCTCGTGTGTGGATATACGTTTCTGTCTGAGGATATAGGCCAAACAGGCACTTGTGTCTGTAAGTTTGGTGACAGGAATGGATAGTTCGTTCCTTTTGGTATCAATGACAATGCCAAGCCATTTCACTCTGAATTCGGGTCCCTGGGTCTTTTTGTGGGCCACTTGGAGGCCTAGGCGTCTAAACAGGTCGTACACCACGCTCATGTGTTGCTCTACTGTCTCTTTATCGCGGCCTATTATTAGGAGGTCGTCCAGATATTGTTTGGCTATGATTTTGCGTTTTTCCAGTGCCCTAACTATGTATTGTGCGATGGATTGCATAACGAAACTGGAGCTCCTTGCCCCGAATGGGAGGACCTTGTCAATATAAAACTGTCCGTCAACACATATGGCCGTGAGTGGCCAATCCAGGGGGCAGAGCGGAAAGTGCCGGTAGGCCCGGCTGAGGTCTATGACCGCCATCGCTGGAGGGGATTCGAAATTTCTAATAATTTCAGTTGCACACATAATCGTAGGTAATTGATGATAAGCTGGGTTCCCGTTAAATCTGTTCTTATAGACCCAAGCGTTCACCCCCCCTTCCGGGAAGGAGTAGTCAACGATTATGCGCCTATCATCGACGTCGGTCTTAGGGCGGGTCATTAAGGGGCTAACATTTAGCCATGGAACAAATGGGGGTTTGTTGTATGGTCCTGCAATTGCGTGGTGTGCTAGTTCTTCTCCAACAAACTTACGCACATGAGGCATGTGTTGAGTGGCTGACGGGTGGTTATTGATGTGTTGTGCATTATATCTCGGCCCCCCCACATACTGGAGTGGGAAACCGTATTTTATGCCGTCGAGCACTAGCCTATCTGCCACATGGCCAGTACCAATTTGAGTCCACTCGTCAGTATTCAAGCACGTGTCGAGTTTTATGCGTGCTCCTCTATGATTAGGCGCATTGTGGAGTTTCACCCTGTCATAAATGGTAGCCATCGATTGTTCCAGGTCAATATGAGGAAAGGGCCAGTTGTGGTATGCGTTGAAGAGTCTGTTCTGAGGCGTGTCTCCATTATCGCTCACCTCGGATGCGTCATTACTTTCATTATTAACACACAGCTGGATATCACAGTCCTTAGGTTCAATGAGGCTATTGGTATTGTAACACAGTGTAGGATACTCGATTGTTTGTAAGAAGCTTGGTAGTTCGCTTGTTTTGCACGTATCGTCAGTCACCCGGGATGACTCAACTTCATTCTCAACGAGTGGCTGAAAAGCGCAAACATTGATTGAATTAGTCACTGGTTTCGGTCGAATCTCATTGTATACACTCCTGCTATCACATAGTAGATCAAGTTTGATATTAGAAACTGGTAGAGAGTTAGATTGAGTTTGTTTATCGTTTGTTATGATATGCGCGACTGTACTATCGTTGCATTGGTGGCCATTTTGATTTACATCTCGTGTTGGCCGAGAGTCTCGTGGTGTGCGAGACCGCTGAGGATGCATGGCTGCCATATTGGTTTGGCCATGCATGTTGTTTGTGCCGCCATCTTGGAGTGGGCGTGGCAGAAGTACATTGTGATCGATAGTTTGTATAGAATCATCAGATAATGACAAGTCGGCATATGCATTAGATTTAAACTCACCCAGTGTCCTTAGTGTGACGCAGGAGTCTGCCCGTTTTTTGAAGAGTTTGAGCCTTGCTTCTTGTTGTTATTAAAGTGGTTTTTCCGGAAGGACGATTCCCCACCGTGCAAACTTGCCTGAGCATTTTTCTTGTTGTTACACTCCTTCACCGGGTGATTGTTTTCACGGCCCTTTATGGCAAAATAACAATAACCACAAACGTGCATTAGCTGAACTCCGTTCTCGCTGTGGCTTGTAGTATGAGTACAGTTGTCGAAATTGTAATCCTTACACACAGCCTGGTACTCACCAGCTACCGCCTTTGCAGCCCCAGGTGGCGGGTTCCACGCCATCTTGGTGCGGTATTCATTGAAAACCTCCGTGTCACACCAGCGGTTTTGACCATCAATGATCAAGTCGATGCAGGCCCGTGTCCAATTGTGAGCCATGGGCCAACTTTTGATCGCACTGTCCTCAGCAAATGTTGCAAGATGATGCAACATATACCACAGAGTAGATCCTGTTTTGCATCTTTCCATTGACATTTTTGCGAAGCCGCAAGTGTATTCGGCCAGCGTTAGGTCACGTTTCTCCTTTTTTATTCTACTCGCCATGTCCGGGGGAAGGGATGTCTCGGGGGCCTCGAATAAACTTACTCTACCTCTTTTGTTTGATGAATACTGTGAGTCGAGAGCACGCCTGATAGTTCTTGAGGACCTATACCTCCCGGTTAGACGCCTAGGTGAGGGCATAGAATCAGATTCTGATTCATATTCCGAAGAGTCAGCCGGTTGTCGTGAGCGGTAGCTGTTGACCGGGTGACGGCGGTGCATGGGACTTGGGCCATCACTGTCACATCGGCACTTCTTCTTGCGCCTACCGCTATTGCGTCGTTGGCGGTGGTCACTACAGTTTTTCTGTCTCCTTCTCTTAGGTGGTGTTTCTTCTTCTTGCGAGTATTCAGACTCACTATCACTGTCTGATTCCTCGGTAAATTGTTCGTACAGTTTTTGGTTGATGTGACGAGATTTGGTTTGTATCGTTTCGGCTCTGGCAGACGGAGTTCGGTGTCGCACCTCCCTCCTATGTTGGGCCTGCCCTGGCTTAGCGTCCACTCTACTCACCGCATCTTGGCACATTTTAGACAACATATTAGACATCATCTCCATATGACTTATCTCTGGGACCTCTTTCTCCTTCTTTTTACGTTTAATTTTCTTAGGTGATATTATTGACTTCCTGTGTGCCGGAACCCTTGGTCGTTTAGACCTGCGAACCCTGGGTTCTTCTTCAATTAATAGTTCATTGTTAGCATCCACTGTCTCACCGTCAGAGTGTGCCGGTGGTGGGTCCTCGTCGAGCTTGTCACCGCCATCTTGTGTGCCGGGATCATCGGCAGGGACCTGTTGCGTGTCGCCGTTCAGATCTGCTTCTAAGTCTGAGCCCAGGTCTTCTACGTGTACTTCCTCAGTTTCTTTGTTCGTATCGTCAGGCTTATCGTCAGGCTTGTTCTGGGTTCGTGCTCTACCCCCTCTGCCTTTGTTATTCGCCATTTTGGTTGTAAAATTGTTGTAAATTGTGTAAATGGTAAAAGCCTGTTGTAAAATGAAGCGTGCGGTCAGCGTGACTAGCAGGCTCCAAGTGACAAGAACATGCCACTTCCGGTTATAGTTCCGGTATTATAAGGTAGGGGCGCCACCTATTAATGTCTTGTAATGCCAAGCATTACCGCCTCAAACCGTATCTGAAATCGTGGAAAACAATCCACAACTGTGCCCAATTAATGACCAATAAACATGATCAAATGTGTTCAAATCAAACCATAACATCAGAAGCCATGTGGATCTATGTCGGTTACTCAAAGTAAATATTACAGATTCCCTAACTGACATATGGATAGGATCCCACTGGATTTTGGCGTACACCAAAATGTGCTTTGCTATTTCTATGCTTTTACTCGCATACGAACGCCATAAAAGCAAACGGACATATTTTGGTATGTTATTTAGCTGATGATGGTGCAAAAGGGTCTTAGATATATACAATTTACTGATAGCATAGCTGAGAATGTATGACGAATGGAGTGGGTGTTAACCATGAGCCCATTATGTCAAATTAGCATCAATATATCATTTGTCATTAGATATACTACGTGTGCCTGACTATAGTAATGTATGATGTCATTTGCCTGAGGATACGCTCTATACAAATATAGATAAAGAAATATTTTAAAAAATATATTATATATTTAGATGTCTGCATCGGTCTTCATACACATGTCATGTTCATCATGTAAGTCATGGTCATTCTTCACCTAACGTCGAAACCCCTGTGTGAATCTAAACCAGTTTATCCGCATGTGGACACACAATAATCAAGATAAATATTCCTTTCACCAATTCCCTAATCCAATTGCAATTTGCAATTGCCATTGACAATTTAAATCATAAAGCCAATTTTCCGCAGCTCAATTGTTTGTTAGATACATACAAAGGGAACAAAAAACTCCAAGCTTATTTTGTAACAATAGGATCAGCTCAATTATGGTATATATGTGATTAATTAAATATAGCGATAATTGGTAGTGAGCCACAATGGGCCACAGTACAAGTGTCTGGCGCGTCATTGGTTGTCGGGGAGATTCCCGCCGTTTGTGTTTGACTGTCAGTTTGTGGAAGAGTATCAGAAGGACAAAACAGAATTTGTTTTCTGTCTTCGTGACAATACTTTTGTGGCGACTGGAAAACTTACAAAAATCGCATATTGATGTCGCTAATAAATTGCTCTTATTGCAATAGACGTCACAAGCGTCCAAGCTGTTGGATCGAAGTAAATCGCAAAGAAAAACTTCACAAGAAACAGACGTTGCAGATCTGTGCGACTGGCTCGTCAGTCATGGAGGCATCGAAGTTGGCAGCGATTGGGGGTGTCGCCGTGGACTAATTACTCAACAAAGACACAGAGGACTATGTAGCCCTTGTGGAAAAGGCTAGTGGCATTGCAGAAACTAATAATGACACGACAACTCAGCTCAATTAAACAACTTTGCATTTAAGATCCTGGCAGGGGCGGTACCAGAAGATGGGTCTAAGGCGGGGGCACACGTGAGGTCAAAATCTTTAAAAAATTAGCTTGTTTGGAATGCCATCGCAATGTGTTACAGTTAATTTACCAAATGAAAATTAAATAAAACCCCACAACTCCGAGGTTGTCTAACAAAAATGACAAGCCTCTAATATATTTTCTTGCTTCACATAAAAGCTATTTTGAGAAAATAAAATTAACACAATTAAAAAATATACAGTGCTGCTCAATACCAAACATGGACATATTTGTTCCCATTATAATATTAGACACTGTTGGGTAAAATCCAAAATAAATGTCATTTTTCTTAGCTTCTGTTCTAAGATTATATGTGTTATGGGTCATATGAATGAAAAAGTAAGAATAGGTCACTGTTGTTTTCAAGCTGAAAAAAGCTTAACATTCAAGACAGGTCATTTTATCAATTTTATATCAACGACCAGATTTGGGGGCAAGTGAGTTTTCACTTGCCCTGGGCAAGTGAGTTTTTAGGCAACTCACACACCACTCGGTCTCAACATGCTTTTTGAATAAAGGTCCTGAAAGAACAAGGTGGTCACTACTGGAAAAGGATTGTAGCACCCATAGACATATTTTACAGCAAACACAAATAATGTGATAGAAAGCAAGAAAAATATAGATTAATGTTAAATGAATTAGTTAAAAAAAATATTGCATAGTTTTCAGTTTAATTATTGTTTATTGATTTGAAGGAAAAAGCAAATTCTGGCAGTACGTATGACCCCGACTACAAGAGCCCTTATCAGGACTTTAGAAGCCCTCTGCCCCTTTGAGTTGGGGGGGGGGCACAGGGGCCATTTTAAGGGGTCTATGGGGAGCCAGTGCCCCCAGCCCCCCCCCCTGGTACCGCCACTGAGCTGCCTGACAAGATACACCCCAAATGTTAATTTTGTGATGAAATGGAGGACTTTTACTGTGAAGGAGCAGAGGAATTTTGGAGACATTTTGACAAATGCTTTTTATATGTATATTGATTCCTGATTTCGATATAATTGATTTTACATTAACTTTTGTAAAATGCATACCTCTCCCATTTTCTGTTTGATTTTCTCGCATAGCTAAAGTCAGTATTACTTATATTTAGGCCAATCAAGGAAAAATGTGGATTAAAATATTAAGGATTCTAGATTAAAAATTCGAGTTATATGGCTGTGTGTGTTACTTCAGTGTATATGTTGTCATTTAGAAGAAGATCATAGTTTACAGTTCATTGGCTTTTCTTGCTCAATACTGTATGGACAAATATGGAGACGTCGCTTACTATTAAGTATCGTTTTCTTATGTTAGTTCAGCCCCTCCTCCTTAAAAATTAATGAAGTCGAAGAATTTGACATTGAATTGCAGTTTGATGCACAACCCGGACACAAGTTATTTTTTCTTTAAATGTATGTTCATTTTGAAGAAGGAATAATGAATGGGTGAGAAGTGAATACTTCTTCCCCAATAATATTATCATAATAATAGAAGTATCACACAAGCAGAATAAACTACAGTAGAATGAGTAGATAAGGACATTATGAAATAACTGGAATAAGGAATATCCACATTTAATAGGCATAATTAAATGCACTTGTCAGTTGATGGTGCATGCCCATGTAGGGGTAGGAACTTGTTTCTTTTCTTTTCTAAGAGACCAAAATACATTGCTTTTGTTTACGGTTCGACATACCTGTTTCAGCCCTATATTGCTTACATAGGTGAAAATCTTTAGTCATTTTGAAACTGGATCTCAAGATCATACTGTAATTGTTAAGAACGTTTAATAATAGGAGTTGCTGGGGCTCCACTGAAACTGAATAAGGAATAGTCCGGTAAAAGGAATAAGATATTAAGTTGTACTGGCATATTTCCAGCGCAATACTACGTTTGGTGCTCGGTGATAATTGGTACATATTTCATTTTCAAGTAACGTTTTCTACAGAGAGAAGCCTAATCAATCGATATCGATATCAGGTTCATGGGAATCGATAGGAATGATTATAATTGGGAGAAAATCATATCATTGTCATGAAATACTCCCTAGCAGGAAAACACAAAAGTAAAGCAATCACCAGTCAGTGGTTGGTTTTCCTAACGTACGTTGATCGTTCGTACCAAAAAAGAAACAATGTTCACGTACAATTTCGCACCAAACTTAATGCGAACAAAATCAATAAGGCTACCTACCATGGGTCATTTCCGGACAGTTTGTTAAAACAAGAACCACCATTCATGCTACGGTTATTCAAGTTGACATTAGTAGATAGTAAATTCAAACTACTTCAAATCCTAGCATTGTTTGTAAAACAGCTCTGCATGTCCAGTTTGAAATGTGATCTTTCATTAGCATGACGAAAGGCACACACTTGACTGCCGGGATTTGTATTTGATAGAATGCCACTCACCATTTGCTCTTGAACTGGCAATGGAAATTTATCGCCAATGGGCTTGGTGTTTAATATATTGCAGATTTCACTCTGAGAGTACCCCCTTAGCAACTTAGTGCCAGAGATGGGAGTACGGCAGCGAGGCCTGAATGATTTTGGAATTGACAAACAATTCTCACATCACATCGATTAGTAAGCCCTCGTTGAGAGGGCACATCGATGATGCAACAAACAATGGCTGTTGTCTGCAATGGAAATAGGGATACGAGAGCCCTGAAAGGGATCTCGCATCTTTGAGATAATAAGATACTCGGAATAGGGTATAAACTGTACTGGAAGAAGGAACAATATTAAAGAAAATAGTACATTTTGGAATAAACAAAATGGCCCTAATCTTTTAGGCCAAATTAGTGTGATTAATTATTTATTTGTATATATTTACATAAGGTGGATATCAGGACAGTGGTCTGTACCTCTTTTCAAT
Source organism: Sthenelais limicola (assembly GCA_942159475.1). Classification (NCBI taxonomy): domain Eukaryota; kingdom Metazoa; phylum Annelida; class Polychaeta; order Phyllodocida; family Sigalionidae; genus Sthenelais; species Sthenelais limicola. The sequence continues at coordinate 131,070,774 of OW804095.1, forward strand.
ATCATTACATTGTTCCCTTTTTAATTTGTCGAAGAAATATGCACTCATCTAATTTGCATCATATTTGGGGCTGTGTACGAGATTGACATACCAATGCATTTCCACATTTTGTTGCGAGTGATTGCTGTGCTAACACCACAAAAAGACATTTTAAATAAAAGGCATTGATATATATAATATATAAGCACGTTCAGCCGAATAAAATATAGACCCAATAATGAGTATAACTTGGCAACATGTTAAGAAGACAACAACAAATGTTCCTTTCGGTTGCTGGTCACAAATAAACCTCCAAACCAGTTTAGCTGACCAGCCACTCAGTCAACGACGGAGAGTATATTTATAAAGACAGACGACTGACCTCTGCTCAAATACAATGGCATACTAAATTTACGGATAATTGCCTATGGCTGTTCGGTGTGGTTTTCAACCTAGAGAGATGTCCCTTTGATAAGGGACGAGGGATTCTAAGATTCTGGGAAAAGGGTAGGATAATGTACTATGGGGTGTCCTTAAAAGATGGTTGGATATTGCATCTTTCCAATAATCAATATCCACACTTTTCGTCGAGTTTTCCTCTATCAAAACTCTATCTGTTGAAAAATACATTGTCTGTCTGAATCGAAAACTGTTTGTTTTTTGCAGATACTTGTGAACCAATGGTTTTGCTATAAACTACACTTGGCACCTTTGATGTACAATAGGTTGGGATGCAATAAGAATGTTTAAAGACAGAATTAACTTTTAAACCATGAAGACATTGGAATATGAGAACCATAATTTGATTATAACATGTTTTGCTGGGCTGTGAACGTAAGTTGCAAAGTTGTTTTGTCACTAAGTACACCTCATGGCTCTTTTGGCTCTCATCCCCAATTACCCAGAGGGTTAGCTGATCCAGAAAAATCACGAATTGTTACAGAAGCTTAAGTCCTAATTAACTCCTTGCTCTGTTCAATGTGATGAGTGGGGGGTGTAAGAAGCCTATCATTAAAGAGGTTAGTATTAGTGTTACGCGCCGGTGCTCTATATATTCGCCCGAGTGAGAAACGCTTGGTCATGAAGTTGCAGCTAGCTGTTCGGTTGGGAATAGTTCACAAAAGATACCTTGGTATAAAAATAGTCCACAGCAAAACGCACCAGGATGAACCCTTTTTTGCCCCCTATATCTGGTTTTAGATCCTCAAACATAACGACAACAGGTTAAATCTAAATGCACCAAATCCAGACTTACCAGCAATCCATTTTAGTGTTATGATATTTTGCATTAATACATACTCGATTAGTTTGTTTGATTTGTGAAATATTATTAATATCTACCTGCATGCTATTCTTCAATAATTATTGTTATCATACTGCTTATTGATGTGTGTACTATTAAGAAAATACTCAAGAATTTCGTGTGAAACCAAATTATCTATACCACAAGTGTATTGATTTGTTATCGTTGGTGAACTTTGAATATATATTTTTTCCAAAAAAAGCAATGCCCCTATCCAATTCATTGACAAGTCTCACTCGGTATACCTTTTGGTGCTTGCGTAACAAACGTCTAGAAGATGAATAAACTGTTAATGTTTCCTTCACACCCACTGAGTCGAGGGAGCCTACAATTGACTGCCCATTCAAAAGAAAAGAATTATGGGCATCATGTTCTAAGGACTGAAATGCTTATTTTCGTCCAGGATATGTCTATATATCACCACGTTGTCAGCCCAGGTGGTTGGATTGGGCGATAATGCATTATCAATATGATCTATGCCTATATCAATAACAGACCTTTCGGAATTTGCTGAACTAATTTACACGTTTACAACAATTGATAGGCATTCTTGTTGACCAAGGGATATACCAGCGGAGGTCAAATGACCATCTGCAATGGTATTGGTTCGGATCAGAGTCTTTCTAAATATAAGCGAATGATCCTATTGTGATTCATCATCTTACAAACGGAGCTGAAGCATGAATTACTTGATTCCTGACGGTCCCCTTCAATGGATGTAATTGGTTGGGGTTAAGAAGTGGATGGATAGTTTAAAGGGTACCATACAAAATACTATCTTCTATATATGTTGTTATGATAGGACCAATGCCCTATACCCGGGAAGATAAGTAAATAATCGATAGATAGATATAGGGTGTGTACATTTGTAAAGAGCAAAACCCTAATATTGCTAATCGACGGTTGGACTTCGAGCGTGTTCATTTCTAAAGAGCAAAAGCTAATATTGCTCTTAGTGTTAACTGAATTAACTGAATTAATAAGTAAATGATCCAGAATGTATATTAGAATAATATTTAAATCAAAACTACACTTTATATATAACAGAGCCTTGGGTAATTGCCAGTACTGTTAAACTTCTGAAATCACTATTGAGTGTATCCTATGTTTTATTATTTCAGGCAGAATGGAAGAACTACCATGTAGAATATATCACCCTATCCATGTGACTGTTTTTAATACTGCAATAAAAATTATATATACATGTATATATATAATCAGAGGGGGCTTTTGCAAAAATTAAAGAATTGCAAGTCTAGATATTTGTTTCTGTCGTTTTTACAAAAAGGACATGACGTTTTCATTTTCCCTTCCAATTGCCTAAAGGATTTTTGTAATTTTATATAAATTAAGAAAACAAAGGATATGAATAGACTGGAAGAAGTTATTAAAGTTGGTAAGAGGGCCGGGGACAGCAAATGCAAGACGTAACTGAAACTGGCCAATTACGTTTTTTCTGCTGCACGCCTCCTATTCGCTACAATTGTTTTATAATTTATAGTATTTTTAGTAGTTCACTCAAAATTCATTTTGCTTGCTTCGCCACGTGGCGACTGCCGGTTTGTAGACATGGAAATTGCTGTAAATGATCTACTGGGACGTTCCATACAGGGCATTTAATTGCATGATGATTTATTCAAAGCCAGTGCAACTTTGGTATTATTATTAGCGTACAATACATATTGTGCTACCCGCTCGACTAGCCTTCTTCTCAGCTAGTGCTGGACATAAAAGCGTTCCAATTGGAGACCTTCGAACCAACAGACAACCAAACACTTGTTGTCCTCTCACCTGTCAGTGCTTGCTACCCAAAAATAAACCCTTTGGTTACACTGGGACACCCCGGGTATACCTTCGGTGGCTTTAGATCTCGGGCCTCTTTTCTAATGCTTGTTACCGCATGCCAACAATTGATGTTGGACGACAAGGCAAATGACTGAGCTTTGCGTATGAGGGTTAAGAGTTTGTTATAAGAGACCGATGATGGGACTCTAGAGTCTCTTTTAGAAGTGGATTCCGTTTGGGGTATGTACCTGAAAAGTTTATAAACCAGACACTCGAGTTTCCCCCTTTCTATACTGTTTGGCTGTTACATTCAAGGATGGAAATTGATCACAAGAGGATGAAATGTATGAGAAGGGGTGAGAAGGGGTTCTTTTTGTATTCTGTTGTAGCCACGCTCAATGCTTTTGTGTCGCAAGCTGTCCCTAATGCGATCGCAAGCGACCATGGGAGGACATCTGGGTTGGTTTTTTACATACATTGTTGCGTGTATGATAAAACAATATTGAATTGAATCACACAAGATCTCTATAGTAATGTGTAATTAATCAAATATCTCGATCAAATATGTCCCAATTTGAAAATACCTTCTACAATTGAGATTTTCTTTTACTGAACCGTATATAATTGGGAATTTATTAACTATATCTCATTAAAACTTTCTACTTGTCTAAATCATCCATACATGTCCAAGGTATGCCCCGGAAGACCAGACAATCAGTCAGAATTAAGCGTATCACCCATCATAGTATGAAAGTGAGACAGTATTGCGATTGTAAAATGGCTTGCTTGCGCGTCTCATGCGTCAATGACCATACATTATCGTTGGTTTGGTCAAGGGTTAAAGGAACTGCAAGCATTCCTTGATGTTTATATACAGGAAAACCTATGTTTAAATAATTTAATCGGCAAGGGAAGTATACACTCTATTATCATTCTCAGAATTTGCTGGTAACAATCGTAGAAAAATCATAGGCAAATATATATTACAGAAAGATGATCGCAAAATTATAAGATATAGATTGCATAACTCATCGACCATTATCACTTTCTAATAAACCTTGTATAATATAATTACCGTTTAGAAATATCAAATAAAATCAATACATAATTACTCAGAAAGTGCTTAAATCAAGAGTAGGGGGTTCTTAGAGTAGTAGTAGAATAGTGTTTGTAAAAGACATCCTAGCGATTATTAGATGAGCACTGACTTTTGCAGATTATATCTTCAACTGGATGCGTCTACTTTTCGTTTCCGCGTTTGTGTGGAAAATATTTCTTACAATTGTTTGCCATTTCTATTTATATACATTTCACGGAGTTAACGGTAAATCCTCCACCTACACACTGCATTTCATCGAGCTTAATCCTTATAGCTCCTCTTATCCCTTTACCCCATTCCGATCCCTTTGCTTCGAAAATCCCTGTTTATTCCCCATTACGCAACGAAATACGGCCCGGCTTTACGCAAACGCTTCATTCAATAGTAACTGACAACTATCCTTGTTTAAGCAGTTCCTAACAGTACCTTTCTAGAGTGGTGGCCGTTCTTTCTCCATATTAAGTGAGATACGCATTTTCCGAGAGATTTGTCATATTTTCACCAATAAGGAATATATTTGAATATCGAGAAATTTGACTAAGCGATATATATATATATATATAATATCGATCAATACAGCAAAATAGAGTGAATGGAAGCAACCTATACAATTTGTATTTGTGGTTGAAATTCACAACTATAAGTTTAATGCTCACGTGATATCTTTTGAATGTGTTGCATAATCCGAGATGCGATTCAGGGCAACTTCTATCTTCATCGTACCCGTGAAAGAAATTCTAGAGTATTTTTAAGGAATGTTGACGGGAATATTCTAGCTCTTTTTTAAAGTAGCTATACAAAGTCACTTTTTGCATTGCATTATTTTAGTAGAAGTATCCAGTTTAAAATATGTTTAACAAGTAGTCTACTCTATTGACTAAGTCGCTGCTACCGTGAAATTCCTAAAAAAAAATCCTATACAAAAATGTATTTTCGCTGTCTTGGGATAGAACTTGTGACTTCTGACCTAGAGCATCAAATATTCGAAAGCAATACAGCAGGTAATTTTGTTGTGTGTAATGCTTGTGAGGGAATCCCATATCCAATACAAAAATCACACCAAAGGATTATTGCATCAAGTCAAATAAATAGTGGTTCAAGTCAGACTGTTGAATGGGTGTTAGGGATTACAGAGGCATCGATCTTCTCTCTAAGGGGATTCAAAATTTCTTTCGTGCTTTGCTTCCCACGGGAAGAATCAACCATAGACATCGTCAATGCATCTGCTGAATGGTCAGTTCTTAATGAAAGAGCAAGGGCGAGTGCCGAAGGAAGATGCCTATTTGAAGCCGTTTATATTCAAATATATATATGTATTCCAATATATTCGATACTTCTCAAAAGCGGATCGAAGCAAACTTTGCTCGGATTCACAGCAACATCTTTCTATTTTCTCCTTCACAGATAAACCAAAATGCCGTTGGACAAGAATAGTTTATGGCAATCACATTTAAATATAGACCAAGAACTGGGAAATGGCCAAAAATAATCGACCCTTTTGAATTGTAATTCAGAAGCAGTTGATGGGATGCTTTCGTACCCGCTTGACTCCTAATAAGATTCCCTCGGCCAAACCGGGTGAGAGTACAATTGAGCACAGACATTAACCTAGGCAATGCATATTATTCTCAATCAAGGGGTAGATAATATCTACACCTTGATTGAGAACTATTTGGTAATAATAATAATGCGTCTGACTGATGATATTGATACGCCTGAGCGATATGTCTGAGGTACTGACACGCATTTATAAGTTAGCATCATACTTTTAACTATAGACAGGAATAGCTTACTGCTGGGTTATAAAATAGACATACATCAATTGAATTAATTTACATTGGTGTACACTATCCACTTGTGAGTATCCCAAATAATGACGTCTGATATTCTCGGTGCAATAAGGTAGTCAGGTTCACAGTTAGCTACAGTTATGTACACTAAATGCTTGAAGGAGGCATTGATTCTCCATGAGAATAGACATCTTCAATAGGGGATTTGTATATGCCACTGCGTATGTCTGTTATAGTGCATTTGGGGATATATTCAGTTCATGTCTGACATGCAAATTGTTTAGCAAAATTTTTATCGAAAATTGCAAGAATCTTTTCACAATATCATAGCTGGTATGAATGATCTAAAGAAACTAAATGCATGATCGGGAAAATGAGTCTAGTATTATGGAAGTTTGCCGTTGGACAAGCATAGTTTATGGCAATCACATTTAAATATAGACCAAGAACTGGGAAATGGCCACAATTAATCGACCCTTTTGACCTGTGATACAGAAGCAGTTGATGGGATGCTTCGTTTGACTCCTAATAAGATTCCCTCGGCCATTGCGGTAAATCCGCGGTAAATCGGTATTGGATCACCGATAAATATTCCACGCTGAACTTGGCGTGTTTTCTATAGATTTTACACTGGCATACAACTCCCATAATTCCAAGCGAATCATGATTCAAGATGGTGGACATGCAACTCCCCTATTCTCGGGCTAGAAACGGTCAAAACCAACACGAGACCGCATTAACAGCCTCCCTCTACAATCTGAAGAGTACGAAAAGCTGATAATTATTATAACGTCCTTCACATACCAATGCGTTCGAATTTTTTTCAATAAAGAAAAATGTATGGCATCATATTTAATGGGACGCACATCATACTGTGCAAGGAGCAATCATCCCTCCAATTATCTATCACTCATTTCCCACCCAGTGCGAATTTGATCGGGATTAAACGTTTCTATGTAATTACTGATCCCTGATCTTGGCTAATGATCCATGAGAGCTATATAGACCTAATTTGTCTAAACCTCTCTGTGTTAATACTGCTAGTATGCCTCATTAACATTAAATCGTTTTCTTTATACAGATCCATATGCTGGAAGCATTTATATTTATTGTAAAGTATGAAATCCTGATAACCACAAACGTTAAAGTGAGAACTTCAGATTGCAACATTGTCTATTCCTGAATGAATATTTGTGAAGTATATAGATATATAGAAATATATGTGGTGAGACCTGATTCCGCTCCGCCTCCAGTCACCTGACCCTAACATTGGTCATTCCTCAGTTTCCACCCGTACTGACCACACGGCTACTATTTTTTTTTTATATAAATAACCGTTTCTCCTAATTAGTATGTATACAACTGTCCATTTTCTCTTTGAATGAACAGAAATAGAAAGTTCAGTGGAATGGCTATAGAAGTAGAAGAACTGAAGAGAAGAGATGATTATTGTGAATTTCGAAATTACAAGGGTATTAAACCACCCTTTAGTTGCAATATACTGATCTTGGGAAATGTATTCTTTGGGTTATAATGGCAACTCACAAGTTCTGGCCAAGCAATATGTGATAAATTAAACAAAATTTATTCGGATGCCGTATCAATATTTATGGTTTTAAGGGAAAATATTCAAATGCTTGAACTTGCATATTGTCTTGTTTCATAATCAAATGTACTGAGGGAGTGGGGTATTGAGAGGCCGTTGGAGTGTGTGTGTGTGGGGGGGGGTGCACCCTTGCATTTGCCCCAAACATCTTTGTTTAATGTTTAATAATCATATTTCAGAAGATAGGGAATCGACCAATATTTTAGTTTTTAATTTATTGTGGATTTTCATCAACGATGCCCGGAATATATAATACTATCATAATGATTTAAATTGATACTTTTATGCAGTGACCCCCACTCCTAATAAGAAATTCCTGGATCCGTTCTTGTGGCCCGGAGGGTGTGTATAATCGTGGTATGTGTGTGTATTTACTGAAGAGGGTGCATATATATATGTGTGAGTGTGTTGCGTAAGAGCCCACGTCTGCATTGCATAGCGTAGCATGGCCAGCATTTGTGTACCGTGAGCAAGTAACTTAAAGTACACATTAGGTATATGCGTGATTTATGTGTTGCGGAGAGCATGCAAAAGAAGCTTCCTGACACTGTGGGCTTTGAAAGTACACTTTCATAAGAGAGCCAACATCAACAGCGACGCGGCGTCTATAAGCAGGTTTGGGTAGGCGTTCTTCAAAGTATGTGCGTGTGGTGTGTGGGGGTCAATAATGGGGGTGGCAGGAGGGGATTGGAAGAGGTACAGTTTTAGGAAATCGCCCCAAAAATTGACAGGAGCTGCCCAGACAGGTAATTAATTGGACTTAAATAAACTCGAGATTTAAAACAATACAGATCAAGGTATCAATACCAATAGTAATTCTGTTAGGACAATGCCCTGTAAGTATGCCCTTCTGAAATCAAGGCAATGTTCATTCACGAAAAACAAGAATGTTATAGGAGGGCATTTATATCCAATGGATGAGGGAATCGAGTTGTGTAAAGGAAGAATGGGTAATCCTTGGATGGCCGCCCGTACACATCCGGAAGAGAACAGCAATACACAACGATGCTTACTGTCCACAGGTAAGGCTATTTTGGGAGACTAAAAATATTCATTTCCCGAATAAGTATTTGCGAGTGTCAGCAACAGAGACATAAGAATGATTTCGCCTAAAGTTTTAGATAGTTTGCCTTAAAAATATTTTTTCAAAAAATAGTTCTCATGTGATCTAAAGCGATCGCGTCGAAAAAAAACTGAATATGGCATTTAAGGACTCCTTTTCTTACAAACGGAACAAAAAGTGAAAAAATATGTAAAACAGTTCTCTCATCCTATGTGAGTTTGTCAATAAGTATTAGAATATACACGAGACTTTTTTTATAAGCCACATTCTCATATAGAAACGTGGCTGACCATATAGATATTAATCTATATGAGGCTACGGTTAAGATAATAAGTATTGCAACCTCTTGATTAATTCCTTTTAAACGTTGTGGCTAACAATCATATTTTGTATAATAAGGTCTGTGAGTTACATGCGATTCATATTTCATGAGCAGTTATGTGGTTAAATTAAACTCAGTTGTCGAGGAATTATGTGTATTCCTTCAAGTGGAAATGCCACTGAAGACGCATCCCTAATGTAATGAAGCGCAACCGCGTCTGGTTCTCACGGTACATAGTTGCGAAGAGATATTCCCATAGATAAAAGAGCGAACAAATAGGTAAACCTATTAAGAATAGTCAATAAAAGCGTGATATTTAAACTTACATTTGCTCATCATGTTGTAGAAACTGGGTGGTATACTCCATTTTAAAATGATATGAATAACTCCCAAGTGACTAGCGTTGATGTTATATACCCAAGGAAGTTTGGTCCTCCTGGATGTTATATGCCTCCTTCAAAATTTCGAATGTTCGATTGATCAACATGCCTTGCTGTTAAAACCTGACCGGTGATGAATCAGATCATGACTCAAGGTATAGTTGCTATAATCCCAGATGATAAAAACCGCCTCCTCTTGTGATCAGTAGGAACCAATGACACTACATGTGTCTTAGATCCCCACCAATCACTTTCCGAGAAACAGTTGCTAATATTCCCCTATCTGAGTTTGAATGAACTGATCAAGCGTAAACAATTAAACCTCCAGTGGTTTGTGTGTCTCAGGTGGTAATTAATTCCCTTATTGTAATTTCCAACATGAACCTCGCTTGATCTTAGAGTCGCTTTCTTGCTGATCCTGCATTGGTTCCTTGATCATCCAGTCAGAGTGTCCAGTGAAAGACGTGGGCAACACGCAATGCAAGGCCCAGCTCTGAGCTCAAGAAGAATTAAGTCTTATTCTGGGGGGTTTAAAGGGTGGACATAAGGGGGTATGGGTATTGGTCTGTGGTCAAGGTTCGTCCAGTGGCCAGGAACTTTAAGGTTTATATTTAACTAAGTGATTGCTGACTGGTCAGTTTAAGGTGATCAGTCATGCATGAAGAGCCGGTAGACTCACGTACATATATATACAGGAACTGAACCGACCCATCGGTCTTTCCCGTGCTGTTTGCGTGAATTGTGCCTGATTAGTTAACCAAAGCCGCTTCTCACAACGGAATAGCATTCCTGATTTGTCTGTGAAATATTTGGTTTGAAACAACAGTTCAATTAACGATCTCAAGTAAAACTAATTTATAAAAACTGTCCCGATATACTTCATCACACCACGACGCTTTGGCAAATGCAAAACGAAGGCACCTTCCTTAGGGTGATTCGATTCGATCATTGAAATGTATCTACTAAAAGTTAAATTTTCTTATTCATTCTTAAATATTGGGGGATTGTTGAGGAAAATAAGGAGAAAATAACGTGTGACGCACCATTTTACAAGGTCCTGAAGCTCAACCTGCTATGTAACTTGTATGGATTATGGTAAGGAACAATGTGATAATGTTCCCAATATCGAATTTGAACGAATTTCTAGCAACAGTAGCTACAACATTGTTTATGATGACTGTAGGTTCGTTGTTCATTGATAAATGATCCGATGTTTTCAGTTACAGTTGCTATATGCTAATTGATTACTAGGCTTTATTTATTCTACCTAGCTACAGTTTTACCGAGGGATTAGGTTTTTTAAAATGATTTTGGAAGTGGGAATAATCATTGAAGTCGACATCTTAGATGGTTTTGTTTTATTCCAATATGTCGCCCGTGAGGGGGGCTTCGTCAGGGATAATACATAAAACCGTTGCGCTTCTTTATAGTTTTTTTTAAATCCTCAGTTAAAGAAACTTCCCGAGTCCAAATTTGCTTCATAGATATCATGTATTATTTCTATCACAGCCATTATATGGGGCGTCTCTTCTCAATGTTAACCTCGTTGAGTCCTATTTAGTCAATTGTAAAACTAGTACTGCTTGTAAAACGGTAATGTAAATATTTTAACTTTTCGGCAATGATTGGTGTGTCCTGGAAGACTTGGATTAAATTCCAGAAGGACATCTAATTTTTGTCAATGTATCGAGCAAGTAATAATATAATCATTACCAATGTATCAAAAAAATTGTCCACATATTCGAAATGTATATTGAAACAGCAGTTCAGTTCGGGAACAATCTCGAGTAAAACTAAATTATCATATCAATACATTAACTAAGAAGCTTTTATATCCAGAGTGGTGGATTAAATGCAAAACGATGTTTCTTAAATATTCGTATTAATATTTTACATAAAATGTGAAAATCAAAATTAAGTTGGTTTTTTTTAGATTAAAAGATATTTCGGCAATATAAATATATTACTCCAAGATGTAACATATTTCATTCAGGGAGCCTGGTACCAAGCAGCATCCTTATACACCTTTATATACACTAGCTTTTTATATTTTGTATATTAATATCTTTTAAGAAACGGTTCATGTTTGGATTGAGTATCCTCTGATTCATCGGACATGAGGTAACTTGAGACCCTATCTGAAGCTTCTTAAGATTAGGGGCGTGTTTTATAAAACGTGCACATCCCTGGACAGCAACTACAGGGGTCAATCTTGTACGGGTGTCAGTGATCTGCTAGATAGGAGATGATGTCCTAGGAACGCTGAGCAAGTACAAATGGGGTTCATGTATAGAATGGCTTCTCAAACACAAAGCCTTGGGTATTGTCGGGCTTTTCTGCTTGTTTGGTTCTAACGAGCAAAATCCAATAGGAGCGCAGGCAAGTGAAAGAGAGTGTATATGTATTATATATGTTAAAATAGGAATCTGACGTGAACCATTCCTTCTGAGATCGGTTGAAAACAATATGCGTTCAGGAGGAAATAAGATTAAGTTTCCCTCAATAAGAAAGAAATGGAGAGAAATGTATATATAATGAAGTAAACCAATTTACTGGCATGTGTATAAGTATGATTACACATACATCATAGTACTCGGGAACATCGTGAGACGAGGATTGGAGTGTGGATGTGTAACCCCTTGAGCGGTCAATGCTCAGGAGAGTTTGAACAGTCTAATCGTTCCCCTTGGTATTGCAACATACACCCAGTGCTCCTTTAAGTTTAGCATTCCTTTAGGGACCGATAATCTACGCCCTGTAGGTGTTTTAATGCTCTTGGCTATTTTTCATTATATTTCTATTTTGGTTGAAATGCATGGACTGGACATTTCCAGGGCGAGGAATATAAAGATATTATTTATACGAAAATATGTCCGCTATTACAACGGCCATACATTTGAACTGAGGGTGCTGATAAACAAATACCAAAATCTCTTATTAAAAAGCCCTCATTGCTCTAGATTGAATTCAGGTCGAATTCCGTGTTGCATTTGTAACTCATTGGCATATTGCAAGTTAAGCTCTATGAGTATGAAGTGAAATTCCTTACATAAAACCAATTCTGAATCCAACCGAAGGCCTCTCCAAATACTTATTATTTGTTATTTACGCAGGGCCTCGTCCATTCCTCGTGGATGAATACATTTGTTTGGTGCTGCACAGGGCTAAAATTGGTAGGGTGTGAGTAAGTCTGTTTTTGTAAGTAATGATTGAATTTATATGGGCACAAAAGATGTCTAACCACGCGTCTCATTCAATTGAAATAGCAGGGGTTTTATGCCAGTGCAATCCTACACAAAAACAAACAAAGAAGGTGTAAATTCCTTGCTATCTAAAGTATAGTAATCATCGACAAATCAAATGCTCTCGATGGGATCTCTTTGTTAATTAGCGGCTACATTGGAAAGAAGCACTTGATTTTTTAAATAATCTTTGGATCCTAGATTTAGTTACTCTCACTGCTGTTTCATAATTCTACTCGGACACAAAGCTTGAACGTCTAGTGTCTGGAATCGAGAATGCATTAAGAAGTACTCTAGTACATTTGGTGTAAGTATACCAGACGAAGAGAACCCATTTTCTATAGATCTAGGATTTAGATTCATGAGATAGATAAGTTGCGGCGTGTTCGATTTACATGCGTTTCATAAATGTGTTCTTTTCATAATCCACAATTTAATTTTATATCAAGGATAATAAACGTAAGACCAAATTCCTGAAAGAGTACCGCCCGTTAACGATTCCATGATTATCATGAATGCTGAACTCTGATATTGCATAAATTAAACTAAACTTGGAAAATAAATGTTTAAACCGACTGAGCCATCGCAATAACACGTTCCCGAATGGTGATACAGAGAAAATATATTATGAATGTTCGTATGCTAGAAAAATAATTTAATAAATATATTCAGTATTCTAGGAAGTATTATCTGTTCCATCTCACAGAGTATAATTTTTTCTAGCGGAAACTATCTTCTTAGTAAGGTACAACAGCTTAATGTAGACAGTAGATGTCTTAGATTTGTTAAAATTCACATCTTGTTTCAGAAATCAAAGGAACCTAGAAACTGAAAAATGAAACACATTTCGGTATTTTTCATTTGTGTTTAGTGTAGCTCAAAAATACCAAGTTGTTTAAGACAAATGCTAAAGTACTCAAATGGAATGCGTGCAAAAGCAAAATAGAATTGACCCTGGGTGGGTGATCGTATAAATTAATTTCAATCTCCATGTCTAAGCGTTTCATTTCTATAGGAAAACATTGGTGGTATACAGACTACCGGTTGCATTTTCATGAATACTCTTTAGAATCAGCCAAGGGGAGACTGACGTGCTTTACATGTACAGTAGAACCTCGCACCAGACCACCTCTCCATAGAGACCACCGTCCAATTAAGACCAGTTTCTCTCAGGCCCGAATTGCTTTTTCTCTTATTAGATTAGCCCCTCTAATGAGACCACTTCGCTATTAAGACCAGTTCCTCTCAGTCCCAAGGGTGGTCTCAATAGAGAGGTCCCACTGTATATAAATGTGTGTTTACCTGATTCATAATTAGCAATGTGTTCCCCACCCGTATCATATATCGCATACCAATTGATCATAAATTCACAATCCGCCTCATAATATGTACTACTCGCGTGCAGTAACACGGTCCAACCTGCAGCATCTGCCTTCTATTATAATAGTAATACGAGGCGGTATATGGTAATATATATGCTGAATTACCAATTATTTACAAGGTATGATGGCCTCATAATGCCTTATATATGAAAACTTTTGTGGCAATTGAACAAGTCCAAATAATACGTGTCCAACATTAACCAACATAATTAAGATGTAAACCGGATAGTTATCTTTTAAAGAAGTAGAATGATCCTACCATTTTAGAGAAGTAAAAACAATATCGACTCCCAGAAATTCGAATTGATGTTCATTGATTAATGGTATAATAAAGCATAGGATACTTATATTATAAGTGATATTTTACAATTATATTTTATGTAAAATAAATTGTACATATGGGCTTACTTAAAGACATACCTAGTCCAAGTGAGATCAACAAGAATAGCCAATTTCCTTCGGGCATCAAACAAGAATGATGTAAAAAAAATATAAAGTAATAATGAAAGTAACATCAGATGTACCTGGACATATATGTCTACGATATTTAAAATTTGGTTGAAAGCGTTCTTATTACAGCTATTATATTGTTTTGAAATGATATATGCATTGTAGTTTTATACCTTTGTTTTGAAGATTGCCTCCGCTGTCTTTAAAAAATGATAAATATTTGGCAGGTCATGCTATAGCCTCCCCACCCGATTTTGATTAGTCTAATATTATATAAAGTTGCTTAAATATACATACATATCTTGATTCTTCCCAAGAGGCCTTGGCAGAAATATCCATCAAGGGCTGCAGTCAAAAAGCTAAATCAGCTCTGAGTAGTTTTAATCCGAAAGAAATTAAATTAAATCCTTATAGCTTGAACGAAGCAACTTGCGAAATCGACGAAAGTTAAAACCACTTCTTGAGCATGCTATTCGGCCCTTGATTAAGCAAGGAGTGGTAAACAGCAAATGGAAGGTGAGGGACTGGGGTTGATCTGGCTAGATCAGGCGTCTAAAGTCCCCCTAATGCCTTGTTATTAAGGCCAGAGAAAAAAGAGTTCACGTTTCCCATGTAAGTGAACAAAATCGTCCCACTCTTAAATGCATCTCCCATTTACAATACTGTTATTCATAAAGTTATAGAGTTATTTACTATTTTAATCACATCTCTAACATGTTTTTGGTTTTTCCACCTTCGCATGAAGTATAAACATCGGGTCAGTAACGGATGAGTAGAAACTGTCGTTTTTGCCGCTGGAATGTGCCAATTGGAACCAGATTGGTCAGGGTTGGATAATGGTTTAACATGTAATTTTGATATTATGGAGCGACTTATTTCTACTACGATAGTTCCGGCGATGAAAGAAAAAATCGCTAGTTGTATTTATAAATAATTCTGATCTTTGCATTTGGAGCATCTCTCATAATTATATTATAATTATAGTCCACCATTCAAAATCACTTTAAATTGCATCATAAGATTCTTCAACTTTCGCTTTAAAATATTCGATCGGGAACCCACCGTTAAGTCTGCCTTGGCCTATAGGGTCGTAACATTCGTAGGGTATATGAAATAGACAATGTCGAGAATGCAGTCAAAAGGGACTGAGAGGTCAGACCATATTTTGACCATGGGGATATTCGAGTCCGGTGATGGGGTTAATGGTTTGATATTGTTAGGGATATACATTCCCACCACCTCCTAATCCTACAAGCATGGACCGGCATTGAAATCATATCAAATACATTGCTCTAAAGTTTAATAGCAAAATTTTTAACTGCAAAATTTCAGCCACACGCACATATTGCCCTCGGCTCTGCATAGTCAATTTTAATGATTTCCTAACTACGCTTTAGCTTTGCTTTTTATATCAAATAACGCAAATTTTGCCAGGAACAATTTTTGTAAATTCAACCCTAGTATCAGGACGTAATATGAATAAATAAGTCACAATTATAGTGTATTGTATGCATGTTGATGTCTTTGTGTTGTCTCTCCGTGGATAGAATCGAAAGTGGTTCTATAAATATTATCTGAGTTGAGAAAATGAAAGGAGGTCTCAGTCCAGAGGAACGGCCAAGTACAATAATACAAGTCTAAGTATTCAATTGAAGCCTGTCGTTATCAGATGTTCTTCTCGGGGTAAGTGTCATCTCATAATGCTTGAGTATTGTTGCAATATACCATCTTTAAACAACTTCTGCTGGTGGAGGAGAGTCAGAAACGGTTTTGTGGTGACAAGCATTTACGTGCGAGAAAACCTTGGGGTCTAAAACTGTCCTTCTACTGGAAGTGTGTTGGATATGGTCATCAACTCCACAAATACTTTTCCTGTCTAAATTCTCTCGACCCCTCTCCGCAGCGTCCTTCACTCGACGTAACAATGACTGTATCTGACCATTAGCACACCTCGACCCCATGTTACTCCTACTTTCGGACGGATCACGGCTGGTCACTCCTTAACATTCTCCTACCTTTTGTGACGTCATAATATCAAGGCTAATAACGCCCCGCAGCTTTTGATAATGTGTTTGGCATTTACCATGGTCAATGCCGTGGCATTGTTGTCGGCCAATCACCCCACTCCAATTACTAACCCCCTCCCTCTCTGCCCGCTCTACCTCTCTCACCTACACCACACCTCACTTCACTTCTTGCCACCGCTTATATCGCACCTACAATTTTACTGGCTCGTGAAGTTTCACACGCACGAACCATATCACCTCGTTGCGTGCAAAACATTCTTACCTATTTACCCTACTCAAGCAATATGGGAAGAGGGAGAGCTAATAACAAGCCTGCAAAGTCACCGTCCGAGCCTCAAACTCCTAAACCTCCGGTCAATTCACTGGGGAATGAAGGTACCCAGCCTGAAGGTGACCAAGGGATAGGGGAAGAGGGTCTGGACAAGCCGGTGTCGCCATTTGTTATTACCAAGGTCAAGAAATGCCCGGGCCCGACTACCAAGCAGCTGGGCTCTAAGGTCAAGAATATGGAGTCCGCCATGCTAGGCCTGCAGGGCACTGTTGAACACCTAGCCATTCAGATGTCCCAGGTCGTTCGCCGTGTTGTCAAGAAAAAGAAGAGAGCACCGGTGATTGACACGTCCTCCTCTTCGTCCTCGGAGGACTCTGACAGTGAGACTGAGTCCGACAGCAGTAGTGAGGAGTCCTCCGAGGAAGAAAGGAAGCCAGTCACTCCCCCTAAAAGCCGCAAGAAAGGAGCCTCTCGCCGTAAGAGCAAGACGAAGACTCCTAAAATTCTGAAACGTCAGCTGGATTCAGATAAATACTTGCAGCGTGAAATGGAAAGGGAGGCGAAGTCTTCGAACCTGTATGGTAAGAACCAACTGTTATCAGATGTTCTAGGCTCAAAGATTATGGCCAAACCATTTATGTATCTCAATAGAGAGGGTATGACTACTATCAAACAGAAATTAGACGCCCGGGGGACCATGTCACAAATGGAATATGTTCATGCTTATCTCTGCTTAATGAATGATGCTAGGTCATTCCGTAGGAGGGAATATGGGGACATGATGGACCACCTCCGCAAAGTAACTAGTGATGCTTTAGAAAGACCATGGCCGGCGGTACGCCGGTGGAGTAATTATGTTTGGGACTCAATTGAAAACGGAACATTGACCTGGAACGACCGAATGGGGATACAAGAGGAGAGGGTCCGAATCTGTTTGACTGCCGGAGTAAATACCGGGGTGGGCGCCTATGCATATAGTGTAAACTCTTCCGGGGCCTCCAAACATAGTCATAGTGGTAACAGCAATAAAAATACACAGGGGAATCATGAAGTTGTATGTCGACAATTCAACTCCAGGCTGGGCTGTAGATTTGGAGGAAACCATAACGAAGGCCCTATGTACTGTATTCATATCTGTTCCTACTGCGACTCGATTGGGCGCAGCTGTGCTCACTCAATCATTGACTGTAACAGGAAAATAACCCATGCGAGCGCCCAGGCAGAGGGGAGAGCGAGCAGGGCCCAGCCTCAGAATAATAACAACCAGGGCTACAACCAGAGCAGCTATAGAAATGGTTTCAAAGGGGGAAATAGTTCAGCAAATTACAATTCTAGCAACTCAAAAAACGATTAATCGGCGCCCCCATTCAATGGAATGCGGAGGCGCCTGAGTTTATTCCTACAGGCACCTGTCATGTACACGTGAGCGGGAGATCGGTGAAAGCGGACACACCCACAACCAGTGACGTCACCGGGATCCCCACACAGATCTCGCCCCACGCGAGACGAGACCAAGATGGCGGCGTAAACACCACGCTTCAAATACAGGATCGAGACGAGCAAGACAAGACTCGAGTGCACGCATCTCAACCTGAATCTCCCCTGGAGACACACAGCAGCCATTTAGTAGGTTCAGATATACTATATTCAGACATTCGTGATATATGTGAGGGCAAACGTGAGAGAGGTGGAGTCGATCTCAGCCCGCAGATGTTCGCGGCCGACCGCCGCTTGCAATGGCCCCACATGACGGTAGACGATTCATACTTAACTTATGCTTCTATCTATGACAAAGTTCGTGCGTCTGGTATGCCCAATGCATTGCATAATAAGTTAGAACTTCCAACTGAACTTAATCTACCTGCCTGGAAAAAATATTTGTGTAGAACTAATGACGACAGAGACCTCTACGATCTAATAGCATACGGGTTCCCCCTGGGCTACCTGGGTCCCCCAAGTCATAATAATACGGGCAACAACCACCCAAGCGCAGATGCTTTTAAACCCAAGATCGATGAATTTGTAGAGAAAGAAATCAAGCTGGGGGGACTCGTGGGACCATTCCAAACGCCACCCTTTAAGGAATGGTTCCACTGCTCACCCATAATGTCACGTGAGAAACGTGACAGTGAGGCGCGTAGAGTTATTGTCGATCTCAGCTTCCCGCACGATAAGTCCGTAAATGCTTTCACGATGAAAAACAGCGTATGGGGCAATGAGAGGGCTCACTCACTTCCAACTGTAGAGAGCCTAATCAGCGAACTTGTCAACATCGGACCCGGCGCGTACCTTTCAACGATCGACATCTCACGCGCCTACAAAAATTTCAAGAGTGACCCCATCGACTGGCCACTTCTCTGCATGAACTGGTCAAACAAGTACTACCTGGACATAACAATGCCATTCGGGGCCAGGAGTAGTTCATGTCACATGCAGCGCATTGCAGACTCAATAGTACGCATACTCGCCGCCGAGGGAATCTCGTCCAGAATGTACTTAGATGACTTAGTCATCATATCAAAGAATAAAGTCGATGCCGAGCGCCACTACAAGAGAGCGATAGAACTATTCGCCGAGTTAGGACTCCCAGAGGCGGCTGACAAACGACAGCCCCCAGCCACAGTAATAAGGTGGTTGGGAATTAACATCGATGCCCCGAATATGACTATTAGTATCCCCACAGACAAGGTCAAAAGTACCCTGGAGATGGTCAATAAGTATTTAAAGCGTAGGTCGGTATCACGCAAAGAGTTACAGTCGATTATAGGTGTCCTTATACACATTTCAAAGTGTGTGGCCCCAGGTAGGCTATTCGTAGGCAGGCTCCTTGAAGCACTTCGTAGCCTGAAAGGGAAGTATATGAACATGAACTCAGAAATTAAAAGTGATCTTAGATGGTTTGCTGATTTTTGTAGCAACTGGAACGGCAAGTCAGTCATCCCCCCGAGCGAACCAACGAAGGTAATCGTCGTAGATGCATGCCTCACCGGAGTCGGAGGCGCAGACGCCAACAATGCCTACGCAGCACAGATAGCACCAACGAATCAAGGTGTGTCGAACATATCGGAGCTGGAGGCAGTAAACGTATCCATAGCCCTGCATACGCTCCTCGACGAAACCGATAGGGGTGGCCACGTCCACATAAGATGTGATAACATGGCAAGCGTACACGTATTCCAAACGGGAAGAGGTCATAACCAAGTCATTTTGGAAGCGGCCCGTATGGCCTGGATGGCCCAGGCCATATATGATGTCAGAATCTCCTATTCGCATATCCCCGGCGAAGAAAACGAACTGGCGGACAACCTTAGCAGGGCCCATTTAAGCGATAAATACGCACGCGCAGCTAAAAAACTAGTAACACAAAACAACCTTGAAATGAAAACACCTTGCCTATTCGCTCTTAACGCCTTCTCTATCTACTCCAATTCCAGAAACACGCTTCGCCGGCCTCGTAAAGAAAGCAATGGAAAGACAGAACCAGGCGTGGGCACCAGGGACGCGGGCAAATAGAGCCAGCGCGGTACGCAGATACCTCACATTCGCCAAAGCCGTAGGATGTGACCCACTAAACCCGTCCTCTACAACAATCTGTGCCTATATAGAATACTTGAGGGAGTCCATAGCGTCACCCAAGACCATCAAAAATCATATATCACATATACGCACATACTTGCGACAGCTGGATATACAAGCAACAGCGATAGACCATCAGAGGGTGAAATGGGCCCTCCAGGCCATCGACAGGGATAAGACATTTGTTCCTCGTGCCAAAAAGGCAGTCCCTAACACCATGCTCAAGAATATTATCATGAGAATACCATCCGACCCACTCATGAACACTGTCAAAGCCGCCATCCTTACAATGTACTATGGGGCTTTAAGGCAGTCCGAAGTGCTTACACCAACAAAAGGGAAGTTCGACCCAGCTAAACACCTTACACGAGCTGACATACAGATCCATCACGACAGCGTATCAGTACGAATAAGGACGGCGAAAAACATGCAGTCGGCATATGACTCAAAAACGATTAATCTGCAGGCGTCAGACAACAAACTCATGTGCATTGTCCACGCCATCAGACAGATGGTGAGGCAAACCCCTACCAGACACCCGCGAGATCCGTGCTTCATGCTGCCATATGAAAGGGCTCCCATGCCAGCGACCCTGGTGAGAAAGTACTGGAATCATCTCATACAAGCTATGGGAGAAGACCCAAAGCTGTACTCTCTTCACAGCCTCAGGAAAGCTGCAGCGACTAACGCATTTCATGCAGGGTGCTCTACACTACAGATTCAACAGTATGTCGGCTGGAAATCAGAAGCATACAGGAGCTATATAAACCCTGACAATTCAAAAATGAATCAAGCCCTCAGGCACGCACTACACTAGGAGCCTGAGTACCCCTATCGCTACAAATTGACTTTCAAAAAACATAAAATCCCCCCCCACCAACCCATATTTCATAGCATAGCCAATCGGCTCAACCACAAAGACTATCCCCTCACGGGACACTAACACAAAACCAGCAGCAAAGACTTTTACTAATCAATTTTATTCTATTTATTATCATCAAACCATCATCACCAAAAAACCCTAACCCCCCCCCCCCCCCCCCCCCAAAAAAAATCCCAAAACTCATACCAAAAAATTGGCAGCTTGGCTAATTAACTCATTCTTATTAATCTACTCCTCAATTACATCAAATTTCATTTCATCAATTCAATTTTACTCCATTTTACCAATTTTTAATAAATTATACAAACCTTTATATTAAAAACCTTTTATATTTAAAAATCAAAAATAAAATTTTTAATTTCCCAAGCCTGCCTTCACTCATCATTATTATTTATTATGGCGTGTACAACAATGTGTTTGGCATTTACCATGGTCAATGCCGTGGCATTGTTGTCGGCCAATCACCCCACTCCAATTACTAACCCCCTCCCTCTCTGCCCGCTCTACCTCTCTCACCTACACCACACCTCACTTCACTTCTTGCCACCGCTTATATCGCACCTACAATTTTTCCCACCCACCCACAACCTATTTCTCTTCAATCTCATCATTAACAGCTAATTAACTCATTCTTATTAATCTACTCCTCAATTACATCAAATTTCATTTCATCAATTCAATTTTACTCCATTTTACCAATTTTTAATAAATTATACAAACCTTTATATTAAAAACCTTTTATATTTAAAAATCAAAAATAAAATTTTTAATTTCCCAAGCCTGCCTTCACTCATCATTATTATTTATTATGGCGTGTACAACAATGTTCCTGTTGCGCTAACTGTGATGATCATGGATGGTCATTCATTGAAAACGTCTGGCAAGCGCTAAATTGGGAATGCGTCGGGTACCACTATAGACTCGGTGAATGCTTGGAGGTTGTTTTAACATTGCCTCAGCTGTTTTGCACCTTCGTGTGCGAATCTACCCGTTATAAGTAACAATGCATACGCATCAGAGCTAGTTCAGATAAGAAAAGATACTGGTGGTTTTTGGCTTGACATTTATTTCCTCAGAAGTGTTTTATTATTAATTTCAGCACATTTAGATATCACTCCATGCTCCCCTCCTTTCTAACTAAAGTGTGTTTGAAACTCTTATTTTGCTATATTTGTAAAGAGTTTTTATAAACGATAAATATATTGATATTTAAGCATATGTTTACTTTTTTCCTCTCTTATTTCATATATTAAAGTGTGAAGGAATAATTAGTGCAAGTAAATTAGCCAATAAATCATAACTTTAAATGTGTTATATTGTCTAGCTAGATATTCCGTCTCGGTATTAATTAACATTCGCGTTAGATTAGGTTCCGTAATATTTTGCCCTGGATTTGCATATCGTTGAGGGAAAGGCAAAGTGTCCGGAAAAGCTACGTTTAGTGGATTCCTGGTTAACATTTGAAAAAGAAATCAAATCTTTATTCAGGCTGTCGGCTAGCCTACAGTTACATCAAGATAATATTACACATCATCAAGCAATCTATATATAGTTCACCAAGCCGTTGGTCTTCCTCTGATGCCTCATGCCCATATGTTTTAGGCGTACACACGAGAGGATATAATCATACCTTATATACAAAATCAACCTTCATTTGACATTAATAACATTAACATTTAATATTAGCCTGGGCAACCTTCACATATCACATCATGTTTTATTTGGAATTCATGTTGGATTGTGTGGAACACTTATTTTGGATTTATTGATCAAAGATAGTAAAATAGACCGGTTCATTGCGGAATATCAAAGTCTGATGATTATTCCAGCCAACTTGCCAGAATTGAGTTCTCACCCTATTTGGAAACCAGCCAAACGCTTGTAACAATTATTTGCCAAGGGCAAGACTTCTGCCATCTTTATTGGATTGGTGCATGCACAGTTCTAATGGGCTAGAAAGCAGAGGAGATGTAGTGTGTGTATATGTTTTAAGGAGAATTTCTCGTCTAACACCTCAAGTTCGCACAAAAGGTTATGAGTCAAAGACGAAAACGTGCCTCTTGGTTATTTGTTGAGCTTTATTTAGATGTATGTTGTAATCGACCTATGTCAATTGTATGTAGAAATAAATAGACGAATGAATCTTGGTCGCTGCGATTAAGTCTCTGGACAAAAGCTATGAAATGCCGAATAGCAAACAATATTTGTTCTCATGTCTACGCAAAGGCCTTTCTGAAGATCGCCCACAATAATTATTGTTCTTCCTCATACTGCTTCTGTTTGTCCGAATGAGTTAATGTGTTGTATTCAACTATACATTCTTTTCACTCGTAGATTTACCCTCAGGTTTTATGACCTATAGAAAACACACTTCACATGTCATTTAAAATGTCGCAGTTTGAAATGTCGCACATAAAGTAATTTCAGAGTTGTTAAGAACGCATCCAACGAAAATAACATAAAGTTGTGTTTTATTCTATTGAGTATTTTACGCCGTGTGCCAATATCCGGAGAGAATTGACCATATATTATTATTATATAGGAATCAAGTACCCTTCCTCCGGATGGTCACCCTCTCTCCCCTCACTTCCCCCTCTCCCTCTTTTCCTTCACCCTATTCTCTGTCTTTCATACCTATTTTTCTCTCCCAACCCCACCTCCGATTTCCCCCCCTCTCTCTCCCCTCTAGCTTCCTCATGCTCCCCCTCCCCGCTTTTTCTCCCTCCCCTCTCTCCCTTCCCCTACATCCTCTCCCTCCTCTCTCTCCCCTCTTCTTTCCCTCCCCTCCCCCTCTCCCATTCCTACACCCTCTTCTTCACTCTCCCACTCCTCTGCATGTAGTTAGGTTCCCCTGGACGTAGGTTGTGGGAAATGACATAGTATCTCACAGGGGCTTTCCCAGGCTATAAATAGAGTGTAGAGATCGCAGTTTAAAAAAGGCTTCAAAATCACATTTTCACCCCAGATACCTTCACAAACCACATAATGTCCTCCAAAGAGGGTGACAGAACTCTACAGATAAGTAAAACGGTTTGTAAAACAACAAATTCCGAGAACATGTGAGACAAAGAAACCCCTATTTTCTACCTAAGAAACCCCTCTTTTCTACCTTTTTCGTAGAAATCGCTCTTCCCGTATATTATATGAATATATTAGCTTTCTTGAGATTTACCATCTGTTTTTTTTTCCAAGCACATCGATAATGTATATTTTAGATTAAATGGAAATCCAGTGTTGCAAAAAGAAACTGCGCATAAGCCGGCATCTTTGATCAGGAATAAACCAAACAAAGTGTTTGTGAACATGCAATATTGTTTTCAAGACACACAGAAGTCGAGTTCGTTATTCGTTATGATCCAACTTTTCTTTGCCTGTGATTTTGACCTATGTGGATAAGATCTTAGACCCCAACATACATGTATGCTCTAGGTTGAAATTACGGGTTTTGAATAATTAACTTTAATGTCGATCCATGTAACCGATATGATGCATCATACTATATGGTAATCTGAGTAGATTTCATATAGACTTTTCTGTATTTCTTTTCGTAAGTAATCAGAAGACGAGACTGAATGTATCCCTAAAACTATATAACTAAATCAGAGCACGAAGATCTACCAATAATCCGTTCTTCATTAATAAAGATATACATTGAATGCACGTTAGCTTGCTCACAAAATAGAATTATCTACACAGAAGCTGACAGAGATAACCATCAATTCTCGTGAATTTGATAGCATTAATTGGATTGGCATTCTGAATGTTCTCCGTAGGAATCGCGATACTACAATATTATTGCGAGTGCCTGGTGTCTTGATGTGCTTCTGTTTGATTTACTACATGGATGCAAAATAAATCCCTCAGTAGAATTTATATGGGATAAGATGAAGCATTTTGATCTCGTAGATTTCAGTCTTTTTATATAGGTAGAAAAGGAACGATGACTATTTTATCACCACACGTCATAACCTGATTCATTACATCACATCACACTATACGGGAATATTTATAGCTTTTATCTACCGTTGCGCGCAATATGATCTGAGGCAAGGTGACAACGATTTGGTAGTGAGCACGAGGATATCTTGTTTTATGATTCCGCCATATATAAATTAGACTGGCTGTCTTTCCTGGAATTTCCTGAAAAGATTCCTAATACACAAAGCTAGGTTACTCGATCGCAATGCATTAGTCAAGGTACCAGAAATAAAAAAACTTTATTTCTGTCCCTGTCTACCTTACGAGTAACAATTACTGCTGTTAGATAAGATCTGAATCTTTACGAGGTCTTCATACAATGTGAGAATAGTATAGTAGTTCTCAGGGTCACCAACTAATGAGTGATTCAATTATGTCTGAAATGGTTGCAGACTAAAAGCAAATAGATTTAAGTAAATAAGTAGGGGCGATCGTTCAAGGTAACCAATCTTTTTCGTCACAAGCATCCAGTGCCACTGCTTTTAATAATGTTTTCGAAATAAATCAATAATCACATTTCGTCCAGAGCTGTCTCTTTCTATAATAAATGTCCCAGTTATTATTTACGTCGTTCAGGTTTTTATTGTTTTGTGGATCACTTCAAGGGTAATTATACAAGAATTAATTCGGTACAGGGAAATGTAGAACCGTTGCACCTTTTGAATTTCAGGTCCCTCTAAACCGCGTGTCACAACCCCATTGAAAAAGTTCTGCATGGACCTCCACACAGGTATTAATAGAGAATGCATTTCTTAGGTGTAGTCGTTACACGGGATAGAAGCTCAAGACTGGTCAGTCCATGAGTCAACAGAAAGGGTTTTTATACCAGTCCATTAATAGTAACACTCCTCGCACGACTCAAGCGGGTGTTTAGAGAACTACGCCCAGGAGGGCGGAGCTGGTATTACCGGACCCGGATATATGTCTATTGTTGTGGCAACCTCATGAACCCAATGATTCCCACTGGAAATGATCAACATGTGAAACAGTAGAAAGAAAGAGTTGTTTTGCATTGCCATGTGAATAATGAATCATTACTTACGAGATCGTGATAGTAAAGGAAATGTTTTTCTTTAGAACCATGTTCTAGGGGTTGTGGTAAATATATTATATAAATTTTGGACTGGGATCTGACCTTAGAAATAACGAATCTATGTATACGTTTGCACAAAGGCTATTGTGACATGTGATGGTAATTAAAGCTATTAACTTGGAATGACCTTTTTGGTAAAATATACCTTTAAAATTCATAATATCTTGCAGAACCAATATAGACAATCGAAATTGCGGGTTCAAGTGTCGGTATATTACTTAATCTGAATACTGTCAAGTTCCAAATTAATCTAATCGCGAACTCATCGATTTACAAAGCAACCTCACCTTACTTAAACCCAAGTTCGTTAATCTTCACTTTCTACAATGAACCCTATAATTATGTTTGCTAGGAGTCGACATATAAATTTGAATCAGCATTTCAAATGTCCAAACGGAACTATATCCAGGTTAGGGCATGAAACGTGTAATCATCTCTAGTACAAGGATGGAAGTATACTATATATATATTCATATATATGTATCAAATGAGTAACAAGATACGAATGACTCTTCGTTACCTTAATACTGGGGAAAACCAACCAACAGTTCGTTCTTAATTGATAATGAATAAATGCCCCCTTACTCCCGAAGGCAAAATAATATTTCATTGTGATCATCACCCATTATTCTATATATTTAGAATACATATGAATAAAGTTCGCAACTCTTAGCTAGATATGTCTGTAGTAAAACAATTAGCAACACCAACATTTGCATTGACCCGAAACTCAAAGGAAGACTATGGAACTTGATGAAGTGTGTGCTGATCTTGGCCTCGGTGCACTTTCCCCTCTTTCTTTCATGTTTGGTTTACTACATGGATTAGCGCACCCTCCCTAATACACATACACCTAATTATACCTGTTAATCTCCCAATGTTTGTGGAGTAGGGTTCCTGAGTAGACTCGGGGAGAAGTCCTGTAAATTCGACACACAAACTCCTGTTGCACAATCGGCAACAAAAAAAAGCAACGGCACAATGGATATAGGTTGGACAGGAATGGAGGTTTTTTTTTAAGGAATAGAGTTATTTTATTATCATTTTGTTATTTGGAGCAACATGTTTTGATTGCCAATAGACACCCCTTAACAACAAATGTCTTGAAACAAACGCTTCATACCTATAATCTATACTCGTCCTGTAAGCAGCGGCGTGCCATAGAGTTAACCATAGCGGACTTTGATGTTTACTGCCTACAGGACGCTATAGAGTGTAGGAGCGTCCCCCACATGTCTCCCTTGGTCCAACGCTATAGGCCTAGGCTAATTTACATAAGTTGAAATATCGCATTTCTTTTCAATATCATTCTTAATATAAATCTTTTATATGAATTACCAGCGGCATCATGCTTTTCAGAAACTGATATTTGGTTTGAAACCCATAAATGTACTCTAAATGAAGTTACTCGGCGGGCGTGAGAATGTTGCGGCGGCATATTTATAGGAATTAACAGAATTCCTGTGGTTTCTAAAATCTGCTAGGAATGTCACCAATCCCAATTACTATTGGCTTTGCTATGATCGCGCCTTTCAACTTAGTTCTAGCAGAGTATATGCCGAAAAAAATAATGTTGATAGAGTATAGACCATAAAGCGCTTCCTATGCCATGATTATATATAATATAGGCCTAGAGGGAATGTCGTAGGGTGTCTCGGGCTCCTTAATTATAGTTAGCCTATACCCAGTTTTAGAATATTTGTGGAGAACAAACCAACCGGCACCTACAAATAAGTAAAACTAATATCCTCATAATAGTTCATGCCCCAGAAACCTTCCTCGCGAGATGAAATGCGATGTTATAACGTTACTGGGATCTTTTAGCGTGTTTTAGTAAGTAAGGGTTTTAGCATTAGGGTTAACCAATTGTATTTCATTTCTTTCTGAAATTGTTTACTCTCTTAGGATTCAATGAAAAATCATCGATAGACCAACTTCACCTAGATATATACAAGTCCTTTCAGGAACAGTTACTGATCTAGATTGAGGTTTAGTAAAAAAAATAATAATAGTTTAAGATGTTCATATTTAATTCTTTTGTCTTTGCGATCTGGATGAGAGCTAATTAATGCTTATTGCGTAAGTCTGGTCCAAGGATCTCAGGAGAGGGAAACAAATTTTCAGCGGTCGTGCAAGTTAGGTGTAACAAGCTTCGTCTATCTACTATAGTTAAAGATGTTGTTGGCGGGAGTGATGTATAAACCCTATTATGACAAATTGCCTTAAACCAATTCCCTCCTGTTGACCAACACGCCGTTTGTGATCAACTTGCAGTTTCTTTACAAAGGTAAAGAAAGGTGGAGAAAGGCTTCTAACACCGGCCCGTCTCGATACAGTCCTCTTATTCCCGGTTGGATTAAAGTTTTAGTGAAGACATTTCTATAAGGAATATCTAGGCCTAAAGGATAATCTCCCCTTTCAATGCATTTGCCACCGTATCTTGTCTTATACAATCAGGCAGGTATAAGATAGTCATACGTTCCTGATACAATTTAAAAGAGACAATAAACAAAGTCAAAACCTAGAATTGCGGATTTGTTGTATAATATTTCGGTCTGAAAATAACCTCAAGGTGATTAGTTATGTAAGCTAGGCCAAAAAGGGAACCCTTCCACACTTCGTACTACTAGCGCCCCCTTTACTGGCCATAAAGTAGTTCGCAGGCAGGATAGGGCTATGTCTCGTAGTACTCGCTAGGTGCCAGCACAAACTGTTCGATTTACTAAATATTCGGCAAATAACATATATAGCCTCCCGGGGACCCTTGTCATCCCTTGTGTGGGCGTTCCCATTTCCCAATTAGCCGTGGACTGGTACAGTTAACGTTGGAAAAGGCCACAAATAGGGTGTCTGGTGTCTGGGAGACATGATGATATCACAACCTGTCAATATTTGAGTATCCTCGTCGCACCAACCACGGCGGACATCATACTTTTCTGACCTACTTAGCCTACGTTGTGTCAGTGTGTGCTTCCTCGCCTCCTCGTCCTTTACATTGATTTAATTAGTTTGAATAGCCGACGGACGATAATTTTACCTGGAGGGGATGATCAGATATGAATTGATTCCCACATTTGCTGCAGTGGCTAAAGATGTAATGCCTTCCAACCCCCACCACCACCCACCACCACTATATGTAGGCCTATGTAATAAAAGAGGGACATTGTTTAATGTGTGTTTCAGTATTTATATAGGCTACCTCTGACATGTATGAACATAATCATCAGAGATCATAATTTCAAACTTAATCAAACTTCAAACATTTGTTCCAAGGAGTGAAAGGTTAAGGCGAAGTTGTTTTTACCAAGAAATGCAAGAACTAAAGACCTGGAATAGCTGCGAGCTATCTAAGCTAGGAACGTTTTTGATAAATGTATTAAAAGTATTTTACATAACTAAATGTATAGATCTTGATGACAATGTTAGGATAGAGCTGTAAGTATTACTCTGTTGTGTTATTGTCCTGAAATTATTTTTAGATGGAACTATGTACAACCGTCCTTTTAAGGACTAGGCGATACGTTAGTAATAATGACATAATACTGAGTGGGGGTCGAAATGAATATGTGTGGACTTATGCAAATGTAAATGTGTAATTAATGGAGATACCAACTTACTATGTGAGTTGTAGTTTTAAGAACGAAATTTGAAGTAGTAGAGTGTTGATAGAATCCAACTAGTATTAGAAATGTAATTAATATATCTTAAGAGAGAGGTTAACAATTGAGTAACGTTAGAAATTTCCTAATTATTCATGTTATGTAGAACTTTTTTGAGGCAGCGCGATAATACGTTAAGTATGTTGACATGCGTCTTTTGTAACACTGTAAATGTTTGGCCAGAAATGTAATTTTTAAAAAATCAATAAAAATCAATATTAGATTATGGCTAGTCTTGTTTCTAGCCAAATCTGATAGTGATGAGGTAAAGCCAAGGTGATGGTGACTGTAAAGCGACTGAATAATTTCTGTAACACACAAACACGTATACGGATATCGTCCAATAAAAGCATTTCCACTCTTTACCTCCACACTGCCTGAAGTTAAAGTTATTACCGTACAGTACTCCTTGGTCAACAAGCAACCCATATAAATGAAAAAGGTGTTAAAACCTAGAAAACGTTTATGAACTGAAACCTCTGAATCCCACATTACCTCGTCATGTATAAGTAGTAGGTGTAGGACCAGTGCATTTCTTGTGTTTGGTGTTTGGTGGTCATATATTATCCGTTAAAACACAGCTCGTGGCGCCACCTACGTGGTCAACATGTCGAACAACAAATACAACTATACACTCCCAGCGTTGTCACTTTCCATCACTCCGCTGGTTCCGTAGGGTTTCTCCCACATCGAGCACGCAGGATATACTATTTCAAAAGCCGGTTAAGAATCTTATCATGTTAATAAAATATAGAACTCGATAAAAACGTTTTTCTCTATCTATAACCATAATAATAACCATTCAAGGGTTTGGTGGAAAGCGAGGAAATATGATTCAAACACATTACAACACATCATAAACGTATCTAGGTGCATTTATTATGCAACAATACAAAACAGCATTGACTGAAGATAATGAGTAACAAATAGGACTTGT
This sequence comes from Sthenelais limicola, assembly GCA_942159475.1. Taxonomy (NCBI): domain Eukaryota; kingdom Metazoa; phylum Annelida; class Polychaeta; order Phyllodocida; family Sigalionidae; genus Sthenelais; species Sthenelais limicola. The sequence goes on from OW804095.1 coordinate 131,101,599, forward strand.
TATATTTCATATTAGTAGTAGTTAGGAATGGACTATATGCCCCACGTAACTCCCTAAAGAGCAACACTTTTCGGGCCTTACTTCTTTCTACGTGAATTCATGTTTAATAAATCTAGATAACGAGATTGCGTCAACATTTCCCATCGGTCAGGTCATGCACACATTATGTTAGCATCTTTTGAACACGTAAAACAGACCAGCGGCTAGCGTACTTTACCTATGGTTGTATGAGCAGCTCCTTTTTTCAGACATGATTAACATTTTATTGGAATCACCAGTCTTTACAACTTTACATTAAAACCAGCTATATGTATATGAGTTAAATATGGAGTTTCTCTTGATATTGATTGAATAGATTTGGAATTCTGACAAATTGAAGTACATCTCAATTGTATAGCTGTACATAAAACACCTTGGTATACGATATTAAGACAATACAGAGTATACAAAATTATTTTCAGTCAAAGTAATTCTTTACTTCAACTCCCTTTGTAACTGCGATACAATGTTAAAACCCTGAAGTCGGCTAAGTTTCAATAACGGTGATAATGTAATAAATGATACATATTTTTGGATGAAGTTTTATTTTGTTGTCACATCGGTAAATCAACAAGTGCAGGGATCTTCTCGGATATGGCATCTATATAATATTTTTTCAGCTAAAGAGAAACCAATCACTTACAAATGAAAATGCAATAGACAAAGAAACTAGTGATTTTGAATGAAAGTATACATACTGTACAGCAGCAAATAACATATAAGAAAAATAAACACACTAAGGTGATCGTAAGCATTTGAAGTATATTAAGCGTCAAGATACACTGCTTGAGCAGAAGAGTGTGTTAAATCTATGATGTAGATTCCTAGACTGGGCATAGGTTTTTTGTTTTCACTATCAAACCTAAGACAATACATTGAATTTGAAATAAGACTGTATCGTGGCAAAGTGACTCAAATATTACCAACCGTCAGCTATTTGCCTTCGACAGGTAGGTTCCAGATACCTTGATATATATGTCTACTTTAATATGGCTCAGCCATAATGTTTTACCCTACGTTGCCCGTGTTCTGTTAAGGTCTTAAAAACATAAGCCATCACAGAATTTATGTTTTTTACCCCTAGATTTACTAAAGGAATGGATTTTTCTATTACATCTAAACTGTGTCTCAAGTAAACTACATAGATATTGCTAGAATTAGTTAAAATGATATTACATAAAGGTAATGTTGCGGCGAAGTGGTCTCAACTTCCTTGTAACCCTATCCCTACGTTTTCTTTACTAAGCAACCCAAAGTCTTGTTAATGTTTCCTGTAAAGTGATATTGAAACTTCATACGACAAAAATGAATCAGAAAAAGGGAAACTTGACAGATATAATATAAGAATAGGAGAAAAATAATGGAAAAATTTGGCAAAGCAAACCAGTAAGTATTAATAACTAGTGTGTGTATCTCAAATATTTTCATTTTTGAAACTTTTTAGGAATACAGAAGCAATAAATGCACAAACTGAAGACATCTACCATATCTTTAAATAATAATGCCTTCTGAATTTCATACTTCAAGGCCTAACTCTAGACATTCTTTTCCTACTCTGAAATTGCAAAAATTTAAATGAGACAACCTAAATGAAATTCTATATTTTATCAAGAACTCTGACGTATAACAAAGCTCAATGCATTCTATTGCACAAAAGATATTTACAACAATAAATTTTACTTTCATACACAAAGCTGTGATATGAATAGAACTAGACAGAGAATGAGTGCTACCTGTCTTTCTTGTCTATGTACTCTTAATGAAAAGCAGTATTTCAAACTGGTAAAAAGATAAGTCTAGAAGTGTAAGTCGTATGATCACATACGTTCTATGTAAAAGAACGTTTAATTCAATAACTGGAAGGTCTGCGCTAGTCAGTCAGTATGAGAGCTATGTTATTATATTACTATCTTAATAATACAAATCTCTTATCCTTGTGGTCATCTGTTTCTCACAGCATACTTTGGAAATATTATAAATGAAAAGAGTTTGAAGAAATATTTGCCGATAAGAAATTAATACTGAGTCCTTGTTTTTTTAAAGGACATAAAGAAATACTTGAATGATATAATTGACTTAAGTTCAGCTTCCTGTCCAATTTCCTTGCGTTAATCTGTGGACATAACAATCTTTTTTTTTATCATAATTACATCTCCAACAACATGAAATGAAATACAATTTTCCTGCAGAATTACACTATCGGAACACCATACAAACAGATACCTCTTCAAATTCCAGCTGCATACATATATATTTTCACCGATGATCTGATACCAGGGTAACAATTCCGCCTTCAGCGAAATACCATTCAGAACATGATAATCATGGCATTCAATAACTAACACTGGGTCCTGTGACATTAGCCTAATACATCAGTATGCGCTCATGTTATTTTAGCACATCTGTCATGGATCATTCGATCAGACATTAGGAATAAACTTATCCTCATAAAAAGGAGAAAGATGAATACACTTTCTCAAAAGATAACACCAGGATAACACTTCTTCATCAAGAGCGCAATCCACAATCTATGCTTGGCAGGTCATTGTTTTACGGTAAATCTCTTCAAACATTTCTTAATGGGAAGATCCTCAACTAAAAGAAAACAATCACGAAATGTATACCAGGATATTTCTTAATCATGATGGCTGCCTGCAATTGAGTGTTTAGTCTTGCTCAAATTGCGCTTCATTGCGCTTTATGGAAGAAAGGGGTTATTCTATGACCCTTGAATTTATAATTCCTCAGCTAATCATATGAATCGTATAGTCCGCCGAAAGTACCACAGAAGCCGATGGTAATTATCTAAACAACAATACAAATGAGTAGAAAAATTATTTCCATAAACACACTATCAACTCGGCGTTTGACTGTCATTTTCCTTTTCCCAATCAGACAACTCCTCCAAATCCGATGTACCCTCCTCGCTAACCTTTACGCGGCCCTTGATTTCTGTCAGTCTCTTTAAAATGCTCTCATAATCAAAAACTGACCTCTTCTCACCGAACGGATCCTGCAATAGAAGATACGCAACTGCATATACTTAGACAAAAGAATACAGTTTACCAAGAGAAAGGCTGTCGGAGATATGCAGAAATGTCTATCGCAATTCCTGTGGAATACGGACCAATAAAATGCTGTCTTGTGTGGTTGAGAGTTTGTATGGTATTAACAGTATTGTAGCATCATGGCTCAGCATAAGGGAAATAACACTTCATCGATCAATTCCAATCAGTCATTACTGCATGAGTTAAGTTATTTTAATTAAATAAGTATAGCATTGATTAGCGGGCCAAAGGGCGTCAAATTTACATTTATTATATCCTTGACGATCTGTGGTAATTAACCAATGAAAAGTCGTCACAGATCTTTATTCTTTAATCCGTCATAGATTATCACGTCATGTAGATGTTGAACGTTATCTCAGTTATATCCTTGACAAGTGTAAGATCAATGATTGATAACTTCCCAAATCCTTCCCAAGGTAGAATATTAGAGCAAAATAAGTATATTTTATATGCCATATAGATTACAGGAGATGAGTGGAAACATAGCTTTGGATAATACATACCTGCATGGTTTGTGCATTCTCATGTGCATTGGCTTTACATGTCGCCTCATAGTACTCATAGTAATCCGGGAATGACTTCTCCATGACTTCTCTGGAAATAAAATGCCGGTGTCATGAAGTATCTTTGGAAATGATATATATGCAACATCTGTGCATTGTTATATCATAGCACTTGAAACGTTCAGATTGTGAATTGCCATTTTGCCCTAGCTCATGCTCTTTATTTTTCTTTTTGCTCAAATAGATATGCTTTTTAATTGCCCACAAAACCAAGACTAAAGTGATAGCCAGTGTTTCTCATATACATACTATAAGTAGGTCTGGAAATAATATAGGTTTCTTTACATACACTGATAAGTCTTGACGTTAGGTTATGAATTGATTATTATAAATTGAGTTTGTAAATGTTTGGGATAATTTAAAAATGAAGCTTTACCTAAGAGTGCTTGGGCAATCACATTTTCCCTCTAACATGTCACATACAGCTACACGCAACGTTTCATGTCGTATTATTTGGTTGTATCGCTTGGCATCTCCAGATGTTCTCTCCTGAAAAGTAGGACTTCACATATAGGAGAATATACCTAACCTTTAAACATAGAGTACTGATAATAACTGGGAAATTAGGAAGTAATATTTTGAACTCTCGTGATTCTGTACAAGACAAAATATGCAATGGTTTCTCATGGCAATTCGCGAAGTGGAACCATAAAAAAGAACATTATGATAAGTTATTAATATCGAACCACGAACAGATATCATTTTTCTGAACTTCTGAAACATGACCATTGAAGAGAATATATTTCTTATTTATTTTAAGTCGAGAGAACACCAAAACTATAACCTAAGCGAGTTATGATTAGATGGTTTTTTATTCAGATGGTAGGTATAAGTTATGAGTTATGATTCCAACGTTTCGGATTCGTATTTCTTATTTAGCCAGAAAAGGGGTGTGTGCAAACCATCACGCCCCCTCTAAGTCTGGTGCTATACATGAATTTTGGAGTAGAAGAGTACTGATAAAAAAATTGATCCTTCAATAATCATGCATTTTAAGGATAAGTACTGATTAACTCACATGTTCGAAACCGGGCTCGTTATGATAAGGCTTTTCGTTCATCAAAGACTGTATTGATATAAGCACGCTGGATACACTCTGTGCTGGGCTCCACGCGGGCCCTGACCAAGTGCTGTAATTAAAGAATAGATTAAAGTGGGGTTGGATACCATCACTAGGGAGAAATTTGATTCCCCATTGCATGGCAGCAGTTAGAAGGGAGAGAAGGTGCCTAGTCACGATCTACTGTGATAATCGATTGAATTGATGGCATGAATACTAATGTATAAGCTAGGCTCTATAACATAAACAATAGAAATTGGACCGACGACTCTGGAAATCGAGATGTATTTGGTTTAAACAGGTATCGAGTGTTACACTTCCAGACATTCAAAAAAAAAACTTCCAGACATTCATGTATTAGAAAATAGTCAAGTTTTTTTGTTTAAATATTAGATTACTGAAATGTAAATGTTATCGTTCATTTAGAAAGATGATGGTATTGCATAGCATGCAAAACCGCAAATGTTTATATATTTTACCATCATTCAAATCCTACATATTGTACGCAGAAGCCAGCTCTTAGTGTACACAACATAACTCGTTTGAACCCCGAGAAACGTTCATGGAACGTTCTGTGACGATGACCGTGTCCCACACTGAGTATTTATAAAAGGAATCCCAGATGCTAGAGTATTCAGTCAGGAGTTGGCCAGTTCAGGAGCAAGTGCTCCAACAGGGCTATCCGGGGGAGACGTGTACACATGGAGTTCTAGCCGAGATAGTATCCGCCCGCAGTAGTGACGAAGATGCAACAAATACCTGAGACTATTTTGAACTGTGATTACCGCTGACCCTTTCATGAAGCCTGCCAACTAATATATAAGAGAACCGAGACATTTCACGAGAAGCAATGCCAACCGTTCTATTTATCTAAGAACCAGATTCCCATTATATTTTAGGTTACCAACCAGGAACTCGCACTCAGATGCATGGATCTACATAATGTGTATGCGTGTATTGGAACGGTGTGAATTCGAACTCGTTTGTTTGTATCAAATACTGGGTACATACGGTATCTGTACATGTATACAGTTTGTGTTTATCTGTAGCCCAGAAATCGACATTGTGTGCGCTTTCCGAGGATCAATAACACAAGCTATAAGTGGTGGCCTAGAGGAATCCCACAGGGAAGCTCAAAGCTATTCGCTGTTCATTTATGGGTGGTTCCTTAGTAAACGTTTATACGTTTAATTAATATAGGTAGTAGAATAATGAAAGTGCTTCTTTGATATTGATAATTTACAATGAGTATTAAATGCCAAATGCAGAAAGCAACATTTCTTTTCCTTAATTGAGAAATTTGGAGAAAGACATGATTTACCATGTTCAGCATGTTAAACTCTTATCTAAAATTATGCATCATTATATACATATTCTTTTCTTTCGAATGAAGTACGTTTCGCCATGTATTCCTAAGTAGTGTACACAACTGAGGACATGGATGTCATACAAACAGCTTAATTAATTCCACTACCAGAGGGTCTAAAGGCTATTGATGGACTGAACATTTAGACAATGGTTCCCTGGTTCCCATGATGCGACAACATTCAATATAATCACTGAAATAACCGATAAAAGTTTGGAGGAAATTTGATTTTCGGGGATAATCCTATGCTGCTGCTGCGTGTGTGTGCCTATGAATATACTAGCTCAGAGTGTGCGATCCCACTCCACTTTAAGCCACGCGAATGGCCACCTTCACCAGTGGGGGTGAACAAAGGTAGTGATACAACTACTATTCTCCAAGGGATATGGGTAGATGGTAGAGCTAGCTAGAGTCCCTGAGAATGTGTATAATTAATAAGAGGTTAGACTAAGTATAGCCTAAGATGATGTAATAAGAAGAGCAGCGGTTTGTCCTGTTTAGACATAACATTTTATTGGAAACCATGGGTTTATATATCATATTACATGTCAGTGCGCATGCGTGCGCATGCGTAATTAATATCCAATCATATGCATTACATTTGCATAACCAATAGTAAACATTTATCAAGTATTTGACCTGGCATTATGGATCGTGACAGTAGGGTTAAATAATTTCCTCACCTGACCTGTTACAAAAGGAGGGCAAGGATAAGTAACACCTGCCCTCCTAACAAGCCAATATTAATTCCTGATGCATAGTATTAGTTCCTCTCTTACTTCCATCGGAGAGTTCTAGAGCTTTACCCGTATTATAGTTTGAAATAGGGGAGTAGCTGATAGATAGGCTATTGTATTAAGTCGGTTAATAAGTTGCCCGTAGGGAGCAGATCTTAATCACAAGCACACGACAAGCTGTTCCAAATATGACTATCTGTCTATTTCAAGATCATGCCCCTCACGCGCTCAACAACATGCTGCCGCACGGGCATAATCATGAGTCATGGGGGCGGGGTTGTTATACCAGCAACTTCGAAATTCAATAGCTTATACAACAATAGATGCAATCATAAATATGGCGGATTCTACACGACCATATATCAGGGTCCATACCATATAGATGTATAGCACCCGCACATCTTCAGGGAACGCAACTAGGTATCCGATTATTCACATTTATAGGTTAGGTTTATTAGGTAATTAAGCCTTCAATTCATATGGAGAAAAGGTCAAGTTAGAAATGATGTCACTATTGTCTTTGTGTTAAAGCAGTCAATATAACGATGCCCCTGAGTAGTTATTATTATTTCTCTTTTTAGTATGGGTAACAATTCTAAAATGGAAACACAAATGATAATCAACTAACCCGAGAATACTAAGACAAACTTTCCCGTTCTTGTAAAGGTTTGGATTGAACCTGACTCGTCCATCACCAGTAGTGATTAGCCGTACTCTTGGAGGTCTGATTGGATAGTCAGGGGGGCACCGAATGAGAAAGTAGAAGAAACCTCCTTCATATGGTGTATCAAATGGTCCGGTTATCAATGCATGGATCTGAAATGCACAATAGAAACTGTCATAGCCTATTGGAAAGCTAAATTTAAGAGATCATAACTTGAACCTAGAATCAAATGTCAATCCAACATGATGCAATTTAATTTCGAACTTTACTTCATCGTTAGTTATTGTGAATTGTGGGTAAAACATATCAAAATGGTTCTTATTCTGAACAGCATAGCCATTATACCTTACCTTAGTCATATCATCTTTATCGGGGACAATGCACATACCAGGCGGGGGCTCTCTGTAGATGCTCATAATATCCCTAAAAATATATTAAATATTTAGCAATATGCAGCGACCGGTTCCAGTTTTTCATACACATATACTGGTTTTAAATATAACTTCTCTTCATAGTTGTTATTTTGACGAATTATAAAAGTATTTCTGTTCGCTCAGTATATATTGTAACGATTATCGCGCGAACCATAGAATGCGTGAATTTAAATTGTCAGTGAATTTCACATTAAACTGATATTTGACATATAAATGTGAAATTTATGGATACATAGACTAGATGAGCAGGCGTCAGTGGCATAACTAATTCTGCGTGCATAACAACCCGAACTCGAAGCTCCGCCTCCATCCCGACAGGAGAAGCGTATTAGACAGGATCACCCCTGATCTGGCAATTACGCCTTTTTCCCCATCCCACCTATCATCAGTAACGCCACCGAGCCTTCCCACCACATTCATAGCCCTCTGACTCTGGTGTGCAATACCATTGCCATACATCGACGATGGTGTGCACATGGATTTAACACTGAAATGAAACGATTTTAATGCGATGGGCGACGGGAGGTGGGAGGGACAGCAGGTAGGGTGGTGGGCAGTGTCGATCTACAAAAAGTATCCATATTTATGAAAGTAAATAGCCCAAGACTTCCCCTCATTCTCATCAAATTGTGACTATACTCTGGTGCCACACACATTCTAGACAACGGGAAATTTGGTCAGATATCACATATCTTCAATTCATGTTTTGGACTGTGATGCTCGACTAGTCACTAATGTGCACAATATTGGAAGCAGGTCCAAAGGATCAGCAGCAATATTCAGTTACACGTTTTAAAGTGGCCCTTCTCATTAAAATCAGTACTGTAGTCATGAAATCTCTTGAAACTCTTTCACTTCAGTGTAGCCTAAATGTAATCATCTAGGAAAGGTCTAACAATATCTGAAGTATAGAGTCTAGAGAGAACTAACTTTGTGTTTTCATTCAACAATTCTTGAATAAGTTAATGAAATATGGGCCAGAAGCCTCTACCGATTTCAGAACACGGAGTAAAGGATTCAGACACCATGATAAGGTGCTGCCCCCATACCCAAAATAGACAGGAAAGAAACTGATTTCTGACTTATTGACCACCCTGTATCAGTGACCAGTGACCTGGGCCCTGACCTGGGGTTACATAACTCCAGATGTCAAACCAACTGGCACCAAATATCTTATATATACTATGGATTACATACTTTTGATATCATCAGGGATTAGTTAGGATCGAAGGTTAAGATGTACCAGACACTAGAAGATTGAGTGGAAATTCCGTTACGGTACTCGTGAACTTTAAGTGACAAGGACTGTCAATAACTGCAGGGCGGTTGACAAAACACTGAGATTTCTCCGGATTTTAATGGCCAAATAAAAAAAAAGGTAGGTTTATAAGTGACATGTGAATTTGTAACCATAGCCATAGGTATAATTAGGCCTATAGACATTTTCAAATGTTAGGGACATATAAGAAATAGTCAGAGATTTTGAAATTTCCCATTGATCCAATCGATCATCTTTTTTTAAAGAAATATTGTGAGGCGTCTATTTTCATTTAATTTGATTCACCATTGTCACTGATCGTGAGTACGGTATGGTACCGTATTTAATTCTACGTAATGAGCAATATGTCTTGTTGCTCTACATAATTTGAGATTGCGAATCCATGCCATGACTAAAGACGTTACTAAAGACAGAGTTAATTTAAATTAATTTAACTTTAAGTCAAGGAAACCCAGAGATTCTGCCCAATCTGGGTGGCATGTATCATTATCTATCTACTACTTCATATGTCAAACTGTTTCTCTGTCACAATGCCAATGGGAAAACATGAAGTCAGTGGAAGCAACAACGACGAAACTTTCGGAAAGCGTTGCATATAATCGTTTCCCCCTTCAAGACTTATTCAGTTATTGGCTAATATTGCCGAATGCACTGATAATGCAGTGATGCCAGAGTTCGCTTCCGAGTCATGAAAATTCATGAAAATAATGATAGACAAGGAGCGAGAATGCAAGAGACAACACACCTCTTTATCCTAAGAATGCACTGGGTGGTAGGTTTTTCAATGTCCCAATCTTTGCTCAGAAGTGGGTCCCATAAAGGAGCAGTTGGAGGAGCAGAAAGCTCTCCAACCATTGTCGAGTAGTCAAAATCTTCTTCATGTCCAGCAGTCGCCATGTTTGTTTGTGTATTTGTTGGTCCCGCACTTAATGATTATTCCCCGAGGCTTATAAATAAAAAAATGTGTATTATCAAGCTTGCTGAGTGTGATTTTCCTTCAATAAAGAGTAGTTATTGTTTGATATTAAAAATTTCTTTCCCATGGTGAAGAATTTTGTCCAATCATATCAGAAGTTTCTGTGTTTTTCACATACAGAATATTACTACGCCTGAATTTTTGTGTATTGCTTGAATCTGGTGTTAATTTGCATTCAAATCAAATCCGTTGAAAAAGAATCAGGCTACAAAAGATGATTTTGGTATATATATCCTATGTTATCTCAAATATAAACAACATTAGAACTATTTTTTCAATCAACGCTGAAGAAAATAGGGTGTTGTTAGGCTACTGTGGGACTTCGACGTCCAGCAAACGTTTTGGAATCCGATTCATGAGCTCATGTCTATAAATAACTCTCCAATAACAGGCTGTCTCTCAAAACGGCAGTACCACTCTAACCAATCAGATTCGATGTTACTTGTCCAACCACGCCCCTCAATTCGTGAAATCGGTCACTGTTTGGGCGGAAAGGCACTTGCCGTGGAGAAACGTTGGTTGAACGACACGCTGACAGTCTGTTCCTCAACATTCCTTCCAAATGACTCAAGAATCGTCTCTCTTCAGCCAAGGTGAGAAATACAAATTTTGTGGTGATTTTAAGCTCTATCTGCTTGCTAAAATATTGAGCTAAACGAAAAGATTGCCACTGAAATTGAGAACTGAACTGAAAACATTGAATAGTGAGCCATTGTTTACCTAGCAGCTGTCTGGCTGAAACCAGTTTGACTTTGACATTGCACAATACACAAGTAACTTTGGTCAGAAATTGGCATTGGAAGCATTAGCTTGGGAAAATCTCGCTATACCAGACGCTTATTTGTAACATCATGTCCGAATTTACGATTATGGAAGACGTTATGTTATCAGAAGGTGCTTTATCTTTCACAGACGAATTGGATGATCTTTTTCCAGAAGAATTTCTGGTCAAAGGTACAGCCATGAAAAAGTCCCCCGGACACCTTTCAGTCGCAAGTGTGGATTCAGGATTTGGCTACGCTAGTCCAAACAGGAGTCTTCCTGATTTGGACTCAAATTCACTCTGTCTTCAGGATCTGATTGAAGAAGACGAAGGGGCGGAGGGATGCAGTTTTGCTGAGTTCCTAACTGCCAATGACGTGGACCTACACTCAGTGGAATATCAACAAAACCAAGCTGGGACTGGGGCGGTCTATCCGCCCACGTCCACGTCTGAAAACCAGGCCATGGAAACTTCTGGAACCATAGGCCACGATGTCTCCAACGTATATAGCATACCAGATACCGACGTAGAAACCAAAGATGATCTGGCCCAACTCCTCGACAGTGTCTCTGCAAATAATACACAAACCCAGGAGTTGACGTCAGACACTGGCAGTGCTACTTGTCAAGAAGTATACCCATCTACTACTAGTACCACCAGAACCAGGGGAGCTCTCCGGGCCACTCGGGGCGGTAAAACTGTCGCCCTAGCAGCGAGTGCAGGTGCCAGTAAACCAGCTTCCCCTACTGGGCCTAGCCCAACACCAGCTTCTCGAGTTACCAGGAGCAAAACCGGTGCCAGGAAGCCCCCTAAACAAGCGAAGACAGAGATCGAAAACACCGACATGGAAGACGTTGACCAGTGCAACAAAAATGCTATACAAGCCCGGCTTAACCGTCAGAAGAAGAAGGCCTATATCCAAGGATTGGAAGAGCAAGTGGAGGCTCTTTCCAAAGAAAATGAACAATTGCACAAAGACAGTAAAAAGTACCTCAATGAGCGCGATTCTCTTGAGGAACAAGTGAAGTATTATAAAAGTGTTTTAGCTAATGATAGCCAGCTAGCTGGCCTGTTGAAAAACATTGGTAATGTGAAAAATGTTAAGCTGACGACCAGCTTTGAAACCAGTAGGAAAAGGAGCCATGACCATGACCACGATTATGGCGTGGCCCCTTCAACAAGCAAGAAAATGAAAATACAAGCTACAGATGTGAAAATGTCAGGTGGAGTATGTCTTCACGTTGACAAAGACAATGTATCTCTTGAATTCTGCTCTCAGTGTTCTAAAATGGCCAACGGAGCCGGGCGTGGAGGCAGTCAATCTTGACTTGCTTATGATATCTGAATGAAAATTCAACCTAATTATTGTATTATTATAGATATTATATAGACTGTACATACAAAAAAAAAGAACAGTGAGACATCAATATTGATGTTCCGTATAGCATTGCATGCGACTCAATGCTGAGTATAGAACCAACGTGTTCTACTGCATTTTAAGGGTCTCCATCGTCACCACATTTCAACTTAGTCTGATCATGACCGATCCAACATACCAGGTTGTGAGTGAAACTGGAACGGTCCCCAATTCCCGAGGTCCCTTTTGGCGGCCACTGCAGATTCGGGTTTGGTATCAGGTAGTCAGGTAGTATCGACCTGAACTGCCATCTTTAATTTTTATTTTAAGATTGAAGAAGTTTGCAATGAGGAATCAAGTCTTCTCTCTTCGGGGAGATAATTCTTAATTTCATAAAACAATAACTTGTATGCAGTACATTCATTCTGAACTAAGACGCTAAAATGACGAGGAGAAGACTGGATGGCCAGAATTGAACATATATTCATTAATTCCCGATGGAAGACATTTTTTTAATTGCAAACATTGCTGGAAAAAACTAACAGTAATTATTGAATATGTATCCGTAAGATAATATGAACTTGTGCGTCTCAAATGACTTAGTATTTCAATCTGAAATATAGGCACGGTGATTATTGATATTTTTTTTTCAATAATGAAGACATGACATCAGAAATGACTTTGCGAACATTTACATATATTTTAACGTATTGATGTTATTACTTATCGAATGTATACAGTTTTACTCTTAATAACCATGAGAGAAAAAAGAAAGAAAGATGAGATAGAAAAACCTTTGTCAATTTTTATTTCAGATAGTCAGTCAGGGTTCTTATTCATGTTGAAATGTCCCACTGGTATAAATGAAAAGACAAGGTTTGACGGCTTTGTTTTTCCATCTTTTCACATTGGCACATTTCAGCATGGACATGTTGATTTTTGTTTTGTTATTCTCAAATCATATGCACCTATATTAACACATATTGACTAGTTTTTCCAGGTCCAGTTCTAGGCTCTGGAGAGAGGCGGCGTCGCATAATCCTGTGACATAAAAGAACTGTTGCACTACCATTAGTTCTGCCGCTCCTAAGTCTCCTTGCAGTCTTCCTTTTCTTGAATAGGTAAGCATAAGCCAACGACAGTATGTTAAAATTACATAACTATCTATTGGTTCGCATGGGTGAAAAGCCACATATCCTATTGGGATAAGTTCGGATGAATTGTTAAAATGAATATGGCTTGATTCTAATGTTTGAGGTCCGGAGTTTCCTTGTAATGAGAGAATGTATTAAACCCTCAAAAGCGAAATTCATAGAACCAAGGAATGACATGCTCACAAACTAAACCTATGTATTGGAGAGAAAATACATGTTCATGGATGTGCCAATGGAAGTACTTGTGAGGTATCTAAGGTTGTATGTTGATTGTTTTTCAAGGATTGGCGAGTGATAGACCAGGACTGAGTTCCCAGAGTGGAGGCCCACCCACTTACAATGTGCACCTTCCATGCCGACTGATGCATACCCCAGTCCAGTCATTTATCGGGTTGGTCGTGGCGGGAGCAGGTAATAGGAGGGTCTTGATAATACGATTTTCATTTATCTATATTAATGGAAATAATTGCGACGAGAAAATCGAGCCATAGAGATCATGTTCTGTTGGCGCCGAGGAAAGAACTTGTCCAAAAAAAAAAATCTTTTTCTGCAGGATGTAGTAAGACATGAGGAAAAAAAGACGGTTGGCGATGGCCTCGATTAAATCGGAGATATTGAGCCTAATGTTTGCCTGTTAAAAATGATATATTATTATTTTGTGGTTTCAAATTGTTCAGCTAAACTATGATATGCTTTATCCCACCCTGAACAGGGTGGATTGTTATTGTTCTATTTACAGTCAGGTCGTGAAAGCGGGATGTTCGAATATCCATGGAATGTCAGGGGTTGCCTTTTGGTAAGAACCTCCCAATTAGCAGAAATCCTTTGATAATTATAACTTGAATGCTTTGGCAAATTGACTGATTCTCCTTGTGCTTTTCAAACAGTGATAGGTTGAAACACAGTACGTGTACATAATTGCATTAGGCTTATTTTTCTCAGAACAGGTTCAGGTTATATATGAACTGTGTACATATAATTATAATATAAACTAGTATTGGAATTAGAAGATGTAATGCGTAGGTTAGTACATTATTGATTGAATTCTTGTGACGATCACAAAGAGAATGGATAGGTAAGGTTTTGGTTATCAGGGATTAGAAACAGTTATTTCTACCCGGTTAAATAGAAATGAGAGTGTTATTGGAAGGGAAGTGCTTAACTGAACTGTAGCGTGATTTTACTGATCGATTTATTGTGTTAATAAAACTATATTAGTATAAATGGTCGTCTGGAGTATGCAGGTTTGAGATAATGTTTTATTAGTGTTTTGTCTCTTGAAACTGTCTGTCGCCCCCGTTCTATTCAGCCATTATCAATAACTTAACACATCCGAGCACCTTTCTCCCCTGGCCTACCACATTTAAACCTCGGGCCCTTCGCTTTTCTTTTGAAATTATTGGCATTATTTTTGGTAGATAACTGGCTATCATTTGCGATTTTCACTCGTTCTTGTCAGTTTGGGGATTCCTCTTTTTATCACAACTAGCCCTCTGAGTCCCATCCGCCTATCTTTATCCTGTGGTTTCTAGTATTCTTTTTTTATTTTTTTTTGAATGTTTGAATTGAGTGGTGAGAGAATCTGATATCAGTTTGTTAGCTTGTGTCCGCCTGAAGAAAATGCTGTTACTTCTATGTCTTCTGTAGCCCACGAGCCCTCCTCCAACCCATCCATCCACAGACATTGATTAATTAGTCCCCGCCCACTGCCCACACTTTCAGCAGCTTTTTCAGTTAACTATCCTCGGTGCGGTGAGCCTGGAAGAGAAGAGGGCAGCGAACTGCAATGGCCTGCGGAACGACGTCACTGTGACAGTGGTCGAGAAAGAGAGAATGCTTTGACACTTTGATGAAGAATCGCAACTGAGAAGCGTCACTGTATGGAAGGCTCCCCGAGGCACCGTTAACTGTCATTGCTGGCTCTATTTCTAGAGATTCAGCTTTTATATGGCAGTGTAGTACTGGATTTGAGTCAAACCAGTCTGTTTGATTTTAACTTTGTGCAGGGAAAGTTAAAACCTTCATTCCTATAGTTAGTCAGGTGATTGATTGGCATTGGTTTGGAAAGCACTGGAGAATCAATTTATGGTGTATTATTATTTCAAAATTGATATATATCCCCCTGAAAAATTGAACACAAATGTAGAAATCTTTGCAACCCAATTAGTTCCATAGATGTCGTCTATACCCATGGATTGCTGGAACCGTTCTTCGGAAATGACGAAAGTATAAAGGAATGAGATTGGGGAGTACTGGAGGTTTTTTTTACTGCACTTATTGTTGTGGCACCGTTAACTATTTTTCATTGAAGCTGATGTTGAATGCTGGTACCTGGATATTGATTGTACTGTTCCCAGAATAATAATATGTGAAACTTGTCAAACTTTCCTAACTGCCGGTAATCTGACCTTCGCCAAAATACCTTCAAAATTCTAGTATTTAACTGCTGGATGTGGATCATCCCCTTAAATTTAAACTTTTGAGGTTGAGGTTTTGCTTTGGTAGCAATGAGAGATAACGAGATTCTCTCAGGTTGGGAACGTTTTTGGAATATTGCAGTATTCCCCGGATGTTTTAACATCTACTGTGCAAAAATTATCCTCCCAGTTAATAAGTAAATGATAGATTGCGCTGGTCGTAATTCCCTAATATATCTTTTCCTGCTGGGCCTATTTCCTCTTGGCGTTGGAGCCCTGTGGAACGGTAAGATGTTAAAGTTGTCCGTGTGTGAAGCTGCTTATTCCACTGTTAATATATGTGCTGTTATTATGTATACTGTTGATTTGAGAATGACAACAAAATATAGAAAAGAATAGAAAAAAATGAATACGAAAAAAGAACAAAAATGAATACGAAAAAAAGAACAAGAAAAGGAAGACGAACCAAAGAAAAAAGAAATACAACTCGAAAAACATAGATTAAATAAAAATATCGTTAATTAAACTTGCTGACTTGTGTTTTGTGTACAAATACCTCTGTGAAACCATTACCTTTCGCCTCCAAATGGTGAGTAATTGAATCGCCCTTTATGCTTATAAGTATCAATTCTTCAGATGTAATTTTGCCCTTAGCTTGCTTCCTAGATTAAGTTGCGATTGAATCTAGACCTAAACATCTATCCTCGAATCGGAGTTGCCCCATTTTTCATATACCCAGCGATTGATTGCACCTAAGAAATCCACATTTTATTTAGGCTGTAGATATTACGGTTTTCACCCGAGTATAAATTAGCAACAAGTTCGAAAGTGTTCACTAGCACTAAGCCCCATATATCATGTGTGTTGATCTTCCTCGATGAGTAAATATAATTTTGACCCTGGCTTTCAACACCCCTAGCCATCAACTATCGTCACAAAATGCTGGAAAAATACCAAAACGGAATTTTAATTTTAGTTTTCTGTGGTAACCCTGATAATGAATAACTGAACCAGGTGGCTGGTTATGTATATTTATACATATATGGGGTAGCGAAGCTAGGATCAAAACCTGGCGGACCTGGTCACTCCTTTTGCACCCACGTCCCATTTTAGTATTATGGTAAAATAATAGTTTAATCGGAAGAGCGGGGAAGAGCAACACGATTCCAGGCCACAGTTGAACGATGGGTATTGGCTGGCGGGAAGTGCTACACATATTTGGCGCTAGGGGGCAATACCGGACTCACTTCCGGCGCGACTCTAAATTCGTCTGCTGCTACAGAAAATGCGAGCTTCCCAAAAAGGTAATTAAGCTACATTATAAGCGAAATTGATACACGAGCCATATATTACAAATCATATTAGAGAAAACTAACAACAGAATGACTTCAACCAAATTCACACCCGAAATGTTTTTTGGGGGATTGAATATTCAAAGGCTAAGGCTAAGCCACGTGTGCTTGGCCCGGGGGCTTGGTCTAGCCCCTTACTACTATTAGTCTATATAGTCCAGTCAATTTATGAAAAAGGTCAAAAAAACTAGAACAGAAATGCGGTTTTCACCATCCTTTCCCACAAGGGCCCTGTATCAACATACTAAAAATGTAGAAAAATTTATCGTTGGGAAATAGGGGAAAATAGCCATTTTCCAAAATGGCTGCCATGGGGTAAGTGCCTAGCTAAAAATCAATGTAAATTTTGATCAGAACATAGCAAATGGATGTATTTGGTGTCTATAATGGGGTTTTCAGGTATGCCCAATACACTGGTGATATTTAAAATCATGTTGGACATTTCCTTATAACAGATATCCAAGATGGCTGCCACCGAAAATCTGACATTTTGGAAAATTTCATAACTTTTGATTGAAACATGGTATAAGGCCAGTTTTGGGGCCTATTATGGGGTATTCAGGTATGCTCAATGCTGTGATGACATTTAAAAACATGTTAGACATTGCATGACAACTCATATCCAAGATGGCCACCATTGAAAATCTGAAAATATTGGAAAAGCTCAAAACTTTTGATAGAAACATGGTATAAGCACCAATTTCTAGTGGCTATTATCAGGTTCTTGGGTATGCTTCAACACAGTGATGACATTTAAATTAATTTCAAACATTGCCTGACATATATCCAAGATGGCTATCCCAGAAACTTAACAAATTTTATTCAGGTATTTGGTCTGGCATAAGCCATATAGGCCAGGACAGCTTGGGTAAACATGGTCTCCTGGTCCTCCGCTGTCTCCTGAATTTACTAATCAGTCCTTTTGAACAAGCAGAGAGAACAGATAATTAGAGTGAGGTTTCAAAATATCAGTGGTTGCCATTATTCAATCATATGGTGGTGGTGAGATGAAGTGTGATGGTGGAGATGGGGTATGAATTGGATGATAGGGGAGCAGGGTTGACCAGTGTTTGAATAATTCTCAAAGTTTGATAGAACTTAGTACAAGTTTTATTTTGGTCTGTAGTCAGAACATTTAATTACATTTAATCATCATCAACAGTTAATCTGGTGTTGGTGACTTGCCCATCATTGCTGGATACATCAGTCCTTCTTTCACTTCCCACCCCTAGTCTGTGAGCTGAAGGCAGTAGTTGCCTAACCATAACTGTACACTAGTAGGCTGTGGATTGGGCTACTGTGGAAGTTGGGGTAGAATCTTAGTCAACACACATGTATGCTGACCTTCTCATAACTCTTTGATAAAACTGGTGGTAACAAAGTTTGTTAAGGGGATTGTTTTGGCCTCCCAGAATCAGACCTGGATCTTTGTTGATTCATGCTTTTACTTCAGAAATATCCTCTGTTGTTACTGTTGCCCTGGCAGCATAAGAAAATAAGTATGTATGTGTCATCTGCAACAACAATTCTTTGTCAGCAGCAGCAACCATAGGAGTTTGGCAATGAATGACAAGGTCAGCTTGTACCAAGATGTCACTCAATAAGTTGTGGAATCACTTTTTATTTTATGTATTTCCCAGAATGACTTCCTTCTTCACTGTCAGAGGCACTTTTGATCCTCATCTCAAGTGTCCTTTACTGGAGCAAAGTACCCATCAAACACAATAATGCCCCATACTTGGCTTTCACATAATGAACATAATTGCCACAGATGTCCTTAAATGTACACCACAGATCCAAATGATTCTATGTAGCAAGGTCTCTCCATTGAAAACATGATGTGCTTGAAAAAACAGTGATTTTGCACAACAGCTTCAGTTTTATCAATTGTCACAGGTACTGAAGCCACTTCACCTGAGACAATAAGATGCAATGTGTCTGTCATTATAAAGGGGTTTATACATCAAGAAAGTTTACCAGCTTTGCAATCACACCTCTGTTGAGTGTTTAAAGCTTCTATATGTTGTTTACTATTGAGAAATGTGATGCCAGTATATCCGTGTATACCTTGGTTTAGTTGAGAGCAAGTAGGAAGAGAATTTCCCCAAACCAGCCTTTGTAACTCTTACATACTCCCCCCACTAGTGAGATAACCAGTTTCGATGCTGCATATCAATACCTGTTCAATAGCCAGGACAGTGGAGAGACCACCCAGAATCTGTAGGCCATCCAAGTATATATCATGGATATCAGGGTCATCGTCTTCTAGTCTGGCCATATTCTCTAAATAGGAATGTATTATTTTGTTATACATGTTGGGCTCCGGGGCAGGAATGGTAGGAGAACCTTTCTTGGATTGATGCAAGGTGATATTTACAATTGCCTGATTTTTATGCTCTCAGAAAGCCCTTGAAAGTACCATCTTCATTATACTGCAGCCAGATATAGGTGATGCAACTTGTATCACCAGGACAGTTCTCTGTGGAACTTTCTCCTGGTGCAGAGGGACTCTTTGGCCAACTTTTGAATTTGCTTCTTCAAAAGATGTTTCAGTCATTTGATCTGCATTTGGCATGGTTAAAAATCAGTAATGAACATTGCATCCGGAGCCAGATAAAATTGTATAAGGCTAGAGGGGAACTTTCTCTATTGAGAAAGAATTTCTATAGTTTGTCATGTATTTGACTGTCTAATCTATTGATTGATGTGATATATTTCCTGCATATAGACATATGAGATAGTTGTCTATGTACATAATATGATCATAAACAAAATTATTTAATTACATAAGGAAGTTATCCTATCACTTGCCATATTGTATTCTTTCAGTAAATGCGATTTAACCATCAGTAAAATAAGGACTGCCATCAAGAGAATAGTGTCTATGAGCTCTGGGCATTGCTTTGCCACTGAGCATGTGTCCTACAGCATTACTGCCATTCACCATACATGAAAACTCCATATTAGACCCCATAGTTGGTCCTATACTATGTTTTTTTCAAAGGTATTGAACTTTTCCAAAATTGTCAGAATTTCAGTGGTGGCCATCTTGGATATGGGTTAGGCAATGAATAACATGGTTTTAAATGTTCTCACTGTGTTGGGCATACCTGAAAACCCCATAATAGTCAACAAAATTGGTCCTTATACTATATTTTAATCAACAGTTTTGAACTTTTTCAATATTGTCAGATTTTCAATGGCGGCCATCTTGGATATGAGTTGTCACGCAATGTCTAACATGTTTTTAAATGCTATCACAGCATTGGTCATACCTGAAAACCCCATAATAGGCACCAAAATTGGCCTCATACCATGTTTCAATCAAAAGTTATGAACTTTTCCAAAATTGTCAGATTTCCAATTGCGGCCATCTTGGATATCGGATATTAGGAAATGTCTAACATGATTTTAAATATCACCAGTGTGTTGGGCATATCTAAAAACCCCATTATAGACACCAAATACATCCATTTGCTATGTTCTGATTAAAAGTTACATTGATTTTTAGCTGGGCACTTATCCCATGGCAGCCATTTTGGAAAATGGCTATTTTACCCTATTTCCCAACGATAAATTTTTCTACATTTTTAGTATGTTAATACAGGGCCCTTGTGGGAAAGGATGGTGAAAACCGCATTTCTGTTCTAGTTTTTTTGACATTTTGGGTTTTTTGAGCTAGATTGCCTGGACTAATAGGCCTAGCGCAAGGCGATCATTTATTATTAATTGATTTAAGTTGAAACAAGTTCGATTGACTACATAGTCTTAGATAAAATATGTACACTCTGTGGCGGCTCCTGTACTTTTGTTTTTAAAATCTGGGGCACCGTAGGCGTGCAGTCCACCTCTGCAAGATAGAATAAATTAGCGAGACCCAATCCCTAGGCCTAGGCATACCGTAGTTGCCCGTTTACACGCCGGGTCTCAATTAAAAGGCTCGCCTTAACTTAACAATCCTATCTCAAATACAAGCCGTGTGTATGGGGCTCATGAAAAAATAAATTCCTTTCAAATTTAATTCTCGATTAAAACCAGGGCTAAAGGGTGGTCGAAAGAAATAGCCTGGGTCCCTTACTAAGTTACTGAGGCGTGAGGGCCTTACGGAATAAAGAGGGATTTAGCCTAGGTAATTTCAAACTTTTATGATCAGATTGGTTACTTCAACTTAACGTTGGAGACAATATGATAATAATAGATGTTTATTGAAAATAAATATAAGCTAGTAAATTCCACGTACATCCTTAGCAGACGCGTATAAACAACTATATCTGTGCACCAGATCGCAAATTTCAAGAAACTCCGAGAGAACCATGGCAGGGCAAAGAGACAATCCAGCAAAACCCACACCTCCTCAACCGGTGATAGTTAATTCGTCCCTGGCCAACACAGAATTTCTCAGGCAGATTAAAAGTCAGCATCACCTGAAAATAAGAAGTAGGCAAATATGATATTGGCAAAAAATAATATTAGAGAAAGCTCAATTGTAAAATATATCAATTAATTAACACATACATAAACATAGTGTTTTGAACCTATAATATTACATTAATTCGGTACCGTATTGTTAAATAAAGAGCCAAACTTATTAATTACGGTACCTTATTCTCTCTTTTTTAAAATATGTATCTAGCTACCGACTCCACAGTAAAAGACAGTGTTATATTCCCACGTTCTGGGGTAGCTTACCTCATACTCCCTCTGAATAATTTTCCAACATCGACACGGCCAGATCAGAATCAGCGATTAGACATTGAAGCTATACAAAGGTAAGTTTGTATTTATAGCATCTCTATTTTTTTAATACGTTTCCATAATTATTTCAAAAATTTTAAGATTGGCGATGCCAACTGTCCGAGTTTTATTTTCTAAGCTTTTATTCGGTTTGTTCTCTAAAGATCAAAATATTCGTAGTATGGGCCTATACTAGTTTCTTCATATTATTGAATAAGGGAAACATACTTTTAAAAACTGTAAAATACTTCAAAGTCACAAGTAGCTACAAGTTTCTTTTTAGTCTAGTCCATCACTTTGCCCACCAGGTAAGAAGATGCATATTTGATTGGCAACTGAATTATGACGACATCGATTAATTCCTGTTGACATATTTCAGATAATTAAAACATTACGTTTTTGTGAGTATTTACTGGGAGAATATTTCCCATTATCTTCAGAATTGACAAAATGGTTCAAGTGCATAGAAACCTGTATATCCTCTTGGTGGCACCACTTCATAATCAACCAGAAATGGCCATCATGACACAGCTCCAGATGAGGTAAGCGACTTGATTTAACTCCACTAAATCAAATCCACTAAAAATTAAATCCACACAAAAAAAACTCAATGCCCAGGGACTCTTTTAAGTTTTGCCTAAATTCTTGGTTAGGCTATGTCTATGTTATCTGAAAAAAAAAGAGAAGAAAATTCTTTTTAAATCCCTTTGTTAACAGTTGTTAGTTAGTAGTTTAATCTACATATATCACGAGATCAATAGATCTGTTAATTCCAAGGCAGCGGCAAACAGTTCAAACAGTGTTTGATGTAAGAATTTCTAAGAATATAACTATTATTTGTGTGGGAAAGCCAGTATGAGCATTTTTTTTCCATTCAACCGTGGATTGTCTCTTCACAGATTTATTGGTCGACCTATCAACATGATTCCTTGTCATAACGCTCCAGAAGTTGTGCAAGTAATGCTTGATATAGCTAAGGTACATTATAATTATCCCCTTGTACTATATTAATCATTGTTATACAATATTTGTTGCAACAAAAGTAACAGTTATCAGAAAAGATACATCTTGTAAAAAAAGAGAGAGAGTTGGATAGGGATTTTTAAAAGAACTTATTTCCATGTTATAGATGTCCGGCAAGACCGAACCAGCTGCTGCTTTAATAAGGGGGCGTTTAGAAGCCCAGTTAGCGAAGGTGTTGGAGCCTATTTCTCCCCTAATGCAAATAGGCCTGAGTGACCATGGTAAGTCGGACACAATACTTTCTAAAATCTACTTCTCGCACGAATGGAACTAATTAGTATCAGCGATATTGAATCACAATTTAATTCAGACAAGTTATAATGTTCACTCGCCAATCTAACAATGCTTCCTCCTGCTTAAATCATAAAATGGTATTTAAATGTTCTCTAAAAATGTTGAGACTATCGGGAACTGTCACCCCCTCACCTTTCCTAGAGCCAGACAGTTAGGTACCGCTATACCTACACACTCGACGGGAGTTGTATCAGTCCATTAATTCGCCCATTCTTTCACCTTAAAAAAATATATCTTCTATACAAAGACATTTTCATAGTTATCCAATAAATGTATCCGAAATATCGAATGACAATATGTACGTTGCCTGTTAATAAGTTTTATAGATAACAATCATGGACCATATATTACACGAATACATGCATATGTATGTATACCTTGGTTTCAATATCCATTTAGCTGTATTAAACCCGGTTTGGCTAAGTTCCTTTATCGTTAATTTCTACCTATGATTATAACATTTCTGTCATTGTGTTCTTTAGATACGCACGTTCTACTCGACAGTCTGCGCAGTGGGAGGAGAATTCTTTCGGCGTCTGAAGAAGAGTTGTCCGACACATGCTTGGATAAAGACACCGTGGCGAAAGTAATTGATTTTCTGAGAAATGACCAGCGACCGCAATAGTTGAACTATTTTATAAGCATGGTTATTATTAATTTATATAACAGGGAGTGGAATCAAGCCACTCACCGAATTTAAGGTTGTTCTCGCTAGAGATATATGCGCTATGTACTGAATACCTATGAATATTGGCATGAGTATAAAGACGGGCAATGACACTGGCAACTTTATACACAACTGTGTGTGTCTCTGTGCCAAATGATTTAACTTGTAAATGTACAGTCAGACCTATTTCTATAGAATCATTCCATCGCGTACTCATCACTTGAATAAAATTCAGTTCCTGCCATATTTAAGGAAATAATATGAACAAATGTCTTTAACCGATTTTTTTCAATGCATGCATATGTATACATTGGTTTTCAAATTCCATTGCTACAGCATTACTTCAGACAAGTATAATGTTCCCTCGCCAACCCTCGTTCACTTAATTACATACAGAGCTATGCACAATATTAAGCGACTGAAACAAACGAGTAAATTGAATAAATGGGGTTTAATATGTTGTTACCATATTGGCACATATTCAATTCAAGAATTCTTTAGTGTGTCTTGATCTTATTACAGCATGGTAGTTCGACAATCTACATAAACATAGGTTTATGTAGTTCTTCCGCCGAGTGCGATATTGATTATCTATGCTATCACTAGAAATAATAATGCTGTAACATTGGGAAATTCGCACGTTATGTTGCATCTAAATGAATAAAAAAACATAGGGCAAATGATTTACCAAAATATAGTCATTAAGAACAAAAATTAAATATCTTGTGTAACAGAAACATAGCACATGAACATAGAAATGCAGTAATGAATGTAAACAAATCAAAAAGTACAAAATTGTCTATATGGTCACCTGGACTCCAAACCCCAATTTATGTATGTAAATGGGTTTGCTCCCTTAAAAATCAAAGTGGGTTTGATTTTTATGGGACCCCTCCCGTAAACTCCCGATTACTTGTGATTTTAGATACAGAAAGGTCTAATACAACTCCCCTATTATATGCACATTCATGTGGTTGCCTCTCTTACTCTTAGACCTGTCCGCCCACCAAGAAAGTGTTTAATGCAACTCCCCTGTTATGCACATTCATATGATAAATGTAGTTGCCCACCCACCCAGAAAGGTTTTAATGCAACTCCCCTAGTATGCACATCCATGTAGTTGCCTCTTCGACCCGCCCACCCAGAAAAGTTTAACTGCAACTCCCCTATGATTATGTTATGCACTTTCATGTCATGTAGTTGCCGCTCGATCCGCCCACCCTGCTGATAAGTCCCCTAGTGGCCAGCGCACAAACTAAACCGGAAGTTTTGATGAGGCCCAACAGAAGCCTCATGCCAGGGAACAGGTGAAAACTACACCGGGAACTATGGACTTTTCACACCTCTAACAGCTCATGAAAACATGTCAAAGTAGGGTGGAAACATACCCAAAAGTTCATTAACCTCAGGTATGTGTAAAGGAATGAATATATCTCTTTAATTTATTCTTTTTAACAACATCAAACTTGGTCGTGTGTCCCACGCTCCCACTCCACTCCACTGTGTGCTTGCATGGGCGCGCGCTGAGTTTCCAAGACGGGGAGTTGGGAAGGTGAGTTCTCGGTG
The DNA here is from genome assembly GCA_942159475.1 of Sthenelais limicola. Lineage (NCBI taxonomy): Eukaryota > Metazoa > Annelida > Polychaeta > Phyllodocida > Sigalionidae > Sthenelais > Sthenelais limicola. The sequence goes on from OW804095.1 coordinate 131,127,112, forward strand.
ACTGTGAGGGTTGCCCCGGATACTTTGGATCACAGAGCTTCCCCCATTTCAAGCGCTTTAAAGCAGAGCCAGATGTAATTTACATTGCCAGACATTGGTGTAGGAAATAAGCCCTATGTGGATCAAACCAGAGGAGAGGGGAGTGGTAAATGGGTCACTTAGCTAGTGTTGCGGTTGGCGGGGGCCGTGTTTACTATATTTCCTACACTTGCATGGCGTTGGTGCACTCAGCCGGGTCTACGAGGACGCCCTCCCTGACTTGGACATAACGCAGGTGTTAGACTATTTACAGTACAGTACATAACTTAATTGGTTCCAGACAGATCCATGGAGATGTTTTCCTCTACTTTACTGGGACGTCTGATGGCAGGGGACTTAGCTAAAATGTGTGCCTAACTTAAGTCTAAACTAAAGGCAGCTGCATGATTTGTAGATGCCTGTCTCGGCCGATGAGTGACAGGTTGAGCCTTGGAGCGTGTTACCACTGGCATCACTTTTGTGTTCCACATGTCATGGCTCATGACTTTGGGTTAGTGTCATTATTAACGGCTTGTGATCTTGGATACTTGGCTCAATGCCATCAGCGTGTCTCCTTTTCATTGGCTACTTAAAATTACATGTATTATATTTCATAGCCGATGGCGGGATCTCTAAAAAAAATTATTAAAATATTTGTATTAAAGTATAAAATGTACTTTTGTTTCATCCCTGTGTGGAAAATTAAGGACCCTAGGTGGACTGACATTGAGTATAAAATACATGGTAACACATCAACTCGAGCATGTACACACATGATGATATAACTCGAAGAAAACTTAATGTGTATTCGGAAAAATAATGGGATTTTCCGGAATAACTAATTCATGGAAATATAAATACTCAGTCTCCTATAGGTAGTGAGTCAGGAAAAGTGTATGACCTAGAATAGGAACATCAAAGGATACCGCGGCTGACCTGGCCATAATTTAAGGCACTGAGTCAGAGTATATACATGTATTGTTGTATGTAAGGATGCCATATGTAAGCACCGGTTATTGTACAGCTATTATAGATTTTTGATCATATATAGGATATTAATGTCACAGCTTGTAGGTATTTTTTTCCTAATCTCATTTTGTTGGCTTCGTATGATTTATTGTTATTAGTTTTTCACTGTTTGATGTGGCTAGTGTTATTACTGAATGAAGGTGGCTGTGGCTAGATTTCGTCCCCACTGTTCATTAGTCTATATCCCGCCCCTTGCTTTAGAAGTAGAGGATGTAGTCCATTTAATTTCGTCTGAAACTAATGTTGCATCGGTGCTTTCAAGATAACATTCTACTTCCCTGTTTGCATAACAAAAAATAAATGAAAACCAAAGGTTCATGGTGGACTATATTTAATTTAAATGGCTGGGTGTTCTCACATTATTCTATAATTCAGGAACTAATTCGGGGACATATATTCATAATATTAATTGAAATTATTTAATTTGTGAAATGGTTTAATAACAAAAGCTTTATGCGGGTTCAATTACATGGGCGGACAGTAAGGTCCTACATTCTCTTAATTGAATCTGCGGCCTTTATTGGAGAACATCAATTTTAGGACTCCAAAGAAGGGACAAAATGGGGCCAGGTCCTCTGTTGGGGGTGGGGTGGGGGTCGGGGGGATGGGGGGTGATGAATGTAACTACAAGGGTAATTAGGGATTAGGCCTAGACAATTTAATTTCCTATAATATCATTTCTATCTACCTTCTCCCCCCTCTTTTCTTTATATTATATGCCGTTCCTTTTCACATATATAACCCACCCACAATCCTTATTGTGCACTTTCGCCATTTCCTATGTATGATGTTGTATTTTGGATTAATACACGGGCACCAGAAGGGCATTACCGTTGAAGCGAAGGGTGCGGGTTGATTAGAGAATTTACATTGTTATTTCGTTAACTTATCTATTAGAGAAGTTTTAAGGTGTGTAGGATTCGCATGGGCTTTCGAAAGCCAGCTATTCTTTATGTCATACGGATAAAGTTGTATGCATTTTATATCATTGATTCTTTTGCGTCACATGAAAACCTCAAGTTGATGGTAATACAGATGGATCAGGTGATGCTATAAAGTGAACTATATACCGATACCTCACACTTGCTATGTGCAAAACAGACTAGACTAAGAGTTGATAAGAGTCTCTTCAAACTGAGGGAAAGCCTCTCGCTCCAAACCGCAAAATACCATAATACTCTCATTAGGATGCCTACTCCAGGGCCAGGAAAGCCACATATAAGACGCTGTGAGCCTAGACTGAAAATGAATAATCAGTCCAAAGATTCCCTCATTAAAATTTAAAACTTATAGTCTGAATGCAGGACCTAAGATAACAGATAGGTATCTGTATTCTAGAGCTGAAATAATGATTTACTCACCTACTTACAATTTATCAGATTGATAAAGAATTCTGTTAATTGACTACCGTTGCTCAATATATCTCCTCTCCTGATAAGAACAGTGAAAGCCCGCCATTATGCTGAATGATGCAAAGAATAAACCTACTCCTTGTCTTGCATATCTTGATGAGTAAACATAGTAAAAGGTTTCTACGATCGGCGACTGTATGAATGATTGATTTGTGATAAGATTTAACTAAAAACCCATGAATAATTTATGCGTAATTTTGTGTACGTACATTAAGCATATGTAATGCTATGCCCTGCTTCAGTTAATGATTTATTCAAACGTGATTTTTTTAACAATTTCATGTATGGGATATACATTCTAACTGAGCACGGTGGCCTTTAATATCGCAGCTATGTATACATGCGATTTGCGATATGCGGCTGATCCATATTCATAGGTTTCCATTCGCAGTAAACTATTGGCTAGGCTGTGATAAATGTTATAAGTGAATGAATCATTAATCGTTATCACCTGGGAATATCTCGGACCATTCCGTCCCAGCTTGTGGTTCACCTGTAGTACGAAGCTGACAGTACATTAGCATCGGCTACGGACTGGGTATCACCACATATCGTAAGTCCATATTCTCTTTATATTAATAAGTTAATCATTGTATGGTTTCTCTATTTCTTTTTGTGTGTGCTGATCGAGGAATCGCAATACTTCTCCATTCATTACCCGATAATTTCAGTCATGTTAAAATTTTCCGATCTATGTCAATTTTCTGCTTTTTGAGGAACACGTTAGTTCAGTGTATAAGGCCTGGGATAGAATAGAATAGAAGAATCCTTCATTTCGTAATTTGTCTAATAGATTTTAGGCACCCTTGTTGTCTTTTGATAAATCTTTTAAATGTACTCCACCAAGTATTCATTGGTATAATTTCTCTTTTTCTTCATTTAACTTCCTCAACTTAATTTTGTGGAATTGAAATTAGTCGATTTCTTGTTATTCAAATCCCTCAATGGATGATGAATATTTAGCGAAATACTTCTAATAGAATTACTAACCGAACCACCTTTTCATCTTAAGCTTGAAGTTCCATTCTATTCTTTCTATTGGTATGTGATTGTTAGTTTAATATCAACATGGACAAGGTCATTTGCTGTTTAACATATCCCATTTCTCCCATCATGGTTGTCATGATACACTCCTAATCTGCTATGTATGGTCAATGACTTATCTGGCTTAACTCAATCCTCTCAAACATTACCTGGAAAGTTGATTCTGTGATTTTATTGTGTTTCCTTTAGTGGTTTCACTATAAGCCATGATGGAAGACAGATTAAAGATTCTGAGCCAGAGCGCCCAACATAAGATCTTACCCTAAACTAAAGGCAGCTCACCAACTTTCAGAACGTAACTATAGTTCTGATCAGAGACGTCGGTTGGAATATTGGTATTAATTTGAGGTTATATGCAATTACATCACAGCACCGTTAATCTGGTGGGTTATTCTGGAGGTGTTTGCCTGGGTCGTGCCTTATCTATTTGCATATGTGTGCCTGTCTTGATACGAGAGGGTGAAAGGTCAGTCAGAGATCGCGCTCTGCCTTAATAATTGTAGGCGTTGCTTGGTGTGTGTGTGGCTTTGGTGCCTTGCTCTGGCATGATATTAAAGCGCAGGAGGAGGAACTGGCGAAAGGATTGGTCTCCGCGGACCTACAACAGGTACATGCCGCCGCCTCCCCAGCACTCCCGCCGCCTGCTTACACTCTGTTTGAGACCTACTTAGAGTAAACATCAAAGCGACCCAATGGTAACCCTACGGCGAACCGCTCCATGTAGATCTCAAATAGAGTGTAGTCCTCTGATACTTCCATACGTCACCGCATCTCCACTCTCCCACCTGCTTATTAAGCATCGCTTTACACAACCGTCTTTACTACCTGTAGCTGCTTCTTATTATTCACACCAACTCTTAGTCTTCATGTAGCTGTAGATCATTTAGTTCATCTGCCCTGAAAGAATTATTGAGGCTTTCACGTTGGAAGGTAATTTGTTTTAAAACTTTTAGATTTTTCTTATCTTTTGTTATTGCTAGACATCGTGGTTGCGGTGATAACTATATACTGATACTATATAAATATTAACTTTTAAGGATTTATTTTTCTTAAGATATCACCTGGAATATAAAGCTGTCCTAATTGAACTTTTGCCGATTGTCAGTAGAATTGCCGAAGCCATGAATATGTATGCATACTCTGGTCCATTTTCTTCATGGAAATTGTTTCCTTTCATATTTAAAGTTTACACGTTACGGTTAGGTATTTCAAAATAACAAGTGTTTAATATACCCCATGATTAGAATGAGGTATATCAGTGTCACTGTATCAATGTGCACACACTAATGTTGAGGGGTAACAGACTCGATGTTATATTAACATTAAGACTTAGTTTGATGCAATCTATCCCAGGTGAACATCCTCACTTGACTATTGCAAGGATATGGGTCAGATTTTCAGAAAATGTACAATTCGTCTTCACCAATCCTCTCAAATAAGCCACATTTAAGACAAAAATCAGCTTCAAAATGCAGTTTAACATAATAGAACTGATATTTTAAATCAATGTGATACCAAATATACCCGGTATTCTTCATTTTTCAGCCTAATTTAGGAGAATTTCCTAAATGTGTACAGCTGCCAATTGTACATTTTCTGAAAATCTGACCCATATAATGGTTGTTAAGGGTCACGATGGCAGTGGTCCGGATAGAGATGTCACGACTATAAATTACATCTTTATATATTATCACTGATTACGTAACATTGTGCATCATTACCCAATAAATATTGTCTGCATTGACTGCTCTAAAGTCATCTTATACGTGAAGACATCATATGCCATCGTCACTGTCACCACACTGGATGTCCGTTTCGCGCTGCACGTACATACTTTTTGAATAGGCCAATCAATGCTGCCGAAACGTTTCCTTTGATATCTCTGTGTCTACACCACCCATTACAGTGCACGATCCCACACACCTTTAGCTCCCCAATATATCATGTTGATTACAACATAATATACTGATAGCTGTGTGTCAAGTTAGGGAAAACTCCTGTATAAAATTGTAGTGGTATGTCCGTGCAGGTTTTAGAGGATGTCCGTGCTACAAAAATTGTAGAACGGACATAGATGATTTTTGTTTTGGAAGGCATTGTGACAACATAACGTAGATTTACAGCATATATTATACACCAGTACTAAGCTTAGGTCATTCAATATGTCTCCTAGAGTTGGGAAGGACTACCATGCTCGAAATCTGGAGAAACACAGTGAAATAAGTTACCAATGGAGCTTAGCATATGCTATCGTTTTGATGTACGCGCAGCGCGAAACGGACATCCAGTGTGGTGACAGTGATCGTGTAGTTTCCTCCTCGCAGAGGGAAATTGTCTATAATTATCCATATTTTTCGGATAGTGCCGTTCAGTTTCCTCCCAATTATGTTCCGCTTTGGTGCAGTAATTTTAAGCAATGACACTCCCATTTGGAAATACCCTAGTGAATTGCTAATGGATCTGAACCACATACTCCTCGGTTTAATTGCATTTGAATCTGGTTCAACTTCCAAGTAAGTTTCAGTTAACTGTAAATTTAACTCGTCTACTAATAGCTGTGGGTTTGAAATGCTTTCATCTTTCTGAGACAAACTGTACACACGTTCAGAGATTATTCAATCTTTGATTTTTTCGAGGACACGGGTAAAACCCATACAAGCTTGGAAAAAGCTAACTAGTTGTTAAATTAGTTTTGCTCCATAATATTTCGACGACCCCCTGCTTTGCGGCTTTTAGTTGTTACCTGGTTGGCTTGTGTACGGTGATCTCTTTTCCTTTTCTGTCCCCCTTCGTCTTAGATTCCATGTACCTTCCCTCACCTTTTAGCATGAAAATAAAAGGACAGGTCGATACTGGTGCGTGTTAGGTCCGGTCTTACTTGTCTTCTGCACCTGTTATTTTAGATGGAAAAATATTTGTATTTGCATCGCTATTAATGCATTTGTTTCTGAATATCTTCATGTATTAACTGAATCATTTGTGGAATGACAAATCGTGCGTGATATATATAATACTTATCGAAGGTAGATGTTGTTATCCAGGACTCAATCGGGTTTATAATACAGAAATGATTAGATAAGCAGTCGTAGTTGGTGTCGTGTTGGTTTACATAGTCAATTTGATTACTGGTATTAGTTCGAAGTTGTACTTCAAAGAATACATTTGCTAAACATAGAAGAGGTACTCTAATGTTACGTAGCGAAATGAAACCTATTAGTATCAATTAATATTCATGTAATATCTTAATGTTGCGATGCATTCAGAAATATGAGTAGATGACTAACAGCGGGGTCTCCTCTTCCTATCCAGTAATCATATCCTTGTTTGCTATTAACTCCCTCCAGCCTTACTTTCTACCATCATTTAGTCCCAGCAAGTATTGTGTGAGCTATCTTTCAATAGGATCTGAGAGCTGTACACAGTATGTATATCCTCCTTGGTGAGATGTTCAAAACTTGAAGACGTTAGATCAGTTTACCATAGGTCTGCCTTAGTTTACGGCTAGTGCTGATTGCACATGATGTCCTTCCTACCAGAAATAAAGTTCATTTTGTTCGTTTGCCAAAATGCCGTAAATTCGCTTTAATCCGAACTAACGAGACCAATACTCATTTGCACAAGGCCACTATTTTGTAATACTAGCTAATTAATACTCTATGTAATAGATAATTAGTCATTATTCGTAAAGGGAGTTGAGAAACTTGAGTTTGTATCATTGCAACATTTCGGAGGTCCCTCCCCCCACCCGCCTTTCCCCGGGCTTACTAGATGATTGTTTTAAAGGTTGGATGAAGAGCTGTTAAAAGGGTAGACATACCTACACTATAGAAATTTATACAGGAAGACGTAAAATACCAAAGGTTGGACCTATTCGAGTTATGACTGCATCTTGTGAATGTGTGATCTTTAATTGTGCAGTTCTGGCATGCACACAGATGTTGCTTATAATGCAAAGAGGTTGCTTATAGATTTCCAGGAGAGCTAATTTTTCCAGGTTGGATTTGGCTCTTGTTATGCCCCGTCTACCCCTTCCCCGGACCAAACTTTGGCTCTTAAAGTCGTTCCCTGGCGAGCTGTGGTATTTATGGGTCAGATCGTCAGAAAATGTACAATTGGCAGATCAACATATTTATTAAATTCTTCTAAATTAGACTGAAAAATCGTCAACACTAGGTATATCTGAGCATATTTGATATTGCCCTGATTCAAACAGTATGTTTGGTTATGTTGAGACTGTATTTTGAACCTGGTTTTTGCTTTAAGAGTGGGTTATTTGAGACGATTGATGAAGCTATTGTACATTTTCTGGCGATATCACCCTTACATGCTTTATACAACATGCCTCTAGACCGCCTAAGATAGCTTAAGATGGTTCAGTGTTAATGAAGAAGCATGTTTGCTTTGGTTTGTCAATGTAAATTTGCCTCGTTGAAGCTTATTTTGTGGGTTGATGTATCGTTATTGAGTTATGTTCCGATTGAAAGCATTAATGATATTTTGTTAAGAACTAGAACTTTCTTTCATTGACCTGGGAATGAGTATTTTGAACTTACTACCATCTTTTCAAAAACCTCTTTATTGAAATACTTGTTAAAGCAACTGATTTGAGAGATGAGACCTCGTATACCTGTTAATCTTGATAAGCATTCTTCCCTCAACCACTTCTTGGGAAAGCTGTGCGCGTCATTAACCACACACGCTCACCTTTACATGGAGCAGGCGAGAGTTGATCCCTTACAGAATGATCCAAACCTTACAGAATGAGCCATTGTTCTCCCCTTTACTTAATCTACGATCTATTCATGCCTAATATTCTCTTTTAGAGGATCAAAATCTTCTAAATCTAAAAAAAAAGAAGTAGTTACGTTTGATTTAGCCTCTTAAAATGACTGCCGTAGCTTGTTATACGGTAAAGACAAAAGCGAATGGGATAATTCCCTTAGGTTTGGCTGAAGCTCAAATACGCTTTATGGAACTTTAGCCGCAGGGGAGCTATATCGTGGACTGTGCAGTTGTTAATATTTGTGTCTGCTCACGCTATGGCCTAACTATGCCAGCCTGGAGCCAGCCTGGCATTCCCGGTGGATCCACTCTTTGTGCTTTGATCCTTCTCTTTTACTTGCTACTTCGCAAGTCAGTATCGTTTGTTTACATTTGAAATGCCTATTTCGTATTGGACTCTGGTACCATCTCTTTTCCCATATGTCTTGTTATGTTTTGAGTCAGTGATCTGTATGTTTGTTGATGTTAGTCGGTCAATTGTGCATTCATGCAGTTTTAAGACGTCTATGGGTTCTCTAGGGACCTATTAGATGTTCTAGGTATTCATAATATTGCCATGAAGTGAGGAAAAGTCTCGTTTAGGCACTATGCTCTAAAACTTTCTTTAATATAACAATTGTTAATATTTCTATATCACATATACCGAGAATTCTGAATTTCACTCAGGAAATTCTGAGTCAAATCTTCATTTCTTAATTACAAGCTTATACCTATGACAGATGGGCGCCGCCCAATGCAACATTTCCTTCTTTACTCAATGCACCCGTTGGTGTTAATGGTATTTGGTCTCGGGTTTTGTGGGTTTATGTGAGGAGTACTCTATATTAATAGCCCTCTTAATGTTACAATACATTATTGCCATTGCACCATGTACCTGTTTATGTCTATTATGTATAGCTTTGTGACGGGGAATCAGTCTCAGCCATCGTCATTACTGATAGCCTTAACTTCCTGCTAATGAGCTCTATAAAAGGCGGTTGCTCGATTTCTCATCATCTACTCTCAAGGTCTGCGTTTTTAGCTTTATCTCTGGATCACTCCCTTTCGGTCTCCATCATGGACTAAAATCAATAAACAACTCTGATTTTAGCGTTCGAACTGTCTGTAGGCCCAGTGACGTCCCTGGGCCTACGGCCTTGGGACGTCCCTGGGCCTACAGACCGTTCTCACGCTAAAACCATCGTTGTTTATTGCTACAAGTGCCTTCGGCACTTGGATTGTAGAGGCAGTTGTGTTTCTACTTCTTATAGGAATCAAACAATTTACTGGACGTTTATTTTAATTTGGAGATATTAATTTGATTGCCAAAAATAACTGAAATCACAGGGGGCTACGTTGGGGTAGTAGGCCTAAGGTGTAGGAGGGAGAGAGAGAGAGGGAAGGGGGGGGGGGGAGGGACAGAGAGAGAGAGAGGGGGAGGAGAGATGAGAATGACTGATATAAGAGGACTGATATAATCATGGTGCATGATGCATGTTTAATCATCCCCAGGAGTAATCAGATACTTTCAGTCTTCAAGACCTTTAAAAATTCCAAATTATTTTCAGTACAAAATATGAGTATTCATGAGAGATGGAGAGATTTATATTAGTATATGTATATAAAAGTGTAAAAAATAAAGTTGACCATAAAAAATGCTGGTTGAAAAAATGGTTGAAAAAACCGGTTGGTTGTAAAAAAAAAGTTGGTCGTAAAAAAGTTGGTTTGAAAAAAAAAGTTGGCCGAAAAAGGTTGGTTTGAAAAAAAGTTGGTCTTAAGAAAAATTTGTTGAAAAAAAGTTTGTCGTAAAAAAGTTGGGTCGAAAAAAAAGTTGGCCGAAATAAAGTTGGTCGTAAAAAAAAGTTTGTCGTAAAAAAGTTTTATAATTCTATAAATTCTATAAATTTTATAATTTTATAAGTTTTATAATTCTGTAATCTGGGGCAAGTGAAAAGCCCTATTTGCTGGAACTACCCAGTATAAATAAAAGCTTTAAAAAAAAAAAAAAGAGGGAGAGACAGAGAGAGTTTACAGAAGGAGATGGGTGACATCAATTTGTGAGAATTCATTCAATATTATATATGGGTCCGCTACCACCCATGGCCATGTTGTGTGTTTACTTAGTACTTAAACCACGGTCAGTCTAATGACATCGTGTTGCTGCCTGAAATATAGCACGAGGTACGAGTGCTATATTTCAGAGGCAGCAACACAATGTCATTAGACTGACCGTGGTGTAAGTACTTTATAGCACGTAAGGTCGTCAGATTTCTAATTGAACAGTCATAAATCGGTAGACACACAATCCCTCTCTGTACTCGGGTATTCTTCCCTCATTCCCTCAAAGACATTTAGGGGCTTTGTGTGACATGTTTACTGTGATAATATGAGATAGCTAAATAAGTCTTGAGTAAAAGGGTTCGCCCCATTTGACGATGCATTGATACCTCTACTCGAATAACAGTGCTCTTATGATTTATGTTTGAAATGTAGCTAGACTCCCAATCTACTTATGTATTTGAATTTTGTGTTTTTGAAACCTTAGGAGGCAGGTTTCCCTCATGATCAGTTCTTTTACTATTATTTGTGGTTTTCTTAAATCAATAATGTAAGTTTTCTCAAGCATAGTGGTAATGCTTGACTAGTATGTGTGGAATAATGTAAAAATGATATTTTTAAATGACTTTATTTCACAATAATTATAGAATCTAAATGAGAACTTTAATGATTAACTAATTTAGTTGTTTCACCCTACATGTATTAAAGCTAAGGATTAGCACTGGAGAGTGACCAGTGGTAGCTAACATATAGGCTTTAGCACCTTTCATGCTTTAGCACTGTGATAGCATTACAGCTATCCCTAGGTACATTTCTCTGTTTAGCTTCTTCAATGATCATGTGACCCCTGTACTCTTTCCCTCCAATCATGGATTAGCTTTAAGGAATTCTCCTTGGTTACTCCTTGGTTACTTGAGAGTACTAGGATGCTAGACCATATAAATATTTGTGTATTGGACTGTACAAATCAGTTAGCCTCTAACTTCGAAATGAGTTAGTTAGGAACATGTGAATCAGCCTGTAACTGCTGAAGAAGTTAGTCTCTAACCTCGAAATGAGTTAGTCTGTAACTTTGAAATGAGTTAGTCTGGAAGTTTTGAATCAGCCTGTAACTGCTGAATGAGTTAGTGAGTTACTGATCCAGGACTGAACTGCTGTATTACATATCTTACCTGTATATGTACCTGTGATTGAATACAAGAAACTTAACTGGACTTCAACCCTTGGACTTTATTTATTCCCTGAATGTTATTTTAACACATTCCTTTCCCTCCATCTCCCTGACTCTCTTTCACCTCTCTCTCTCTCTTGTGTGCTCTCTTTTAGTTTCAAGAGTGGTATATTTTCCTCACAATCATGCTCTATCATTTTCAGCGTGCAGGTAATAAATGAGTGTCATGGGTGTGCGCCGTCTAAAATGACCGTTGCTTTGATTACAGCAGAGGCCCTCCTGGGGGTGTTTGAAGTGCCGACCTGAGACACCCAAGAAAGGGTGCATATATCCGATCTAAGACACTACCGTTTATGACTGTTTAATTAGAATCGGACGACCTAAGTGCTATAAAGCAAGCTACATCATAGGCTTATGTAATCCCAGGCGGGCGGACATCCCTCCCTCCCTCCCTCTGCTCTCTTTCTCTCTCTCTCTCTCCCTCCCTCCAATGGACGGACCCATATTGAATGAATTCTCACAAATTGATGTCACCCATCTCCTAAATAAGGAGATCGGTGAGAGGAGAGCCATGCTCCCAGGCCATGCTGCACATATAACTCCCGACACTTGCACCGCGCAGAGTCAGGTACACACCCTGTACTAACAGAAAGCATGCTGTGGGGAAGCTTGGTGAGTGGTGAGGCTATGGTGGAGATGCGCTTTGGGTGCAGTGGAGCGAGGATGCCCACGGAAACACCCGAAGTAAACCTGAAGAAAATAAACCCGGTACCCTGACGCCCGGCTTATCCCATGTGTACCCTGGTACGCCTGCCTCTGGGAGCGCAGGGTTCACCGAGCCGTAACAAATCTCGCATGAGCTTGCATGCTGCGAGGAAACTCGAGTAGCCAAAACTCGAGGAAAGGAAGATTTCATTGTATAGGCTATAACTGACAGGTGCACAGCTTGCCAATGTGCGCCGCCCCCGCCCCCGCCCCCCCCCCCCCCCCCCCTCGCCCCAGAAAGAAATAATTATACGCTATTTCGCCGGATTAACATTTTATCATAAATTATTCATTTTGCCCAACTTCTAGTTAGCCTCTCCCAAATTACAATTCGTCACCTAGATATTTTTCTTGATTATTAGATGCTAGTACTTCAATCCTTCCTGCTAATTGATTGTTAATTGAATCCAAAAAGCATCTATAAAACAAGAGGTAAAGGTAATATTTGAGTTTCTCCTGAGATAAGAGCTCCTCTCAATTGCCCGCTTCAATATAGACACCTATTGAAAGTGCATTGGAGGGGTATATTAGGGAATTAATAGTTCATACAGAGTGATGTGTTCCTTGCTTCGACAATCCAGGATCTTCTGACTTCTCATACGTACTTCTGAATGTCAGGATCGTTTAGATAACGTCTAAGTGAGTGGTTAGAACTGTAATTAAGTACTGAGCTTGTCCTGCTGGGAAATGTTTTGTGATTCTGTACAGGGGCTGAAAGATAAACAGGATCATAGTGAGAACTATGACTTTATCCTATAGATTTATGTAGCATGTTTGAACATGTTTGCAATGGAGACTTCCAAGTCACTGCTGGTATATATATGATAGTAGATGCTTACAAATGTTTGCAATCAGTTATTAGTTTGATTAACATGTGCTTATTTGTCCCCAAGCATTGTTGTATTAGGCTCGACAAATTGAATTGTTATGTTACCATTTACCATTGTGATTATAAGAACAATGTATCATAACATTGTATGGCCACCTCTTTGGTCTGATGTTCAATGTCGATTTTATTGCTTTAAAGTTTCTGGTTTGAGTAAAAGCAATTTCTTTTCATGTTTATATATATAATAGTTTCTTATTTTATCACGATCACTGTGATGATATATAAAAAAAAGTAACGCCATATCACATATATGTATGTATGAGTCATATAATATGTGTTATTTCATAGTCATCAATTTTTTCTGATGTTCTGTATAGTTTATTGTCCTGGAAGTCTCTGATTTTAATAGAAGTACCGACAATTTGTCTTTGCCATGTTTTCTTGCCCTTTACCTATTATATGTCACTCCGTCTTGTCTATCTCCTCTGTTCATCTCAATCTTCCTCGTGTGTTCTTAGTTGGCTCTTTCAGTCATATATCCTTCCCTTCCATCCTATATCCCGTGCCCCGCGTCAGTCAACTCCCAACTGTATGTAAACATGAAAAGAAGGATCAACTCTGGATCAAGCCTTTTTTCTTTGGCCTTTGATCTCCGACACCATTATGTCGGTTACCTTGACGACGTGACCCCTTTATTTTATGTTGCTTCCAGCTGATTCAAAGACTTGATACCGAAACTGGCTTGATTGTATTACCAGCTATTATGTTAGTTATAAATATCAGCATGTTTATACCTGGTTTATTTATGGTCTACTGGAGGTTATGTACGTTCGTTGTTGTACAGATAAACGCATTATATGTAAACGTTCTTATGCATTTGTTAATTGCACCCCCAGCCCGGGTGTAAGGGAATGATAGGGGGATGTCAGAGAAAATATGCCCCCACCCAGGCTGGGATTTCCCTTAGTTTACTGTTGTATCAAGGACAGGATTTAAAAAAAAATTCTCAATGGGCTGGGGATTTACAAAGATTTCTTTCCCTGTGTGGGGTTCGGGGGGGGGGGGGGGTCGAGGATTTCATCATATTACCCAACATGCCCAGGACATTCCCCCATACCCAAGTGCATTGATAGTCCAGTAGACAAACCCCCAAATATGGAGTACTACTACAATTTTTTTGCTGAAATGGATTCAGCAGGTGTTCAGGTTCAAGAAACTGATGAGTGCCCAGCTGGCATGCTTGAGCATTTTGAATAAAATCTGATTCCATGGCAACGGCCTATGAACATGGGAATTTTTGTATTCCTGGGACACTTGAAATTTCAAGATAGCCACCAATTTCCCGCGCCCCCCCCCCCCCCCCCCAAAAAAAAAAAAAAAAAAAAAACACACACAAAAAAAACAACAACAACAAAAACAAACAAAAAACTCATTCATATCACTTGACTCTTTTGAATGACATTGAAAATATACAATGTTGGAAGGGTTCAAATGACGGGGCAGGAATATTGCAAACTACCCCATTAGTTTGTGTATATTTTCAATCAGTTTCTTGAACCTGAACACCTGCTGAATCCATCTTAGCAAAAAAGCATTGATTCTACCAAGTTGTCTATTTTTCTTAACAAGTTAGCCGTGTATGATTCATAGTTGGCTGGTTGATATATGTGTGCAATTTTAATGTTGTTGCTCCGATTGGGCAAGTGTTAATGTGACCTTAGTCTAAAGAGTTGTCTAGATGGGAAGTGAGCCATTTGGGCATTGATAGAACTTTGCAAAGTTTTGTTTATGATTAAAAATACCTTTTCAATATAAAAGAGATCGGATCTTTCCCTGGAAGTGGATGTGTATTGAATCGTGTTAGTGATCTTCTGGTCGGGTATAATATATGTGACAGTATTGAACAATTAATTGAATGATATTATATATAGTATAAAAATATGTATATATGATATCAGTTTTCTGTCCGCAATTTAGTCTTTTAAGAGATTAATTATGCGTTTGATAACATGTATACACTCGTTACATAAATATCTACGGTACAAGCATGGGTATTTGTCAATCCTTTTGGTACGATATCGGTATTTATGTCATATCCAAGCTGAAGTCATTTTGGTTTTTCCACTGCCATGCAGGGGTAATAGAGGCAGGTAATTCAATTCTAGGTTTGCTGCATGGTAAAGTACAGAACATCCCCATATCTCCTTTATTTCTTATTCAGGAAATATTAATCAATGCAGTCTCACAACAAGATGTGGTTATCGTTCTGCCCTGACAACCACAATACATATATTAGAACACATACTCTTATACAATAATAATACTTACAATCAATATGATCTTTGTTACATAAAATTTCCAAATACTATAAGAATGTTATGAGGTAGGATGAACACATTTATAATTTATATAGCATTGGCCGAATACACATGTGTATATAATCATATAATGTGTGTGTATGTACAGCATGCATATATATGTACGTGTGTATGATTATCATTGATACACGTTTATATGCAATTATTACTACCAAATCATCCATTTTTCGTGATGAGAAATTTATATGAGGTGAAAAACATATATGTATGTATAATATAACTGAATGCTTAGACTGTATACCGTATATAAATGCATGCATGTATATATATATGCCTATATACTTCGAGATCGGACATATTATACAAATGTGGTTTTTCTTCCGTTCCTGGCTTATTCCAGATTCACGATCCACATTCCTCTTAACTTTCTCATCTGTGTCATGGCGGTGTCATTGTTGTTCCATCTGTGGTGATGATGCCATTGTATATAGACAGGGAAAAAACCTGTGTCACTGCCATGGGCATGGGCTGGAATGTTGTGCAGTACCAGCTAGCCTTGTTTATTGACCTAAAACAACATGGATATTGTATTGGTGGTCTCCTGCAGTTGCAGTGAATATTCCTTCCACTGAGTTCATGGCTGATTTTTCTGCTTTCAGCTCGTAGAGGTGAGATGGAGAGGAAAGCATTACTTATGTGACAAAAGGCCCTTAGCATTTGTGAAACGTGGTTTCTTCAAAATAGCCCCCGCGTCGTCGCCTCCTGGACATCAATGGTGGACAATCATTCAATGATGCCTCGATCGAAACCTTCCGATCACCCAGTCTGGGTTTCCCTGGCTCGTATCACTAAGCTCCTGATGGCCAATCCTGCTTTGCACACAATAGACCAGGTATATTTCTTTGTATCTTAGTATAGCATATGCATTATTTTTGTTTGTTTGTTTGTTTTACATGTTTATTCAATGAGGAAGCTTAATTATGATAACTTTGTTTTTTATCCCTCGAGCCGTTGCTTGATTTTTAATTTATTAAACGTTGGACTTACTACGTTTTGCATATATGTCTAGCAATTATTGCAATATACATGTAATATAATATGATATAATAAATATTTATGTTAATTTAAAGAACGTCGGTATTTTGAGAAATACTTAGTAAGCTGCTTAAAATGTTTGTTGACCAATATTTATTTATCCAAATAACATTTGTTTTGCAGGTGCCTGACATGTTTAAGGAGGTATATATCCTTTCTGGTTATCGATCTCCCAGAAGTTCACCCTGGCAATGTCTCAACAGCATTTTCGAGAGGAACAATGAAGCCTTCAACTTCTGGACGCATTTCCTTCCATCATTATACTTCTGGTGGAGAATCATCGCCCTGTGGCCATCCTTAGAATCCCAGGGTCCCTATGCGTACCCCATGATGATCTGCCTAATCTCTATTGCTATATTTCCCATTATGAGTGCCATAGCTCACATCTTCAACACCATGTCTGATCGCGCTCGCCACATCTGCTTTTTCCTGGATTACGCTGCCATTGGCGTCTACGTCCTTGGCTCGGCCATTGCCTACCGTGCCTATTCATTCCCATCGTATCTGCTGAACTCGTGGTTTTTAGATTTTTACCTCAACGTGGCCACTGTGTTCAGCGTTCTTTCCTTGATGGCAGCCTGCTATTCCAGATTCCTTCCATCGGGCTTCTACAAGAAGGTACTGCGGATGTCTGGCTTTAGCATACCCTACTTTTTCGTTTCCACGCCGCTCATGTTCAGGATATTAGCCTGCGAGGCGGAGGAGTGCAGCTGGACTGCCCTTGGCTCCGTCAAATTTCACTTCTTCATGGCATTCCTCTCCGCATTTCTCTTCGCCACTCATATGCCCGAACGTCTCTACCCAGGGAGGTTTGATATCGTTGGGCACAGTCACCAACTTTTCCATCTCTTTTCGGTTATCGCATCTGACCTGCAAATAAATCTTCTCCTTATGGACATGAAGAACAAACGGGACTTGCTGCTAGCTTACAATGCTCTGCCTTCTCCTGAAACTAGCTTTTACCTCTTCTGTATTGTCATCGCTATAAGTGCTGTGGTTCTGACTTTTTTCGTTCGCAAACTCAAATATCTCATTCCAAAAGAAGTAAAAGTAGAAGAAACGCCAGTAGGTAAGGACCAATGTAAAGCATTCTGGAACAATAATTATATCAAGCAAAATGTTCGATGTCGGAACTCAAAGGGGTCGGGTTAATGTATTGTGGCCAATAGGAACAGTTACACCTGTTCTATCTTAGAGTCTGAGATATTTCAAATAAATGGTATATTTCTATAGGTGCATTGACTTTTAACATTTGATATATTTACAAGGTATAAACACGTTCTTATTGAACTTTAAAATATATACTTGCAATCTTGCATTATGCCTCTGACGCATTATAAATGATTTTACATGAAGAGGTTGCTCGTCAAATTCCGGTGTCATAATAGACTACAACTTATTAGATTTATACTCTGTCGTAGTTGCTCATTAGTTTAAGTTCGTAACTAATTTCAATAACTGACTGATGCCGGCTGATTCCAGTTTGATTTTGTGATTTCTTCATGTAAAGGTCGGCAGAATTGAGTATGTGGTGTTTGTTGATAAAAGAAAACAAATTTCATTATGTTCTTCATTGTGAAGTTCAATCATTTGCATGTATCTATTTGGAAACGTTAATGATTTTGTAGTAGAAGAAAAAATGCCAAAATATCTATGATGTAAATTTTTTCACAATCTATAGGTGACCAATAGTGATCAAAACACATACTGGATGTATGTATGTTATGATTTACTAATTCAATTACTGATTCAAGCCTTATGAATCCCATGTTACCTCATCTTTATCTCAGTGCCAGAACGTTAGTGCATGTACTTATAAGTCGTAGATTGTAGTATATTTTAGGTCCGTCTAGGATGTAGCTTAGGCCTTGAACCTTTTACTTTCCATGCCTGAGATGCAGCTTGATCATTCCGATTAGAGAGTATTGAGAATTCTCATTCACAAATAGCTCGCATAGCTAGTTTTTGTTTTGATGTTCGAGGATTTTGACGCACTGTTTGGCGTGAGTGTCGTTTAATTTATTTTCACTACATTCGCACTTGCAAATAGATGTAGCTATCATGTAAATGTTGTCTGTTTTTGTTAGAGCCTGCATATTTTCAGGAAGCAAATCATCATGTGGTTTTATTTGTGGTGTATATGTTCAACAGAGACTGTTAGGGCAAATGCGATGATTTAAGTCTTCATGATACATATGTCTGTTCTGTAAGATACATGTCGGTCCTGTTGTGCTATGTAGTGGTGATTCTGTCTGGATGATAATTCAACTCTAACTGAATTTGATGTATATATTAGGACCCATCGACATTAAGATTTCGGTATTTATAACCAGAAATACCGATACTTGATTTCACATTACAACGTTTGTCATTACATTATTTGAATCTGTATTATTGCATCATTTGCAAAAAGATTTTGCGCATACACTAGGTATGTAATTGATCTTATCGTTTTTGTTGGTTGATAGATTGTTATTTGTAACTAGAACTTAGTTTATTTTTGTATCGTTATCCTTTCCTGTCCCTATTTCTTTGAAGTTGTTAAAGCTTCACTGTTATCTTTCTCAGGTTTCTCTCTGTTTGCCCAAAAGTTCCATTAAATACAAAATTATTTAATGTCTGTACTTTTCTTTAATATAAAGAACTTAACATTTTATATCACGGTCTGTTTTTGAAAATTTTGCATTGATATATTTTGATCACGAACAAGTTGTTTTTTACTTTTAACCCTTTTACGTTTATATTCGCGACATGAAATCATTATTAAAGGCTTCAAGAATATTTATTTGAAGTATTCAAATAACGTGCAAATCGATTTCTCTCTCAAAATATCAACGCTGTTATGTGCATGGAATATTGGCAATGTTACTCTTTTTTTTTCTAATGATGTTGTGAGTCGTACTGTGTGAGCATTCTTTTATTTGACCGTTGGCTTGAACGCTTTGGGTTTTTATGACACTGAATTTCCTTAATGTAATTATATATACAATTGTTATCCGGGAGAAGGAATCCGTCCTACATAAAATATGCGTATATGAAAATTTCTTAAATGTCTGTCCTATCTCTTGAAGACCTGTACAGGGAAAGGTCACTAAATATGTAATAATAATTCAATGATCCATACCTCGGGTTGACATTCTGTAACTATTCCCCGCCAAGGCCTTTTATCTACTAAATATGTGGGACTGGTTTTTATTAAACTGTAAATACATCCTGGTGAGGTCAGGTCATCATATCATTGCTTGGATAACACAAAGATGGTCCCGGGGTCATTTCACTGTGAATGTGTGATCCTTTCGCCTAGTGAATCGAAGTTCTGTCTCACACAAAGTGACTCATTTGAAACGTGTTATTCCTTTATACTTGATGCAAATAACACAGGGTTGAAGTTATATGGGTATATTATGTTTTCTATGAACATTGCTATAACAAATTTCATTTGTAAGTAAATGACATCATCTTGTATGACTAGATCGAAAAGAGCATGCCATTCAATGATGTTGGTGATATCACTCTGAATGCTTCGACTTTGTTTTGTATTCCTAATTGGAGATGCCATATTGTGTCAACGTTCAGACTATCATCGTATTACTTTTAAAGTACCGTAGAAGTACATGTTCTACGGTACATGGTGAAACCCACCTGGGAGATCCGTTGCGAGTCCCTGTGTGGTCATATTTTTCTGGACAGCAAAGATAGGAACACACAGGGGGTCGGTCTCACTTTGACAATGCCTAAATGGGTGTACAGTAGTTGTATACCCGCTTTAACATGTGTATCGCACTTATAATTATGTAGGCCTGTTGAAATCAATGATTAGGGATTCTTCGCTTTTGATTAAAGGAAATCATGGTGCCTCAGTAGCATTTGACAACTATATGCCTTGTATTAGCTAAGACCTTTAGGTGTATACATTAGCTGTAAACGTTTCTGATGCTAGGATCTGTATTGCAATCAAACTGTGTGAGAGTCAATCATATCTCGATTGATTCTAAGGTTGTTGCTGTAGTGTGTATTATATTCCCAAGCCTTCTGTGATAAGATGAAACAAATGCTGATAAATTTTACTCTGGTGTATTGTGTCCAAATTCATACGGAACTATCCGTATGTAAATCTTAAAGAAAATTGTATTTATGTACACCAATCTGATACTTGTTTGGAAAATAGAAAAGGACTAGTTGTAATCATTTTTTCTAAAACAATGTTTTAGTGACTCGGGCGATCTAACGTGTTGTGTATAACTAACACGCAACAAGCACAAAGAAATGATAATATGGCGCTTTAGAAACCCGATGTAATCTCCTTTAATGAATGCTAACATATTTTCTAGATGAGAACTCGATCCATCTTTATTTTTAATTCGAGTTCATCCTTTTTTTCATTCCAGGAACTAAGCAAAACGCTAAACAAGAGACTTATCTCAGCTTTGGGAAGCAAATTTTTAACGCATTTCATGTGATTACTGCTCGATGATTCTTTCTTTGCCGAATAAAATAAGACTTTAAAAGCAATGTGTCCTGTCTTTGATACCGAGAAAAGTGTCTCGATACAAATCATCATGAGCATCGATGCTCTGAGGTTGGATCTTGAATCCTGTGCTCTAATTACTAAACAACAGAAGCCAGTTCCATGGTAGTCTTATGTTTAGGTCCTTTGACTGAATTATGTAGGTATCATTCATTTAAGCGAAACATTTTTAACGAACGAAAATCACTGGAAAATAAACAAATTAAAGAACACAAACACATATTCCAAATGCATTAGGTTGCAACCAACCATGCCATATTTTATTGGCCAACATGAAAGATCCCAGAAAAATAATGTCTAACTCAACAGTCTGTCAAACGACTGGCTCACAATGGCCCATCACACGTGGCTGTGTGCGGCACTACACCGGGTCTGTCACCACATCTCCCCCATCGGTTGCAATTCAAACCTCACCAAACAATCAATCCAAGTACACAAGTCTATCTGAGCATTTTCCTCAGCTGCAACTTACCACTTTTCATGTGGGTTTACACCATCGAAAACGCTTTGTAGTGACAGAAATAAATAATTACTTTTTTTTAAATTCAGATTTTTTTCTTAACGTCAATCATTATTTTTTAATCATACCTGAAGTCTAGTTAAAGTTCAGATCATCAACGTGATTTCATCACAATTTACAATAATCAGTTGTATGAAAATGCACAGAAACTTTCTTCTCATTGACTTTCTTATTCATGAAGAAAAATAAGTAATAATTTTTGCCATTAACTCTTAATTATTTCTTTCTTAACTTAGATCATTTATATCAGATAATATTAAACACGAATGAGGTATTGCAATAAATAACTTATCATTTAGAATTTCACGCATACAAACCACATATAAGGTATCACCAAATATAACCAATACATGCTCGTGCATATTTTTAGAAACCCAATCTTGGATAGCTCACCATCAATCAGATACTAAATATCTGCCTCTCTATATTTCGTTCCACCCACTTCATAAATATATACTTGCTGATCAGCTTCCTGCTGAGACAGTCGTATACAAATATGTAACTTTAGACAAGTCCGTCGACTAAATGCCCGGCCTACCCTGGGTTGTACGGCCCCTTCACGTAATGAAGGCTGGCCATTGCGAGCAACTTTTACTAAAAGCGAGAGTGGAGTTTTAAGTCCACACCAAAGTGTCAATTCCTCCCATGGCCTGTAAGCACACTCTACGCTTCTCCCTTCAATCTATTTGTCTACAATACTTAGAAAAATGGGAAACACATAATTATCCTAGGGCCACCAACCCTTTCATGGTGATGCAGATAATTCAATACTTAATTTCATAATTCCTCGAGACGCATCCGATTAATACCCCATCGTCCTCGACACGAGTAAAGTGTCTTACCATCAGCATCAGCATCAACACCTAGGCATTACCTTCATCCAGTTTTGTGGGGCTGGGGAACCCCATATATAATTATAGCAACCAACCAGTTAAAATCTCATGCCTTTCCTCAGTGTTTGACACCAGTGCCGTTACACCGGCCATAATGTCGGTGGTGTCGACGCAACGAGGCACTGATGCTGGATCAATACCTTGTCACCTCACCATTACACAACTCCTTTATGAATGAGATAGAAAGAGGGGAACAAACCATTGCCATTCGTAGGGTTGCATGGCCTTACCATAAATATCATCATCATTGTCTAATGCTACACGTAGTGAATTAATCAACCAAAAATACAAACTTCGTCATTATCACAATTCACATGTATGACAGATTGCATATTAAAGTGCATAATATCCAATTATTACGATAATGGAAAAAAGATAATAAACATAGAATTAAAAAAGAAGTCCTTGAAAGGTGTCTATTAAGTTAGTCACCGTCTATTCGGATTAAACATTCTCAATATATTAAGCTTGTCTTGGTATCCCTGGCTGAGAGCAAGAAGCTGAGACATTCCTCCAGCCCATTGCATGTAATAAAATACAGCATTCATTAGCGTACGTTTTAAATAGATATATGCAGCAATAAGACAAAATCTATGCATCGAGATAATTATAAAAAACATTAGTTTAAAACTACCAGTAGTATGTAACACGTTAACAGACTGCAGCACTACCTGACCTTACGCCAGGTGCAGTTGGCCTTGATACCAGGCAATGGTCACTGCACACGGAGACGGATAAGACTGTTTAAAATATCAATTGACTTACTCAATTTACCATGTTTTGCACATTATCTCTATTGCAGAAAACTTAACTGAATATCAAATGCCAATTCGCCTTTATGGAAGTTTCTCATGGGTTCTTTTCCATAAGTACTACTATTATAGATAAGTATTTTCATTGGAACAATCTCTGAAACTGTGTTACTGGCATGCAAACAATACTAATGGCTAAATGACATTGTTGCGTTTAAGATAGGAATTTCTCGTACCACTAGATTTCTTATTTAACATCATTATACCTAATCTATGCGACAGCATATTATCGGCAAGACATCATTATTTTCCACTGTATACATGTACATGGGTATAAAACACCATTCATTATTCCGCCTGGTTGACAATTAGACACATTTTATTGTTATCTATTGTACATATCATAACTGAGTGCCACAAGGTTAAGATAACGCCTTCTTAAGACAATTGGTTTTGGTTGAATGTCTCTAGTACAGAGTGAGGTAGAACGGGTCTACGGGAATATTTGTATGACCTGTTTCACAATACATTTTCTATTTTTTAAAACAACAATACATTTTTGCATAAATACCAAACATCATTCAATAATAAAACACCCGCTTTGTAATCTGGAAAAGTTTTTTTTTTAATACTACACATCATTGGAACAATTTTAATATCAATCCTTCAAAATATTATGTATGATTTATAAAACATGAGTGATTGAATTAAATACAAAATTACAATATAGTTCCATTATCTTTGGACGAACGAAAGTTATCTCTCTACTTTCGTTGAAATCATTTTTTAAAAAAATATATCAACACAAAATTACAGGAATACTTTTCCTTCGATGTGGATATTTGGACTAACAATTCATTTAAAAAATCGGATACCCTTTGAATTGAAGGAGGTAATTAAATGGCGTTGACTATTTTTTTTTAGTATAAATACACATTTTACACATGTCGAAGGGTTGTCTGAAATAAAACACCCAAAAGTCGATATATTTAATCACATCTATAATCCAATTGTATACCTCTGTGGTAGAAAGCTTAAATAAAAACACGACTATTCAAAATTAATGGGCATTTTTTTAAAAAAACAAAAAGCTTATAATTACGAATCGGTTTCCGTCGGTTATAAAGATTTCATTTCATGCTGTGACCAAAGTAACAAAAAGATGAAACATGTTTAAACTGAGATGACTAGATTAATATTATTGTAACTCTATCTTATTGAAATATACCAGCGATTGAGTATTATCCTTATGACATGGAAAATCCCCAACTAAACAAACTTACCTTTAGGGTGAAGTTTAGTTGAGGTTATGCATAAGCATCGTAGTCGGAAGTAAGGGAGTACAGGGGAGATGCGCACGCGCATTTCTGGATGACGTCACACTTTCCAGCCACGGTGAGGGAACCTCAGTAGTCGAATAAGTAAGGGTTCCCAGTAAAGTGCTAATAACTAAAATTACTTTACACTTATTAATCTCAAAAATGGAATTTAATCAAATTCAGGGAGGGCGGGTGGGCCCCTGTACTCCCTTACTTCCGACTACGATGCTTATGCATAACCTCAACTAAACTTCACCCTAAAGGTAAGTTTGTTTAGTTGGGGATTATGCTTCGCATCTTCCGTCTCCAGACCGGAAGTACAGGGGAGACTTTAAAGTCAAGCAGGTTCCCGAACCCACAAAACTACAATTGAACACAATTTTCCAACTTCAGAATTTATTACCACTGTAAAAATCGTATTATCTCACAATACACACAGTATAGGTAACCTTCCGTAATAATGACAACAACATGTTTGGCCCTTAACAGAACATGGGCCATTTAACGTCTTTCGACGAAACAACAACCATTAGGGTTTCTTAGCCCCTTTTAATAACACATGGGCTACGTCTTTCGACGAGTAAATTGGTTTTTTATAGAATTTAGTAAAAGTCGTTTCAGACGACCAACAACCCCGTTTGAGGATCTCCCCAATCGGAACATTCAATGAACTTAATTTTGAAACAGACGCAGAACGCGTACTGTGTGCCGTAAAGGCTTGAACATCAACACCGCTACTAGACAAAATTTCTTTTACCCAGCGAGCTAACGAGCTGCAAGCAACCGGTTTGAATGGGGGAACATAGCTAATTACTAATTGTCCCTTTCCTTCTGAATTGTATTCACGTAATTCAAAAGTCCTCTTTATGTATTCGTTGGTAACTCTCACCAAACAGACCCTTGGGTCTTCTACAAAAGATTTAGTAGTAAACACTTTCAAGGGTTGACCTTGTTTACATGTTTTCAACATTTTATCCATAAGAAACACCACCTTGTTTTCTTTCACGAAAGTGTTCTCCACTTTCAACGCTTTCACAGTTTGCAACCTCTGTGAGTGTACAATTAGAAATAACATCACGAACTTCAAACTCAGTTTTTTCAACGTTAAATCCTTAATAGGAGAAAGTTCTCTCAAATATGATAGGACCATGTCCGTATCCCAGGTATCGATGTACCTGCAATTTGGAGGACGTAAACGTCCCACCCCCCCCAGAATTCGACAAACTGTACGGCTTGCCCCAAAAGTACCTTCTTTACCAAGTGACATAGTAGAAGATAGCGCACAACGCGCAATATTTATAGAACTGTGAGAGTATCCCTGATCAAACATCAACGTCAAAAATTCAATACCAAATTTCTCACTGTATTCCAGGGGGTCTATGCCCTTTATCACACAAAAAGTATTCCACTTTCTCAGAAAAACGTCATAAGTTTTACGAGTGTCCTCTGACCACGAGTTAAGATAGAGAAATTTCGCTCTATTGGAAATGTTCATGGAATTTACTCTTCTCTCTATAAGAGACCCACTATTAGTCCTACTGACGTGAGATTCTCGTCTTGTGTTGGGAAGGAAGGAAGAAGGTTCCCTTCTTTCTTCGGAAATGTTCGGTATCGACCTTGACACAGTTGCAGAAACTTTCCGTACCAGGCTTGGCTCGGCCAATTCGGTCCTACAATCACTGCCCTTGCTCGTTCTGTCGTCACTTTTTGAAGGCACTTGCCCATGAGGCTGAAAGGAGGAAAAATATAACATAGGTTAAAATCCTTCCAATTCAGTGAAAAAGCATCAACATGAAACGAATGAGGGTCTGGCTTCCAGCTAACAAACTTATCAGTTTTGTTATTCAAATGAGAGGCGAACAAATCTACATCTGGCTCTCCAAAAATTTCACAAATTTCATTGAAAATTTCTGTCCCTAGTCCCCATTCCGTGTTATCAGTGAATTGTCTACTCGCACGATCTGCCTCAACATTTTTCACTCCCGCGATATGGGTGGCTATTAGCCAATTATTTCTTTCCTCTGCCCACAACCAGATTCTCTTTGCTACATCATTGCAACTTCTCGATCTAGTGCCTCCTAGCTTGTTAATATAACTGACTGTGGTAGTGTTATCTGATAACACCAGGATTTTTGTGTTCGACACATCTTTCACTAAGCTATTTAGCCCGTTGAACACCGCTTGCAATTCCAACACATTTATGTGTGAATCTTGCCATTCTGGTCCCCATCTAAACCCTGTCGAGTTTCCATCTAGGACCGCCCCCCAACCTGCCAAACTTGCATCAGTGTACAGTTTCATTGAAGGGCCTGCTGGTCTGATTAATCTAACTGCTGTTTGTACTTTTTCGTACCACCAGTCCAGTTCTTTCCACCCCTTTTGTGAAATGGACATGTAACCATCAAAACCTAGTTTTCCTGCTTGTCGGAGTGATAGAATCTTTTCTACCTCCAAACGTTTATAATGGGCCAAAGCATAATCAAAACCTTTCGTTAAGTCTACCATGACTCCTATCGTTTGAGCTACTGTCCTAATCTTATGTTTCTTAGATTTTCTTAGCTCATCTATCAACGACCGTAACCTGTCAATTTTCTCCTGCGTTGGTCTGACTGACATTTCCACTGAGTCTAACAAGTAGCCTAGGAATTTAATGTTTTGCGAGGGTACTTTTTGCGATTTCTCATCTTGAATTGCAAATCCCAGTTTCCGTAAAATTTCCTCGACCCTGCCTATAGCTAGAGCACATTCCCTTTTAGTTTTACCTAAAACCAGTACGTCATCAATGTAAATAATACACTGAATCCCTTCCCTTCGCAAAAAAGCAAAGACTGGTTTGAGAATTTTCGTGAAAACACGGGGAGCTGGAGATAACCCAAACGGCATAGCATTGAATCTGTAAAATTTCCCTTTCCACTGGAAAACTACATAATTCCTGTATCTTCGATCCAAACCCACGGCGTAATATGCCTCTTTCAGATCAAGGGAAGCCAAAAACCACCCTTCTTGCAATAAATCTACTGCTGTTTCTAAATTGTCCATCTTAAAATGTTCTTTCTTGATGTGTTTATTTAGAATCGTCAAATCTGTTATAAGTCTCCACTTCCCTCCCGGTTTCGGTCTGAGAAACACATTCGAGACAAAGCGAGCTTCGGATAATCTAATTTCCGTTACTACTTCTTTCTGAATAAGCTTATCTATTTCCCCCTGCAAAGCTAATTGCTGATCGTCATTCATACGATATTCTCTTGGGATAGATTTCTGTATTGGTAATTTGATAAAATCTAGTGTCACTCCCTGTACTTGAGAAATGACCCATTCATCGGAAACGATTTCTCGCCAACACTCCACGTGGTGAGCGATATTACCAGGAATACAATCAGAGACATCAGTAAACAATTCATGCGTTAGGGACCCAGCCTGAGTATCAAAATATGTAATATTTCGTACCTTACCTTCATCGGTAATTACTCCTTTGGTGGATCCCTCTTGGGAAAACCCGAGTTCTTGGGCTTTTCCCCCTGGGTCTTGGCGGGGCCTTTCTTTCCCTTGTTGAAAGGTTTCTTGAAGCCTTGCTTTCCTTTGAAAGCTTGCTTGCCCTGTCCAGTCTTAGCCTTGGTCTTATCCTGTTTGGACCATGAAGATTTCCTGATATCTTCCATTCGTTTAGCCAGTTTTGAAACATGCTCTCCTTCCTTGAGCGATGTTTCGAGATTGTCAGTCAATAAGTATGTCGCCCCCGGGGGGTTTGCGTCATTGGCTAAACACTTGTATTCTTGTGGCAACAAGTGACGGAAAGCTTCCCTTCTCTCCTTTACAAGCTTGAATCTTATGAAGAAAGAGGCCATCCCGAAGATTTCGGCTAACTTTTTCATAGATTCCTTTATCCAGTCACCCAGTCCTTCTCTCTTTTTCAGATCTTCTGAAACACGAGCGATTGCAATCATGATCTTCATAAACAGACTTTCAAAACGCTTCAACTTGTCGTCATCTTCCCTGACAGGTCTAGGGAGAGCATCACGAATTTT
Organism: Sthenelais limicola; assembly: GCA_942159475.1. Taxonomy (NCBI): domain Eukaryota; kingdom Metazoa; phylum Annelida; class Polychaeta; order Phyllodocida; family Sigalionidae; genus Sthenelais; species Sthenelais limicola. Next base: position 131,155,649 of record OW804095.1, read on the forward strand.
GGGGTTAATCTCATGAGTTTTGAGAAACTCCATGTTGCTAGGTCGTGGATAATTGTCCGTATATTTCTTTAGACCTTCCGCCGACAGAGTAGCCCTCATGCGCTTATTAAAGAAAGCTCTGATATCCTCATTGAGTGGTTCACCCACCTTATCATCTTCCTCGATGTCATTTGAAACATCTTTCCAGAAGCTACTGATCGTAGGGAAGCCCGAGGCCCCCGCTGACTGATCCAGATCTTTGGCTGAGCCCGCTGCTGCTGATGCGGGCGGCTTAGCGAAGGCTTTTACCGCGGAAAAGTCACTGTACGCGCTCTTGCCACAGAAATCCTCTTCGTCCAGCCAATCAGATTCCGAGATTTCCTCTTCATCCGAAGTGTCCGTTATGCGACGTCTTTTGACTGAACTTTTGCTTTCCAGCTCGAGTTTATCCATTCTTTCGTTAATCTTGTCCAGATGAGAGTTCACATTGCCCAACGATAATAAAACTTTGTGCATATCCGTATCTCGCACAGGGCTCCTTGATCTAGAGCGTTTTTTATATCGAGAGCTGCTATGACTCGAATGGCTCGAGTGACTTGATCGGCCATGACTCGATTTAGAGTTGCGGTTCTCGTCTCTATAGCTCTTATGGCTATCCGAACCATGGTTAGATCTCTGTCTGGAGGAATCATCCTTAGACTTCTTGATTTCAATCGTCCTGTGTTCAATCACTGGCGATTTAGGCTTGCCTTCATCATCAGATGGAGAAACATCGTGAATCGTCCGGATTCTGCCCGGGCCCACTTTGTCATTGGCAGACGACATGCTGCCCAACTGTGAATTTTCGAAAATTACCAACAGTCTCAGTTCAAACCGTCCGAACTTCTATTGTTCTCGGTTCTATACGGAGAAAACTCGGTTTCTGCCGTAAAAAGAATTTCCTTCACACGGAAAAACTATCACAATCCACGAATCTTGGACAGCGCTGCGTGGCCTTCGAACAACGACGCTCAGAAATGGCGACTAAAGTGACGTCATCCAGAAATGCGCGTGCGCATCTCCCCTGTACTTCCGGTCTGGAGACGGAAGATGCGAAGCATAACCCTGCGATATTTTAACTGTGATTATCTAAAAACTGCACCATCGACTTTCAGCTGTCAAACAATATTATTGGTCAACTACGATTCGTCTGAAACCTAACTGTTCATTCTACAGCTAATCTACACGAACGTCCTAACAGTTTGTGTACCTATTTCTACTTCTCTTCTGACTGTGGAGTTAACATTTCCTGAATAACAATTTCTTTGTCTTGCCTACCGTTGGATTAATGCTCTAACAACTAGCATCTGGACATTGAGATTAGTCACAAATACTGAGGCACCAGCTCCTTATCTCTATGAATTGGGAGGCGGCAGGTACGGAAAGGCAAAGAAGGGAAATATTCTTTTAGCATCTGGAGTGATTGATTGTCTATTTTGGGGGTGGGGGGAGGGGGAGGGGAGTATACATCACAAAGAAAATAATTCCATTCTGGGATACACGAACAAGGGAAACCAAAATGGTAAATCTGGGAAGACGTCAGAGATCGTCGGTCGGAAAAGTGCCAGTCACGGGCGGATTAAGACATGGGAAGCAGAAATCTGCTTCCATATGAGGCAGATTAGATTTTCTCAGTTCTTTCTTTTAAGCATTAAGCGCTTTTGGTCGAGATACTGGACATAACTTAGGCAATAGGAATGTTTGGTACATGAAACAGAATCACAGTGAAATACAATTATGACTTAGAGAAAAATAAACTGGGGTTTGATTTGTGTCATGAAGAATTCCGTTTTTATGGCACGCGAGTGTTTGAACACAGAGAACCAGCATGTATCAAAGTTGTTTGAAAGTTAGTAAACGGTATGGTGGAGAGGGGGAGACAGAGTGGGACGTCTTCCTCGTGAGAGGCGTTAGATGATAGGAATCATAAAATGACGACGGATAAGATTTCGTGGTAATATTAAGCAGCGGTACACTGAACCAGCAGTTGATACAAGGCGCAACCACCAGATATGATATGTGCATGGTTGTGAAGGCCCCCAGACCTCTGGTGGAGATTTCCTGAACTAATACAAAAAGATGGGCCACCAGAAGGTGGCGAGACGACCAACTAAAGACCTAGACTCCAGCAGTGTACGGACAGTGTATGGCCATGTGACGTGGTATGTGACTAAAATCTACCTGTCTGAGATAGTAATTCATCATTGACATTGACAATTGTTAAACAGTTTTGTTTTAAACTCGGGAGTGGTGACAACTTGTGGTTACCAAGATACAATCTTACAGAAAAGAAGTGTGTGAAAATATATATATATGTATTTTTTTGTTTTGCTGTGGTTCATATTTTTTCCAATTTTCATTTGTTCTTTTCCAGGTATAAAACGTGAGCGTACTAGATTTGCTGATGTTTCTTAAAAGCACCATTGAAAAGCATTGTTCCATGAAATGCAAAAAAAATATATATATAAAATTAAGTCTTTAGCTTGAAAAAAAAAGTAAACAACGTAAGATCTAATTGTAGTGAAACTACAACCAGGAACCTACGACATTATAAGGACCATTAAGTAGTCATATTCCTCCATTATTTTGAGTTGGTGCCAATTATTCTAATCTACAAGCTCTCTACAGAAAAATCAAACCTTTGACTCAAAGACCACTTTAAACTGCAAAATTCCAAGCAAAAAGCCGTTACGATATGTTTGAAATGTTTAAATACTTGTATGATTAGAGATTGCTTTTTTGATACCAACTGTATTATATAAAAGGGAATCTGACAACTATCAAAAGCTGTGCTTTATTTCAACTCGATGCACTTTGCGCATCCTGATTTGGCACGTCTTTAATCTAGCATATATATTGAAATTACAAAAAGCCTCGCTTATTTAGTTTTTTGTTTAAAAAAGTTATTTCCTAGTCTCAGTCTTTTTCCTGGCGGCACAAAAGCCAGTTTTAAATTCATTATGTTCATATCCCAATGTGACTATAACGAGGTGTGAATTTAATTCCTAGATCACCTCCGTTATATATAATATATATATAGACTCGCTACTTGTATCAAGTAATTAATGATACCGAGACATTGTGTGAATATATCCTCAGGCACTATTCAATTTATGACAATAACAAAAAAACGACCAGATAGGAAATAAGTGTCAGCCTCTTACTTTCAGCCCCTGAAACATTAGCTATTCGACTACGTATCTAGTCAAGCTCATCATTGGACCCATTACATGATAAAATCTCCAGTTTCCCAGGTCTTGTGTCTTCCAATATTTATAACCTACCCCCAGCTGCTTCCCTCATTCTTCTTTAACGCTTTCATCTAACCATTGCCCCAACCTCTAAGCCTAGTATAACATCCTCGAAGACTCAAACAGAGTGTACATCGAAGGAAGTATGCAAACCCTGATTTTAGTTTGGCACACCTGAAACCAGGACATATTTAATCTTAGGTTAATTTTATTTTCCTCTTTTAGAAGACCCATGCCTGGGAAGCTAGGATTTGAGCTCAAGAGGTCCTTATAGATGATTACTATCACAGGGAGTTCTACTCGATAAATATCTCCCTCACTAGTTAGTCAATCACAAACGGGTATTATCATTATCATAAGCAATTATCTATCATATTTCTGGGATTACAAACTGTACTCTCTATTCAGTACAAATACAAGTAATACAAAGTTAATAAACACTGTTTCCATCATGACTAATATAAACAATAAGTTAACAGGTTAAATAACATACGGCAAAACCATTGGTTATCGAATGCCCGTGCAAGTGTCAACACACAGCCTGGGCAATCATCGGTCTATCCAATGTTTGCATTCTACGTTTCCTACGTGACCAGCCGCCAAGCGTTATTATAAGAAAAACACCGAGTCCGACGACATTCCTACTTAAAATACGTTGCTAACATATATTACATCAATCTTCTCTTAATACAGAATTCTAGCCACCTAAAATCCAACAAAGCACAAATTGGCAAACCCGCAAATTGTAATAGAATTAACTAGTTAATCGTTTAAACTGGGTCTACCCATTTGTCTGTTGCATAGGGGATATTGTTCATAGCTTCGGGTTATACATTGGTGGACTCATTCTCCATCGCATTTATTTAGTGGTAATTATTTATTGATATTAACCTGACCAGACAAGCCTTATCTCGTATGTGATAACATGATTACTTCCGAGGTGAAAGTTATATCACTGTTGAATGACCATTATTATAATGATAACGTTAAAAATTAGAGTAATTATATAATTACCATAAAAAGGACCTACACTCAAGAATGTAAAAGTTAAATACACCTAATATCTATACTTAAGTGTGTTCGTGTTTTGAATGCGAATGCACAATGTCTGACTCTTCCCTTAGCGAAGTTGACGTTGTAGGAGAAGCCTGATATCCTGTGAGGAACTAATTAAAATAAATATAGGCACTATACATTAAACAACTCGGTATACCATATCCTAGTTCAAACAGCTAGTCTTAAGGAATCAACGTTACAATTGAACTCTGCAGTTATATAATAGTATATGTATGCAATGAGAAAATACAAAACCGACGCTACGAATCACTACAAAGTTATAACTAGAAACATCATCAAAAACGTTGCAAACCGTTTAAGCCAGAAACAATTGAAGGAAAATCCTAAGATTAGTATTCATGGATAATTGAATATCATAAATAGTCAAGACAAAAAGAAATTCTACATGGACATGGATTATGAAGAGGTATTGTCGTATGACACAATCTTTAGGTTACTAGCTGTTTTCTTTTATGTTCATCAATAATTTGTGAAGATTATTCAAGAGAGATTCGGTCTCCTATATCGGTCCAAAACTTGAAGATCACATTATATTGGAATTCTAAGAAATCTTAGTATGTCTCTGAGAGAGAAATTCTGACACAAGCTCTAAGGAGCTGCAACATTTGGTTCCGTCTGTTAACCACTAAATAGTTTGTACATAAACATTATATATGGGGTTAGGGGAATGAAGATCTGTACGTATTATAATATATTTAATAAAAGCTTAAGACTTTCGCTGAGCTCATAACGTGAACCGGAGAACAGAGGCTCTCCAGGATAAAATGGCTCAGTATCAGTCACAACCCTCATTCATTTCTCCCTAGCTCATGGACAGATTGTGGATGTTGAGACTTCTCATGACGAATATACACTCATCTTTGTCAGCTCCCCGTATCAATGAAGTAAGCGATATTATTTATTTAATCTGGACTGAACACGTCAGCATTTATCTATAGATGAATATCCCTAATATCACCATCCCTATAGAAACAAAAAACTATAATTCTGGACTATCATTATCAAGAATTAGAACTACCTTAATCCTATAACTCCAATTCCTTATGGGGGGGGGGGGGGGGGGGGACCACAGCATTTAAAGAGTAAAATCGAGAGAAAAAAATTGACGCCGGATGGAACCATATATCCAAGAGGAGTAGAGATGTTGCATTCACAATAGCCTATCTCTAGCTGGATCATAGCAACGAGATTCTTTAACCCGTTATCAATAATTAACATCATTCTAGCTCAGCAGGATTAAATAACAGACTTGGGTTGGAGAAAATGTAATAATTAACACTGACCAGGAATAGGGAAAAAGGCCTACAACAGGGAACCAACAAATGGCACTTTCTAGCACTTTGACTCGTAGGAAACAACAGCTAACGTTTACCGTATTCATGGTATCGGGTAAATAGAATGGTTACCGATTTGTAGCTAGCTTGGAATGCTTAAATCTCCTGCACACACTTTTAAAAAGAAAAGGAAAAACACCCCCAAAACCTTTGCTTGACAATAAAAACACCAGAAGAAAGGGAACCCAATCCGATTTATAAATACTATGACTGGTAGAATAATTGGACTCAGTTTTATAGCATTAATCAGGTATTATACCATACTGCATGCAATATTTGAGAAGATAGAAATCTACTAACTAGTCATCAATCTCTACTGTACGTTTAAACAGTCTGGATAAAAATCTTGCCGTATTATAAGTAATACCATGACTATTCAGATCCGGCTACAATGTATGATCATTGGGTACAAAGAACTCACTAATGGGCATAAATTCGCCTACCAAAAATACCCTCATACACACGGGTCACTCATTATCAAATCGTTGACTTAGTAAGTAATCTATTTAGTATTAGTCAACCACTAGTAATCGCTACAGACCCCAAAATCGTATCTAACACTCTACCAAGGCAACCTATCCGATACAAATTTGCTCACGCACGATAAAAACAACGATCTCTCAGATGAAAATATACAAAAAGCGCCCTAAGAAATGCACCTATCTGTTTTTAAGGGTATTGAAGAAGTAGCCCTGCTTATGACTGCTCGGTTGGATAGAATATGTTGACTGTAGTTTAGAGACCGTGGTTATCGGTCCTCTGTTTTCCAAGTGATATGTATATAAAGTACAAGAATGTGAGTTGTGTAGCAGAGATATGCAACTTTCAACAATACTGGTCATTTCAACATAATGTAGCTGAAGACACAATAGTCTTAATCAGGTACGTAAGCCTTCCAAAATCTATCCTCTTAATCCTCTTCCTAACTTTTAATTTTCGGTAAGCCACGCTAGATGAGGGACTAGATCTACATACATTCTGCCATGGCACTACAACCATCCAAAGCTAACATAAATCAAGACCTTAGAGAACAATGATTTTTAAGCCTTTTTTTTTCCTTCTTGATTCTGAAGCTCCGATATATGCATATCTCACTGTTTAGCTATTTTGTCTCTACGTTCGTTCACATTAGAGCACTAATACTCCTAGATAATATACTGCACTATATGATGCCAATACAAATGAATAGCATGTTCCCAGCACGGCGTTTGGCCCTTTTCTTGACTAATGATATAAGAATTGCAATGTGGATATATAAAAAAACGATTATTTTTACCGAAGTTAGAGAGACAATGTTATAAGAAGGCAGAGGATAAAAGGGCTGCTCTTAAATTCCTTGGCAACATAGCAGTTTTCTCAGTATCAATGATGGCATTGAAGGCCTTTTAAAAAGCGAATACAGGTGGTGAGTGGACTTGTGATGCCACCGTGTCTTAGCTGGCTGGAAGCAGATATGTATAAGGCAACTTGGCTAAGAAGGTGACTTTGACAAACTCTGACTGTTTTCCCCCCGATAAGATAATGGTCTTGCCTCTTTTCCCCCCTTATTTTGGCTTTTAGTGAGAAAGCAAAGGGTTATCATTTCACATCCATGAAATCAGGGCTGCGGAGACATTATTTGTCTCAGTCACCGCGTTCAATGAACAGATATACTGAAGTAGAAACCATTGGCTTTTTTACCGTTACAAAAGAACCATGTAGTATTACTGTGTTGCATTCGTTTAAACTGGGGGTAAACCACTGACTTGCGAAAATTAGGAGGGATATTAAGAACAATCCTCAGCTTCTTGGCCCTGTAGTTAACGATCTACTATCTCTGTGATTAACGCATGTATCAAATGTTTCCATCATTATAAAACCTTTAAGTAGTTATTACTTGTATAAGTCTAGTAGTCGTTGTTAGAAAGATCTATTTAACTGGATAACGAAAGTCCGCCAGTAGATAGCCTTGGACAATAATGGGTCTGGTGTGCGAATCAGCATCATCTTTGATATGTAAGTCTAACTGCAGATTGCAAACAAGTCCCAGCGGCGCCAAGAGCGCAGCATTAGTGTGGGATCACATGGAGAAAAAGTATTAAAAATGGTTTAATCTAATGCTGGACGATCACAAATACTATCACAATGAGAGGGACAGCAGGGCAACTGGGTTGTTTCAGGACTTCATTGGGTGATGAGTCTTCTGGTAATCTCATTGAAACTGTAGATCACAAACAATGGGCAGACTCCACTAATATTGGAGCAACACAACAACAATCCCTTGGTTCATGTTCCACCAGTGTGATATCGAAGCCACCCTGCACTGTAAAGCTAAGCTCATTAAAATCGCTCGACTAACTAGCCAGACAATGGGAGAGGGGAGGTCTTGTATCATTTAACCACAACAGCAAATCTAAAGTATTTAATGATGGACAATAAACATTGCATGGAAACACGCTGATAGAAAAAAAAGGAAGAGAGAAATCTACCCACATTTACATCAACAGCACTTTTCAAAGATAAGCACGTATTATTTGGCAAACACCAGCATGTCTCAAGAACGTGGTACTATATCTTGATAGCGGCCGCACTGGCCATATACTGAACAATATAGAATACAAAAATTCCCCAGGCTTGGAATCCTGGTCAAGGTAGAGTTAGGGTCTACAAGAAGCTGCATAAAAGTAAGGTGTTTATGCTCTGGGAGGTGGTTTTGATGGGTCGTTTTCAGTCCCTCGCCCCTCCCCTCCCAAATGTTGAAATTTTGGTGCTTTCTTTTGATATTTTGGCAGGATAGTTTGTCATAGTTTGAGCTATGATAAATGGTTTTCGTGTTCAAAAATCTATATCCTCCAAAAATCAATTAGGGAGTTGTTGAGCACACATATAGTAACACCAGACCCTTGTGTTGAACAACCCTAAAACTATTTAATGGCAATAGGATCTCATTAAAATGCGTATCATGCCTGAGAATGAATGTATTTGTGCTGTGCAATATAATTTACTTTCATATGATATAATAAAAAAACGTCCAACGTGGACTCTATTTCGTCTGTCACCGGGTCTTCCAGACCTGGGTGATTAAAATCCTAGGTTTAACCACGTTATTCCTTGGATATATTAGAAAAATGTGAATATAAAATTACTGTGCGATAGAAGACATATTGTGATAAAGATAATTTTGGAAATTCTCATGGTTCCCGCGGGATTTCATTGCTGCTTGGTGGGTACCATGGCCGGGCTTACTCTTGGATTTATAGTATTTACAACATATCTAGGAAATGCAATTAAAAACAAATCATTATGATATAAGTAATCGTATCAAAAAAAAATAAACCCAAGCCTCGGCCCACGTCTGATGGAAAATTCTCCACTAAAACCTTTTCACGGAAAAGTTATCAGAACTCAACTCTTGAATTCCTCTAATGTCTA